>JAUMJL010000201.1:1045000-2245000 GCA_033558185.1 Dromococcyx pavoninus | reverse complement strand
ACTAGATCTGTGCAGCAAAGTTAACACAGCTACATCACTCTGCGAGTCAGTAACATAAATGTTTTGCAGTGGCATTTTTCTATTGAAAGATGGAATTTTAATTTGCATTTGAAGGATTGATTACAATGCTGAGGGGTATCACTGCTCTCTTTGCTTTGCCAAAATTATATAAGAGAGTGCCGCACGCATTTCACTACCGTGTTTTAAAGTTCCCAGTGATAACAACACAAGATTCCTTTGGGCCCAGATGCACCTTTTTACCTGAGTTTCTCTTTTGTTGATGTTAAATGAATCTTAACTGCCACTGAGAGCTTTTAAAATTACAATTAGATAGAGTTTAAATGCTTGTAGCTTATAGGGTTTAAAATCCACAATAATCTAAGAAGCAGGTGCTAAAGAAGAAGTATGACTTGACTAAGCGAACGTGAAAGACTTTCACAGTAAACATAATAACAAGGTAAATACATGGACCTTTGCGGAACCTGTTTCCATACCAGCAAACTTTGCCCTCCTCCTGTTTTGTTATAATGATTTTTCTGTATGCAGATTGTATTCTGTAGAACTCCAAAACTTAAACATGAAGATATTTGTATACAGCCAGCAGAAAATGTGACTGTTAATACTAATATTTTTGTTCCAGGAATATAAAAATATATCCCTTATAAAAAACCTTAAAATCTTCTTTCTTATGCTTACCCATTTGTCTAGGGTACATGCAGTGCATGTGAGAACCGGAAGATGCTAACATAAGGTAAATTTATTTGCCACTTCTGCACCTCAATTAACTTTCCAGCAGTAGTATAGATAAAAGTTTTAAGAATTTCTAGATGTGTAAATAATTTAATAGCTTGTGGCCATTTAAAATTTAACATGGATTCAAGACCAAGTGTTCAGTCTGATACTGATGCTAGGTTTTAAAGCTGATATAAAAACTTCAGGGAGCCATGCATAGAGATAGTTGTCCCAGTTGGTGCCAAGAAGAACATGTTATTTTCAGAGGGGAAAAAAAAGTATAGAGAAATGAGTAAAGTTAAGATCAAATGATGTGCTGAAGTGACTGCTTTTGATAATATTCTAGGCTGCATTAAGATTTTTAACTTAGGACAGAAAAGCTACTGCTTTAAAAAGCTTAAAAAACCAAACCAAAAATTCACCAAGCTTGGGTCTAGAGGCCTGAAATGACCAGTGGGTTTGAAGTGTTACGGGCAGTGGTGGTTTGCTTCAAAGACATGAAAAATGGAGTTGTGTTCAAAGCGGGAAACAAGTTTTGGGAAGGGAGCGCAGTAGTCTTACAATTTTAATATCAACTGTTGGAATTTATTTGAAATATTTAATGCAACTCAAAATGCTCTTGTAGTACATCTGTATTTTGAGCCCGTGCAGATCTTGGTCGGTGCAGTTTTTGGATTTTTTTGATAGATCCCATTGTTCCTTTCACGGAACATTTTTAAATGTTGAAGTAATACTATCCAAGTCAAATAAGCATGTCTAGCAAAATTAGGGCATTGTTTTCTACTCTACTTAATGCAGCTGTAATAGGAATATAATCTTTAACTACATAAATGAGATGGCCACAATGCAAATGAATAAGCTGGTTTTGGTACTGTTGATCTGTCAAGACCTCCTTTAGTGGAGGAGTTCCTGATTCTTAGACAGTTTCATTACTTGAGAAAGGCTCTCTGAAAACTTCTTAAGAGTAATGTTTACAGGGCGTTATTAATAAAATCAATTTAGTTTTAAGCAAGCTACTTCTCTGTTTTGGAGATTCCTCTCTTTTATTAATATAAATCCCATTTAAATCTCAGTCCAAAGCTGACAGAAGTCAAAGGGAATTTTATTAATCCAGAGTTTTAGTTGATTTCTGTAATACCAGGATTTTTTCACAATTACTTTCTCCACTCCAGAGGGAAGTCTGGCCCAGTTCAAGAATTCTAAATGAGCTCTAGTATCTAGTAGACTTTGTGTGTTTCAGTTCTGTACTTCCTGTAAGTGATTGTCATCCTGTGTAAAGTAGATCCTTAGGATAAACGCTAAGTCTTTCTGGTATTAATGATAAGCTTGTTCAGCTAGCAATGTCAGTGGCAGATCACTAAATATTTGCACCAAAAATACTTAAAGGTTTATTTAATCAAAGGTATTAAATATTTATGCATGATTTAATATTGTAAGATGGTGCAAGAAATGCTAGTTGTGTGTTGTGAATGTTTCTGTAAACCTGAACTGCCTGGAATTGCTGCAAGCATATTAAGTCATAATTGGAAAGTGTGGCAATGGAAATAAGATAAGAAAATTGTGATGTCAGTCAACTTTCTTCCTGAAATGAAAGGTCTCTAGTAGGAGGAGAAGTAGATTTTGGAAATACTGAATAAGTGAAGACCCTTCAATTTTTTTAATGCAGAAAATTAGTAGAATGTTTCTTAATGCACGAAAACCAGAAAGACAAAGTTCACGGAAATGACTCACACAGTGTTAGTAACAAACATCTGTTTCTCTTTAATCTTTTCATGAATCTGTGCTTAATCTGATTTCAGACTGTTTCCAGAGTACACACATTCATCTCTAACCAATTTTTCTGATTCCATCAATCCCTTTTGTAATACTGACTGTTGTATCAAGGTGTAATATAATTGAAATGGTTGAAAGCTACATTTCTTAAAACACTTAGATTCTCAGAAATAATCATAAATCATTGTTCTGAACCGCCTGCTGTTTATAAGTGGAGATAATAAAATGTATCCTTAGTTACAGTCATTCTTTTTATGCTTGAGATGGAAAATTTGGAGAGTTTTCATAGGATTTGTAAACATACCATAAAATAATTCTATAACCACTTCTTGGTGTTTCTACACTGATATATTTGAAGCCAGTCCGTTATCTCACCCCTTATTCTTCCTCTGCTCCTTTTTTTTCTCTTTCTGCATTTATGCAACACACAATGAACAGTGAAGAATTCTACGTTCAGACCATTTAAGAAGTATGGCTTCCTTTGTATGTTTTTTATAATACTGACTGACCTCCTAACACTGTCATTTGATTGATACTGGCTACCTGTAGGCAGACAGCCAATCTGATTATATGTCCTAACCGAAAGCAAAACGAAACCCATCTGAAAACAGGGTAAACCAACACCTTTAAATCTGACACAAGGTAAAATTTTTTATTGCTGCCTTGGTTTAAATTATCACCACCCTAAATTAGTCACCACTTTTGAAAAAGAAGCTAGAATTTCCTTCTAAGTTGTTTGAAAATGTGTTACTTTTCTTTGATCCAAAAGATTTATACTAGGAACTATCAAATTCATTAAACAAACCCACTTCCTACTCAATTTACATGAGAATGTAAATAAATCCTCATTTTCCTGCATAATACTCTGATTTTTAAGTGGATACTTATTTCTCATTTGCCTTCATCATTTAGCACAGTTAAGAGACTGGATTATTGATGAGGAAAGATAAGATAATGAAATTGCCCTTAGAACACAAACAAAATGCTTTAGGACATACTCAGTAAGTGAGATTACATAATGAATGATTTTGAGGAATGAAAGTTGATGTTTTTTCATTAAATTCTTCATGTAATAATGCTTTTCGTGTGGTCGATCATATTTATCAACCAAAACTTCTAGATGGACTGAATTTAACAATTTTATTATTAGTAATGTGTGTTCTGAATGGCCTAAGGTCAATTCTTTATTATGAGCAGTGGTGAATAGAGTGTGTTTTGCATAATTTTGCATTAGTTCTTAATAGTTTGGCTTTATGTTCTTTTACTGTCAAAAAATTAAACCCATTTGGCTGAACAAATGTTAAGGTAGTTTTATAGACTTAAAAAGACTTATGGAAAGACTTATACAATAGATGTTGAAATGTTAATTGCTAATAAACCTTGAACAGCAGCAGATACTTAACTCTGAATAATATCAAAAAGCGAAAGTTGATTTTATTTTATATAACATACTACAGAAAAGTAAGCTTACCTCAGGCACAGGATTTATGTACATTTTGCTTTTCCAGGACTGAAAAGTTCAATGAGCATTCTCTATGAAAGTAAATTGACATATCAAATGTGTTAAGTTGCTGCTAATTTGATACTAATAAAATAGTCAAGCATATTTTTCAAGAAATATAACACTTGGATTTTTCTTTAAAGGAGAAGTGAGAGGTCTCTAAATAACTATTCATTCTTGACAGGGAATCTCAGAAGAGTAGGTCTGTTGCAGATTAATGACAAACAAAACCTCCATTTACCTTGCAAAATGTTCTAACTCATTATATTTTGGGATTCAGCCCAATGTTTTTACAAACTAAAATGATTAGCTTATATGAAAGAAAAGGGAAATAAAAAGGTTAATTGTAATTGTTTCTTCTTTTGTAACCAGTTTATTATAGGGCTACTTCTCTGTCAAAAGTGAGTCTTGAATGTCTAGATATTAGCTTCTGAAAAAAAACACAATCATTGATAAGTCATATCGTTCATTATAAAAATGAAGAGTTTTTAATTTGAGACTTCCTCCTAGTTGTGAAATGAATCTTAATGCTCTTATTGTGGGAATCACAGTATTGCTTTTGATGCATATCATTAATAACAAAAAGCCTCTTTCCAGTTATTGAAATACTCTCGCATATTCTGTGCTGATAATTTTTAAGTTTTTACAGTTTGTTGCTTGCATTACTCCCCAGCGACATTATATGTGTAGATTGTTCTCCAACTATGTACAACTAAAAAATAATATTAAAAACTAATAACTTCCTTTGAGTGCACTGTAGAATTAAAAAGCGAAAACACTTTTAAACCTTTAGTATAATGAAAAATTATATTGGGGCTTTAATATTGTTTTGCTTATGCTTCAGTTATTGCTTTCATTAAAGTTTTAATTTCCAGAGATATTGCTTTGATAAAATTAAATAAGCATCTTTGGTTAGTATCTATGTACCCACTGAAAATTATGTGCCTTCCCCCCCCATTTATTGTCATCTACTTTCCATCATAATTACTTTCCTTAATACACACATATAATGCAGTGAGATTGCTTAAAAATATTTAATCTATATAATCAACGGAAATTGTGTGAGGATGAAGATTAATGTTTTCAAAATCAAGCACCACAGTTAAAGAATAACAGGTTATATCTTTATTTTTTCTTAGTAATACTCTTTTCTATTTGATACAACAAGTACCAGTATTAAAATACATTTGATGCGGAGAATACTTACTTGTTAGAGATCTTACTATACTTTTAAAGAATATTTAATTTACCAATAACAGTTATTTTGTAAGGTAGATGTGACTTACCAGCCTAAGTGATGCAGATGGGATCGCTGACTCCAAGAGAGGTTGGATCAGAACCTTAGTTTGATGAAGTCAGTGTGATGTTTACATCAATGGTGCTTCATCCATTGATGTTAACACCCCACTGACTACAAGAAATACAGAGTATGTGAAAGGGAAAGGATGACACTGTAATATGTTTTTTACATAGGAACCTCAACTACAGCAGTTTAAACATGCATAATCAGCTTGCATCCATATGACTGAACTTCCATTAGCCCTAAACCAGCCAGTTAAAATAGTGTTACCTGCATTTTTGTACGTCTGTAGATAGATAAAAATGCAGAGAGTCATGCAGTATATCTTCATTCTCAGATTGCCAGACACATGACAAGAACTGCAAATGGGCTGTGCTCTGGAGAAGGGACCTACACATGAACATAGGTACTAATATTAGGTCTTTGAAATGTTGGTTGCCTGAAAAGGATGAGAAGAAGCTACTGATAGTGGTATGTGAAAGCCATTTACTGTGTCCCTGAGATCTACAGTTCTGAAAGGCTGAATGCTGTAATCTTAAAATTTATTTTTCGTTAATTCCCTGTTTGTAGGGGCACTTTAGCAGTTTTCTGGCTGTTCTTGGTTGACTCTTTCCGCTTTGATAAATTACATCTTATTTAAAATAAAATAATAAAATAAATTTTATTTAGCTAGTGTGGAACCCTTTTATACTTTCTTCTGAAGCAGCTGCTGCTGTGTGTTGGCCTTTTGGTCAGCAAGATTGAATTACTGCCTACAATCTTGCTATTTGGAACTAAAAGTTAGGAAGCATATGTTTAACCAAAATATGAGAGTCAGTAGAAAATAAAGCCTCTTCCTAACTTTAATTGTTTCTGTGAAAATAGGAAAGCAACAAATGACACTTCTAGATTATTCTTCTCTCCTATTGCTATTGCTTTTATGTCAGGAATAGTAGAACCCTCAGTATTCTGACCAAAAATGAGGTGTTCTATCAGCACGTTTAACTTTCCACTGCTCTTATCGGTCTCCTGTAATTTTTTCAGTTTCAGTGGAGGTTGCTGTGGCCTGGATGACATCCAACTCACTACCAAAGTTGGCCATATTTTTTTTGTGCCTGACCTGTTTGATAAATCAACGAAGTCTTTCCTTTTTGCACGATACAGGTAAATATAGCTACAATTACTTGCTTGCCAAGAAATCATTATTTTGATGCTACAGTTCAGATCTTCATTGTGTATAGTTGATTGACACGGTCAATTCAAACGATCATTTATTTTACTTTACCTGATTTCAAAATCACTTATTTAAGTGAGACATAAGACTGAGAATTACTATATTTGGATGTGTTTACTCCTTTACCATTAACTTGCTGTGTTAACGGCAACTGTCATGTGGGCCGACCGCGTGGTAGGAGGGCGGTCCCAGAAGAAGCCACGGGGCATTTAAACATCTCCCTGGGAGCGCCAGCGACTGGAGCGCGGCGAACTGGAGCAGGCTAACAGGGTCGCAGTACAGGCAGTTTGCGGGGCAGTTCGCGCAGGCAGGGCAAGCAGGCACTCTCTGGCAGGTGATTGGCTTTCCCACTCCTCTGCAGCAATGGTGACCAGGCGTGGCAAAACCTCTGCTACCAGGAGTGTCGCTGTCCAAACTGAGCCTCTATTAAGGGATGCGGCTGCCCAGACTCAGGACTGCAAGGAATGTCTCAGCTTGCTTGTGGTTCCTGAGAACTATACAAAAAACGCCTCTGTGACGTGTGAACAGATTCAAGATCTGCTCCTTATGGTTGCAGATCTTAAGGATCAGGTAGAGAGGCTGCGGAGTATCCGTGAAAGTGAAAGGGAGATAGACTGGTGGAGTAGAACCCTCTCTCCTCCCAGTAATCCTCCCCAGGGGAAAGAGGAACGCCATATTCCTCATCAACAGGATAAGGGGAGTGACCTGGTTGGTGAGGAGGACTGGGAGCAGGTCTGCTCTCGTGGGGGTTATAGACCTCCCTTTCAGATGCCACCTTTCCAGCTGCCCATACAGAACAGGTTTGGGGTGTTGGAATTTGATGCTCAGGTGGAGGACAGTATCACAGAGAACTCACCTGAGGAGGTTAATGGCTTCGCATTGCCTGTCAGACAGGTCAGGACTTCAAGTTAGAAAAAGAAAAGGAGGATAGTTGTAGTGGGTGACTCCCTTCTGAAAAGGACAGAGGGACTTATATGTAGAACGGATCCAACTCATAGGGAAGTCTGCTGCCTTCCCCAAGCCCGGGTAGGCGACATCGCTAAAAGACTCCCGGACCTAATTCAACCATCAGATTATTACCCGCTTCTGGTGGTCCAGGCTGGTGGTGATGAGCTAGCTAAAAGAGCGTCAAGGGTTGTTAAAAAGGAATTCCAGGAGCTGGGACGGTCAACGGATAGGGCAGGAGCACAGGTGGTGTTCTGCTCGGTTCCTCCGGTGGCAGGGATGTATACAGATAGGAACAAGAGAATCTACGCTCTTAATAAATGGTTTAGGGGCTGGTGCCGGCAGAGGAATTTTGGATTCTATGATCATGGAGAAACCTTTATGGCACCTGCTGCTTGACCCAGATGGGTCTCGTCTAACTCCAAAGGGTAAGAGGATTCTAGCTCAGGAGCTGGCAGGGCTTGTAGAGAGGGCTTTAAACTAGGTATGAGGGGGGAGGGGGGAGTTACTAGGCTCACCAGAGACGTTGCTGTGGAGGATGAGCCATCTCAAAGGGTGTCGTCAGTAATCCAACTGAAGTGCGTGTACACAAACACACGCAGTATGGGAAACAAACAGGAAGAGCTGGAAGTCCTGGTTCAGCGGGAGAGCTATGACATAGTTGTTATCACGGAAATGTGGTGGAATGACTCTCATAACTGGAGTGCTGTCATGGAATGCTACAGGCTCTTCAGGAGAGACAGGCGTGAGAGAAGGGGTGCAGGAGTAGCCCTCTATACTAGGGAAACCCTGGATGCTGTCGAAGTCGAGATCGATGATGACCAGATTGAGTGCCTATGGGTAAGGGTCAGAGGGGCAGTCAAGTCTGACCTCCTGGTTGGAGTATGTTATAGACCGCCTGACCAGGAGGAGAAGATGGATCTTCTATTGTTTAAGCAGCTGGAGGCTGCCTCTAGATCGGCTGCCCTTGTTCTTTTAGGAGACTTTAACCTTCCGGATATCTGCTGGGAACTTAACACTGCTGAGAGGAGGCAGTCCAGGAGGTTCTTAGACTGTGTTGAGGACTGCTTTCTGTTGCAGCTGGTGAGTGAGCCTACCAGGGGTGCAGCTCTCCTTGACCTGCTGTTTACAAACAAAGAAGGGCTGGTGGGTGATGTCATTGTCGGAGGCTGTCTGGGGTGTAGTGATCATGAGATAATTGAGTTTTCTGTAAACAATGTAACAAGAAAAGCCAGGAGCAGGACATCGATGTTGGATTTTCGGTGGGCAGATTTTGGATTATTTAAGGAACTGGTCAGGAAAGTACCCTGGGAAATAGCTCTTAGTGGCAAGGGGGTCCAGGAAGGCTGGATACACTTCAAGAATGAAATCTTGAAGGCGCAGGAGCGGGCTGTCCCCATGTGTTGTAAGAAGAGTCGTAGGGGCAGATGGCTGGCCTGGATGAGTAGGGAGCTTCTGAAGGAACTATGTAAGAAAAAGAGGATGTACCGCCATTGGAAAGAAGGGGACGTAAGCCAGGTCATGTTCAAAGATGTTGTTAAGTCGTGTAGGAAAAAAATCAGGGAAGGAAAAGCCCAGCTGGAGCTCAAATTGGCCACTTCTGTTAAGGATAATAAGAAGAGCTTTTATAAATATATCAATGGTATAAAGAAGGGCGGCAGCGACCTCCACTCCTTGTTGGATGTGGAGGGAAATACAGTAACCAAAGATGCAGAGAAGGCTGAGGTACTTAATGCCTTCTTTGCCTCAGTTTTCAACAGTAAGGATGTCTGTTCGCTTGACAGTTGGTCCTCTGAAGTAGTTGGTGGGGACAGGGTGAAATATGGCCCTCCTGCAATCCATGATGAGGAAGTTAGAGACCTGCTGAGCCACTTGGATCCTCATAAGCCTATGAGGCCGGATGGGATCCATCCTAGGGTGTTGAGAGAGCTGGCAGACGAGCTTGCTAAGCCGCTCTCCATCATCTTTCAACAGTCCTGGCTCACTGGAGAGGTCCCGGAAGACTGGAATTTGGCCAATGTGACGCCGATCCATAAGAAGGGCCGTAAGGATCATCCAGGTAATTACAGACCTGTCAGCCTGACCTCGGTCCCAGGTAAAATTATGGAGCACATAATCCTGGGTGCAATCATGCGGCACCTGCAGAACGGCCAAGAGATCAGGCCCAACCAGCATTGGTTTAGGGGGGTAGGTCCTACCTGATCAACCTGATCTCCTTTATGACCATGTGACTCGCGTGGTGGATGAGAGGAAGGCTGTGGCTGTGGTATACCTGGACTTTAGCAAGGCCTTTGACACTGTCCCCCACAGTAGACTCTTAGGGAAGCTGGCAGCCCGTGGCTTAGATGGGAGCACTCTGTGCTGGGTTAGGAATTGGCTACATGGCCGAGCCCAGAGGGTGGTGGTGAATGGTGTCTCATCCAGTTGGCGGCCGGTCACCAGTGGTGTCCCCCAGGGATCGGTGTTGGGTCCAGTCCTGTTTAATATCTTTATTGATGATCTGGATGAGGGGATTGAGTCCATCATCAGCAAGTTTGCAGATGATACCAAGCTGGGAGGAAGAGTTCATCTGTTAGAGGGTAGGATGGCTCTACAGAGGGACCTGGACAGACTGGAGACATGGGCCAATTCTAATGGGATGATGTTTAATAAGTCCAAATGTCGGGTACTTCATTTTGGACACAACAATCCCATGCATAGCTATAGACTGGGGACAGAGTGGCTGGAGAGTAGTCAGGCAGAAAGGGACCTGGGAGTGCTGGTTGACAGGAAGCTCAACATGAGCCAGCAGTGTGCCCAGGTGGCCAAGAAGGCCAATGGCATTCTGGCCTGCATCAGGAATAGTGTGGCGAGGAGGACCAGAGAAGTTATCGTCCCCCTGTACTCAGCACTGGTCAGGCCTCATCTTCAATACTGTGTACAGTTCTGGGCCCCCCAGTTTGGGAAAGATGTCAGGATGCTGGAGCGTGTCCGGAGGAGGGTAACGAAGATTGTGAAGGGGCTGGAGCACAAGCCCTGTGAGGAGCGACTGAGGGAGTTGGGGCTGTTTAGTCTGAAGAAGAGGAGGCTCAGGGGAGACCTCATTGCTCTCTACAACTACCTAAAAGGAGGTTGTGGTCGGGCAGGGGTTGGTCTCTTCTCTCAGGCGACCAGTGACAGAACTAGAGGGCATGGACTCAAGCTTCGTCAGGGAAAGTTTAGTCTTCATGTTAGGAAAAAGTTCTTCACTGAAAGGGTGATTGGCCATTGGAATGCGCTGCCCAGGGAGGTGGTGGAGTCGCTGACCCTGGGGGTGTTTAAGGGGAGACTGGATGAGGCACTGAGTGCCATGGTTTAGATGATGGTGTTAGTGTTGGGTTATAGGTTGGACTTGATGATCTCAGAGGTCCTTTCCAACCTTATGATACTGTGATTGTGGGGTAGTGATGCTTTTTACTGAGTCTCAGTTTTCTGTTTAGGAATATGGCACACTTTCTTAGCTAGTATTTTTTTTTTCAAAAATAACATTTACATTCAGGTTTTATAAACTTTCATCAATCTATGAAATGTGCTGAATTTTTGTATGACATAGTGCATGCTTCTGCTGATAAAATGGAAAACTCCAGGCATGCTTTGCAAGAATGCAAAATGAGATTGATTCAGCAAGGGTCAGTGATTCAGTTGGGGCCAGGTCTTGTCCTGATCTTACTCTTTTGACTTATTTTCTCCAAGGGTTGTGCAACTGCAGCAATCTGGCAAATCTGTGGAAGAAGAGCTGTTCTTGAGTTGGTGCATTCTGTGCAAGTAATACCTTTGGGAGGAAAGGAATATAAATAGTAAATTACCTTGTTGAATTAAAGAAATAATTTATGATTTACTTCCATTGGAATTATCTGACATAGTTATATGTGCTCAAAAACGGTTTTCTTTTTAAGGAGGAGTATTTTGACTGTATCATATTGTGGGTATTTAGGTAAATGCTGTGCAGTACTTCCAAAAGCAGAAGGGTTTTATATGTGATCAACTTACTGATCAGTAGCTTTCCACAGCTATGTGTGGCGTGACTGAGGTGGAAATGGAAGTAATAGTCTTATTCCCAAGTAAAAGACTTCTTTGTATTGTATGGTGTTAACTACAAAGAGTAAAGCAATGGACTTATTATTTATGAAGATACAGTGATGAAACATGAGGTAAAAAGTAGTTGACTCGATTTTGGTCAATGGTTATCTGCATGACAGATTTAGTCAAATATTTTTTGCCATAAACCTTCTGTTATTATGATAATATTCTTCTGAGAAAAGACAAAGCAACATTCCTGCAAGCACCTGTATGAGCTGATCTTCAGGACATGTTGAGTTGCAGGTGTCCTTAATATTGTGCTATTCCTTTGCTTATCTTTATGTGAATGTAACTACAGGGTTTGCAGAACACAACATTTTAATAGTACAAGCCGGCTGGTGTTTAGAGCAAAATGTAGAAGACATTTTAAGACCCTTTCATGTTTTCCTTATGAAGATTAAGACAGTATCAGATATGCGGATCTGCAGCTGAAGGATTGAGAGAGACAACAAATTTCGTATTTGTAAAAGAACAAGTTGGTAAGATTTAATCTGGTAAGCTCCCTGCAAAACGGACGTGATTACATTTTTTACCAGTTGTGTTCACAATGAAGAACTAAAATAATTATGGTACAATAAAGCTTAACATTTACCTTAGTTTCATTTTTTAAAACTTTGTTTTAAATTTCATGATCATACCTGCTCCCTTTTTGGAGAAAGAATGCTAGCTTTCTCAGGCATAGTCTTTAATGAGCTAAAGAAATCAGTGTAATTCTGGGCAGTAAAAAATGTAAGCAGTGAATCAACTCTTGCGTTTTGGTGGCTTCAGACAAGGTTTTCATTAGAGTCACAAAAGTGATGGGTAAGTTACCTTGTGTGGAAATCCATGCTACCTGAGTAGTGATACTGGTCGTTAAGTTAAACTGAAACAACCTGATTAAACTGGATGTCATATACGAGGTGCATAGTCAGAGTGTTTGTGAGAGTGGTGCCGTGAGAAGTCTGTAATAAGTGGGGGTGAATATACCCATGACGCTGTAAGTTACTATTCTCTCTCTTATGCTGATTCTGATCCTTGATGCTACTTCTCCCTTGCATGACCACGAATTTGCCCTGAGAAAGTTTAGTGCAGCATTTGAGGCTCTGTATGCTTTGATACTGTGTGGCAGCTGGAGGTGCTTAGTGGTGCCGTGAACTGGAGAAGCTGATGTTCTTCTGAGCGTTTTAATCTGCAACAAAATACTGCCTCTCTGATTGCTTTGTACATTAAGAACATCCACTTGATCCTGTAGTTATGGTTACTGTGTTTTATCAAATGTAGGAACTAATTTGGTTCAGAAAAATATTCACACCAGTTTATATCATGTTGAAAGAACCAAACTACGATGAATCACCCTGTATTAATCACTTCTATGCTTAGCAAAAAGAGAAAATAAACTCAGTAATAGCTGTACGGAGAAGTACTCTCAAATACATGATTTTAAGGGGGACATTATTCAAGAGAAATTAGATGTTTGAGTAGTGTGCCTTTGAACGAGATGAGTAGAAATTGCTTCATATATTGGCTGTTTTATATAGAAAACAAACTCAGATGTGCAGAGGTTTCCAAGAGAGTGGGAATCCATCTTCCATTTGCAGTTCTTCTGTACTTCTTTTGAACACTAGGTCAAAGTGCTTGCTCATATTACTGTCTTTTAAAGGGGATTTACTTCAATATTCATCCTAGTGAGCTTTGGAGATATTTCATTCTGTAATAGTCACTGCAGAAGTGATTCACATTTATGGTTTCTTAAATCATTGGCTGTTGCCTTTGTGTCACTGATTGTAAAAATTAAGGGTAGTGGTATGCAGTGTTTCTGTCAAAAATGTAGAGTACTACAAAAGGGGCAAACTTAATCCAATTATGGGGTTTCTTGAGACATCAGTGTGGTGGATAGTGTGCTGGTGACCAACTGATGGAATATCTAGCAATCTCCTGTTAATACATAGCAATTATTTTAGTGACTGGTCTGAGTTACTTGGTTGAAATTATGAAGAAAGGTATTTTTATACTGTTCTCATGTAGAATTGCTGTCCTTCATATAGAAGTCCAGCAGAGCTGCTGGAGGAAAAAATATAGATAAGTGCAATTTTCAATGTTGTTCAGTCAATAATTGTTATGGTTTTAATTTTGTGTCAACCAGTTGAGCTTTATGTGTTTTGGTTTTTTTTTGTTACACTTGACAACGTATAGAACAGTTTATTTTAATTAAATTAGCAAACTTCTTACTATTTTTCACCCATATTCAAATACTTTCGCTTTATATAAAATATAGTTTACTTTGTTAAGTACCTGTTTGGTACAAAAAACATTGACAGAATGTTTAATTTCTTGATGTTTAAAAAGTTGGCAAAAAGAAATGAACACATAACAGTAAAAGTACAAAATTACACCTTGTTCAGCTACTTTATGTATATGTTGCATTTGTTAATTTAATGGAAGTTGCATGATGGCTGTAATCTAATTGTAATTGATTAGAATCTAATTGATTCTGCAGCAAAAAGCAGCCAGCTGAAGGAAGTGATCCTCTTGTTAATGTAAATGAATACCTGACAGAAGTGAGTAAGGAAGATGGACCCACGCTCTTTTCAGTAGTGTCCAGTGGCAGGTTTTGGCCCACTACTATGGCAAAGATATGGTTAAACTGGAGAGACTTCAGTAGAGGGTCACCAAAATGGTCAGAGGCAGAAACAGAAGCCCGGTGGTGAGAGGATGAGGGAACAGGGCTTGTTCAGCCTGGAGAAGAGATGTTATCTCCTAATGGCAGCCCCCCAGTACCTACAGGGGTACCAGTGAATTTATCGCAAACAGATTTTCAGATGTCTCAGGACGGTTATGAGAGTTAAATTTAGCAGCTGAGAAACCAACTGATTGTGGTAGAGCCAACCATTACCTTCAATTCGAGCTTTATTTTAAAAAATTATTTGAATGTCTGTTCTCTTAAAGAGGAGAATGAAAACAATCAGTGCTGAGTTTCAGACAGTCTTTTGTGTAGTGTATTTAAGCATCACTTATTCCCTCTGATGTCTTGTTTGTTTTCAAAATAGCTCGGATGAAAATGGCATTCCAAAAGCAGTGGCTTATTATGAATACAAGGGTAACATTGTACTTCTCTCTTGTAACTAAGGACGGTTCCAACATGCAGGTTGACACATGCTCTTGGAGACTATATTTTACAGTAAATGAGCCCCATGTGTCACAGATTTCAGCTTTATGGAGTAGCTCCACACAGAGACCTTGTCAGGCAGATGAACACAAGGCCAACAGATGGGCAGGAAAAGGATATTCTGAGTTACGTTGTATCTTCTGACTGCTGCATTAATCAGTCATCTTCACAGATTACTTTTTCTGTTTGAAAGGCACTTCGAGAAGTAATTAATTGTAATATTTTTAGACTACTTTTAAAATACTAAAAGGTTTTTATATAATTGCTACAGTACTCTGTTTTTTTTAAAGTATATAAATTTCAATTTCTGTTATCTGTGAAGTGGCAGAATTTTGTACTTGGTAAACATGCATAATTAGCTGAACACTTCAAGATTCTGATAGATGAAATCTTGGTTTCATTACCTTCTGTTTTGTATAGGGCAAGTGGACTTTTGCATAGAGTAAGGGAATAAGTTTAAAGGCAGAGTAAATTAAAATTTTATAGGAGTTTCTGCCCACCAGGGTTGATGAATCAGAGTGACTTCAAAGAGAAATGAGGTTTTCGTTCATGTGCTGTTTTCAGTTTTTCTTGTGTTTAAAGGGGTGGGAGCTTTCATGTATCTCTCTCTCATATGCTGCATCTGATCCAAAGCTGATCAAAGTCTTTTAGTTAATTTCAGTAGGTCTTCAGTAGATGTTAAAATCAGTTTTACTAATTGCTAGAAGGGAAAGATGGGATTTTCAGCTACCTGAAAAATACTTAACTTCCATTAGGTCTTGGGGAAATCAGTGCTCAAATATGTAGCTGTGCATCAGTTCCATTAATAAATAGTGGAGTGAATTGCTTTCAAAGGAATATACCTACAGTATAACTAAATGAATAGTGTAATTTTTTTAATCTGTGTCACCCAAGGCCACATTGTATCTCAATAGTTGGCTGTACAGCTGAAGAGTGTCTTCAGCAAATGCACGAACTTTATAGAGAAAAATCAAGTTTTTAAACTTTTAATAATATATAAACTCTGTATACATTGTATATACTCTTTGCTCAAGGACATCAAGGGCAATTAGAAAAGCTTCTATAGTTACTTTGGCGATAAAAGGAAGACTAGGGAAAATGTAGGCCCTCACTGGATGGAAATGGGAGACTTGGTTACCCAAGATATGGAGAAGGCTGAGGTACTCAGTGACTTTTTTATCTCAGTTTTCACTGGAAAACCACACCACCCAAGGCACAGAATGCAAAGGCAGGGAATGGGAACTCAGAGAACTGCCCATTGTAGGAAAAGATCAGGTTCAAGACTGTCTAAGGAACATGAAGATGCCCAAGTTCAGGGAGAGAGAAGGCTCCGGGAGACCTTATAGCAACCTTCCAGTACCTAAAGAGTGCCTACAAGAAAGCTGGAGAGGGACTGTTTACAAGGGCAGGTAGCGACAAAACAGGAGGCTTTAAACTGAAAGACTTAGATTTAGATTAGATACAAAGAGGAAATGCTTTGGTATGAGGGTGGTGAGGCAATGGAAGAGGGTACCTAGAGAAGTTGTGGATGCGCCATTCCTGGAGGTGTTCACGGTCAGGTTGGATTGGGCTTTGAGCACCCTGATCTAGTGGAAGGTGTTCCTGCCCATGGCAGGAGGGGTTGGAAATGGATGATCTTTGAAGTCCCTTCTGACCCAAACCATTCTATGATTCTTTTTCCTACACTAAATGTGTTGTTTTGTTTCTTTGCTGTCTGTCTGAGTCCACACACAATATGATTTTTAGGTTGGCTTATGACAAATGACTGTTATGAACCACAAAAAGTAGAGAGGGCAAGATATAAAACTCAGTTTATAAAAGCTTGTCAACATGATAGAAATGAAGTCTTGCAGTTGAAAAGCTAACTAGGACTCCCTCCAGCAGAAGTGACCCCTTCAGCCTTTCTATACTTTGTAAGATTAGTCTTTATTTTGCCCAGGGGACAGACACCATGTGTGTGTTCTAACAGCTGCTCCTCTAAGCAGCTCGTGGCATTATAAGAGGAGGAAGGACGAAAGTTTTTGGGTTTTTTCCAAGTAAACTCTTTATTAACTTGGGCTAGAAAAGACAAATTATTAAAAAAAAATTGATGAACATTGGTATTAAAGGAAAAAATGTATCTATATGTTTTTGTAAATCACATGGGTTTACCTACTTTGTAATATGTGTGGCTATTACTTTCTGCTGCAAACTTGAATTTATTAAGTAACTCGTTAATATCCTTTAACTGTGGCTCATAGGAAATTATGTTTATTCAAGACCTCTGTGGCCTCTGTCCAAAGAGATAATAAGTATGCCATCTGTGATAGAAATTTGAGTGATGTGTACATGTATGACCAGAGTACTGGAAAGATAATAAAAAATGTTGCTCTTTCTTAGATTCAACAATGCGTATTTGATGGCAGGGTGACTTTCTGCTGCTGTCAAGTTGAAATGAAGTCAAGCTTAATGTCTGAATGACTCTGCTGTGTTAACGCTTCCCTGAGGTACTGCAACCTGTTCTGGGTTGAAATTTGGATTAGTTCACAGATGGCTCTACTAGTTTCATGTTAATAATTCCTGGATCAAGATCTGAATAGGAAGGTTCAGATGAACTAGAGATTGTGATTTGAAATAGGTAGACGGAAGCACTTTTGAATGACACCTACAGAATATTCTTCATGGATTTGAATTATGTCTGTTCGTCTGGACACCAAATTTCATCTCACAGAAGATGAGTGATTTTCCTTCTAATATGAAAAAAATCAGACTGTCACAACATTTTAAAAATTATGCGTAAATATGAACATCAGAATGTTTCAGAGCACAGGTGAGAAATCAAAGTAGAATACAAAAGGAAGTTGTACAGTCAACAGGGACATGGTAGTGAGCCCTGTCAGTGAAATTTACTGTTTTAACAGGAAATTATCAGTTAACATTAACTATACCATTTCAGTGGTTGATTTTCTAGCAGGAACAGTTGCCATAAATATTTTTATCATACAATTTGACAAAATTTGGATTAGGCTGGAAACATTTACAGCCAACATTACTGAAGCCGATAAAAAATCCAGCTGCTCAATACTTGAAAATCCTGGATTATGGTATTTAGTGCCCAGCTTTTATTGCCTGGCCCTGGAAGTAGAACCTTATGGGATCACAATCCATGAAACTTCATCAAGTTATAGAAAGGATCAGGGTCAATTCCAGAGTCTTCAAAGTTATTTGTCTAGTTCATGAACTCCAGCTTTTCACATGACTGAGTTACCCACTAGCGGCTGCAAGTCTGAATGTTAGAGAGTAGCTGAGGACTCCAGCTGAAAGTATTTAGTGTGGGTGCCACCCATAATATTACAGAGGATGTTGTATCTCACTCCCACCCCAAAGCTGAACTCAGAACCCTTCCAAAAATGACCTCAGTTGTGGTGATAATTTTTGCACTTTTCAGTGAGACTGAAATTGTGTGTCTGATCTTGAAAACGTGACAGGTTTTTCCGTTTACTAAGATGGATGACAAGAATGACATAAAAAACATTTTTCTAGTGAAAATCTTAGCTTTCTTTTCAGGCAAAATAGGACTGTTTTGCTTCTGATGTTTTGTTGCATGTTGAGCAAACAGCATTTGATGATATTGTCTAACCAGACAGGAAGATAATATTTCTAGACATTTGCTACCCTCAAGAAAAAAAATAATCTGTCTTTAAAATCTTCCTTTAGGCTAACGCTGCTTCTCTCACACTCAGAATTCCTAATCTTCGCTCTTGTAAATGGAGAGAAAATTTTGTGCGAATGAGACAGGCACAGATGACTGAGTGTCTGCACAGAGTACCTGCTACACGATCGGCTCAGTGTTGCAAAATCACTTGGTGGAATGGCAAGATTAAAGGAAAGTGAATCCTCAGTGATATTTTATAATTACTGTGTGATTTTCCACGTATGCATCTCAGGCTTGGTTCTACCAAACCAATTTGTGGTCCATCAGTATCTGACAATATTGATCTCCTGTTTCAAAAACTAATCAAGAGGTGAATTTCAAGGAATGCTTTTAGGACTTCTGCTTAATGGAAAGCAAATCACTGATAAGAAATAAAAGTTCTGTTGCCACAGAACTGTTCTGTACCACAGCCAACGTGGCAATCTGCAGTTGTGTTTACTGTTTCTCAGTGCTCCCATACTTGGCTTGAGGCCTATGCTAATTAGCTAGTGAGATTTTTTTCAAGAGGTCAACTGATGTAGTCTTCCACGCTTCCTATCCTGAATATTACCTCTACACGAATATCTTTTATGTGTTCTTAATTGGGTGTATGGGTTGCTCAGATAATTTAATCACATACCAGGGCAAGAATTAATATCTTCCCTTAGGAAAGAAAAGAGCAATAATAATAGCTTCTTTTTGTGACAGTCTATGACAGAGTCAAACAAATGTTTTTCAATATTCTGGTTTTGTTCACAAACAGTACACTTTTTAAAGATGTAAGGAAGACATGAGAATGATTTAAAATTGTTGGAGCTCTGACAGTGCTGACCCCCATTCAGGGCATAGCTGAGATTCCTTTAGCACTATTTGTTTCAAATTCAGTAAATGCTGATGTCTTTGAAATCCACAAAGTCAGTCTTGCCGAGCTCTTTCTGTCTTGTTAGATGAAGTGATATAAGCATACTTAGGGTAACAAATAAGATAGAAAGAGCATCTTTTGTTATCTATATCAAACCAGCTAATAGACAGCAATTTAAAAAAGATTCAAACTAAGGTCTTTTTTCATTCATATTTCTCTACTAATATATGAAATGAATTTTGATGTATCAACCGCATGACAATCTTACTTGATCATCACAAAATTTTATCTTTGTCATAATTGGTTTTAAAATCTGTACTTCTAGTTCTAAAAGGATATTTTAAGTGCCAAAAGTACTTCTTCTGAAACTATCAGGATCACTTCTTCACAGCTGTGACCTTGTTCTCTTGAGTTTTTTCTTAATCGTTTTCCTGTTCCATCAGGCGGTCAAATGTGGAAGTATCTGTTTTTGTGTATTTCATCAATAAATCTTTCTCCCAAGTGATTGTTGGCTTTCAGAATAGATGGAAAAATACTAAAAGCTGAATATTCAGAGATACAGACCGTGTTTGTTCTTTGCAACAACCTTTCCTCAAACACCTTAGTGGTTCTGTTGAGAATACTTTTCATTTGCTCTTTGTGTGAACTGAACCTAGGGAATTTTACCATGTTTAATATTAATTGATGTTAGAGCATTTTGTTAGCAATACTGAAGTTATATGTGAGTTATATTTTAATTTCTGAGTTTGGTGCCAGCTGTTTTCTGGGAAATTTACCTTGTGGATTGTATTTCTTTCTGTTCATTTCCAGAGCAGGAGTATTTTTTAATGTTTCTTCTTATTTATTGTAGTGTTCTTGAAAAGAAAAGCTTTGTGTACAACAGACCCAACCTTGCCTTTGTTCTCCGATAATTAGGAAACCTTATTTAAAACTGGTCATGATCTTTGTTCTCAGGAGATTAGAATCTTTCAGATGATTGAAGTTCATTTTGGAGTAATTAAATTCATAAGGATTTTTCTGAACATATGGTGGAATTGCATATTTTTCATTTGAGTTGTGCTCTTGAACATGCACCTTTCTGGCTTCAGGTTTACAGCAGGCAGAAGAATCGTATCATTATTGCTTGTGGTATAGCACCTGACTCCATTGTGGCTGAGTCATGCAGATGGGTAGGTAAGGGGTCCCTGCGAGAAAAAGGGTGCAATTTGGCAGGCAAGGAGAGGGAGAAGAAACAAAAGAGTAAAGAGACTTACTTGAGAATTACACTGCATATTGATAAAAAAATGGGAATTCATCCTATCTTTCACGATTCCAACTTGCTTTAGACCAGCAAAATGCTGTTGCCATCAATTTCAGAGCACAAGCCCTCTTCAAGGGGTGTGGCGCTGCAGCCCTGAGGATCGTCAGCAGGCACCTGCCCCGTCTTTGCCAGGGGCTGCTTTTAAGCACTAGTTTTTGTTCATGTTCTCTGCTTGAGCAGTGCTGCAGGTCTGCCTGTGCCCAGTCTTGTGTCTCCCTGATTCTGGTGCCGATTCTGACCAGGATCTGCCTCATCAGTACTGTCTGACAGTTGCTCACAACCTGTAACCATCACTTGACCTGCCCTGTATGCCTTGCTTGGGTTCTGTGAGACTGTACCTTTGTTGCTGAGGGGGCAGCCTTGCTTACCTTGCTGGGACTTTGGGCTCTAGCCTCACTGCAAAGTATATTTTTCTTTCTATGTTTAGATATTAGCTTATTTTGTGATGCAGAGGAATTTTAAACTTCAGCCATCTTTTTTTACTGCCTTTCTGAATTATTTTACTTGTCCTACCTTTTCTTTGAGGTAGATGCTGTTTCTGTGTCTGTCTCTTCACTACTTCACTCTGGACAGCATTTGAAAACAGTGAAAAAACAGAAGGAGATTTTAAAGGGAAATTAGAGTTTATTCCTTAATATATCACTTATTGACATTACTGATTTTACAGCACTGCGCAAAACGGTTGATCAGATTTTGGTTATATTAAATGTATGCCTGTGATACGTGCTCCCTGTGTTACAGAGTGGAAGCAGTCACAGACTTGGGAATCAAAAGAGAGCATGTAATTTTATAGTATCAGATGTGCATAGTATCCTTCTATTTATCTCCCAAACTAAATCCTTATAAAATCTTGTGCTAGTGAGAAAAGCAGTTTCTAATTGGGAAAACAAAAGGTGGTGGGAGAGATCTTCCTCTGCAAAGAAACTGGGGCACTCTAATCTGCATGCACTAGTTTTTCTACATGAGAAATGTATAAAGGGTTTTCCACTTTCTAAACTGTCAGATCCACACTGAAACGTTTTGGCAGTCACTTCCTGTATGGTTCATCATATGTCTCCTTGGTGATTTCTCACTTTGTGGAGGAAGGGGTGACTGAGGAGGAACTAACAAATGTCAATATAAAAAAAAAATCTCATGTATGTCATTTAGAAATGTCAAAAACACCTTGCAAAGAGTATGTTATCTTTTAAGTAAGGATCCTGCATGGCAGTGTGGGTGGCAGTGGAGATTCTGCCACTGCTCCTTAAGTGCACTTTCAAGGCAGAATCAGAATTGATTGTAATCTTCCTCTTCAAAAAAAAAATAAAAGGAATATAAAAAGCTTTTCAGACTGATATCAGAAATACCAGTTTGTTGACGCTTCTGAACAGATTGCCCTGGATAAAATACACCGTGGAAAGTTGCCAGGAAAGGACATCACTAACGTGGTTAAATTGGCAAAGCTGTTCATATGCCACCTACACCCGTACGCAACCCTGTCAGGGAAACCAGAGTGTATTTGCATAGACTTTTCCTTTATGCTCGAAATAGTGTTAGTTAATGATGCAGTTTGTGAAAGACCAGCTAGAACTGACTTTATTTTTAGAGGAAACTAATGTTTCCTATAGCATCTCACCTTCGTTTCCACTTAATTGAGGAATCATTTCCATTTTTTACAGACTAAGACAGTTACCAAGTAATGCTCACAGAATGGGTCAGAACCAGTTTAAACTTCTGGCTTCTGCTTTGTGTGCTGCTGTAAGGCATTAGAAGAGACCTGCACCACCCTGCAAGGTGCTAAATTGTTATTTAGGGTGCGTTTAAAATAGTTTTCAAGTATGGTAGATCCAGTCCATGTTGGTAGAGGAGGACTGTGAGGTCACTTTTCATTACATTCCTTTTTTAACATTTCTATGACCTACACAGATTTCTCCTTCTTAATCTCTATTTCCTAGGGTTTTGGCCAAATATTATATAAATTTTAAAAACATGAGATTTCTTAAAATATACAGTTCCTTATAATTCAGTTTAAATGAGCTGCTCTGCAGAAGCCCTAGGGTTAAACCACTGGATCCATATGGCATAGTGTAATATTAAAAATAGAAGTGTGTCTTTTTTTTTTTCTAGCAATCATACGGCATTCAATTTGAGGTACGTTCTGCTTTTCACTTTTTTGCTGTATTGTATTTTTATATGACATTTTAATACAGTAATGATTGAAAGACTGAGTAATACATCCCCAAATAAGAAATTGTTGGTCTGCTGCCTCAAGGTCTTAATAGGTTGTCCAGAAGGTATCAGTAGTATCATAAAAGCATGTTTCAGCAAGTATGAACTGTTACTTTTAGATTAACTGCAGTTACGATTTTTGTCAGCTGAGACTTTTTCTGAAGCATTCAAGGATTATAATTTTTAACTGGTATGAGACTGAGCCATCAAATCAAAGTTTTTAATAGGTGTGTGTGTTCTGGAAAAAATAAAACTAAAAAGATAAATGCACCAGCTCCATTGAAAGGCTTCTCTGTCTCCAGAATGTCTTCAAACATCATCTAAAGATCTTTTCTTTTAAAAATGAAGAATATATGCATTTTATAGTAATACTTTCAATCTGCTCATATTAATCCAGAGATATGTCAAACTTACTTTTTCCCTAAGGGATATCAGAACTGCAGAGGTCAAATTAACTTTTATGCTCTGTGGAGAGCCAGAGGTAGAAGTACAAACAGAAGCTTCTGAATTCCAATCTTACGCTTTTGCAAAACATGCCAACCTATAGATAAAAGCAGAGCACTGTGTTTTCTGCACTGGCTGAACTTGTGCCATTTTCCAGTCAAAAGTCTGTATATCTCCTTTTAAGGGACTTTCTAGCTTCTCTGGGTCTGTATTGCAGCGTCTTTCCAGTGTATCTATTCTTATATTGTACCACTATGCAGGCCTACTAACTCAAAGAAGGTTGTATAACAGAGCAACCCCGCCCCCCCATATTTTAATGGAATTAGATTAATTCTCTAAAATGGTATAGACTTACTAATCTACCCAGAAACTTGTTTTGAAGTATATTCTATTTTACTGAAACAATATCTGATTTTCCTAGCAATGCCTATGATTTGTCCTCTCTTTTTGACAGTGGCCTTGGGAGCCATTTATTGGAAGCATTGTTATTATTCAAATGAACAAGATTATATTGGACCGAGACTGAAATACTGGAAAGACGGAGTCCAATAATAAGTTGCACACCCCAGTGTGAACATGTTACATAACAAAGTGAGGCTAGAGTAGCTTCAGTCCTGCTTTTGTCTAACTGGTGGTTAGACAAAAAGCATAAATCTGAGTTGCAGTCTTGCAACTTGTCATCGGTTTAACAAACACGTCCCTTTGTCACACAACCTGTCGAGATAATAAAGATTTAAGCTCCAAGAATGTTCTCTCTGTGTGTGAGAAACAAATGTAACAGGGCTGCAATTTCCATTCTTTCAAGACATTCTGCCTAGCAGTTCAGTATGGATCTTTAGGGATTATATTATTTCAAGTGTAGTTTTACTCAGCACCTCTGAGACCAACTGCTGTGAAATCAAGTACCTGTATGAGGAAATCTGTCTCCTAATCACATTTTCCTTGCCTCTGTTGACTTTACAGTTCTTTCATTGAAGAAAGATCTTCATCCACTGCAAAGCCATATTGTGCAGTTCACATAGACTTGCCCTGCTTGTTCACTTCTGTTATTTTAGCAATACCATAGTATCTCTGAAAGCCTGTTAAAATAGCCTGCACTCTTCAGAAAGGCCACAAATATCAAGGGGAGGGGGCTTTGAAGTCAATTTAAGATTGTGAGAAGAGAAATTTAAGAGGGATCAGGAACTGCTCTACCATTAGATGGATGCACATGCAGCAGAAAGTGAAGGATGACAGAAGGGTTACATTAAACTTCTACTCTCTGCTGTGGTGACTACGCATCTGAAATGTAAACACAAGACAATTCAGATATTTGCTGTCCTGCAACATGGTATTTGTGTAAAAACAACTAAACCAACCTGAAATAACTTCACAAGAGATGAATTCTCAACTGCTGTATGGAGATGATGTCCTAATTGTGAACTAATACTCTTTATACTTCCTTGGAGTAGTTTCCTAAGAAAGAAGCTACTGAATAAGGTATATACAGGTTATACAGTGTATACAGCTCTTAATTCCAACACATACAGTGGATAATACTTAGTTGTATTTTCAAAGGTATATTTTTGTAGTTCCAGGGTGTATAGTCAGTCTTTTTTTCTAAGTATG
Source organism: Dromococcyx pavoninus (assembly GCA_033558185.1). Lineage (NCBI taxonomy): Eukaryota > Metazoa > Chordata > Aves > Cuculiformes > Neomorphidae > Dromococcyx > Dromococcyx pavoninus. Next base: position 2,220,198 of record JAUMJL010000201.1, on the reverse strand, counting down.
ATAACATATATGAAAGGAAAGTAAAGGCAACATCAGCAAATGAGTTTGGTGCACAGTCCTTCTGCAGCTTGTTTCACATTCTTGTCTTGAGAAGGATTTCATTGTTATCAAGGGAAGGTTCAGTTACGGAAGAAGAACAAACATTTTCCAAGAAATATTTACTGTGATTTGAAGATGAGAATTTTACATTGGTATTAGGCATTTTTTGTGTTGTTACTGGAACTGTGATACCAGCATTAGCAAAATCATTTGAAGACTTACCATTATCATTTCAGGTGCTTTTGGTTAGAATAGCAGATGTCAGCGGTTGTGAGAATTGAAGGGGGAATTAATCTTGCAATAGATACTTTGATTTTGACTAAAAGTACTTGTAATTTTTCTAAAGCAATGTTTTCTTCTACCAGAAAAGAAAGCTAATTTTATTCATGTTTTGCAAATTGGGTAATCTCATTGATTGTTCTGGTGAGAATCTAGGGACCTTTTGAACCGGATATTAGGGGATTCCAGACTTTCCAGTTCTCAGCAGAATGTCTCTAATGCTTAAGTATTTTTGTCTCTCTTCCAAATGGAGTAATTCTGAAGGTTCAGAATTACTCAATTTTTCACAAGAAAAAGGGTTTCTGATTTGTAACCTAGCATCTTAATCATGCCTTTTAAAAAAAAAAAATTGTCTTCTCAGCATTACCTTTCAAGTGAATATATGTTTCAATTACGGAGAGAGTTACAGAAGTAGTGCTTTACAAGAAAAATGAATATCCTAATGTTTCTGTCCTCTCAAGCACAATTGGGTTATTTGCACTTTTAGGGTTTACTTCCCCCTCCTTTTTTTTTTTCAAGCACTAACACTGAACTTAAGCCTTTAAAGCACACCAAAATTGGTAGTGCCCTTTATCTGCCAGAACTAAGTATGGCAGAACTAGGTCCGTGATGCTGTTTGATACAGTATTTTTAGGCATTTAGAAATAAGGATGAGACTTGTTAAAATACGTTAGAATATCTGCAACTCCCTCCACAATGAATTAAAAGAATGTCTAGGTGTTTATGAAACTTTTATTACAGTGTTCATTTACAGGCATATTTTGAATTCTGTGCCTAGCTTCTAACTTGTATGGTAGTGGTACTGCAGTTATTTAAGCACTGCATAAGACTTTTCTAGTACTCAGGATTTTGAATAAAATGTTGTGTTTAAGAACCTATGCTGCATGTTAATACAATAATAAGGCATGAAAATGCAAGCGTCTTGTAAGCACTGTAAACCTTGACTAGCCGTGTTCTTCACAGGGATCTGACACTGAAATTTGTTTCAGTATTGCTGTCACTATGCTAGTAGGGAACTGCAGTGAGCAGGGACTGCTTAGAGTTGCTTTGTTGTATTTGTGGAGATACTGATTTATATGCTTGTGTGAAATTAAAATAGACATAGCTGGCTGAGCTCTCCAGACAGTGGGAAGCAAGGTTTAGGAGCAGCCACTTGCACATATGTTGCCTACAGGGCTGCAAGTTGCTTCCCTGGAGAGGATGTGACATTGCAGAGCAGTGTAGTGATGGGACTTCTCTTTGTGGAGGTGTTCATACAGTGTTTATTGTTATTCCTAGGAACAGAATCTAATGTTAACATAAAGCACATACGTAACATCTTGCAAGAGGTCTTTGGTTTTGTTACAGGCGTGTTTCAGCCTCAGATATGTTCAGGTATTTTTAACTTAACAGGTGAAATAAGTAACCAATTTTTTTATGCCTGTTTGCACCAGACCCAAAACCTGAAGACTAACACCCTTAACTTATAGCTGATTGCTATTCTTAGCTTTTATCTAAAAAAGAATGGAATTATGCTGGTCACATTGCAATGGAAAGCAGAACTGGAGCTTACAGGTCACGTAAACTCAAATGTCAGGTTTTCATGTGATCACATCTACATTGAACATTTTCCAAGACTTAAAAAAAGAAATTACACTGAAAACTGTATTCTGCCAATGATTTCAACATGGTTCTCATTGTCAGTAACACAGAAAATCAGAAATTCCGCGTGAAAACTGCAGGAGAAAATTATTTCATCTTAACAAATTAATGTTCAAGGTTTCCTTGGGGTTTTTAATAGAAATAACACAATTTCAGGCTTACAGATTTCTACGGTGTGTCTTGGGTTATTTTGTGAATGTCCTTAAGCAGCAGATCAATAGAGACTACTATAGCAATATAAACTTTCAGAAGAGTAACTTATTCAAACTTAGGAAGTAGCTTTGTGAGGAAATCTCACCATCAGTGTTAAGGCCCTGGCCTTGCTCTTTTTTAAACCACATTGTTGTGTTTTTTTAACAGAAATACAGTAACTTCTCCACTAGATAACTTATTCCTGGTTATCTTTTAGCCTTTTAAAGACCAGTTATGATTTCTTAAAAGGTGTGATCCCAGCAAAAATCTGGATACTGCCCAGACTGTTTCTCGGTGTTTGAGCTTTACTGTTGCAGCAGCACTAATTAGAAATGAATCAACGATGGCAGGCAGGCAATCAATACCAGATTTAATTATATCATCTTTAAAGAAGAGAAGCAGGTAGATGGCATGCAGGATTCTGTGACAGCTCTGTGAAGGGCAAACACCCAGAACACTCAGTATTATTTTAAAGTGATCTTCATAAGTTATTGTTTAGTAGAGTCTTCTGAGGGGGTAAAGGTGCACCTGTGTTTTCCCCCCCTCAGTGCTAATTACAAGCAGACTGTTATTGCAACTAATTTTCTTTCATAATTACTTTTTCATAACAAATTTAGCCCAATGCCTAGGCTGTAACCTACATGAGCGTCAGAGTTTTAATTTTCTGTCCTGCCATGTGTTTCTCACAAGGGGCTTACATTGCTTCAGATTCTTGAAGATGGGATGACCTTAGTTGCAGCAGGAATGATCCTTCTTATTTCTTCCAAGGTAAGGAGCTATAATTGTATGCTTGTTCTGGATAAAGACTCAGGCATTACAATTAATATGATGATACTGAATATTTAACATTCTGGGGTATAACTGTCATTTTTGGGCATCTGACAAAGATGAGTTTGAAGGCTTGAAGTTTAGGACTGTAATGTTTCCTTGTGGTCAGTATCTTCATAGGGCCCTTCAGACCAGAGACCCTTAGGAGCTGGCAGACAACCAGTATGAACGCCAGCTCTCACGTTCCTATTTCTCACTATCTCAACCGAAAGAAGTTTGAGTAACTTTCGTGTTGGTACTCAATAAAAGAGTTGTGCAGCATTTGTATTGAATGGAACTTTTTTAAGAAAATGTCTTTTTCTTTACATTTTTAATTCTTGCAAACCCAGAATATTTTGATGTACAGTAATAAGGCCTTTTAGGGTTGTGAAGGTTTTCTCTTAGTTGGTAGCTAATGCTTGAAGGGGAACTTAATTACTAATAAACTGGTAGCCAACTGTATTGTGTTAAATTGAGCACACATGGTAATTAACTGGCACCAGTTGAAGCTCATGTGCCTTATGGCTGCCCAGCTGCACTGTACTGGGTTAGGTTAGAAAGCAGAACTTTGTCTTCTAGGGGTTTGAACATGCACATCTGTCCAAGCAAGCTGCTGAGTTAAACAAAAATTGAATGTGTTTTAATGAAAATATTTAAAGACTGATTAAATCTTGCTGTTGTGACCCAAGTTATCAGGTGTTTTTTCTATGATGTTGTTTTACCTTCATATTTACTTATGTGATTCAGGTTTGTACATGCTCTGTTATCTGTAAGCCTGATAGCTAAAGCAATGGACGTTTTTTTTTTAAGTAGCCTCTACATTCATGTCTCAATGGTAACAGTTATGTTTGGGTTTCTTTTTTAAAGAGGGGAGAGAACGACACCCCTGATCTCTAAGCACAAAAACCTACAAAACAAGCCCAACAAAATACCATAATGCTCAGATTTCATAACGGAATGATGAGGTACTGTAGATGTGGTCAGTGTTTGACACTTGGACTACTGCTTTAACAGTCAGAATACAGTTTGTACTTCCAGAACGGACTACTTGAATCGTTCTAATTTGGGATAAAGCACTTATTTTCGGTAATTAAATTGTGCCAGTATTTTGGTGGCAGAAAGGAATACAAACAGACCTCCTTGCACTCCCCAAAATGCTTTTGAATTTTGCAGACACATTGTAGGGATAAAAAGAAATATTTTTCCCAAACAAGTACTTAACTTCTGTTGACAACTGTCAGCGTAACAGCCATCAGTAGAATAAGGACCTTCTCTTGATATTCCCAAGAAAGGAAGGTAGTATTAATGATGAACATGCTTATACAATTCCTTTTGATAAAGATTTTATAACTAAATATACTGTCAGTGTTAAAAATTTTGAAATCTAAGTGCAAGTGCCCTTAGTCTTGAGAGTGAGCATCGATGCATTATGAAGGAATTATTTGTTCTTTTCATTACTTCAAAATATTAATCCAGTTTGTCAGAATTTGTCAGAATTTTCATTAGCTCTCCTGCTGTTTAGATAAAGCTGGTATATCTGTGAAAAAAAACCCAGTAGTTAAAAGAAATATATTTATTTAAATTCACCTCACAAGTTTTACTCCAGAAGAATAAAGCAACCAAATCTACCAAAAATGTTTTTCCTGCCTCCAAAGGGATTATCAGAAAATCTTAAATCAGCAAGATACTCGCAATTCATGCTTTATTACCCAGTTGTTGTTCAGCAACATTTGGCTCTTTCTGTGTGCTGTCCTTGAACTAATTGCAAGTAGCATCCCAGAAAAAGCAGCTTTCAAATATTAGAAATACAATCATATTAACGACCCCATTTAAATTGTCAATTTTAAACAGACTAGATCAGGATTAATTTGGGATCCCTCCTTATATCCCAATATGTTCCATATTCAATCCTTCGGTTCATTGTACCATATATTTCTGTATGGTGATTTTGAAGTTCTCTCTTTTTAATGGTCTTGACTGAAGTAAAAAAATGTTGCCATTGCACAGGTTTGCAGAGCTGACCTATTTGGGGGTTAGTTTGGTTTCATTTTTTTTCTTTTCCTAGTTCAGCTTCTTTCTGTGGTATTTCTTTTTTTTCAGGTTATTTTTTTAATAATTATCTCTGACTCACTTTTTGTCTTTCAGAAAAATTTTCTGTTGGTTTGGCTTCTCATGTATATTGAAGTACTTCAGTATTTTACAGATTCTTACTTCCATTCCCGTTTTAATGTTCTGCAAGTCACAAAATAGATACAGAATAAATATTTAAGGTAATAATCTTGAAAGTAATTTTCTGCACTTAAAGTCTAAAATAACAACATAACTGTAACAATAATTTGTAAATAATCTGAGAGTATTTACCCAAATTGTTGTCTTCTTTGAGAATGTTCCTTTTTACCCTGAAATGTTACCCTTCATCTTTGGACTGATTTATAAAACCTTTGTGAAAATAAGCCAAATAAACCAAAAGTAATTTGGGACTTTGGGAAGACTCTTCTGAGATCACCAAGGCTGAAGATGATTAAAGATACATGAGTGATTGTATAAAGTAATAATCTAAACAGGTATGTTAAAAGCAGCTTCTCTGAGCAGACCGTCAACCAAGATAGAAGTTGTTAACTTTGTAACAGACAATAAGTATTAATTTGCTCAGCCTTTTAAGTTCAACCATCTTGTTAGCAATTAAAGGAAAAGAAGCTGTTTTTCAGCATATATAAGCTCACGTTGATTAGTTTGAGCACTTTCTCATTGGTGAGAGTAGATGTATAGTTAGAAGATACGTGGTTCTCTTGCACTTTCTGATGTATTTAAGGGTAGGTAGAGAAAATTTTCTTTTTTGATTTTTGGATTTGTTGCAGTGCTTGTCACCTGGCAAACGCAATTTGCCTTCTTTTAAAGTTTGGGCAAATCTCATTTAGGCAGAAATTGAAATGTAAAGGATTTCTTTAAAGAAAATAGTATGAAAGTTTCAGATTGGGCAATGCTTGGCTTTGCAGGCACGATTTCACAAAAGCCTTACTTTTGTATTTTATTAATGCAATCGAATACAATCACATTGTCAGACACAATCCAAGTTCAGTGGTCATATTCAAAGATTTGTGATTATCACAGCTTCAAAGCATTCCTGTCCCATGGCAAACCTGGCAGTGCATTTGTTCCACTGTTTCCTTTACCTGCTCTCTTTTCCCCCCAGCCTGGCCACATTTCTCCCATGTAGAAGGAGTAATTAAATCTTTTTTTCCACTTCTGCTACATAAGGCTTTGTATAGAGAGCTTGTGTAATGCAGTTTGTACTTTTGGCTGTAGAGGTCCACTCCACCCACAATAACAGATACATGCACAAATGTGTATGTATAGAAAATATTTTTATCTGGAAATAGGTTTAGAAATGCCATTTTTTAAATGTATTTGGGAAATGTATTGTCAAACTTTGCTGAAGCTGTATTAATATTGCCAGGCTAAGTCATACACCTTAATAAATAAATTGCCTCTGGTAATTGCATTTATGGAGTAGTTTTATATACTAATGAGAATAATGTGATTTGAAATGTTTCACATATACCTTGTGAACTGATTTTGCATGAAGGTAAAAATTTGCACTTGAGATGTCTTGATGAATAAAGAAAGGAGTGAGTAATGTACTTCCAGTTTAAAAGTTTATATCCAACAAATATAAAACCTGCAGTTTCAAATGTAGGTAGTAAAAATTTCTTGGTTTTGTTACTTGTATGCAAGACTCAGTATCTCACATGATTTTACATATTAACAAATCATGATGTTATTTGAAAATAGCTATATTTATTATGCAAATGCATTTGCATGTGCAGAAATTAGTCAGGAGTAATTTTTTTTAAAGGAAGACATTTTATATCACAGTTCAAAATAAGAAATCATTTATTTGATAATAAAGCCAAGTATAAATATTGGTGCCATTGGTCTGATTATCAATATAGATAATTCCTTTTGCTGTTGTGATTAAATACATTGTCGCTTTAGAAGACAGACTCTTGCTTATAATGATGGGTAAAAAAAAGAACTTGTTTGATGGTCTGTTATAGGAAATATACTATTTCATACTTGGCATATTTGGCAAAAGAAATTTTGAAAAACAATATGAATCAAGTATTTCTTTTCTGTAGTTACCTGTTAATAATTTAAACCACTTGTTAACAAATTGGATCATTCCACTGCCTAAAATTGCACCATGCTCTTGCTTTACCGTATCAAAAATGGTTACATGTAAACATTAATTATTCCACTAATCGTGTAGTTTAAATTTATATGTTTGTGTTTATCCTTGGAAAGTCTGACTAAATTCAAATTTGTAGAATGCAGAGTTTTGTTCTTGCTAGAGGTTTTGTTAGTTCTTATATCAATTTTCACCCCAATGCTGTTTGGGAATGATAAGCAACATATGAGTTAGCTGGAAATTTGAATCCCTTATGTCTTACCAGATTTTACTCATTTTTATACTGAGAGCAATGATGAAAAAAAGATGGCAAAGTCCTCTGCTTAAATCAGTAATCATAATTTTATTTGCAATCTGCTCAAATAACTTTGCACAATAGTAATAAAGTAATGATAATCATATTTGCAATGGTAATTAAGCAGTCATGTTTTCTAGAAGTGCTTACGCTGCTATAATTCACTAAATGGAATTAGTTTCTAATATTTAAAATGATGAATATTTGATAATTCTATGTTGTATTAAAGGATGAATGTATTGAAAGAATTTCAAGCTTGAAATTCAATATGTGAGCAGAACAAGTTAAAATCCACATTGCATATAACTTTCTAAATTTTTAATTATGTCTTTGATAAAAATCTATGTACCCTAAGATTTAAAATTCCTGTATTTTTCAGCTACAAGGAAATAGCTACTCTGAAGTGAAGTGTGGGGATTTGGTCATTAACTTAGCAGGACAAGGATCAGAAGGTTAGTGCATAAGACAGTTGAGCTGTGTCACCTGTTCACAAAAACTGACTTTTTGTACAATAACTCAGCATAATAGTGCAAGAGTTTCTCTTTCATGCTAAAGGTTAGACTATAACTAATTTGCTGTTTATTTATCTCTAAATAGCACTAGAAGCACTTCAGAGGAAAGGTAAACTTAGCAGTGGATAGAGCTGACAGGACAATAGAATAGCAAAGAATTGCACAGAGAGCCCTGAAGTACTGAAAGATCCAGACAGCAAGAACATGGGCAGACTTGTTTTTCTTCTTAAAACTGGACGTAATTGAAGTAATGCTTCAGATTTTTCTATGTGATATATAGATTATAAAAGTATCTACAGTTAGTGTAATGCCTTTCCTTACTTAATAGTTGATCATTTTAAGTTTGAAGAAATTGAGCAAAATAGTAGTTTAAAATGTTGTTGTTTCAGAAACACCAGCTATGCCTGTTAGAATGTCAGGTGAATAAAACCAAAAAACCCTTATCATTCACACAAAATATTCTGTATTTCTTAAAGCTGTTTGAGACTATATCTATTACTGAGACTCTGAAGTAACAGCCAGTAATTAAAACAAAAAACAAAGACCTCCCCAAAAAATCCCCAAACCGAACAACCCCTCCATAACCCCCCTCTTTCCCCCAAAAAACAAATCCAACAAGCATTTACTGCCAAACTTCAGATGATGAATATTAAATGCTGTCTGTCATGGGAAAAAAAAGCCACAGAACCCTATTATTTGATGCATTTTCATTCCTTTTATGCTTTCATAAATGCTGGAATAATTCTGTTATGTTTAAAGGGAACACACAGAGAACAATTTAAAAAAAAATCTCTGGTGTCATTTCCAAGAACAATTACTTTAAACTGCTTTTTCCTCTTTTCAGAATGTCAGAATTTGGATCAAACCTTTCATTTTAACAGTTCTGTTAAATCCAATACTGCATGTTGTTGATACCTACAAGTTTAGCCTGCCTAAATTGAATTTCAAGGACAGAAAATAATTCTCTTCATGTTATTCTTTCTTTGACTGTGATTATAGGTTCTTCAACTCAAAATAAAAGGATGAAATAGTGAAACATTCCCGAGCCATAATTAACTTCCTGTTCCAGTTATCCATTTCTTCAAGGACCATTACTCCAAAATTAATTTTGTGTTGAAAGCATGGACTGTGAATTCAGGACAGCCTTAGGGAAAAGTCTTTCTTGTGGCCATGGTGACTGTCTCTGATCTATGGTAGCTGTATCATATATGTATCACATATTTCTCCATCTACTAACCATTACTTTAATCACTGCCTGAGGACTTGAGTAGTTTTCAGCCAAAACTTGCTAACCTCCCTTGAAAAGGCTAATGAATGGATAATACCTTCAAATTTAGTTTCAGATATAAGGTTTTGATCTGTTTGTAAAAGAATGTCCTGTTTCTCTGAAATCCCTTCTGGAGGCCAAACAGGCTTGCAGACCAGGGTAAAATACTTTCCTGTATCTATACGTATGTTTGTTCAGAAGGGACTCTTGTATTCAGAATGAGCTAAAATGTTGTTTACTCAACATCTTGGCATTTGAACTTTTCCTTTACAATGTAAGCTATTGGAAGTTCAGAATCCACAACAGATCATCACCTCTTAGAGTAAATAATAAAAACTGCTGAGGATTCACAAAAGATGAGGGAAGGTTCTTTTTCTCCACAAATCTCTCACCCATTTGGAATAATTTTATCTAGTTTATAGACAAATACGACTGTAGTAGTATTTGACACAACATCTCCCACGGGCACTAATTGAAAATCAGAGCGTGCAGCACAGAATTATTATGTTTTAGAAGCACACTGCACTTAAGCAGTTACTCAACTCACTGTTCTGTAGGACTGGTTCATGTAAAATCACCGAGAAAGGTCATTCAAATAGAAGGTTGTCTAAAATGCAGACAGCTATTGGAAGTGTCCTAGTTACAAGAGTAAAATCACACAATGGATGAATGAGGGACAAATACCGTGTAAGATACATCATTTGAAATGAGTAAGCAAGGCTTTGCATTACTTGGCAAGTTATATTTTTGCCTGGGTTCTGTTACAAGGTCTTAAAATTAAAGTGTGCTGAGTCCTGTAAAGTAAGGAGGTTCCTGGGAAAATTTTGAAATCATTGACTGCTTTTGCAAGTCACTTATTTGCTCCAACTTTTTATTATACTGGAAATGTACAAAAGCAGAGTGTAAAGTAAACAAAAGAGTGGTTTTGTAACGAAGGAGAAAGTTGTAAAGTTGAATATTCTCATATCTGTATTACAAAGAGATTATTTTCTTTTGCAGTGACTGGGAAAATTAGGATTCTTAAATGGTTAAATGTAAAAGAATTATGAAACCTTGATAGGCTTTGATGCCTATGTATAAAGCACACAAGAAAGGATTTACCTATAGAAAGAAAATCATAATTCCAAGTGCAAGCTGCTCTCTGAACTCTGCTAACCCAAAATGATTTCCAGCTGTTTCCTTCCACTAGACACTTGCTGTTGCTTTTTTTCTTATTCTTGGGAGGGGTAATTTAAAGAAGATAGCAGAGATGAAGTCCTCAATTCTTGTCGCTGTTCTCTCATAGGAGGTAATTTAAGCACTTTGGGGATACAAGAAAACAGTTCATGTCATCCGTATTTAAACATATAAGTGGTCACTAAATCAGGATTGTAGTCTCAAAAGCTATTTCAGATAGGCAATGAAGGTATAGAGGAGTACTCTGAATTACTCTCTGGAGGACATGAGGCTAAACTGACTTCCCCTGAAGGAGATGCATTTTCACTGTGGTGATAGAGAGAGCCATAGGAAACTAAGCTACTAGTTTAGCTGCCAGAAAGACTAAATACTGCTCTCGGCACTGATTATCCCAGTGAGCTAAAATTGAAGGTGAAAATAGTTTATGGTAATGGCAGAAGAAAATTTACAATTTATTTTGAAATCTAGTTATAAAGCCAAAACTTAATACAGAATTAGAAATATCCCTGTGTTAAAATTCCGGGTGTTTAGTCCCTGATGTTTGTGTTTCTCTCCTAAAAGACTAATTTTGGTCTTCATTTTTAGAGTATCCTCTTTGTTTTGTTTTGTTATTTCTGACCAATTTTTCTTGTAAGTTAATTAATACCATTTAAGACTATATTGCAATATGAAAACTCGGCGAGGATCGGCAGCAGGAACAGTAAGTTCTGCAGCTGGGTCCCTGTTCGAGGTGCGCAGCGAATCCCCCGAGAGAGGGAAGGCTCCAGAGATAACCCCGGCAGCGGTCCCGCGGGTGGTGCCGGCGCAGGGGGCGGTCCCGGCGGCAGCCGCGGGAGGTTTAAACCGTCTCGCGGGAGCGGCAGCGGGAGCGGCCGCAGCGCGGCTCAGCGGAGGAGCGCGGGCCCGCGGTTTGTTGAGGCGGCGAACAGGAGCGGGCAAACAGGGTCGCAGGGAGGCAGTTTGCGCAGGCAGGGTAAGCAGGTGCTCCTTTGGTAGGGGTGGTTGTTTGGTGGTTTGTTTTGGTTTTTTTTTTGGTTGGTTGGTTTTTTTCCTCTTCTTTTGGTTTTCCCTGCTCCCCTGACCAGAGATGGTGACCAGGAGAACCAAAACCATTGCTTCCAGGAGTGTGTGTATTCAAACAGTGTCTCCGTTGAGGGATGCAAGTGTCCAAACTGTGGACTGCAGGGAATGCCTGAGCCTGCTTGTGGTACCTGAGGACAACCCAAATAACACCTGCATAAGGTGTGAACAGATCAGTGACCTTCTGCTTATGGTTGCAGATCTTAAGGATCAGGTGGAGAGGCTGAGAAGTATTCGTAATGGCGGAAGGGAGATGACTGATGGAGTCACACCCTCTCTGCCCCCAGTAATACTTCCTAGGAGACAGAAGAGCTGTGTGTTTCCCACCGGCAGGATGAGGGGAGGAACCTAGTTGTTGAGTAGGAGTGGGAGCAGGTCTGTTCTTGTGGGAGTAATAAATTTTCCTCCCATCCTCCTACTCTCTTCAAAGATATCGCCTTTCCAGTTGCCCTCAAAAAACAAGTTTGGGGTTCTGGAATTTGACACCCGGGTTGACGATACTGATGAAGACAATTCAACTGGGGAACCTCTTGATTTTGCTCCATCTGTCAGGCGAGTCAGAACCTCAAGTACTAAAAAGAAAAGGAGGGTAGTTGTAATAGGTGACTCCCTTTTAAAAGGAGAAGAGGGTCCTATATGTAGGCTGGACTCATCCCACAGGGAGGTCTGCTGCCTTCCACAAGCCCAGGTATGGGATATCGCTAAGAGACTCCCGGATTTAATTAAACTGTCTGATTATTATCCCCTGTTGGTTGTACAAGCTGGCAGTGATGAACTTGAAAAGAGGGAAAGTTGTTTAAGGAACTAGGCTGTTTAATCGATGGGGCAGGAGTGCAGGTGGTTTTCTGCTCAGTTCCTCCAGTGTCAGAGGTGTATACTGCAGGGAACAAGGAAGTCCATGCTGTTAACAAATGGCTTAAAGGCTGATGCTGAAAGAAAAATTTTGGTTTCTATGATCATAGGGAAAGTTACTGCACCTTGCCTGCTAGATTCAGATGGGTCCCACCTAAGCAAAAGCATTCTAGCCCGGGAGTTAGTAGAGCTCATTAAGAGGGCTTTAAACTAGGCCCGAAGGGGGAGTGAGATGTAACCAGGCTCACCAGTGATGTGACTGTAGGGAGTGAGTTATCATCAAGGGTGAAGTCAGTAACCCAGCTTAAATGCATGTATACTAATGCATGCAGTATGGGCAATAAACCTGAGGAGCTGGAAGTCCTGGTCCGGCAGGAGAGCTATGATATAGTTGCTATCACGGAAACATGGTGGAATGATTCTCATAACTGGAGTGCTGTCATGGAAGGTTCCAAACTCTTCAGGAGAGACAGGCAAGAGAGAAGGGGTGGAGGGGTGGCCCTGTATACATCTCTTGATGCCATAGAAGTTGAGATTAGTGATGACCAGACTGAGTGCCTGTGGGTAAGAGTCAGAGGAGCAATGAAGACTGACATCCTGGTTGGAGTATGTTACAGACCGCCCGATCAGGAGGAGGAGACAGCCGGCCTGGGTGGGTAAGGAGCTTTTGAAGGAGCTAAGCAAGAAAAAGAGGGTGTATCGCCTTTGGAAGGAAGGGCTGGTAAATCAGGTTATGTTCAAAAATATTGTTAAGTTGTGTAGGAGGAAAATTAGGGAGGCAAAAGCCCAGCTGGAGCTCAAATTGGCAACTTCTGTTAAGGACAACAAGAAGTGTTTTTGCAAATATATTAATGGCAGAAAGAAGGGCAGCAACGACCTCCACTCCTTATTGGATGTCAAGGGAAATATAGTAACTGAGGATGAGGAAAAGGCTGAGGTTCTTAATACCTTCTTTACCTCCGTTTTTGACACTAAGACAGATTATTCACTGGACAACTGGCCTTCTGAAGTGGTGGATGGGGTCAGGATGGAATATAGCTCCCCTGTAATCCAGGAGGAAGAAGTTAGAGTCCTGCTGAGCCACTTGGATCTTCATAAGTCTATGGGGCCAGATGGGATCCATCCTAGGGTGATGAGAGAGCTGGCAGATGAGCTTGCTAAGCTGCATTCCATCATTTATCAACAGTCCTGGCTCACTGGAGAGAGGTCCCGGAAGACTGGAAGTTGGCCAATGTGATGCCCATCCACAAGAAAGGCCGTAGGGATGATCCAGGTAGTTACAGACCTGTCAGTCTGACCTCGGTTCCAGGTAAAATTATGGAGCACATAATCCTGGGTGCAATCATGCGGCACCCGCAGAATGACTGAGAGATCAGGCCCAGCCATCATGGATTTAGGAGGGGCAGGTCCTGTCTGACAAACCTGATCTCCTTTTATCACCATGTGACTTGGCTGGTGGACAAGAGGAAGGCTGTGGATGTGGTATACCTGGACTTCAGCAAGGCCTTTGACACCGCCTCCCATAGTAGACTCCTGGAGAAGCTGACAGCCCGTGGCTTGGAGAGGAGTGCTCTGTGCTGGGTTAGGAATTGGTTGGTTGGCCGAGCCCAGAGAGTGATAGTGAATGGTGTCTCGTCCAGTTGGCGACCGGTCACCAGTGGTGTCCCTCTAGGGGTCGGTGTTGGGCCCGGTCCTGTTTAACATCTTTGTTGATGATCTGAACGAGGGGATTGAGTCCATCATTAGCAAGTTCGCAGACGATTCCAAGCAGGGAGGAAGTGTCGATCTGCTGGAGGGTAGGATGGCCCTACAGAGGGACCTTGACAGACTGGAGAGATGGGCTGATTCCAATGGGATGAAGTTTAACAAGTCTGAGTGCCGGGTTCTACACTTTGGACAACATGCAGAACTATAGGCTGGGGACAGAGTGGCTGGAGAGTAATCAAGTGGAAAGAGACTTGGGAGTGATGGTGGACAGGAAACTCAACATGAGCCAGCAGTGTGCCCAAGTGGCCAAGAAGGCCAATGGTATCCTGGCCTGCATCAGGAATGGTGTGGTCAGCAGGACTAGAGAAGTTATCATACCCTTGTACTCGGCACTGGTCAGACCACACCTTGAGTACTGTGTCCAGTTCTGGGCCCCTCAGTTTAAGAGAGATGTTGAGATGCTGGAATGTGTCCAGAGGAGAGCAATGAAGATGGTGAAGGGGCTGGAGCACAAGCCCTATGAAGAACGGCTGAGGGAGCTGGGGTTGTTTAGCCTGGAGAAGAGGAGGCTCAGGGGAGACCTTATTGCTCTTTATAACTACCTAAAAGGAGGTTGTAGGCAGGCAGGGGTTGGTCTCTTCTCTCAGGCGACCAGTGACAGAACAAGAGGACATGGTCTCAAGCTTCGTCAGGGGAGGTTTAGCCTTGATATTGCGAAAAAAATTTTCACTGAAAGGGTGATTGGCCATTGGAATGAGCTGCCCAGGAAGGTGGTGGAGTCATCATCTCTGGAAGTGTTTAAAAACAGATTGGATGAGGCGCTTAGTGCCGTGGTTTAAATGATGAGTGGGTGTTGGTGTTGGATTATAGGTTGGACTCGATGATCTCAGAGGTCTTTTCCAACCTTGTGATACTGTGAGTCTGGGTAATGGGTGATCATGAAAGTGAGAATTTTATGCCTGATAATTTTCAGAAAGAGGAAGTAGTAGTAGATAATGCTCTGTTTAATACAAGCCTAATGGTATTGTTTGGAGTTTTTTGCATATTTAAAATGTATCAGAGGTATTCTGCATGTCAAATTTTGTAGAACAGAAAGGTCTTATAGGAAATGGTCTTGTACAGAAAAGGTCTTGTAGAACAGAAAGGTCTTGTAGGAATCAAAAGTGGGAAATTCAGGTATTTTGTAAAATTTTTTAACCTGTCTTTAAGAAAAACAAGTCATACTAACTTGCAAGTGAAAGAGAATGTTGTTAAACAGCTTGTAAATTATATCAGCAAAGGAGACTTTCTTAAGTATTGATTTTGTTGGCAACAGAATTGGAGTTAAAAAACAAAGAAATGGCTTTTGAATTGGAAGATCTTCCTTCTCTTGTGAAAAATAACTGTTACATCAATGGTTCCTTTATGTACCTTCTACTTAACTACACAAATGGTTTCAGCCATAATGAAAGATGCCTTTTAAGTTTAACATTGTTGTGGGTTAACTTCAGTAGGCGGCCAAGCCTACTCAACCAGCTGCTCACTCGTTCATCTCTTGGTAAGATGGGCAAGAGAACTGGAAAGATATAACTGAGAAAACTTGTGGTTTGAGACGAAGACAATTTAATCAGTGAAGTAAAAGCTGTGCACAGAAGCAAAGCAGAATAAATGATTCATTGACTACATCCCACTGGTAGGCAGATGTTAGCTGTTTCTAGGAAAAATCACATGTAAGAAGACAAATGCTGTCACTCCAAACATCCCTCCTTCCTCCCTCTTTCTCCAGTTCTTATTGCTGGTATGGGATATCCTTTTGGTCGGTTGGGATTGGCTGTCCTGGCTGTGTTCCCACTGAACTTCTCGTGCACCCCCAGCCTGCCTGCTGGTACGGCAATGTCAGAAACAGGAAAGACCTTGACTCTGTGTAAGCACTGCTCGGCAATAGCTGAAACATCCCTGCGTTATCAGTGCTGTCACAAATCCAAAACATAGCCCCATGGGAACTCCTTTGAAGAAAAATAAATCTATCCCAACCAAAAACATTAATGAAAATATAATTGAAAGGATAATTCTTAAAATTCAGAATAAATATGTGAAATTCTGTATGTGTTCTAAATATGTTCGTGTAATTTCTAGGTTTTCCTACAATACATGTGCACCTTTTCAGAATTTGAAAATAAGAGAATAGTTTTGGAGATCTTACAGTTGTCTAACAGAAGCATCTCTTGATTATTAGTTGTTTGGAGATGTTCCAGGGAGAGAAGACTGACTGTATGCATGCCAGTACTCTAATATTATCACATCTTTTGGATTTCTTCTTCATTTGTTAATTGATGATATCGATAATAGATCTTATGCTGAAAGCACCACATGGTAAGACAGTTTTGATCTCTCCATATATATTCATATATGTTTATAAATATGAAGACATGAGACGATTACCCTCTTATATCTCTGTAATATGCCAACACAACTGTCATTTACTAATATCATCAGTACTAGTGCAGGTTGGATGAGCAGTAGCACTTTCAAAATTATGCAAGGATCTTATGAATCAGAGAGATGGTTTTTCAAATGATTCACTCCATTAGGTAGCTAAGCTTGGACAAACAGATCTCAGATTTTCAAAAATCTTAATGAATTTGTGAAACATAAGGCCCTCTGAAAAAAAGAAATCATCGGCTTTTATCTTCTTATGCTAAATACTTGAATGTAACATAGTTTACTACAGAGAGACCATTTAAACTGTTGAGCATTATTATATAATCATTTGAATGAGTAGTTCACGAACATTAGGTTGAACTGGTGTTGCAGAAAGTTATGTTTCAAAATCTGTTCTTAAATTTAATTTTGAAAAATAAACCTGGTTGCATATTATCTTACAAAAATACTTTTCCAGCTGTTTGGATCTGTTGTAACAGAATATCTTGAAGTGGAAATATCGAGTTATGAATTATTTTCATCTGCTTTCTTTTCACCCCAAGCTCATCTTTGGTATCCCCCAAGGTATTGGTGATCACTGTCATATACAAGAATGATCGTAAACCATTGGCAATGATATTTTGGGCAGTATTTCACAGAGTAACTTCTCTTAAAAAATAAAACTCTTTAGTGTGACGTCAGTCATGTAAAAACTCTGAGACACATGCAAATAAATGCAAAATCTCTAGCTAAATTTTGCTAGTAAAACAATTTGGAACAATATTCTCTGTGTGGGAAGATGTCAGTCTGTGAAATACTGTGATGAATTGTTAAATTAAGTTATTCCGTAAGGAATACAACAAAGGAGGAAGTGATTCAAGCTTTGGTAAATAATGTTGAGGTGTAATTACTTCCTAAGAATATGTCACTGTCAGTATTTCGAGACTGGTATTTATTTTTCTCTTTTAAGCTCAGTCCATTAGATGTTTTTAATAGTATATGATATGGCTTGGAAATTAGATTGAATTAATAGGTGTACAGTTAAAGATTTTCATATCCTGCTTAATGGTTAAAGGGAAAAAGAGTACCACTTTGATGTATAACAGTGTCATCTACTGCTTAATTGCAGGGAATTGACTGTGGTCCTTATTTATAAATTCTGTTTCCTGACGGTGATATGGTACAAGCTTATCGCATTTCTCGTGTAAATTTTAAGGGTTCAGATTTATTTCTGTTTTCTCCTTTTGAAAAAAGTATAGTGATATTTTACTTATCTTACTCTTGTTTTTAGTGGCTTTTAACTAATTTTTCAGTTAATCCTGTCTATTGATGCTCCTGAAAATCTGGCTTCCAGTCTTAGCTATACAAAAATAATTTAAGGATTAGGAAACTATGTATAATATAACCAGTGACGTGACAAAATCTAGACCTTTGAAACTGAGTACAGTTGTGTTTGGGGCTGGGTTTTTTGCTTAACAAGTATAGTTGTCTTGCTTCCTCTCTCCCCCCTTTTTGCTTTTAATAGTATATATAGTGCGTGTAGTGACTTGGTTTTTGTTTTAGTAAGAGCAGGGTTTATTCCTACTGCTTTTTCGTTTTTTCAGATACATGTTTTCAACAGTATTGCTTTCAGTGATATACTGTTGCCTTAAAATGTGGATACAGCATGCCTAGTTGGTATCTAAAGACAAGGATCTGTAAACACTCTTATTCTGTTGAGTCACCACGTTCTTTTACTCTCAAGATGACAACCTTTTAAATTAGACTCCTTGTTTGAGGGACTTTCTGAAATAAGACCAGTGATAGCAGTTGAACTGCAAGAAACTAGAAAATGAGTCCGAGAATATATGCGTTTCTCAAATGTACCAAATCACCAATTTTTAGATTGTTTTTGATGTACCCATAAATATGAAAATAGCTCTGCACCTTTGAAATCAGTTTCCCATAGTCTTGAAATAACATGCAACACTTGTTTTTTTATTAAAGTAATAAATTCTCAGATGTGAAGAGCCTACTCAAGCAATGAAAAAATAAGGTCTTTTTTCCTCTAAATGAGCTATTGAAATGGTGATATTAACATTAATGCTGGAAACATTTTATTCCTAACGTCATTATGACTATTGACTAGTTGACACACTGATGATGGCTTTGGCTTCAGGGATGGGTTGCTGATTTAATAATTGGCATATGTTTTTATGGTAGTACTTTCCTTTAAACAATAGAAATGCATTATTTGATTTGATTAAGAAACTTATTATTGTGTAAGTTATAAGCTTGTAAATATTATGCAAAATCAATGCTACAGTAATCCTTTACTACCATGATTTCAAAGGAAGATTTTCTGATATTAATTCAATCAGCTTCAGTAATAAATAAAAGATTAGCATTTTTCATTGCATTGCCACTTTAGTCAAAACAACTAAAATCCATGTACTGCATGTGAATAGGCAGTGATCCTTTTTTTATTCTCATTCATTTTTTTAGAAAAATTACTTTTGCTTTCATTTCTACATACCATATCTGTGTTTTGAAGCAGGTGCACATACTAAACTTAAAATACTGATGACCTTAAAACGACATTATAAGTTTTGTATCTTCACACAACATTTTGGAGTTTAACAGAAATGCATGTTTTGATGATATTTATTTAGCTGAAAGATAAAATAAAGCCTGTTTCCTCCGGTGGTAGCTTTCCCCACTGAGCAGCTACTGACAGAATACTTAGTGCCCTAAGTTATAAGAGCACAGGAGGGCGTAAGTGCTATGTTTCCTTCCTTTGCTGCACAGCAAAGCTAGGAAGAGTCATGGCCACACTTCAAAAGGTCAACTATTTCCCCTTATTTTACTTTATCTCCACAACAGTACTAAAGATGACCTTTTCGGAAAACAGAATTGCCATTTCTGGAATTACATCGTCATCAGAACTAGGTCTAGATGAAATGGAAATCAGTTTACCATAATGTTTCTCAGAATACAGTGTACATAAGAATGGAAGAACCATTGCTGTGTGTTTCCAAAGTGGAATTTCATAATTAATTTATTGGGGTATCCTGTAGGTAGCAGTGAGCTTTGGGTCACTGCCTTATTCATTTAAGTGTAACAGGGATGCTTTGCTGCATCTAGTCATTTATTCATTTTGATTAGTGACATATGCAAAGAAATCCTTCACTCTGAGAGTTCTGACCTGTTGGAGGAATAATTCTACTATTTTCTGGTAAAAATATTTTGACATCATCAAAGTCTCTTCTTGTGATCATAGCCTTCATGTGGTTTGTGGATCAAATACAGGCAGAAATATATGTGTACAACAGTAAAACATTCATACTAAGGGAAAATAAAGCATCTTTTCCTCTACCTAAACATTTATTATTTAAATTATACTTTATATTTTCTTGAAGGCTTTTCCGTGGACATACAGCTGTGCAAATCAGTGCTTTTCCAATCAGTCATCAGTGCTGGAGTGCAAGTCATGGCCTTTGAATGATTCTCACAATCCTGTAAAGAGCTGCTCCTGAAGTTACGTCTAAGCGATGATAGATAAAAAGAATTAGATGTGCTTCCTAAACAGTGTTGTAGTAGGTAAGTCATTTATTTTTATAGATGTAATATTTCCACAGATCTTTCAAAAGCTAAGTACTTTTTTTTTCTATAAAAGCTGTAATATAGAATTAAAAAATATTTTTCTTAGTTAACTATTTTGAATGGAGTGAGAGTCAGAATTCCTTATGGAAACACCTAGGGGGAAAAACATTGTTTTAGGGAACCTACTCCTGGCAAAGATTCCTAAAACATCTGCAAGAGTTTTCTGTTTTAGAAGAGTTACTCTGCTTCATGTTAAAGTGGTTAAAAGTGTTAATGATATTGTTTAATTGCCATGTTCAGGTTAGCTAAATTTAACACTTTTTAAGAGGGCAGTTTGTGCTCAAATGTGTCTGAATCAGGGCATCAAAGTCTTGTAAGTATTCAGCTATGCTGTAATCTGAAGGTATCTCCTTATGGTAGCTGTACTTAGAGGAGATTGCCCTCTTGGAGTTCTGCTGTTATTTATGCAAGTTCATTAGGAATTTAAGTAGTGCATAGTGTCTGACTTTTAATTCTTTAAACATTTAACTCAGAGAACATCAGAATTGAAAAACGTTTTGAAGAATAAAATTATTTTTCTGTTCTTTAAATTCTGTCATTTGCTATACTTCATGTAATTTGTACACTGAAAGTAATTATATTCTTTAAAGTGCACTAATTTTATGTATGTATCCTAGTTGTCTCAGAAAATTTATGAAAATCAAAAAAATGCTTTTATGTTGTTATGCAGAAAAGCCCCTGAGAAATATCAACTATTGTATTCACCCAACAGCAGAATTTCTCAACTTATGCCTGTCATTAGAATAAGCCATCTAAGTAGAAGTATCTTAATGTGGTTTTTATTAGTCGTTCCTACAGATACAGTATGGTATTTTAACATCCAAACCAAGTGGGCTTGATTTTGGGCTATTTTTCTGAATAAATTGTTCATATTTTCATTCTTTGTTGAAGTAATATTATATGAGAAGTGTATGATAAAAAAAATAAATTAAAACTGTTGTTCATGGGTATTTGAATGGTTTACAAACCTACTTGCACTTTTATCTATTTTAAGAATTAGAGGATTCTTAGACAAGCACAGTCCACCTACTGAATATTTGTGTATATTTGTAAATGATGATGAATAAATATACAGGTATACATGGTTATAGTAGCTGGCTTGAGAAGAATAAGAAGTCATTTCTTATTATTCTAAAGTTTCTGTCTTATTCTTTTATACCTTTGTGTATTATGCAAACAGAGAAGTGGAAAGTTGTATCTGTAATTTGAATGGTTTGAGTGAATTCAGATTGCAGATTCTTTTTGTTCTGAAATGTTGAACACTGACTAAGTTTTTGAAGTGATATAGGAGTTAATTTACCACCTTTAAACATGTGGTTATTATATTTGACTATGAGTTAGAACTGTTTTATGTGTTTTCATTGCACTATGAAAAGATTTAATTTGTATTTTAAGATCCTTAAATGTACTTTAGAATATATTCAAAAAAGAAGGATTGTCTGTAAGTTATTGAATGCTGTGGGTGGTAACTGAAATTCTGTATTCAGTACATACATAAAGACAAAATTAGAACTCTGTGTATCTCATTCATCCAGAGCGAAAAGTACTTCAAGATGACATTAGCAAAGGATGCAAGCCCCAAATAAGCATGATTTTTTTTAAGCTGCATTTTTATAACATGTTTTCAGGTTATCTAAATTCCTAAGCAGAAAAAGCCAGAATTTTCATGTGGCTTTTCTTGTTTTCTGTCTTTTCCATTATACGCCACATTTACACAACTGAAAATATATGTTTGCACTTATCTACTTGTCTGCGTTTATAAGATGGGTAGGATAGACTGCATTCATCTGCTTTACGTAGCATTTCAGTGACAGGTATGGTACACAGAAAATCCCCAGATGCTAAAGCAGGAAAGAAAAGCATCAGGTTTTGTGTTTTCTTCTTCCTCACCTGGCAAGGTCATTGCTGTTTCAATGGAGTTAGAAATAGCTGTATGCGTCACCCTCAAAGAGGGAAGCTAAAGCCATCTTGAAATCTGCTTTTTCAGAACGCCTTATATGTTGGTGTATTTCTTCTGTTTTCAATTACCCTTAAAAAGCAACAAGGCATACTGCATAATTCCAAAGAACTTTTGTGGTTTGACCTTCTGTTATGGTCCTTTAACCAGGCATTTTGATGTAATATGTGGTCTCACTAAAGTCATCAGTAGCCTTGGAATTCTTGGAGGATTTGCTTCAGGGATTTCTATGCCATTTCTAGCTCTTCTGTACCTTAAGGACTGATTACAAATCTCTAGGTTACCTTCAGATAGCCATACATATCTCTCTAAACTGTTAATCATGAACATCTGTATTCAGATATTTAGGTAGATAATTTTGGTTGATGAGATCCGTTTATTAAGCACTGTGAGGGTTTTAACAGTAATTACACTCTCCATGTTAATGTACTGTTCTCCAAGTAAAAATAGAACATTCATGTTTGGTTGATGTTTAAATAATTTCATTATCAAGAAGAATAATAGGATTGACATTGACAACTTCCCTAATCACTGTACTTGACGGAAAGCCAATGCTAATTAGAATTACAAATTTGTTAAAAAAAATTATTACAGTATTTGTACTCAGCATAACATGCCTCAGTTGAGACAGTTTGAGTAACTACTAAGTTGCCCTTTAAATTTTGTATTTATAAGGAAAGGGGAATTATCTGTCATTTTTAGAATTCTGAAACAGCATATTTTGGATAAGGGCTCTTGTTACTTGTGCAAGAATTTTCAGTGAAGAGAATTCTATTAAAAAACATTTAAGTTCTTTTGTTCAGGAATTTACTTTCTATAAAATGTCATTTCTAAATTAACATGAAGTAAGACTAGCATAAACATACAACTATATCTTTGCTTCACAGAATTGCTCTCTGAAACATTTGTATTAATTGCTTAAATAGCTCCCTCAAAATCTCTCCTACCTAAATTCTATAATTGACTGTAAAGAAGATGCCACTAATCTTTAGCATGTGCTCTCTGGGGAACTGTGGGAAAGATTCATAATCTCTCCCTTAATGCCTCTGGTTTTAAAAGGAACTGAGAAAGAGTGAGAACCTGAAACTTCCTTTTCAGATCTGAAGAGGACATCAGAAAATTCAGGCCTTAGCAAAAATGTTCAACTTGCATATTTGCTTCTTTAGGGGAACTTTGCAATCATACTAATTTCAGTGTGACTGCTAAGTATTTAGAAAGTAGATCCAAAGGACTGATTTTGAAAGACTTCATATGCTTGTGGAGAAAGTAATAGGAAGGCAAAGAAATCCAGACTGGCTCATGCATCAATTAATACTACTTTATCTTTTTAAAGTCTGAATAACTGTAGCAGCATTTTAATTGAGGTGTGTTGACAGTGGTCAAAATGACTTGTGGAAATTTGCGTCTCAATTTTGAGTTTTTCATAAGCAGCCTATCACATCCAAACATGTGGTTCAATCTACTCTAGAGATGCAGGTCTAGACTCAGTTCTGGTATATATGGCTCTAGTAGTGGATATTTTATGTCTGGATTGCTCCTGGAAGGAAAAACAGTGTAGCTTTACATCCAGTCATCACCCTTCCTAGTATTAATTAGAGTAGAGAGCTCACTTCTTCATGTGACATGTGCATGTATCATACCCAGTGTCATTTTCTGTTGATGATAGGATTATTATTTTGAAATGGCTTTTTTATTTTTCTTTGCATTTGGAATTTTGACTGCATTAAGTGGGACAGAAAGAGAAAATGAGACGGGAGAAACAAGCCCAGAATAAACAGATTGTACCTTGATTTCATTATTCAAATAAGTCAATTCCAATTTTTTTTTTGTTTTTCACATTAGTTTTATTTTCACAGCCATTTCACTGTAAGCAAGATCTTTAATGATTTACTACTCTTGCAGAGAAATAAGAGCTCTGATGATACCTGCAAGTTTCATTATTTGTTCGGTGAATAATTTGAAGTAACAGCACGTGTAACACATACTTTACTATATCACTAAACATCTACTTTACCTATGACTGAAAGAGAAGTATGTTTTACACGAGTCACAAAAACAAGTATTGAGCTTGTGATTCCCCTATAAAAATGCAATGCAGCAAGGCAATTAATTTTCTTTGAAAGTCAATCAGTTACTTTAGGAATCTCTTCCTGTTCCACTAGGATTCTCTTTAAAGATTGCAGTGCTTATAGATTTTTTTTTTCATAAATCTCAAAGAATTCCTGCAAAGAATTTAAATCCCTAACCTAGTTCTTCTAAAACAAAATCAGCTAAAGTTAACAATCGAGCAGCATTTGTAAGTAAAAATAACTCTGTATTTAGGCTTACATTGCCAGCTCTTCACAATATACTCAGGAAATAAATCATTTTACTGCATCTCTGAAATCCTGATGCAGTTAAATTTAACATTAAGTCTTTTTACTAAATTCTTCTGTCCTTTTACAAAACAAGGGATACATTCTTTCCTCAGCTCCATAAACTTCAGTGGAGCTGAAAATTGGTTCAACTCCATTTATCTCAATAAAATTACACCTATTTACCATACCAGACTTCAGTGGGTATGGATGACACACACTTTTACCCAGGATAGTTTGCTGCGATTACTGACACAAATGAAGAAAAGAATTAAAAGAAAATAAATAGATGATCAAGAATTGCAGCGGATAAGGCATGGAGCCCATGCAGGTTCAAAATGAAGTCAGAATTGGAATCGTTTCTTTGTAACACAAATTACTCTTTTACAACAATCTTTTTGCAGAGATGTTGTCCACGTGCCAATTTAATATCAGTGATTGGGTTAAAACATTTGTACACAGGCCTTGAGTTGTTTCTTAATTGGTAGCACAAACTCTGTTTTTCTTTACCTAATCCCTGATGATAAACTGCTCCAGACTTTCCACTACTTCAAGTTTTCAGCTCATTATCAAACTCTGTCAAAGGCTTTGTGTTATTCTCTGTGTTACTTTCCAGGCTTTAACCCTACGAAGAATGGCATTTTAGTCATACAAAGTAGTTAAACTGTGTGCTTAACACTGAGTTTTTTTCAGTATATGTACTTAAAGCAAATGGCATTGAAGATGTTTGTCTGAAGCAATAATAAGTCATACAAGAAGCTAATTACTTGCCTGAAGCTATTTTTATTCTAAGTTTTACTTTTAGTTCATACAGTATTTATTCATGTCTAAACTCAGCCATCAGTTTGCCTTGCATCTTTGCTTATTTTCATAAGGGTTTCATAGAATACATCTTCTGTCATTGTTAGATGTGTGTCAAGAAACTACAAATGTAGTTTCTCTAGTAGATTTTGGTATTGCTGTCTTCTCAACTTTAGATTTTTTACAGTAGTGTAATAACGTTTGCATTGTGTAGATCACTAGTTCAAAACAACTGTTTGTAGTGATAGTTAAGTAGCCATTCTTCAAACAAGTAGAAATTATTCAAAGAATTTTGGTACTACAGTGAGCATTTTATTTATTTGCCTGATGATGCAAGTATGCAGAGGGCTGCACATGCAGTAAAACAGCATATGATTTTTTTCCCCAGTATTTGTAGTAACAACCAAACTCAAAGATGTACTAAAAACCATGATAGACCATTACACTGCATATGAATGTTATTGAAGCAAGAATGATAGATGAAATTATACAGAAGGCCATGCTGTCATTCACCGAGGCCTGGATGGGCTGAAGAGTAGGGTGGAGATGCACCTAATGAAATTTTGCAACGGGAAGTGCAGAGTCCTGCACCTAGGGAGGAACAACCCCATGCAGATTAGGGGCTGACCTGCTGGAAGGCATCTCTGTGGAGAGGGACCTGGGAGACCTGGTGGACAACAAGTTAACCATGAGCAAGCAATGTGTCCTTGTGGCCAAGAAGGCCAATGGTATCCTGGCGTGCATCAAGAAGATGTGGCCAGCAGGTTGAGGGAGGTTCTTTTCCCCGCACTAGTGAGGCCACATTTGGAATGCTGTGTCCAGTTCTGGGCTCCCAAGTTAAAGAAAGAGAAGGAATTACTGGAGGAGTCTGGTGGAGGGCCATGAAGATTATCAGGGGGCTGGAGAATCTCTTTTATGAGGAAGCGCTGAGTGAACTCGGTCTGTTTAGCCTGGAGAGGAGAAGACTGAGAGGGGATCTCACCAATATTTATATAAATATCTAAAGGGCGGGTGTCAGGAGGATGGAGTGCTCAGTGGTGGTGGCCAGTGACAGGACAGGACAAATGGAAACAGGCACAAATGGAAATACTGGAAGTTCCACCTGAACATGAGGAAACACTTCTCTACTGGGAGGGTGACAGAGCACTGGAACAGACTGTCCAGGATGGCTGTAGAGTCTCTTGCTCTGCAGATATTCAAAACCCACCTGCAGGCATTCCTGTTCAACCTGCTCTAGGGGAACCTGCTTTAACAGGGGTGTTGGACTGGATGATCTCCAGAGGTACCTTCTAATCCCAACAATTCTGTGTAATATTAATTGTTATATTAGCATACACAGAAGATGTACAGTGATGATAATCAGCGGAGGGGAAACTGAGTTTAGACAGAGCAGTGAGTTGAAATACCCGCTGTTCTGGTTAGAAGTTGTGGTGTAGGTACAGCCCTTTCTTACACTCTCTTGTCACGTTCAGATAGTCCTCATTTTGACATATTCCTTCATTAAAGATTTTTTAAAGAAATATGCATATTGCACTTATGAATCTTAGATACTTACCACTGTCTTTTAATCTCTAAATAAATTAATCTCTACAGATAAACAAATTTAATTATATAGCCCATTAGAAATCATTGGCAAGAATAATGAAAAAGAAGATCGTATAAGAAACGCAGATGCACAAAATGTTTGACAAACCCCAAAATTTTCCTCCAGCTCTGAGCCTGCAAAATACTCTTTGCACAGATATTTTTTATGGGTTGAAGGCAAAATTCTTATGCAAAATATAAGTAGATTTTAGGTCCTGTGGTTTAGAATTTGTATTTTCTGGGAAAAAAATGGGAAGTGATTTATACACTTCAGCTCCTTAACTGGAAAGAAGATTAGTTTCTTTTCCCAATAAAAAGGATTGAGAAGTAAAAACATTTGCTTCCGTTGGTCACAATGGGGGAAGAACCAGCATATAAGCCTGTTTGGAAGGAATAGAGACAGAGATTGAGTCCACTGTGGAGTGAAACAAATTTAGTTAGTGTGGAGAAAGAGATTTGTGGGATTGAAAGTTTTAATACTGGTCCTGCTCACTTATATGTACAGCCACAGAAGAGTAACAATATCTTCTAATAATAAGTTTTGTATTTTATTTCATTAAAGGAGCAATTGTTAATATATTATTTGAGCACTAAAGTATAGAATAAAGTTAGTTCTGTCATGGTTTTCTTGGTGGAAAGTTTAAATCACTTTCACTTGTTTGTTTTTATAAATTTTTGGAGGATGTTTTTGAAAATCTGTTTTGTTCCTATATAATTTTTGGACCATTAAATAGTAGTGAAAGACTTCATTTGGGTAGGTGATAGGTGAGAAGCAGCTATGAATGTTGCGTTTCGAGTAAGAATTACATGTTTCTTTCTATGAAAGACTTGTTTATGTGGGGTTTTTTTATGATAGTTTCATTTTTATGTGGTTCTACTCTACTTATGATATTTTTTGATTTATAGATCTGTTAAGTACAGATTATTCTATGGTGAATATAAATAAAAGGATTTTGAACATTGTCTTGAACAAACTGCATCGAAGTTAGACAAACTCATCACATATCTATGACATAAAATAACTGTGGATTCCAATATGAAATTTTGAAGATAACTGCTTAGATATGTCTTTTATGAAAGGATCTGATAAACTGAGACTTACTGTGTAAATGTGAGTGTTATTGAGATCTGGCTAATTAAAGGAATTCAGCCCTTGCAGAATTTGGCATGCAACAGTTTTCGCATAGATAGTGAGAGACAGCAATATCTGAGAAACTTGTTACAGCTGAAGAATCACCAATAGTTATCTATCATTAGGTTGAAGTTTAGTCATTATGTGACATCAGCCAAGAGCAAGGGGTTTTTCTGTCAGTAAACATCCTTCTGCTTTAAAACGCATTCTACTTCCTTGTTTATTTTATGATTTCACTGATAGAGTAACTGGCACTGTGTAAGCTACAAAATACAGTCCTTTTTCTGGATAGTCTATGGAAGACTTTCCTACAATTTCTATTTTCTTGTAATAAATATGTTTAATTATGTACATCTCCAGTATCTGTTAATTAACTTTAACTAATTTAGACGTGCTTACACCCTTTAGTAGCTCAGAGTATGCTGTTCTTCTCTACCTCCTCCATTTGCACCTATTTTTTTCCAAAGACAAATTGAGTTTAGTCAAAATTCAGTAGGTAATATTAGAAAATGCCGCTGTACTTAATGGAAATGGTTATAATTCAGACATGGTATTGCCCTCATGGCTTTGTGGCTTCTAGGGCTCCTTGGCTGGAAGCACACGTGTATAATCTATCTTTCCCTCTCTATCTTTTTAGTGCAGGGCAACACAGGAATCTGTAGTCATTGAGATAAACCACGGGATGTAAATCATGTCTCACTGGAGCCTCTGGCTAGAGAAGAAGGGGATCACATGTAGTATCATCAGAGCAGTTTTGTAATTATATTTTAGGGAAATTATTTGTTTTTATAAAGTGGTGACATTTCTTTAAAAAAGCAAACTTTTTCCAGAATAAGAATTATGCTGTTTGAACTAACGTTTTATGTTAAGATATTTAGATAAACTTTTAAGTGAAAACATTTTCAACCAGCCATTTGTAGGCATTCAAGATAACAGAACTATCATGTTTTATCCCAGTACCTGAATTCAGTGATAGACACCTTTTATTGCTAATAGCAGGTTACAAGAACTAGTTTTAATTCATTACAATTACAAAATTTATATTCTGAAGGTCACTGGAAAGCAAGATTGTAACTTTTTCTATTCTTCCAAAGCAAATGGTAAGATTCCATAGGAATGTCATCTTATCCTGCTCATTCTTATTTATAAAATTTATTACCATAAAAGTAATCTATACTTACTTTTAGCTACCGAGGATAGAGTCACACAGACATCAAGGAAATACCTGCGGTGCTCATGGAATCATTTTATTTTAATACTAAGTTGTAAACATGCACAAAATGTTTACAGTGACAGATAGTTCACTCAATGCATGCTCATTCTTGCAAAGATAATTGTTCTAGAGTATTTTCCAAGGATGATTGTTAAAGAGTAATTTATCACATTTTGTGTTTACCTTGGAATAAATGATAAAGCATATGGGAATGTTATAAAAGAATTATCAGTAGTAAACTTGATTTTGAATCTGTTGGGTGAGTGGAATGACCTTTCAGCTGGTGGAAATAACAGGCTTCCAAATAGCACATTTTTCTTATTTGTGTAAGAAAAAGTTTATTGCTGTTTTGACAGTCCTACTTACAGCACCTTGTTCCAGGAGTTAAACGTTCTGAAATCTCAGGAAGTAAAGATACAGCAGATCTATATATAATTTCTTCAGGTTTGTACAAATTGACTTTCATATAATCTACATACACAAAACAGATATAATCTTACCAGAAAGAAATAATTGGAAAGTTTTCAATGAAATACTGAATTGGGATCCAACCCAGTAGCTATATTAGCTTCTTTTAAAAAACAAAACCACTGTCAAATCTTTCTATCATAACTCTAGGCAATTTCATTGATTTCTTGTTATCTTTCTCTTTAGAAAGATAGATGGAAGTTGTACAAAAGGACAGACATAGAAACTTACACCTGTTCAGAGTAGAAGCTTAAACAGAAATAATTACATAATAATCATTACAGCAGTAATACTTCAGAACATTAAAGATACTTTTAAAAAGAATCAGACAGCACCTGCTGATTAAAGTTTATGCAGGAAAGTTAAAAAGGGCCCAGGACTGGATGCCATTTTATTCCACTCTTTAGACAGTTAATAACTTAGTTACCAAAGAACACTGTTGTACATTTGAGGGCAGTACAGAACATAAATGTTGTTTACCACTTAATTATTTCTAATGTAAAAATGTGCTAGGATAACAAATGTTTTCACATGCAAAAGGCTAATATTATGCTGGTGTCCTGTGGATCAAATTTTTAAAAGGCCTGTTGTGACCTTTGGTAAATAATTTCACTTGTTTGGTCATCATTCATATTTTCAATATTTTACTGCCTGATCTATTAGGGAAACAACCTAGAGCAGGGAATTTTTTTCACTGTCTACTTCCATGGTAATCATTACAATATGATATCCAATCCAAATGCAATTAAAATTGTCATTAAAAAAGATAAAGTGAAAGGCAGCTCTGATTGTGGTATGAACAATCAAAGGGACAGTATGAATCTTAGACTGTTATACCATTGAATTTAAGAAATTAATGATCACATTAAATAATCTTGAGGAACAAAAATTTCATAGAATGTAGAAGTCTTACCTAGATTCAGTTCAATCCATTAAAAATATCGAGACCTGTATTCCTGTGTTTCTGAGGTTTTATTAATCACAGAGTTAACACAGATCTTTCTGTTGTTAAACACAGCTGCTGTTCTTTGGATACATTCAGGACCTTGCTAATTTTTGGTTTATTTTAAGGTATTTTTCCAGACACAAACAGATGTAACGACTTAAGTGTATCTAGGGAGTCTATAATGTTACTTATTGGACCACCTTATTGTGAAGATGTATCTTACTGTTAATGAGGATGATTTATCTGCTCAGTAACATACTGCATGAGTATTACTTTACAACATAGGTTACTATAGTAACATTTCTGTAGCTTTAAGATTCATATTCCAGTATATCTTACTTTATTTTCCAAGTGCTCTTTGTGAACATTTTTAAATTAGCTTATCACTTGAAAGCATTTGTGAAGGACTTTTTTACCTCCATATTATTTCATATGGTTGTTATGGAAACAATATTTTTCTCTTGATATTTTTGCCTTTGAAAAGGCAGTGACTGCATCTCAAGCAAATAAGGAGGACAGAAAAATATTTATTTACTCTTATTTCTACACACATCGTGCTGTATAACAACAGCATGGTTAGTATGGAGCATAAAAACTATTTGGGCTGTTCCTTCCTCCTCTTAGGCTTTATACTGTTGCAAGCAAAATCTTGACCAATAAGACTGATTAATGCACACCATGATGTTACTGTTGTAATGCTTCTTGTGACAATAGAGTACAATGGAGATCAAGGTATATTGCAAATGCTTGTGCAGCGTATTAGCAAAGGGTGCAAGTAGGAGCAGGGGTGAAATTAAAATGAAGCTGGTTTAATCATCTATGAAAGCTATGGAAGGAAAGAGCCTGCCTATAAGAGTTTTTTTTGTCCAGTTGTTGCGATACTGAGACAAGTAAATAGTACAATAAATACTGTTATGTTAATTTCTCAGGTAGAATACATTTCTCTTAATTTGATCCTCTTTTGGTAGTAAAATGATCCTAAATTGAGGACTGTGATGTAGTAGGCTCTCACAGTCTCTTGCTTGGGTCTCTAGCACTTTACAAAAGGCAATATTTAAAACCTTTTTTCGCAGTAAAATGAGAAAAATTACTTTGTCAAAAGAAATTCTCAGATCCTTCATGCATCACATACACGTTGTTGCTGGGTAAACACTTAGATACACAATCCTCCATTCAGATGGTTCAAATATAGTCAGGTCCTGGAATTAAAATGAATAATTTGTACTTGAGAATGGAAGAGTGACTACATGGATACAAAACTTTTGCCGTCATGTTCATGCAATCACGGAACTGTATGTGTTGATATGGTAATTTAGCTTACACTTTTTAGATAATAGATGTTTAAAACAATTTTACAGCTGATACTTATTTTGGTCAACTTCAAATGTATAGTTCAAATTAAAATTGCCATTGCAATAAAAGTGCCTCTTCATGGTTTAAGCAACAGTGTTACAGCCTAGAATCATATTAGGCAGAGTTTAGATTACTTATTTCAGGTAATGAATAAGAATTTTCTATGTTTATAAGCAGATACACAGTCTTTAATTAGAATGAACAGAACAGTAAAATTAAGAACATACTATTTCTTCGACTGAGAGTTATAATAAAATGTTGCAATAAGTATTTCTAATGTATATCAGAGCATTACAAAATAAGCTTTTAGGTCCCTTGCCCTGAGAATTAATCATTACTAGTTAATTGAATTTGTGATCTGACAAAGCCCTATCTTCACCATTGAACAGTTTCTAAATGAATACTGAAATTCTACTAAAATTTGACTACTTACACGAGTAAATGGCACAAGAGTCTATTCCGTATCTCTGCTGAGGAAAGTGGTTATTGAAACTTGCAATGATTGAAGTTTTATAAGACTGTACAAAGAATCTTTTTTAGTAAAAGGAAGCATATAGCTGAGAGAGAACATGTTATATAAAACTAAAAGAGTGTCTAGGAAGTAAAAGCAGTAACTGATAGCTGCATGTATGATAAAGCAAAAGTAGTGTAGTAAAAGTTGTTTACTACAAAAACTGTTACTTATTTGTATTGTTTTTAAATGGGCTGTGAATAATGTATTTACCTCTTCTGAAAATAAATTCAGAATTGAATAACACAGTAAAAAGTAATTCAGGATAAATCATTCATGGACAGATCTTGAGTTAGTGTGATTCTTGCAGTGCTGTGATGTCACCTGAGGAGCAGCCCCATGTATCTTTGCTAACTGGATAAACTTACCATGAAAGCATTGCTTTTGGGTCTTCGTAAATGGGTAATTTTGTGTAAACCTTCAACCAGTTTTGGTGCTCTGGAAGTAAATACTCAAATATTGGGATTGTTTGTGGAAAATGCGTTACTGCTTTGTTTTAAGAAACTGTACACTCCAAGAAACACTTCTGGTTTATGATCTTTCAAGAATATGCTTCCATTTTCTGATAATGAGATGTGCACATCAAAAAACTGCCTATGTAATGTCTGATTGGTATGAAAGACCTTTTAAAGGTGGTGGAAAGCATCTAAGGCTGTCTCTTGCATGATACTCTCTTGTTTATCTATAAAACTGTTTAATTTTATTCCTCCATCAGGAAGAAGTTGTGC
This sequence comes from Dromococcyx pavoninus, assembly GCA_033558185.1. Lineage (NCBI taxonomy): Eukaryota > Metazoa > Chordata > Aves > Cuculiformes > Neomorphidae > Dromococcyx > Dromococcyx pavoninus. The sequence continues at coordinate 2,187,073 of JAUMJL010000201.1, read as the reverse complement.
TAGCCTCTACGATCAAGCATAACCATCTTGGACGTGTCCCAGTGTCAATTTAAGTGGAACTATATTTGAGGGTGTGTTATCAGAATGCTAATCTTTATCTCTGTTCAGATTGAATGGTATGCAGCAAAGCAGACAAACAGTTCAACTGTACCTGTTTCTTTGGTAGTTGAGGTTTCAGATGTGTTTTGAAAGAATAATAAGCAATAAAAAATTATGTGGATTGTTTTCTGATAATCCTGATCAAATAGACTTTTTAGCTTGGGAGATATTTGTTTTGGTTTCTTCCCTTTGTATTCGAACACTTCTGTTAAACTGGGTTCACTGTGCAGGTCCCAAGCTACAGCAGAGACCATATTATTCAGTGTCAATAAATTACAACTGAGAGGTCACCTGCAGATCTTTGAGAACCTTATTTCTTCTAAACTCAAACCTCTCATCTTCACTGTTCCTTTCAGGAAGAGAAAATAGTAAATTTTATCAGGAACTGGTTTTATGCCTGAATTAGAGGATGCGGATTCAGGTTGTCTGAAATATTTCCTGGATATTAATTCATGGGCAGTCTAGAAGTTGGTTGACTACTCAGCTACAGTTGGCTTCTTAGGCCAGTTTTACAACATGTGTTGAACATTTCTGTCAAGAGCAAGAGCTGGTTAAATCAGTGTATCTTATACAGGGTATCCGTATAATCTGTGAAGTCTGAGTGAATAGAGGAAGACTTAAAACTTTAGTCCAGAGAACTCCTGCTTAGAGATGTTATTCTACCATGTGTGGCTAACATTATGTTTCAGTAAATATCTCACTTCTAATAAAATGTGTTATACTATTTACTCACTTTTGATATTCTGAGAAAAAAACCCACTTTTTCACAGAGAGAATTTAAATGTTCGAAGTGCAGCATAATAAGCATTTGTATGGCAAATCTTTTTCATGGGGATTTGTCATACGAATGTTTAATTAAATTGAGGTGAAATAGTGTTATTCATGCAAACTGGTTTTGTTAGAATAATTAAAACTTCTTCAAAAAGGTTTCTTTGCCTTTATTTCCCCATCAAGCACAGTTTTAAATGGAGACCCTTCAGCAAAGAATGGTTCGGTTTCTAGAAGTCACTAACAAACACTGGGCTTTTTCCCCTCCCCTGGAAGCTGGAGAAACCAATATAAACTGTGTAAGTGCTCAATGAATGGTTTGTTTAAAGGAAAGAAAAAGAGAAAGAGAAAATAAATAGTATAACATAGGAAAACAAACTATGCTTTCCTAAATACAAAAAATTTAGTCAGGTCTTTCTCTCTGACTTCATTTTGAGAGACTGCTGAACACCTGGCTACTTGCTCCCTTCTGCAGTAACATTTAATTTAAAGATTAGCACCTTCAGGCTTGAGGCTGTATCATGTCCTTTGCTGGGCAGAAAGACATCAAGTAAGCTGCAGCTGACTGTGGCGTGAGCTACTGTCACTTACTGTTCTGAGATGGTTTCTGCTCTTTAGTAGCAGTACTGCTTCAAACAGCAATTTACTGCTGCCCAAGGGACATTTTGTACAGTCTCCTCTTCTCTAAGGTTTCAAGCTACTCTTGCATTAGTGGGAGTGCTTACTCAGTTGCCTTGCCAGGCTCTCACAGTGCTTAATTTCTTCCCCTTTACGATATGACTGTTTCTTAAGAGAGATATGAGAAAGTATATATGCATAAATATGTGTGTTGCAGGTTTCCCTGACAGTTACTCTTGTTTTCTAATTCTCTCTGTGAATATCTGACATTCCTTTCCAGCCCTCTAGCTGGGAGACTTAGCAACCAGGTTGGTGTATATTGAAGTGACAGAGGGAAGCACTAGTTTATGCAGTGTAGACATAATTGATTCTACAATTTTATCTTCTGAAAGAGAAGCCTCGTGATTTAGAAAGATGACTTCAACTTACTATAGGAAAAGTTAGAAGTACTGTTCGGTATAAAGGAAAAACCTTTTTTTTCTTTGAAAAGCTATTCATCAGTGCACATAAGCTTATTCTGTTGACCAGAAAATTCTGGATAAATGTTTTTTTCCATTTCAAATTAATACCAAAAAGGTATAAAGAAAAAGCACTGAGTAATCCTTAGTCCAAGTCATGCAATGTGTAACCTTACTGGTTATTTCCAAAGACAACATTTTAAATGAATCTCTACATGTTGGAATATTGAGATGTCTATGGGCATTAGATAACCATTAAAAGCATGTGCCACAGAAGAAATTACATTCCCTTTAACTAACTACTTACCTGTTGTGTTTTGTTCTGGTTCCTGCTGGAAATGACCATGCAACTGACAGTCTAATCACCAACTAGGTATCCCCCTTACCTGCCCTGCCTGTCTGATCATGAGCTCATGTGGGCACATGTTCATTAAATCAGGCCGCTGATCTGTCTGGCATCTGGAAGGGGGATTACAACTGCCCATTAGGAAGGCAGCCCACAATTAGATTGGATAAAATTTAGTGTGAAGCTGCACTCTTGGTCTATGTTATAGCAATGTAGTCTGCCTGAATAAGGAGAATAATTTGCTTGACTGTACAATAAATGAAATTACGGGTGCTGATCTATAGGTAAAATCTACAGTCATTATTCAAGTTTTGTTAGGTGCAAGTTTAATCAATTTTACGTTCATATAGCTTGTTGGAAGTAAGTATGAAGGCTTCCTAGGCAATTAGATACTGCTAAATTGCCTGAACACAGACTTTGCTGTTAAAGTACGTATAAAGATATGATGAAAAATTTTCACATATGGAATACCTAGCCCTGCTAACTTTTCAAAAATATTGACTTCTCCTTTTTTTTAGCAGATTGAATTGGTGAAAATAAAACTGCCTCCATGTTTGTGTATATGACAGTTTTGCATCTAGTTTTATCATTAAAGAATAAATTATTTTCCTGGAAAACCATATGTCGGCCAGCTGTGACACAAACTAATATACAAATCATTAAAATATTTTGTTTATAAAACAAAGTATTTATATACAGGGGTTCAAACTCAAAAAACAACCCCAAGAAAACTATGAAGAGCCTGGAAAATTCTGGACTTATTCACTTATTGGCAGTTTAAGTTTGAATAGAAGTATATTCAAAAAACATGGACATTTTTCTGCCTGTAAGTCGTCTGCAAGTCCTGCATGAACATGTTTTTAGTACCTCTGCTTATAATCAGATGAGAAAGTAATACTGGCTGTGTTCTAAGAACTGATTCAGAAGTGGACAGACGTTGCAGGAGTGTAAATTCGATGCAGTGATAAAATATGACTTTTCCATTTATTTGTGGGATTTTTTGGGTTGGTCTGGGTGTTTGTATTTTTCTCTGAACAAGTTTGTTGTTTTACTGTACACAAGTTTGTTTCTACAGCAGGGAAGAGAGCATTGAGGCAGCTCTTGATTTGCTTCACCATGTGTTTTTCTGCTCTTTGTTCAGAATCCCTGATCGGAAGGTTTTAAATCACATTGTCATCTGGAGACAGGTGAGGATATTGAGGCCTTTCCTATGATGTAACTATTGCTTTGCGCTTCTAATGTGTTTGCCATTTCTGTTGGCGAATTTTTCCTCAGCAGAATGACTAGCACCAACTGCATAAGAAAGAGCAAGAGTTGCTTGGAGTCTGAATAAAAAACAAGGTTATGTATGTTTGTTTTAAATTCTTACTAAAGTCAATTGTAACATTTTATGTTTAATAATGAAAAGGGCTTGGATTTGTTAAATATGTTATTCACATTTGACCTGTTTAGCCAGTTTCAAAAAACTTGTGAGTGTCTTCCTGACAAGTAAGTGTTTTAATGTTTTATCTTTCGGTACAATGTATCAACTTTAGCTTTATTGTTTGCCTTACACTTTTAGAAATTCGTTTAGGAATTCTTTGGTCTAGTTAGTAATCCTTTGTGTGTAATGGAAGATGAGACCCAACTTTTTGATGTAAGGAAAACATATGCGTGATAAAATTATGACTTACTAATTTGCCATTAGTTCAACACAGAAGATCAGAATTTGCTACTAATTCGAGACCACAGATCATTTTTAATTTGGTTCGAGATAAAATATGACATATTCAACTTCCATGGCTTGTTCTACGTCCTTTTTGAACCATTTAGTTTGTGGTGTGCTGTGTACACTGAAAACCTCTGCAGAAGTTTTTTTTAGGATTCTTTGGTTTTTTTAGTGTTCTTTATGTTGTCCATAGGGGAAGTAAAAGCACAGGGGACCAAAGCTGTCGTTCAAAACATGAAAATTATGAAAGTAAAATCAAACCAAAAATGAAACTGTTGTTGGATAATCTGAAGCAGAACAGATATGTTCAAAGGCACAGATGATGAGCACCTACAGAGACTCTTCCCCAGTTACTGTTGATTAGACGTGGTATGATTTTGTGGAGAATCTTACAATAATCTGTTGCAGAGATCTGATTATCAAAACATGGCAAGGATGGCATCAGGTGCCTTAAAAGGGTTAGAGACATCTTTTTGTTTACAATACTTAACGATTACGAGAAGATATATTCTCTTTTTCAGCAAGCAGATTTCTACTGATAAACCTGCATTGCATAAGGAATAATGAAATGTAGGAGGTACGTCTTTTTTGTCCTGCTTTGGTTTTGATTGAGTCTAAGTCGTTATATTCTTGCCTGTGTCTTGAAAACTGAGGCATAAACTGAACTGACTTGTATTATCCTTCAAAATCCCGTGAAAGGAGATGCAAAATAAATGCAGGTGTCATTGGCACAGCAAGATATATTAAAGATGGAAAGCTGGTATCCTTTGTACCATGCAGAATGCCATGGAAATAATCAGTTCACCTGATAAAGTTTATAAGCAAGAGAGGAAATCAAACAGAAACTTATTCGACATGATAGATCTTTCTCAAAATCCCACATTCCTGGGTATGTGGACAAGAGATGTTCAGCAAAATAAAGCAGTAAACAAGTAGCATATGAGTCTGAAGGCTGTTGAGGGTGTTTATTTTTTATTTTGGAGTTCGAGAAGGTGAGAATAATCTCTGGTAGCCGAATAAAATGCTTTATTCTTTGACTTATGCTGTCTTAACCTATTTAATTCTGTTCTGCTGTGGTGTTAGGTTGCTGTTACTAACTTATGCCATTTATTTTATTAACTGACTTTGTTAAATGCCTGGAGACATCCTGTATCACTTAATGAAGTCAGTCATGGCAAACCTCTCTTATAGATATAGTAAACAAGTGTAGTTAAGAAAAATATTTGGGAGAGCATTAAAAGAAAACATTTGACAGAACAAACCCTGCGACTTATTGGTTCAGAGATCTGAATTGGAGCTCTAAGGCTGAAGCACTGCATAGTCTTGTAAGCAGAGAAGAAAACAACAAATATGACTGCTTTTGTAGTCTTCGGCATATATAACTTTAAACTGTCATTTGTGGATTTAGTTAACTGAGTTCTATGAATATTAGTGAGTCATGCACCTAAAGCTACTTAAAATATCTGAGCTTTTATTTACTATTTAGCTATTTAGACTGCCATGGTATACCTAAGAATAAGCTAATCAACATAATTGCATTCTTATCATGTGGTGTATGCATAACATCAGCAGAACAGAAGCAGTGTTGCCTGCATACATATCTTCCTGACCATGAGCTCACTGCAGGTAAATTCTAAATGATTTTTTTATTGTTTTGTTTTTTTTCCCCTGTTGATGAATTAAAAATGTCCTGGAAGAGCAAAAATGAGCATGCAGAATATAGAAGTCCCCTGAGCACACAGAAAACTATTTTAAGACTAACTAGCTTATTGTCCTTGAATAACAGCTTGTGCTGTGTGGCTTTCTGCATACAGAATTTTCAGGAACTGATATGGCATAGATAGTATTTACGTAGGGGAAATGTAATAAAACAACTACTGTGTCAGAGTGGGAATAAGAAAGTTGTACAAGCAGAATTGTAAAACAGGATCACCATAGTAGAATCTGTTCTCACCGCAATTGTTTAATTAACACAAGAGGGTATCGTTGGAAAGACAGATGAATATATAAGTTTTCATATTAATATTTCTTCTTTACAATCACAGTAATAATTAAAAATAAGTAAATGCAGTAATACACTAATGAGCTTCAATACAAAATATAATGGAACCGGAAGTTAGAAAATCGGGCTGGCTTATGACAAATGATCAAATTTTCTCAAATTCTTCCGTTTGGCTCAGTTGGAAAAGAGGTTTTTCCTAACTCTGAATAACTAGAATCAGCATTTATTTCTAGCTCAAAGCTCCTTAAATCACTTCAGTGAATTCGTGCCAATAAAGAGTACAAAAAATTAGTTGTTCATTAAAACTGAAGCCCTGAAGTGGTATGGGAGTTGGATTAGATGATTGTTGCCGATCCTTTCCAATGGAAAAATTCTGTTCTCACTCTTTAAAGGTCACTAGTGACTTAGATGTTGAACATGAACCCCGCTGGCTTTCTATACAGGTGCATTTTTCCCAAAGATAATAATCTTTGATTAGTGATTGAACTACAACTCAATTGGGAGCGTTTGGAGCTACACGGAATACATAATTTTTTTTTAAAAAAAAGAAAAATAAACAATTTGGTGCAAGAAAATAATTGCTGTAGGAATACAGTCTTCCAAATGTAGCATTCTGCACAATCTTAATTTATTTATATAAATCTGTGTTTGTAGGAGAATAGCTCACTTTTTAAAAGCTGTGGAGAAACTGAGCTGCTGGATGGGTGATACAAAAAAGATAAGGCACTGACAACTCTTCTCATCTTTAATCTTTAAGGATTTTACCTGGGACAGATCCCTCTTGCTGCTGAGACAAGTACACCCAGTAGAGCTGTTAGATAACATATGGGAATAATGTTTTTCTGCTTTTAGCTTTCTCTGACTTCTTGCCCTTGCAGAAAGTGGTATCAGATGAAAATAATCTTGCAGCAAACTTAATGTTTAGCCTAGAATTCTTATTGTACAATGTAGGTACAAATTAACACAACAGTTGATAACGGCAGAGCCTGCTTAGTTGTCTTGAACTTCTTGTAGAGAATTTATATTGGGAGCTACATTTACACAAACAAGGATAATGTCTGCATATCAATTTTTACAGCCTTACAGTTTTACAGTAGTGCCTTGCAGTTTAGAGTGAATCTCATTGTTCCTGTTTGCAAATTTCTTTTGATAGATTTGAATGGTGCATTTGCTTCTCTTTCTGTGATTGAATTATTGAACATTACTTCTGTAATTTCTGTGTCAGGCCACCTCAATACAGTTTTCACTGCCAGATACCCATGGACAAAGTGGTTCATTTCCATTTATAATATTGTTTGCTACATATTTTCTGCCTTGTTCCCCTACTGTTGGATGCTTATCTATTGAATCTTGTATGATTTCTCGGCAATCCTCCGTTCTCTTCCAGGCTCTCCATTCTTCAACAGTTCTTCTTTGTTTATAACAATAATGAATATAATTATGTCATCTTAGGTCATGTTCTTTCTTTTGTGTTACTATTTTTTGTACTTGTCCTGTGATCCACTATTCACCACTTTTATAAGACCTGCTTTTTTTTAAAAAAACCTAATACCTTTTCTGGTCAGGTGTTGTTTTCTCATTTTTAACTTTAGAAGATACATTTGTGATTTATTCTCACATTTTCTAAGGCAGGAGAATTTGAATAAAATAAAACTTGAACTAGTCATTGCATTTTGCTTATATCTCCCATTCTCCAAAAGGCTGCTTTTTTCTTGCTTTTGATTTTTGACTTCTCACTTCTTTGTTACCTATCTCTTCTGCCTACAATCACATATCTACATTCTAAAGATACCTCTGTTAACCCAGAGCTACTTTCAGATCCTGCCTTTTTTCCTAGCATTTCAAAAGGCATTATTTCTTTTTATGTATACCGCTATACATTTCTGTGTAAGTTGTTCTTTTTTTTAATTTTAACCTGTCACCATCTCTCTGATAATCAGGTTTTATATTCTGCAATCGATAAAATTAAATTCATCTTCCTGGTTTGTCATTTTACCATTTCTTCTCTTTACTGTCTTTATATTAATCTGTGTCCTTTTTTTTTCTTCTTGCCAGACTTTTCATTCACTGTTATATCTCAGCACAGTCCTGCAGCTCCTTCTTTGTGCCTCCACATGCAATACACTTGCTGAACTCAAATTGTGAAGTCATTCTCACTGCTGACCTCAACAGCAGAACACGACATCTGGCATCCAAAAAAGGTTTCTGAGCTTTGCTTGTGGTCTAAAGCAGAATTTAAAGTAAACCTGTCCTTGTGATTAATGTTTACTTGATAGCCTTTTTTCAGGAGTTAAATAGCAAATAAGTTTCAATTTGCCCAATGCCACTTCTGGCCATTGTAATTGAACTCTGGCAAATATTTGTCCGATTTGCAGTTTTGCTGAGATAAGCAGAAGTATTCTGGTGCAGAGAAGAACCCTCTGGTATATCCATATGTTCTGAAACAAGTTACAGATTGTCATATAAGGCACATTAACCTACCCCATATATGTAGTCCTTGCTCAGTGCCAGTACAAAATGAATTGGATTTACTTAAAACATCAGGAACAAGCTGTGGTGATGATCACAAGAACTTTCAACAACAGCTTAATCTCTCATCAGCTTTGGTTTGAGAGAAGTCTGTGCTAGATGGTCTCCAAGTCTAAGGTTGTGATCTTGGTTTTTGCCTTCCTTCCCTCTCATAGGATCCTGAACTCAATCTTATTGCCATTTTTGTCAGATTCTCCTCCAGCCAAATGATGACAAATGCATCCTGATGACTCATCTCAAAGGGGTATTTTCTAACTATGTCAACAGAAGATTTATCACATGAATCACTAGCATGGAAGCATGTTTTTTGCTGCATCACAACTACTATAATTATAAGCAATTACAGACTTAGAAGAAACATAAATATTCGTTTGAAGTTATTGTTTTTTTAAAACAACTCATACCTTAGCATTTTTCTGCAAACGATTCTCATGTGACTCCGTTGATATAGAGAGTTTTACAAATATTCCTTATGGGCTAGTGCTTGTCAGTACTTTTGGCATTAGTTCATGAAGACAGTCTCTGGACTCCATGAATTCTTATAAACCAAGCACAGAAATGTGCATTACAATTAGGAAGTCCTCACCTTAGAGAGAACTTCGTTACTGTTCTTTGCAAGTGGTGGGCAAATTATTGCCAGGAAATTTCAGGAACATGCTGGAGATACTTCCACCGTTTGCAGCTGCTGTTATAGGAAGTTGTTAGCAGAGCATTGTGTTTCTGTGTGTGTGTATTCAAATATATCATAGGTTTGAAGAGTCAGCTATTACTCACCTTGAGCAAAGATACATGTGTGATTAGCTTATGCTGATAAAACCTTAGTTATCAGCAAACCACAGCTGAAGGATGTAACAAAGGTTACTGAAATGCACAAATACAAAATGATAGCATAGGTCTTGAAAGTACAAATGCAGCATGATACTAGAGGTATCAGGGCTATAAACAACTCAACAATGGTCATTAAATTAGTGCAACCTTGAAAGATTTTAAAACCAGTTTTAGGGATAGCAGAGAAAACATTATAATACATAAAGATATACAGTAAATTAACATATAATGGAGAATTGTGAACCAGTGAGAAGGGAGCTACCAAGTGCACAGAGTTAAAAGATTATGTAAAAATGACCCCAAGCATACCCAAGAGCAAGGTGGAATAAATGATGAAGATCATACTCCTGGTAAAGAACGTGGGATTCTGATAAATTGTTATAACCTCTGTCCTTCTTTCTCCTTAAGGGAATGCAATGCCACAAGCTACAAATCCAGGGTAGCATAGAGAGAACAGCAAAGAAAGAGTGTAGAAACCTTGAATGAACACAGGAATACCAGAGAAAGAAGTATATATCAGAAAATGTGTGAATACCAATTTTGACTGTCTTTATTAGGAACAAGTTGTATAACTGAAGTAATAATAATCCTTTAGTGGAACTTTAATTTAAGACTTTATTAGACTAATAATAGGTTCCTGCTTTCACTTAGAAGGTACATTTCTTTAGCCTCCCGAAATTGTACGGAGGGTTTGGTATGATACCACCTGTGCCTGAGGCTTGAATATTAAATCTGGAAGCAGAAATGCATGATAAAGACGTCAGTTGTCACAATGCTTCTTTAGCCCAAGTTCATATAAGTTTTTAGACAGCTATTTCCAAGAACATCTCTGAGGTTTGGCTGCTGTTGAAAGTACTTGAAAAATTTCCCTAGGGTGAACAAAGAAAGAAGTGAAAAAATTCTCTTTAGTCCTTTGTACAGAAAGAAGGGATCTTGTTATGATAGTCCCTCAGTGGGAAAAGGGTGCATCTTTCCATTAAGACAAGGTGATCAGTTTTGTTTTAATGCTTCATCCCCAGGAGAACTTATTCAAGCACATTATATTAGGTCTTTGTAAACAGATATGATTGAGTTTTGAACTGGATTGCATTCATAGTAAATAAAATAATTCCTGCTAGGCTCCTGTAGCAGCAGATACTATTTTGACAAGCTTAGTGTTAATGACAAGAAGCTATAGAAAGATCCATACAAATTGCAGTTTCGGGGGGGCACTGTGTTACTGACTGACAATTGGCATTTACGATTTTGCCCTAAAATAATTATTTTAAAGAATGATGCTCTAGACTGAAATGAGAATTGTTGAATTAGGATTAGCTGAAATCCTTTCATTCAATAGTGATTACTCTGCCATTCAAGTGGACATTGCTTGTTCTAAAATTCTATACTTGGGTAAGGTAGGCAAGAAGTTTGTTGATAATAAAAGGTCTGTGTACAAAGATGCATAATCCCAAGATGTTAGCTTATATCAAATGATGTGGGTTTGTTTTCGAAAGGAATTAGCTCTTAAATCATAGAAATTCTAGTTCTACCTGACTACAAAGTCATATATCATGATTTAGGCAACTTTTTAAATAACTATATTAAAAGAAAATTAAATATTGTAAAATGTTTTTTTCATAAAATAATGAAAAATACTAGGTTGATTGGAGACCATTAACTCTGCTCAACCCACGACCAACTTCAAAATTGTCAGCTTTCTCAGACCCTCACCTGTTAGCCTTTAAACTTCTCCAACACGGGGCTTTCATAGTCTTATGGAGAAATTCAGGGTTTGAGTGCACCCATCTCTCTCAGCCCCCCAGCTTGGTGTTCTTTCAGTGGGTTTCCTGCAACATTTCAATGTCTGTCTTGTTCCATGGAGCTGTAAGCTAGATGTAGTTCTACAGACGAGACATAATGAGTGCAGAAAAGGGAGAAAAACTTTTTCAATCATCCTGCTGCTTTGGTCAGCAGACTTGTTAGCACAACCCAGTGTGCAGTTGGCCTTCATTGTCTCAAGGACACAATTTTCACTCATTTTCAACTTGTCTACCACAGAAGAACTTGTTTTCACTAATACAATTTTACCACTCATATTTTTGACATTGAGGTATCTTAATAAACATTTTTTTCTCTCGTTAAAAATAAATATTCTTCTACTGAACTGAGGAATTATAAAGTATGTGCACTGATTCCTGTTTACTTCAGAAAAGAAAATATTAATCAAAATTAACTTATACCAGTTGCTTAAATAGCAGTTTTTCCACTACTCGTGAACTAATTCATAAAACTGTCTTCTTACACTTTAAATGTTGTAAGCCAAACACAAGATGACTAAAATCAGTTTCAGTTTTCAAAATAGTTTTAGTGTCATGCACAGAAAAGGAAGTTCAGTAATTTTTGCAGGAAGACATTATATTTTTCAAATTACAATTTATGTTGCATATGAAATAATTGAAGAAATTATTAGAAATACTTTAAAAGAAAAAATTACTACTTCATTTTTTTTCTTCAATTTTCCAATCACCCAGGTAGCAGACTAATGCCATGTAAGAGTAAAATACGTAGAAGAAGGTGCTCTTGAAGGTTTTCTAGAATATGATGCAGTAGAGATGAAACCACAACAAATTCTGTTTGTTTCTGGGTGACAGTATGGGTTACAGGAAAGTGCTTGGCCTGAGACAGTCTTAGTTGCACATTGAGCAAATCATCTACTTGATACTACCATAATTTCCTTTAGAAGAGGGTAGTGGTATAGTTTGACATGGAGAGCTAGTAAAAATAGCATAAATTGCTCAGGATGTCTCTCATAAATGTGGATGTTATTTAAAATGAGAATCCAAGATGATATTTGTTGATTCTGCTTTTAAAAACTATCCTTTTTATTAGTTTATAGATTCTATGCTTCTGTCTGTAGCCTTAGCAACATTTAAGTTTTGAGATGTTTAATACTAGAACAAATGGTGGCTTTATAAATGGTAGAGGATGAAGGCTTTTCTTCAGTAGTAACCTGGAAAAGTTCTGTAAATTTGTTTATTATATTTCAAACAAATACTTTAGCTGAAATGTTACTTTTTCTATTCCCTAAGCAAGCGTCAAGGGTTTAATTTGGGAGGCTGAGTTTTCTCCCTGTAAAGTATATGCTATATGATTTTTCCTGTCCCAAATTTGCTCAGTATAACATTTGAGCATGGCAAATACTCTTCAAGAACTTACGTGATTAAATTTCCACCAGTCTGGAAAGAATCACAAATTGTGTATAAATGAAGTCTCCACTATCCATCTTATGCAATAAATCCCATTATGTGTATAACAAATGTCTAAATAAAGGTAAACCTGTAATGTTCGATAGATTCTGTTGTAGGATCAATCCATTTATGCTACTTTTGTCATCTGCAGAAGATATGTATTTCAATTTAGAAAGTCATGCTGGTAAAAAGAGATTTAGTATATTTCAATGTCAGCTGGAAAACTTTAGGATAGTGGAACTGTGGTGTTAGCATAACCAAGGGCAAATTGACTGGAGGAGAGAAAAGTCAGGGGAAAGGGTTTAAAAATCTCCAGAACCCTACAAAACTAAAAAGGCAGGCAAAATTAAACATATTTCTTTTCTCAGGTTCTGTTATCTTTTCATTGTTTTGATTATTCATGTCTGGAATACTTGGAGATGATTTTGCCCTTGGTGATTCTTCCAGAAAATTTGTTGCTGGAATAAATGCCTTGTAAAGTTTTGTCATTAAAGCAAAACTGCAAAAGACCATATAGCATGTTCCTCCTAGGAGAACTGTAATGATGAATCAGAAAAGAACAAAATAAGCTTCAGTAACAAAGCAGCCTTAAGAAAATACGTAACAATTTTCTGTTAGTTCCTTTAATCTTTCCATTTTTAAAATTATACTGGTAAGACCCACTGCTGATTAATAGTTGGAACCATTTCTGGCATTTGTTTCAATTGGAATAGTGATTTTTATGACTCGGTCTCATGAAAAGTCTTTGAAAGGGAGAGCATCATTCTTATGAGGACAGAGAATACAGTACAGAATGAAAATAAATAGTTTTCTGGAATGTATTTTGGACTTTTTTGGAAGAGACTGGCTCTGTCCTTGAAGAGAATAGCAAAAGAAATCCGTGAAGACAAATTGTTCTGAGAGCTGATGGATGCAGTATCACTTGGAGAGACAGAACATGTTTCTGCCAGGCATGTTTGGGAATAGGGACTTGAATATTTTCATTAATCTTGTCATAGCTTATTGCTGCTAACTTCTACAACAAAGATGGATTTTCCTTTGTAACATTGAATGAATATTCTTCCCAAATAAGGCTTTAACAATCCCCCTCCTTTTTGTATTCAGGTATTTTATATATCTTTCTCTCTTAGTAGAATTAAAAAAAACATTGCTTAATAGAACTGGAATAGCTTTTAGAAAATGCTGTACTATTACGTTACTTCCAAATCAGCCTAAGTCACATCAAATTGTTTTCTCTTTTTGTTGTAGAAAGGTAACCCTGTTCAAGGCTCGTGTTATTCAATAATGAGCCCCACAGGCACTGTGGTGACTTGTGCTGAATTATCAAGGTCATAATGCTAGTTCTTCAAAACTAAGAAGTCTCTAGTGAAATTTCCTTATCATTTTGGATTTCAGCAACTCTATCACTGTACACATTTTGTGTTTACATCTATGATAACTGGAATGAGGTGTTATCTGCTAACATCATTCTGGAAAAAAACCAAACAAACCAAAACACCACACACACACAAAAAACAGAACCAGAAAAGATCAAGGTAAAGAAATTGATGAAGAATAGCTGATGGTCAATCTGAAAGTATGAGATAATAGAGAGGTTCAGAAACAGTGCTTCCTAAGCACAGAAAACTGCAGGAATGACTGCGAGAGATAGGAATGAGGTAACTTTTCAAAGACATACCAGACCTCATATTGGGGTTCATGGTTCCAAAACCAGATCACTAGGAGAGTGGCCTCAGAAATAATTATTTATTTTTTTATAATTGGTTTTGTGTCACATCTGCTTTAGACTGAGCAGCATAAATTGACATTAAAGAAACAGTTTTGAGCTCTATCTTATTTTTGAGGATAGCATCCATTTATTTTTCTGTGGGCAAGCGTTCATAGCAGTGAATAAATTCTCTTCATAATCAAGGGAGAAAAAGACACTTGAGACTCCTCCTTTTCAGCACCAGGAAGAAAAATGTTTTCAAAACAGCTATAAACAGAAATTGTGAGTGTTTTCAGCTGTTCTCTCCCTATTTCTATGCAGCCAGCTTTTCATTACTGTCTGTAAGATAGGGCTACGCATGTTGCTGCAGGGACTCCCTTTTCCTCATCAGTTCTCAGCACTGCAGGATTAAACATATCTGATTGCTTAATATGTATCCATTAAGCTAGTAATGAATAATTGCTGAAAAGGTTTCCCTCTGATATTTTCTTGTGTCTTTTATTTTAAGAGCTTAAGTTGATTGAACTTTAAATGAAAACTTCATTCTGAATCACTGAAGCCAGTGACATTTTTCTCATGATCTCAAGGGGGAAAGACATGAGGCCACAAGGGCACAATTTGGGAATTCCTTATCTGCATGTCTGGTGCTTCTGCTGTACCAGTAAGAATGTGCTTAAAAATCTGAGTGGAATTGCAGTTCCAGAATCAATGCTATGCCCTCTGCAGGTGAGAACAATACTTTGAGCAACTGGAGTTTTTTGCTACTGTGGAAGTGTTTAGGATCTGTGCCTGAAGGAGAATAAGTAACAAGTGCTGGAAGAAATAGGCCAAGATCTGTACACATCCTGAAATCTCAGTTCTCAAAAAGGCACTTCATTATGCTTACCAGGGTACATATTTAGATGCATGCATTTGTTATATACATTTAACATAGTGAAATAATGAGAGCACTTAAAAGTTCAAGTATGAGCAGATGGCTAGGTAGTATAGAAAGACTGACGAGAAAGGAGAGAAGGGAAGATGCAGATGTGAGGCAAAGTAGATCCAGATTATTTTATTATAGATGTATCTTTGCTAGCAGAAGGTGAGTAGAACTTTGCTGGAAGCATCTGCCAGTGTTTTAAATGGGCTGGTTGTAGATAAATGAAATACAAAGGGGAGGAGAAGGCTTAATGTAGAAGAGTAAAAGAGATATGCAAATAATTGATGCTTTTATTCACTGGTGAAACTGATTAAAAAGCAACTTGAATTAAATCACAGCTTTATTTTTTTCCCCCTGCATCTTCACGTTTAGGTTGAATAAAACATAAGCCTTTGGGCTTCTAAATGTGTGAGGGTTGCTCCTAATTAATTTTTTGACAAGCCATAAAAACATCAATGTATAAAATTTGATTAATTAGATAATTTCATTTTGAAAACAGGAGCTAAATTTATCCAACTATATTGAATTTTCCAATTATTTTTCAGTTTCCTCTAATAAATTAAATAATCTCCATAGCAAAACCTGCGAGGTTTTGTGATCATTTGTTTTAGCAGATAGTGTATTGGAGAAGGAATCTCTTGTAAGTCTACTGATGGTGGATCTGAAAGAGGCCACCACAAAAGAGCCTAAAGATATGTGGAAGGACTGCGATGTCCTCCTGTCCTTGGCACAGAAGATTAGTGGATCAATAAAAAGGAGAAGTGGAGTAGTAGTTCTATCCCTCTGATTGTGAAACATGGGATTATTCGGTTTATGACCCTATTTTAACTGCTGTGATCTCCCTTGAGGTTAGAACTGATAGTTTTGGAGCTGCTGAACTAGAATGAAGCATAAGCCATGAAGTGCAGAGATGAAGTCTGACAGCAGGCAGAGATGCCTTCCAGCAGAGACAAACCCCATGCTGCTCTGAACTACTGGGGCTCTATAACAAGGAAGGTGTTTCCTGTTGGCTTGCTTTGATCTAAGTGGGAAAAAAGCTATGAAAATGTACACTAACAATCTCTTGTTAGGCTGTATTTGAGATCATTTAAGGTAAAAGTATAAACTAGAATAGATCTATACCCACCCCCATGTTACCTTCCATGTGGAATCATTTGACAAGTTGGTTTCTTGGGTTTGTTAGCGATTTGCTTCTTATTGTCTAATTATTATTAAAATTATGTCTCACTAAGTCTGAGTTTTCCCCTAATAAGACTACATTTATAGCAGTCTAAGTAAAACTTTAGATTTCAAATTAGCCTGCAGTAATGATTTCTGTCCTTATGCAGTAGCAGGCTGTCAGCCTCTGATAGACCATACCTAATCAGCTACTGGGTACAACAGCTGAAGATCATACTTGTGCTGAGGAGGAAAATAAAGACTAGTTAAAACCTGGGGCTGTAGCTTTGTAAGCCGTGACTCTCTACTAGGGCTCTCTGCAAGGAAGGAAAACTGCAGCCTCTTCAGTTATTTTAGGAAGTTATGTCTGTGAGTGCCAAGCAGTCTGATGGAAATGAAAACAGTATTTTAAAGATACACATATAAACATTTTTCATAATTTATATTAATTGCTCTTTATTTGGTTTTCCTTCTTTTATTTCAGAGATTTTTTATAACAGTATCAGTTAATTTTTTTTTTTGTTTGTAATTTTTTCTAATTTTCAATGAAAATATGGCTATTTTCTGATAAGAGGTAGTTTACTATATTGCACATTAGTACTTTGGGGGAAGAGTGTTCTGAAGGTCATCTCAGAGGCACCGTGGTAGTGATATGACTTTTGTTTTCAGTTGGATCAATGGCTACCATGAGAAAGTAAAAATTAACTTTTAGTTTTGATGTAAAAAGTGATTCCATTACTACTGGTACTGTGGTTGTGGGTTTTGTTCCCTAATTAATTGATGTTAGTAAATCAATATCGTGCTTCTGTTGTTGAAAATAACATTATTCTGTGCAATCACATCTGTGCTTTTCTTTTATCTGGCAATGAATCTGTGCTATCAATACTGAAAATCAAACCTGGGAACTCTGCTAGAGTAAGAATACAACTTCACATAAATGACGTCAAAAGCGTTGCAACTTTGCAGAATGATATTTTGAAAGCTGGAAAATTCACAGGAAGGTAAAAATATAATCCCTCTTACTCAGCCCAAGTGATCTTGATGGTACTGTGCTCTTTCTTTCTTTGCTGTTCAGTTGTCTTCAGAAAATATTTGACCTCTGATATGCCCATTTGTCCAGGACTTCTCCAGAGTATTTCACACCCACAGAGCCTGCAGAGGAGTGGAGAGGAGATCTAGTGATGAACCCACGGGCAGCTCCACTTTCTGCTCAGGCTGTCACTGGGGGCATGCCTGTGTTGGGATCACCCTTGGCTTCTCGCTAAGCTTCCATGAGGGAAAAGACATTACCTACTTATTTGCAATGTAATTATAGGAGTTGAGGACTGCAATGAAGTTAATGATGGAGGAATACACAGGATTATGATGTTTTCTTTCTTCAACTGCTTGCAAACTAAAATCAGATTGAGTTATTAATGGGTTATGATGAATATGTGTGTTTCGATTTCGATCTATAAGGATGCAAACTCCTGTGCTTGCATGGCTAGATATTTAATAGGAGCCAACATAAAAATTCATGTCCATTTGAGGTGGGTTGTCACCGCTCATATCATATGCACACAGCTCTGTAGGGCTTATGTCCAGGATGACCACACAAGTGAAAACTTCTGGCTCAAAATGAATGTGGGAAATACTGTTTTGTGAATTCAGTATCTCATAATTCACCCTTGATCATAAAACTTACCTGTACATTTGACTGCTCAGGCATCTGTTAAAAGAAGTATCTGTAATGTTGTTTGAACAACAAAATAAAGCAAATGAGAATGAATTTTAGAAAGATGGGAAGATTAATATGTTACAGTAAAAAGAAAATTAAGTGTGTGAAGTATTGAAAAGGCAGACTGTAAAAGAGCAGAGAGCATTTTAGAAGATCATAGGAAGAGTGATGCAAGAATGAAATAAAGTGGAATTAATTGTAGGCTGCTTTATTCCGTACATCTGAGAAACCTTAATTGGCTTCAGTTCTGCATATTCAATAGTTCTATTCAGAAGTCTGTGTATGTCTATTCAGGCCATCATAGTTCTGCCTTAAGTATAGGAAATAGTACTATTCTAAATATCAATTTGCTGTAATTTTTAACAAATAGTGACTATTGTGTAGTGAGTAATGTCTCGTGATTACCTCTCTCTTAAGAGGCTGGACTATAACTGGCTTCTATAGAAACTACTACTCCATAGATAAATGTTTAATTATTATTTTGAATTCTTTAGAATCCCTAGATGAAAGACATGGGAAGTGAAGAATGGCAACACGGTGTAGAACACTATTAATTTACAGTAATTGATGTATCCAGTGCAATCACTGAATTTTATGAAACAGTCTATAAGGAGCAAACCACACTTATTTGCAGTCACAAGGCTTAGATTGTTTGTCTCGTTGCAGCAGCTGTGATTCAGTTCCTCCACACAGGGAGTGGAAAATGTTTTCCTGGGACAGGGAAAGGGTCAAAAAGTGTCAGTTGTTTTTTCACATAGACTTATGTGAGGAGCATCAAAAGTATACAAACAATTACCTATTAGACTTCTCTTTGATTGCTTCGTATTTTCTTCCTTCTGTTTGGAGAAGGCATTAACTAGTTTAGTGCAATAGACTGTCCTTACAAAATATATTGTGGAGGCAACCCCAACTCTAATCTAAAGTAAAGGAGTAAGGGAGACGCTTCTTCCTTTTGGAAATCTGCTGTGATATAATGCAAGTCAAAAATATGACATTTGTTTCAATGACTTTGCAGAGATAATTGCTTAGTTCTATATTTCCTTATCTTTGTAGAACCCAGACTTTCTCTTGTTCTTAGATGTAATTGTTGATTCAATTACTGTTTGGAAGACCTTCCTCTATTTTATTCTCTGATCATAAAGAGGATGTATGGGATGTATGCTCTTTTTAATTATGAAATAAATCTAAGCTAGCAATAGAGATTAATAGTTTGGTTCTCTGAGTTGATGTATTGCTATTTACAATTTTTATATCAACTATTTTCTATCACAGCCTAGAATTTTATGAGTAGAGCTGTACAGATGATAACATCTCTGACATAGTTTATTTAAATCAAGCAAGCCGTGATGATAAAAACACACTCCAATGCTAGATCAGGCAATTTCTTGTAGCGGAACGGTAAATCACTATTAAGGTTCATAATGGTTTCTGTGAACTCAGTAGCTTCTAATCTAAATGAGATTTTATGGGATTTATATGTTTTTAATGCTAACTATTCAAGATTACTAGATGCTAAAAATCAAATTTAAGTGCCAAACTCAAATTTATTCATATATTACAGTGTTGTTTTTTGGCTTTTACCAAACATCATCAAAACAAATGAGCACAATAATATATACCTCATGTTTCTTAATATGCAAGTACTTAGAAAGCAGAGATTTTTTCAACTTTACCCTTTTTCAAATGGTAGATGGATTAATAACGGAGGTTATCATGAGTACAGAAACACAATAATGTACAGTGATTCATGAAACAAGGTAGGAATAAATGCTAACTCTAAATAGCAGAAGAACATTCTCTGTCATGTCATAGAAATATTTTATTAATGAGTTAGTTAATTGCTGTACTAAATAATGTTCAATTGAAGTACATCTGTCTGGCTACATTAACATGAAATGGTATCTGAAAAATTTAAGAATACACATGGTAAGACCAGTTTCTGGTAAGTAGTAGCCAGCCCTTTGTTCTGTGTTAGCTACTTCACGCAAAAACACAGAAGCACTCAGTGTAACAGCCTAACCAGGCCTCTAAGCAGCCTCCTGACTTAGTTTTGTGTAAGGATTGTACATCACAACTCAAAAAAGGAGGATACCACAGTGTAGGAGGAGGCTTAGAGGAGCTTGAGAGAGTTATTTTGGGGGTCATGATTTGTTCTTTGAATCCTAAAGTGACTGACTTGTGTTATTTTGATCATAAGATTACAATAACGGAAATGTTTGTAACTTTTACTTGAGTGTGACTCTTTGAACAGCATCAGAATGTTGAGGGCATCAGACAACTTGCCACATGATGCTGGCGTTTTGGCCTCCAAATAGGCGTTTTGCTCTGAAATGATCAGCTCATGAGTGGCTGTGCTGGCTGCAGGACCAGATTCGTTACATAGGGTTGAAAAATTGATGTGTTCTCAATTTTTTAAAAATATAACTTCAAATGAAATGCACTAAATGAAACATTCATTAGTATATATCAATGGTGAGCCATACTGTTGCATAATGTGGATTAAATACCACATAAGAAAGTGCTAAGCCTGTAGAGCGAGTATTCTTCAAGGGAATTTCCTCCAATTAAGAAGAGTTAATCAGTTTTTATGTATGACTTGAATACAGCCTGATCAAGCCACAGAATCATTTTCTTGGACAGAAATATACTTCTGGTTTGTGCTGAGGATAAGCATTTAGAGCTTTCAATCAGTATCGGCTAGCTGGAACAGAAATGTGAACTAAAACTGCTCATTGTTATGGGTCATAGCCTTTCCACTCCTTAATACTATTAAAATGATAACTTGGGGGGTGGTGTCAGTTAATGAGGCAATTACACTGTCCTGGATTTGACCTTGGAATTTATTAATCATTTAACAAGAAGTGAGAAGCTGAGATATGTCTTTGTTGTTGGACACAACGTGAAAATTTTGAGTATAAGAGCCAGTGTAAGCGAAAAGATTATAGTGGTGAATTGGACTACATAAATTTGCATATTAATAGTGTTGCAGAGGAAAACCTGCACAGTGATCATGCAAATCTTTTTAACCCTTTCTAATAATGGCTGTCAAGTGCAGTGTGGGTATCCAAATGCTGTGTGTTCACAGACAAGTACAGATATAGCATGTTTGCAAACAACAAAAACAATTGTGCAAGAAAATACATAAGTAAGAAAACTTTTCTGCATAACTGAACTCTCATTTGCTCAATAAGTCCTGTTATATAATTAGAATCACTCAACCCTTTTAATCACAGCAACTTTAAATAAACAAATTAAAAAACCAACATTGCTTATTAATTGAAAAATTATCCATTTACTCATTTTTCCTTAAAAAGACATGCTTTGAATACAAGGACAAACTTCCTTTGATGCTATAAAATTGAGATTTTAGAAATATAATTTTAAAAATCCCAATAATAGATAAAAGGTGATAAGGTTTTAATCGTTAACTGTAAGGATACAAGGGCAAAATTTCCTTTTAGATGGCATATGTAGGGACAATTGCCATGACTATCTGGTTTGTTTTTTCTGTGGAGAATATAGAAGTTTATATTTTCTGAGACTCCAGGGGAAAAAAAGGAGCAGGTGGAGTTAGCAGGCAAATTTGCATTCAGGTAAAGAAAGAATAATCACACCCTTTTTATCACTACTGGTTGTGGTGTGATGTAAAACATTCTGATACATTTTTCTGTGAAGTTATAGAAAATATTATTTTTGTGCTTAAAACACCTGTGTGTTTAGTGAATTACATATATTGAGTTGCAGTGGTCTTCAATAGACTGTTTTTCTGTAATTAATACCATGGCAAGCTTTTCTGCTTGTTTGGTTAATTGTAATATGCTAGTATGAACAGCAGAATTATAATCTGGTTAAATATTTTATAAGAGAGACTGTGAATTAGGAAATATAAAATTCAGGACCTTTTATAAAATGCATTTATATTTTGGACTATAATTCTGTTTTAAGCACACACATCCTTTCATTTGCAGGAGATTGTATTTATATTTTGCGGAGAGGAAAAAATGTATTTATAGAGTCTATCATGCTTGTTAACACAGCTTGCCCTATTGTTAATTCATGTTGGTGTAAGCATCTTGCCCTAGGCCTCCTAGTAGAATATTTCTTTCTTAAATGTATCTGCTTCCTCTGCAGTCTGTGACATGTGTTGTCCACTAATTATTCTCCTCTGCACAGTAAGTTTAGTTTGACATTTAGATCCCTGGAGGCACTGAAGATGTTAGTTTAACATGCTCCCTTCCACCCCATCACTTTGTACTGTCCTAGTCCTTACTAAGGGAAGGGGTTTACCAAAAAGTTAATGCTGAGAGCCTGTGGTGGAGGGAGTCCTCCCAGACAGAGAACAGGAGCTAAAAATATTGCGGGAGGCATTGCCTGCTGTTATTTTATATAGACAAGTTTGTGTCATTCTTTCCCACCAGTGACATAGGACCTTTTCATCTTCAGGAATAGTCTTCCCATTTGAAAAAGTTACAGGTCAAGATCAATATAAGGGTCAGTTTATATGCCATTTTTGTCCTCTTGGTTTTCACCTTTGAGTGTCCCAGGCTCAGTGCCCCTGTTCTTTATATACTCGTAACTGTCTTGGCAGCATTATTTTTCTCTGTGTTCCAGTGCTTCTCTTAGCACTATTGACAGATGAGGCTTTGTCTGCTCTCGTATTACATTGTAGCAAAACTCATATTCTTCAGAAAAGGCAAAGAGTAGTTCCTTACTTCTGGTCTGGTGAGGAGAGGAGATGGACCTCTGGAAAAGAAGAAGGAAATGCTGTTATAGGTGTGTACAGACATGGTGCCACCTTGTTTTCCATCTGGTATTGTCTGACTGGCAAATGTTTAGACTTGTGTTTCCTTATCTCTCCCCCTCTTTCTTCCATCATGAAGAAGATACCACAGCGGTCCATCTCTTTACAGACAGCTCCAGCCTTTTGCATAACTTAACTAGTGCTGATGAACATTAACTTGTTAGAAGGGAAATAAAAGAGTAGAGATTTGCAAAATGAACCTTCATTCCTGTATCTTAAAACTTGGAACTTTTAAGATACTTTAAAAAAAGGCGATTTTGCAGAGTTATCTTAAGGGACTTACTCTTTCATATATTGGAATACAAAAACTGAAATACATTTTATATTTAAAGTTAAATTCTGCATCAGGGTCTATGTATTATATATAAAGTAAAATGTAACTGTATACAGTCATTAGAAGATATAATTAATTTTATAAAAATATTTTCCTTTTCTGTAAGCATTGCAATCACAAAATTGAGCACCATTATAGAGAATTTATGATAGAAAACTTAAACTAAAGAAAACAAGTTTCAAATGTTAATACATGCAAGGTTATACATTTTTTTCACTCCTTGGAAAATACTTGCTTACACCTGTAGGAAACTTTTCCAGACATTAATAATGAATATTTAAAAACTGATATGAGATTTTGATTATTTTTACTTTTAAATTAAAATCTTGATATCCTGATGTGGAAGTGAAAACCTCAAATATGGAAACTATTTACTCTTATTTTAATTTCAGTATCCAAATTTGAAGTGCCAAAATTTCATCAACTGACATTATTTTAAATTTTAAAAATCTAGAAAAAATTAACACACGTGGCACAAGGCAATGCAATACAATGCACAAAGAAATTAAATGGAAATAGTACTGGGGAAATAGAATTAGTGCTTATATTTAAGAGAAGGTAGAGGAAATTGAATGATTAAGTGTAGCAGAAGAGATAGATGTTACCTCCTTCTACCTGTGCTTAGCAATACATAATCAACTCTCCAAGATCAACTACACTGAACAGTTACTTAGATAATGCTTTTATTACTTAAAAAAAACCCATAAAAATATAAACATGCATTTAAGATCTAATTAAAGGAAAAGATTGAAATTCTACCCTCGAATGTTCATTTAGAATTGCAGCTTTTAGATAAGTAACTTATAGGAATGCCTGCATCTATTTCCTCAGAAAAATGTGATTTAAGGTTATTAAGAATTTTTATGTTCTTGTTAATATGCAATTCATTACTAGTTTTGAGATTGTATATCTATGTTTGCAGCACCAACTGCTACTGTTCTGGCAGCTCAGCATGCTTTTACTGCAGTAGGTCTGCTTATAAATAGCAAAAAAAATATAAGGCCAATGGTTTACAAGAGCAACATATCATATTTCCAAATATCATATTATTCTATATATTTGCTGTTACAAATAATTTTATAGCATTGACAATTCCTCCCAAAATTTTGTCAGCATTTTAACATTTCAGGTATGTTGACAGAAAGTACTTAAACACAAGTAAAAAACCATCAGTCTTAAAAATTGACTATACTGAATCTTCAATAAACCATGATAAGATTAAAACTACAGACCAAACCATAACTCAATATACGTGAAAGGTATGTAAGATAAAATCACATTAGAAGTGTAAAGTTAGGGTATTTTGTTGATACATGGTGGTGTCTAGATGATTTTAAGGAGAGCAGAGGTCAAGAAATCTCTGACTTACAGCTGTGCCTATTTTAATCTATATTCAGATCTAGCTTCTAAGATATTTTACTAATCCTGAGTCAATATCTGAGCAGAAATAGACTTAGGATAACAGTATGTCCTAGAGATGTAGTAGAGCAGAGGAGTTCTGCAAAGTTATATAATAGCTATATGCTCTATTATTCTAGCCTTTGTCTTTAATGAAGAAGATATAGGAAGTATTTAGTCATTTTTGTGGGATTTTAATCATCCCTGATTCAGTTAAACCATTTTGACAGAAACATAGTTAAGCTTCAGTGAGTTAAGTACTGTTTTTTCCCCAACACTCTGAAAAAGTTACTTAATATTATGATTATGTTCAAAAATTTGACAGCAAATAAGTATTTCAGCTATTTAAATATATGTGTATATATATAAAGATTTAGACAAAAGTTTCAACAGGACATGACTTTTGGTTTTGATCATATGAAAATTGTTCTAAATGAATGGAAGTAAAGAGTTAGAGAAATAAATTTCCTGCTCCTGTACTTCAACCGATGTAGGTGTTTGGGTTATGACTGAAGAACTGTTTTAAATTGTCATATCTTACTTGGGTGTAATTTTTTCCTGAAATCTGCAAAAAAATAGTCTTTGGGAACTGTGAATGATAATGTTTCTGAGGAATATGAATAGAAAAAGAAATGTTTTCTGATTAGTTACAGATTTTAGAAAGATTTTATTGTCAGCTATTGTAGTAATAGAGCAGATGATGCAAACATTTACACAAAGCTATATCTTTTAGTTTCTAAAATGCTTACTCTGCTGAAAATATGACTGTTTTCCTTGAGGGATCATCAGAACAACAAAATGAAATTAGTCAATAAAATTTTCTAACAGCTGTCTCAATCAAAGATGCAAATTCTGCCACGAGCAATGACAAATACACAAGAACTAAGATAACTGCTATCTGTAGAAGGCAGAATAGTTCACTGGAGGTTATTTAGTGTGATTTATCACATAAAAGACATTATTCAAATGTATTGCAGATGATGCAGTAAGCTCACCATGACAGAGAAAGCTTGCTGCTGCCCTTTCCTGAGAAGCATTGTAATGATTTCAGAGTTTATATCAGTAAAGTTGTAGAAAATGAGTCTGAAAAGTACTGCTATTTGTGTTGTAATACTTCACATGTGAAAACGTCAAATTTAATATATTTGGCTTGCTAATGACACAGATTTTTATTTGTCATTTTCATCAGTTAAGTAGATTTTGGATACAAGTGTTTGTTTTTCTTTTCTAGACAAAAGGCATTATCAGTTTTAATGCAGCTAGAAGGAAGCTATTCTGAATTAAAGAATGATTTGAAGAACAATGTGATAGGTGTGGATTTAATATTTTTAATGTGTTGTGATTTTCAGGGCCTTAACTGCTCTAGAGGCTCAGGTAGTGCTGATGGCAAAACACAATACTGATGGCTTTGAGTTTTTGGACATTTATGACTTTGTTTCTCAGAAACCCAACCATTTAATAATGCCTTTGTAATATTTATATTGAGTAGCTGTATTTGAAGCTATGCTTAAAGATAGTGTGCAAGCCTGCCTACTGGCAAAGCTAGATTTCTTGAACATTTTAACAGATTGGCTAGATAGTGCCTATAGGATCAAATCTGTTAACACTCTCCTCACACTGAGTAAGTCCTCAGTTCCAAAGATTCAGACTCTCAGATGTCAAATTTTGGCTGCCTTTCTGTTTAATGAAAATAGCATCAAGATATACTCTAAAATATTATTTAAAAGGGTTTTCTTTGTCATTTAAGTGTCAGTTACTATAATAAGGAAAATTATTCAAACATCTGAACTGTGGAAGTTTTCTTAAAATTTAACTTTTACTTTGTTTTTTACATCCTTTCTGTTGCCCTGTACAGTGTTTTGGGAATCACTTAGGAGTTTTAATGTTGAGCATAAAAGTGTTCTTACAGTGTAGAAATAAGTTGAGAAAGTCTACTACTGTTGTCACTATTATTCAATTGCAACACAAGTTTAAGTACATGCAAAGGAAATATCTTAGAGGAAATATCTATTTCTAGTATTGACTTTTATTTGCAAGCTGGCAGCAAGGACATAGACAGCACGTTTTTATTAGCTATTGCATGAATGACGAACACGGATAGTGATAAATGGTTTTGAAGTGGTATTTTTTATGTATCATCTTAGGTGTTGGACAGGATTCCATGTTAACTGCTGAATACAGATTTTCTTTAGGCAAAAGACAAAAAGAAGAGGGAAAAAGGAGGAAAACTATTAATTGAAAAGCAAGCAAATAAAGAATGAAGATAGAACAACAGACTCAGCTGTCATGGCTCACCTCTTAAGGAAACCTGGGGAAGGTGGCCAAGGGGGAGTGTCGTGGCAATTCACACTCTAGGTGTGTGGTGATACTGACCAGGATTAGGTTACTGAAATATCCATAGCATCTTCAGTAACCTGGAAGCTATAGAGACAGTGGAAATAGCAGAAGTGTTGCAATACATTTGTTTCACTATACTCTCATCCATTTAATCTTATAATACCTTATTGAAATTCTTTTTGTTTAAGAAACAGAAGTGGTATGATAAAAAGGAAAAAGTATGATTTAGGATGATTTAGGAAAAAGTTCTTCACTGAAAGGGTGATCGTCCATTGGAATACGAGGTGGTGGAATCGCCGACCCTGGAGGTGTTTAAGGGGAGACTGGATGGGGCACTGAGTGCCATGGTTTAGATGATGGTGTTAGTGTTGGGATATAGGTTGGACTCAATGATCTCGGAGGTCCTTTCCAACCTTATGATACTATGATACTGTAAAGAGAATATTACATTCTTTCATTAGCTTCACCATTTAAGCCTAATTTTCAGTACTCTGATTTTAGTCCGTCAGCTTCCAGCACACTCATTAGCTGATCCAAGACAAATACAGTCAAGTTGCTTTTTTCATTTGTTTTAGTTTTAAATTTTGCTGGTTTCAGTGAAGAATTTTATTTAACCAGAATATTACTGCCCGTGGCACTGTAAATAGGTATGCATGCATAGTGTTTGCTGTTATTGTATTGGTAGATGCTGAGAACATGACATTTCCTTTTCAGTACTACTGATGTGATTTCTCAGGACATTTCTATTCTTCAACCGCTCAATAGGGCAAAAGTGTACAGTCATCATGATAAAGAGGTATTAATTTTTGGTATTGCTGACCATCTCTGTAATACAATAAAATCGAAGTAAAGAGCCAGCAGGCAGTTGAAGACATCTGTTATCCTCTAATGATTGGCATCTTGACTCAAAGTCTGTCATTCTGGAATGACAAATTTTTCATTTACTAGCACACACTCCCACTGAACTTTGTACACCAAGTCCTCAATTCTGTCAAATATGTAGTTTTGATACAGGGTATGTTTCAAAATCAAACAAATTATAGCTTTTTTACATATTTATGATCCACTAAGATTTCTTTATATGTTTTTTAAAACTCCTGCATAAGATAAGACTTCATATGTCTTTGTGCTTCAGCAATATAGTTGTTGAGAGTTCTTTTTAAATGACCAGTTGAGATTCATAGAATCATCAAATGGTAGAAAGGTTAGGGTTGGAAAGGACTTTAAAGGTCATCCAGTTCGAACACTACTGCCATGGCCAAGGACATCTTCCGCCAGATTATGTTAATCGAAGCCCTATCCAGTCTGTCCTTGAACATCTCCAGAGGCATCCACTACTGGGCAGTCTGTTTCAGTGCCTCACCACCCTCACAGTAAAAAATTTCTTCCTATCTAATCTGAATCTACATTCTTTCTGTTTAAAACCATTACCTCTCATCCTATCACTACATTCCCTGATAAAGAGCCCCTCCCCAGCTTTCCTGTAGGCTCTCTTTATGTACTG
This sequence comes from Dromococcyx pavoninus, assembly GCA_033558185.1. Classification (NCBI taxonomy): domain Eukaryota; kingdom Metazoa; phylum Chordata; class Aves; order Cuculiformes; family Neomorphidae; genus Dromococcyx; species Dromococcyx pavoninus. Next base: position 2,158,611 of record JAUMJL010000201.1, on the reverse strand, counting down.
AATGTCTGCTATAAGGTCTCCCCAGAGCCTTCTCTGCTCTAGGCCAAACAAGCCCAAGTCTCTCTCATGAGGTCTCACAAGAGTAGAATAGAGGGGCAGAATCGTCTCCCTCAACCTGCTGGTCACCATTCTTTTGATACAGCCTAGGACGCAGTTGGCCTTCTGGACTACAAGTACATCCTGTTGAGCTTCTCATCCACTAGCATCCCCAAGTCATTCTTCTCAGGGCTGCTTTCAATCCATTCTCTGCCCAGCCTGTAATTGGTTTTGGGATTTCCTGGACCCTGGAGCCAGGACCTTGTGCTTGGCCTTGTTGAACTTCGTGAGGTTCTCACAGGCCCACCTCTCAAGCCTGTCAAGGTCCCTCTGAATGGCATCCTTTTCCTCTTATCATGTTGACTGCACCACACAGCTTGGTGTCGTCAGCAAACTTGCTGAAGTGCACTCATGTCCATGTCTGCAAAAAAGATGTTAAGCAGCATCGGTCCTGAAACTGAGCACTGAGGAACACTCCTCGTCACTGATCTCCACTTGACTATAAATCTGTGAGTGCAATCATCTAGCTAATTACTTATCCACTGACCGATCCATCCATCAAATCCATGTCCCTGCAATTTAGAGGCAAAGATATACAGGACAGTGTCATAAGCTTTTCATAAGACCGGGTAGATGATGTCAGTTGCTCTTCCCTTATCCACCAATGCTCTAACTCCATTGTAGGCATCCACCAGATTTGTCAGGCATGTTTTACCCTTAGTGAAGCCATGTTGGTTGTCTCCAATCACCTCCTTATTTTCCGTTTGCTTCAGCAGAATTTCTAAGAGAATCTGCTCCATGATCTTGCCAGGCACAGAGGTGAGACTGGCCTGCAGTTCCTTGGGTCTTTTTTTCCTTTTTAAAAATGGGAGTTATGTTTCCCTTTTTACAGTCAGTGGGAACTTCACTGGACTGCCACGTTTTCTCAGATGTGATGGATAGTGGCTTAGCACTTTGAGCCCTTAACAGTGAAGTCTGAAGCAAAAATGTAATTGAGAACCTCAGCCTTCTCCGTAGCGTGGGCAACTAGGTCTTCCATTACCTCTGGAGAAGGCCCCCATTCTCCCTAGTATTTCTTTTATCACCGCCATACCTATAGAAGCTCTTCTTGTTGTTCTTGACATTCCTGGCCAGATTTAATTCTATCTGGCCTTTAGCTTTCCTAACCTGATCCTTGGCTTCTTAGAGAATATCTCTGGGTCCCTCTGAGGCTCCCTGACCTTGCTTCCAGTCTCTGTAGGCTTTCTTTTTGTATTTAAATTTGTCCAGTTCATTGTTCATCCATACAGGCTTCTTGGTGGTTTTGCCTCACTTGCTGTTTTTTTGGATACATCCCTCCTGAGCTTGAAGGAGGTTATCCTTTTTGAGTATTAACCAGATCTCTTGGCCCCCTCTGTCCTGCAGGACTTTAATCCCATGGTGCTCTACCAAGCAGATCCCTGAAGAGGCCAGTGTACTCTCCTGAAGTCCAGGGTAACAAGCCTGATCGTGCCCTCCTTGCTGCCCTAAGGATCTTGAACGCCACCATTTTGTGGTCACAATATATACCTGATCTCTATAACTAATTCTTTTTATCGTGGCTACTATGTTATTTCAAGTATTTAGTCTTTCATAAACATTACAGAGAACGTAGTGCAAATAATGGCTAGGTTTTAAAATTAGCTGGATACTCTGTCATTACTTAAAGCATCCAATTTCTCACATTGTGTAGGTATTGTTAGAAAAAAAATGAAGTCAACTATGTGAGCATTTAAAAATAAATCTGGGCACACATTATTACACAGCTATTTGGAAAATGTTCTGTCTCCCAATGAATAATTCCATTAGCAGCCTGAAAGTTTTTGGCAGGAAGACTCAAAATGTGGGTAGATTACATAAGAGGTAGAATAGGAAAGAACCAGAGATATGCTATTAAAATGGCTTTTTTGCATGCGGAGGGGAAGTTAACCATCAACCTTCCATTGACCCAGGAGGGAAGCTACGGTTGAAACCACAGCAATTTTCTTTAGAGAAGAATTAAGTAAAAGGAGAGGATTCATAATACATTTTCTGACTCAAAGATTTTACAGGAAAATCATGAAGAAACTGAACAGCCAGGCAAGAAAGGCACATACGTGGTCAAATTAGACATAGTTACTGATAGCTTGTGGCTTAAAATAATCCATAAATCCTTTATACAAAACTCATATATCTTACACCATTTATGTTAAAGCTGGAATATTTTTTCAGTTGGGGAATGAGAACCTCATAAGATGTGAGGAGGAGTTTTTCCAGAAATAGGGGCAGAAAGGTAATGTTACAAAAAAACTGGTCAGGAGTGGATTTAGGATTACAATTATGAGAGTGTGAGGTGTTTAGGAGTGGGCAAGCAGGTGTAATCAGTAATGTTAAGGGAAACAAGCAATCTGTGAGAGCTGTTTTTATCAGACTTTATCAAGGTCTGAATCAATGAGAGTTCTCTGAAGAGTTACCCTGAAAAAGGGGAAGAATGAAACTGCGATCATTGTTCTCACCTTATGGTAAAGGTAAGGCTGGTAGACACAATCTTTTATTCTGTTTGTATTAGCTCATTTCCCTATGTTAGTCACTAGAAGAGAAACACATAGTCAAATATTGCAGGGATTTTTTTCCAATGTGTTACTGCTTGTTAAACTTGAGAATTGTTTTTCTCTCAGATACATAATGACTTTCCCAAGGGCTAAAGTACAAATCAAAATTGGATGCACTCTGTATACTCATCAAGTATTTTGGCAAGAGGCCACCTGGGAGTTGTCCGTAGTTACTGGAGTTTCAGCATTTCAGATTCCACATTAATGCTTTCTGGGTATATCTCATCTTTAGAAGCCTGCACTGCACAAGAAAACACATAATTTTGACAGAAATGCATTTTACTTTCATTCTCAAGGGATAATTTGCAGGCTTTCCCTGTCCCTTTTGTGACATCTCATAATATCACGATAATTTTCTTTGAATGCTTTCCCTGGAAATGTAGTAAAAAAGGAGTCTAATTAAAAAAAATGTGTCAAGGAGAAAATATTGACATTTACTTAAAATTCTTGGGTTTATTTATGATAATTTGACAATTTTTTAAGATGGAATTATTTTTATTTCATAATTTACGTACAATCCAGTAACATAATATAGTTGTAGAATGGTTTGCTGGAAAGTATTTGTCTATAATGACTATTGTTTTTACTTAATTTTACATATTTATTTATTTTCTTGAGCTCATAATATTATACTTCTTTTTCTGCTGTATTTAAATAGAATCTGGTATTTGTCTGCTGTAGACTGTAAAGAGATTTAACTGACAGTTCATCTATGGAATGTTCTACGAATGAAAATATAGGCCTACTAAACAATAAACAATTGAGTACAATATTCAGAGGAGGTTATATTGTTGGTAGACATTGATGTTTGTTATAGACCAATTTTAAGAGAAATAATAGAGTCTGTTATTAATTTAGATAAGCAAATGAATCAAAGAGAATTAACCAGTTTACAGGGAATTGTGCTAGATGATTAAGATTTTAATAGGATAAACACTTTATTATAAACTGACAAAACAGGAAAACAAGAATGTCACAAATGGAACCAGCTTCATTTTTCTTAAGCCAAATAAATGCACTTTATCTGAAAGGTATGAGGTGCTTGTTCTGAAATGGCTATGTAACAGCAGCAATCGGTGTCCAAAGCAACCAAAGGTGCTCAGCTCTGCTCTGCGTGTTTTTAATTTGGACTAATCTGAACTTCCACAGAGTTCACATAAACTCATTGTACTGAATTTGAAAAAAGTCCTTGTTTTCCTCATAGTTTTAGACAAAATTAGGAGAGAAATACCTTAAAAACATTCTTAATTTCTGTCCTCATCTCAGTTAGAGTTTCAGCAGACCAAAACTCTTCCAGGACAGAAGTAATTGGATCAATTTTTGCTATGAAATAGAGAGGAATCAGTTAACAGTACCATTTGAGTCAATAGTTCAGTGCAAAAATTTCATTTCTATTAACACTACAAAACAGTTTCAAGATCTATTTTTTAAGGAATACAGAATGTAAAGAGTTTTTATTGTTTTGCTGTAGTAACTATTGAAATGAAACATCAGCTTGTAGAAAAAACCACAATGCTTTTTTTTCTTTGTTTTAGTTGGCCTTGTTTTAGTGAAACACCACAATCACAGAGATAAGCTTATACCTGCATTAATTAAGTTGTTTGTTTTGTACGAAAATAGAGTCATATGTAGATAAATAATGGAAAGGACTTGAACAGCTCTGTTATTGTTTTCCCTGAGTCCTAGAGGACATCATATTCTCATTAACTTTCTGGGGTTTTTTTTTTTTGAGACTTTGAAGTCATGTTTCTTTGTGAGAATTATCTGCTGTATTTTTTTTGCTGAATACATGATAAATGACACCTTGTTGCTCTGTGTTCAGCATTGCTACCAAAAGATATTTTCAAGGGAGGAATACCATGCATTTGAAACATTTTTTTCATCTTGATTATTTCATGTGCCTGTGATAATTAAAAAAAGATTTTTAATGACATATCATGTATTCTAATCATGACGCTTTAGCATTTCTAATGCCAAAATTTCTGTTAATTTCAGAATGATAAAGACCTCACCACAGCAAAGTACAGAGATATGGAGAAAATAAGGAAGTAAGAGAAGAACCAGGTACTAGAAATCCCATCACATGGATAGGCTGGGATAGAAAAAGCACATATACTTATATCTCCCATAGTTTCAACATGAAAGATGCATCAAACTACACATTTATACCCTCTTATGAGGATGTTAGGAAGGATGTAGATTCATGCAGCAGTTATTCAAGTAAGAAGCTGGTGGCATCTGTGTAAAAAAAAACCTGCTATGTATTAATAGCTTCTCACCCACAGGAGAGTGTATTTATGTTTTTTCTGCTTCAGACTCACAGAAACACGGAGAAGATAAATATACTCTTTCATTTGATGGATTAAATATATTGTAGTCATTCTGAAGAGCCTTTAAAAGAAATTTTGCTTTCCATTAAAGGGTCTATGTGCGTACTGTGTTTGTGTGCTTTTGAGTTGGGATTGAAGAAAAAACCTTCTTCCCTCTAATTCTTATTAAATGACATTTATTAGGGACATATACTTTAAGAAAAGGCTTACTTCAAAATCTTGGACTCAATTAAAATTTAAATCTTTAAAAATGACATTTGAGTCTTCTCCAAGTATTTACTCAGCCTCACAAATTTTATTTACACTTTTTTTTTCCTGATTTTTCTTCTCCTGGCTTTGATTATATGTGCTGCAAATAAAGAAATTTCTGCTGACGGTATCTGGGTTAGAAAACTGTGAATTTTCTCAAAACATATTGCACTCTCTCTTATGTCTAACACGCTCCATATGCTGATGTTCTCAAATAGGGCTGACTGGGAGGAAAAAAACATTTCCTTTTCTGGAAAAAGCCTATTTTTGAGAAAAAAAAAAATTCCTCTTCTTTGTCAATGACAAAATAGTAGAAGACTGATCTAGGATATGGGAAATCAAGGTTGTTTTCCTTTTGGTGCAGGTTTAGTTTCTTGTTGAAGCTATTCACTTTAATTATATATTGAGGCAGGGCACCTGATAGTGCAGGTTGATTTGGCAGCTGAGAAGGTCTAACAGTTCACTGCATCTGAAGAGGCACAAGCCTTACTCTTGCCCATACAGTCTCTCTTTACTGGTACTGGTGTTGTCCAGCCCGTTTATGCACCTTTCAGGTTGTTAAATAGAAGCAAACTGCTTTTCCTTTATTTGCCTGTCTGCTGATTTAGCACAATAAACTGGTCCACCTGAAGGGTGGGTGAGTCTCAGAGATAACTAAAGGCAAATAGAAGCATGTGGGTTGAGTTTGATTTACTTGGTTATTTTAGACAGCTGTGCTTGTCTGTGTATAGTGATGGTTACTGCTTGGGGTTTTGCCCCAACAGGTGAGATAGGCACATTCTGTCTCCGCCTGTGCCTGTTTATAACCAGATCCTTAGACCTGATTTACCCTGTGTCACAAGGCTGTTGGCTGCGCTGTGGTAAGTGTGTTTTTTTCTCTTTCATTTAGAAAATATGTAGTTATCTTTTCCCCTGTGAGAATGTTTTCAGAAAAAAAAACCCAAAAAACAGAACCTGTGTTTCCAAAGGAGGAGAGAAAGGTCCAGTTGTAAAATTTTCAGAATTGCTGTTGGTCAGATCACCATTCATTATTTTGGCTAAATCACTACGGGAAAACAGCTACCTATAAAGTTATTTTCCTACCTTGTGCATATTGCATGCTTATACAACATACCTTGCAAAGGGGAAAATGTGATGTATCTGCCCAGAGCACTGAAAAGTGTTTGAAGATCTAGGTCCTGTCATGATCTTTTTTTGCTTTACGTTTGTGGAATTCACTATAAATACCATATGAAATGCAAGAAACATTTCAGTATTCAAGGGCTTATTGCTTGCCTTTTAGAAAATTCTGGTTTATAAACCTACACATTCCTTAATGAGTTGTATTGTAAGTGGAAAGCTCTGTTGATGGGAACACTGTGAAACACTGTGACTGTTTTCTTGCAAAAGTCACTATACACACGATAAACACTGTAATTCTGCTTTTTAACAACAGAATTTAAGAAGTATCACAAATCCTTTTGCGAGTGTGTATGTGGAATGATAATATTATGTTCTCTTTTCTTAATACATCTGTTGATTAAACTGTGCTGTGGAATTTTTTTTCCTACAGTCTTTACACCTCTCTTATAAGAATGGTTTCATGTATTGAGACAGGATATTGGACTTAAGAAAGAAAAAGATTGGACAGCCATCTTATTTTGGATTTTCATAAGTAATGTAATTAACATTGGGCAAATGGATATTGTTTGTGTGTTTTACTACATAGTAAGTAATTGCATCTGACAAAAAGAAAAAGTACAATTTCAGATCTTACAGACATACAACCTACAGTAAATATTTATCACACAGAATGTTCAAAGTTTTGCTGTACTGGTAACAGAGATTTGTAACGCTTTTTATTCTTTCCCTAAAAAAAAAAAGAAAAAAATCTTGAGAATTACAGTTGATTTGATTTTTATTGCAATATGAACTGAAACAGATCTTGTTTCTTCTGGAGACTGTGAGCAGTTACTCACTGCAGGAGGGAATTGTTTTCACAAACCAGTCACTTAGTTATGATATATATTGCATCATTTTACCTAAATCTAGGAGTTGCTAACACTAAGAATCCTTTGTCAGTAGTTTATAACCACAACTGTGAATCACTGGACCACAGCTGCAACTTGCAATATCACTTTTCAGTGATTAACAGGTCTTGTAGCAAGTTTTTTCATTGCATCTTATAACATCTCTGAGTTGCTGTAGAAGCTATAGCATGTTGAGACAGTACGTATATTTGTGCATTACAGAAAGAGTGAAGAGTATCAGCTACTAGACGTTTGCTTTATTTCAGCATTCTGAAAATGAGCCTCACTTCACCAGTGAGCTATGTCAAGGGATCGTATTACATTAAGTTTGATAAATAAACAGTATTAAGGATTGCACTGGCTGTGTAACAGATGTATTTGACAATGAAAGATTTTAAAATATCTACTTCGCACAGAAAAAAAATGAATATGGGCCCATTTTATGTGCCAAATGACAATCTATAATGATTAATAGACCTATTTAAATGAATACTCGTCCTATGTGTTATACTAGCTTATGTTGTACAATAGCTGCATATACAGGAGCTGAAAAACCTCTTCTACGAAGATGTAGAAGATGAGAATTGATCAAGATAACACATAGTCCAGGCCAAGAAAAGAGTAAGTGTACAGTACATTTCCAATGACCTCAGTGGAATTCAGAAAACTTAATTGGCATCTCAAGGTCTTATACACCCTTCCCCACAACTTTACTTGTAAGTTTTCCATGAATCACAATAATGTAGAAAATATTGTTCTAAAGATATAAATTAATCTCAAAGAAACAAATGTATAGTCACATTTTCTTTGTTCTGCATGCATGAGAACTTAGGTGATATGATTATAGCTTTGCTTGATACAGAAGGATTTAAAATGGCTAACAGTTATAACAGAGTTGTAGTCTGTGATACACATTTTCATTTCTGTTTTAATTTTCATTTCTGTTCTACCTTTCATTTCTCCAGTATTGCAAGAAGTATTGCTCACTTATTGCATACCAACTGTGTTTAACCAGATTTGATCAGGTTTATTTTTTTCTCTATCAGAGTCATAAGCAGGTGTTCATGAGATTTCCTCTTAACTTTTGCATGGTAGGTCTCTACATCCTCAGTTCTCCTTAATGGATTTTATAGCATGGCTATGCATCTATTAAAAGATTCTTTATTATTTCTGGTGGCTTTTTATTAATTTTGTGGATTTCACAAATTTAATCTGACAAAAAGCTGTTGAATCTGTTTACTGCTCATTTGGCGATAGTAGAACTTTAATTATTCTTATATTTATGGATGAGGGATCCAGAAATATATTGCTGCTTTGTCTCTGCAGTAACTACAGAGATAAGGTTAAAAAATAATATTGAAATGGAAGAGTTCTTATTTATTGATTTCCATTGTAGTAAGTACACACTACTGTATTAATCTCAGAATAATTAATGAAAGACTAGTAATTTGGCCAAATTCTTCAAATAGACTGCTATGGGGCACACAGAGAACAAACACCTCTCCATTGTATTAACATTGTGCCAGAATAAGCAGGAGTATTTTATGACATATTTTCCATAGTCACTGTAATTGTTTATAATGAACAACAGCGCTTGAGGAGGAAGCTAAGTTGTTGAATTGGCAGGTCAAGCTCACTTTAAACTTGTCTCTGTTCTTTTGCTACTGTAAATGTGCTAATATTTTAATGGCAAAGCGACTTTTGTGATTGACTGAATTGTAAAGAAGCACCCTTTCTACTTAGCTGTCCATTTGGACTGTAATCAAGCAAGTTCACAGTCAGTATAACCATTACATTCTTCCTTTACCTGGTCTGCAGCCAAAGCACAAACATCCCTTACCCTTCCACTTGGCCCTTCTAGGTGTGACCCTTTCCAGTGGACAGGCACTCCTCTGGCTTTATGCAGCTCTTCTACGATACGAGGTACAGCCAAGGAACTGAGAAAGCAATGGTTAATGAGTTTCTGCAAATTGTTCCATGGCTTGAGCATTAGTGGCAGTTATCATTGGGCTGTTTTCCCTGTTTCTAGTAAGAATCTAGATTGTATAATGGGATGTTTATCTTTTGCATGATATACTGTCTCACTGGATTATTCTCTGAGAAGTTTTAAATGTGTGAAATAAATCATTTGGCATCTTGATAAATGTGTTTGCCTTTTAGCTTTTGTAACCTCTGACAGAACTCAGACAAGATCTGTAGCTGTGATGCCTGATTTTTGTAAGACTGTCTTTTGTTTAGGTTGAAGTGAACGAGTAACAGTGCCTCTCTGTTACATAATCTTATAAAACCATGTCCATAACCTTGTAAGGTCATTCGAACTATTAATGTTCACTTTCTCTCATCTCAAATTGTAGGTGAAGATCTAAAACTTTTCTTTTTTGTTATCATTATAGTATACTTTTTTCAGTACGTATCTTCTCTTTTCCTCTTAAGATGATATTCTTTTGAGTATAAGCTACTGAGGATAACTCTCCCTATTTAGAGGACTCATTTAGACTTGTTTCTTTTGCTTACTAATTTGCAAGGAGAGGTCCCCACTTACAAATCAAAACTGTACTGAATCGAGGTTATACGTCTTTCTCAAATTTACAGTTGTGTATGAAGAGCTGAAGTCAAGTATTATACAGTTTTTTTTAGCCTCATATATTAACCCAAACTTAGCTTGTGCAACATCAGTGTACCCTCAACACGGTACCAGTATGTTGAGAAGAATAATACCTTCTGGAGTTTCTCTATATCAGTACTGGGTGTTGTGCTGAGTCAGCCTGGGTAACAGCCAGATGGAAATTTACTCACATCACCCCTCATGAGATGAGGTGAGAAAACTCATAGGTTGAGATAAAGACAAGGAGGTGTCTTGCTAATTACTGGTGTTGGGCAAAACAGACCTGACTTGGGGAGAATCAGGGTTTTTGTGACTTAAAATAGATTGGGATAGTAGGGAAAAAAAGACAAATATTTAAACATATTTTTTCCCTTCCATTTCTGACGCTCCTTCATTCCAGTCTCCTCTGTCTCTACCTCAAAATAGAGTTTATTTATTCACAGATAAGTCTCTTAAACATATAAAGTAATGCATGCTGAGGTTTTTTTGTCAGTACAGCAATTTTTACCAAAGATATTTCAATGGAATTTGAAGCCCATGAAGTTTATCACAGAGAAATGTCATTAGAGAAATTTTCTAGCTCTTCTTCAATCTCTGCAAAATTGCTACAATTTTACTTTGTATATTGCATGCAGATTGATTATTTTAATAAATAATTGTTTTGTACATTAAGTTGGAGAAAGAATGAGTTTATAACCTTATGGTACTCTCCCTGGAGTCCATGCCAAAGTTAATATTTTTAGTATTCTAGAAAAGCAGAAATGGGTAGTAGAATCTGAATCTCTGAACTGTGGAAAAGAAACTGGTAAATCTTTTGAAATGTATGTCTATTATTCACTCACTAATGAAACCAATGTGTTCTTAGGGCTTAACTCAAAATCCATTGAAATTGATGTAAGGATTTCCAGATAGGTTAAGTTCACAATCATACAGTTGTGATCAGCAACCCTCAAATAACTCTATTTTCTTCTTGACTCCTTGTATTAAAAAACCCCCTATCATAAGTACATTTAATATCTCTAAGAATAGCTTCAAATGCAACTTCCTGAGAAGGGTTGTAAAACCTAATGCAAAGAGAAAGAGAATAACAGTAAATGGTCAGTGAGCCTTTGATGCCCTTTCAGAATATCTTTCCTATCATTCAAAAGCACTTTTTCATTCTTTGAGGCATTTTGGCAACAAGAACAAAGACAAGTAGAAAATAATCTTCAGATGAAATGTCCCTGAGGCAATGCAGAATGTGGTCTGCAGAAAGAAATGAAATAGCTTCCTTAAAATAGCTTTCTTAAAATGCTTGGTTTCAAAAACGTGACTTATAATTGTGTGGCCCAACCTGCATAGTATACTGCAAAGAGCACGGTCTCTTTCATCTGTCTCAATTCTATTACTGTTTCAGGTTTTCAAGGATTGATGAGATAGCGATAACAGCCTGCCCAAGCTTTTTTTTTTTTGTAGATTAATGAATATGCTGAAAACACACCCCTTTAGTCAGAGGGAAAGCTGAACTTCTTCCTGTTCTTTTTTACAGTCTAAGATGCTGGAATTTCCTGTCTCTGGTTCAGTGAAAGGAAAATTGTGAGGAAATCTATGTTGTGGTGTCATGAGAGGCAGAATACAAAGGATAACCTAATAAAGACTTATATGAGAGTGTATAGCTTGTGAGGGCTCCTCTCTTTCAGTGTTACTTGCTCTGTTTGCCTTGCGTCACACTGGGGAAAAAGAATGCCTTCATTTTATATTAAGTTGTGTTGTACATTTAAGTAGGATGTGTTATATTAGTAGATGCATTGTAGCAAGATAATAGCATTTTTCAATGCTTGCAAGGGACATGAATTATTTTTCTTAAAGTTTTGCCATTTGTTTTAGAGTATCGTTCTCTTCTCTGAAGTATGTCTGAAAAGGCACTGGGGGATTTTATATTTACTGTTTTACAGAGAAAATTTTGCTGAGGGTGTTGATGTAATATGCACCTTTTCCTAAAATGTGGACTTTGAGAATAAGGAAAGTTCTTAAGATCTGGTGAACTTTCTTTGTCAAATTACATCAGTGATGGCATCGCTACTTCCCTTATCCCTTCACTTTGCACATTTATAAGTGATTCGAACTTAATTCATGATTTAAGATAATTAAGTTTTAAAAAAAAAGAAACCTGACAGAGGTAGACAAACAGTTCTGTTACGCAAGAACATAGGCTTTTTGTTCATAGTTAGGACTACCCTTCAATGTTAGCTGATAACTTGCTGTTGTTTTCCTGATCTCTCATGAATCTGTAGAAACTATGTATCATTTTCAAGTAGAGATGGAATTGATGGAAGAATATTGAATTACAGTCAGTCAGGCCTGGACAGGGGTGTGTGGGGAGAAAGTCACTTGATTCATCATACCATATAGTTTCCTGTTATTTTAATATTCGTGGACTCATGAAAGACAGATAAATGGCCAATTCACTGTTTTTTTTTTTAATGAGGAGAATCAGAGTAGAAAAATAATACAAATTCATACAAAAAGCCCAATAAAATAACATTTAGCATAATGTGCAGAAAAGATAATTTATTAATAGGTATGTAACAGAATGTTAACACTGTGATCAAAACAGTAAACCTCTTTGGTTTGTGCCACAGTTTTCTTTTTATTAAACTAAAAAGAAAACCTTATAATTAGTAGGAAGAAAATACAGGAGGGAGTTGATAGTTCTGTCTATAAATTGAAGCTTTTCAAGGTTGTGTCCAGGAATTCAAATCAATGTTTACAACAGATACAGCATGCAGCCTAGAGAAAAATCAATAACATCAATAGATCATGTTATTCACAGTTATGTGAATGCCAATTAAGCAAATAAATGAACTCAATGAGGTGATGTCAGTGACATATCTTGAAAGGAAATAAAAATTACTGAGATGGAAGAATATAGGTTATAGAAAAAAGCAAGAATTCAGTAACAGAGGCAATGTCACACTGATTAATAATCAAGGCACATTTGGATAAAGGAAAGGAGTACGAATCTGTAGCCAAATCCAGATTGTTCTAAAAGATGTCTTCAGAAGTTAATTTATGCAGGTGATTTATACTTGAGTTTTAAAATGTAGTAAAGAAAAATTGTTTACAAGATGACTATGACATAGATTGTCATTGTGGACAATGATAAGTGAAAAGTATTAATCTAGGAAGGAGGACAAAATGCATACCATCATAAAGCACAAGGAGAAGAGGTACCGATTAAAATATGATCCTGTGATGTTTGTTTCTGAGGGAAGTGGAAAAGATGAACTGCTTAACCTTTGATACCTCTGCTTTTGCTCCCTGCTAGATTTCACTTTGGTAACTACAGATATCATCTCTTATGATTGCAGCTTAGCCAGAGAATTTTAGGTTCCGCATCATCTAAACATTTGTCAGATAGAGAATATCTGTGCCCATCCCTTCTTGTCTATATTAGCATTTCTCTTGGAATTTTTTTGAGCATCATAATCCTTCCCTTAATTTTTATGGTTCTACCTTCTGAATGCAGTTCCACATATTTGTAGTCTGAAAAGAGGCCTGTGTGGCTGAGAATGTAGTGTTTTCTTAATTCTTTTTTCCTTTTTTTTCCTTTCTGACTGCTTCAGGTGGCGTCTTTCTTCTCTGTTTAGTGGAGACATCATTTCTTGTCTGTTTGATTCAGTAGGTACTCCAATTCAGCTATGTAAGAAAATGTAATTCTGATCTGTCACATTTATCCCTTTTCTGTGGACAAGCTTTTTTACACATCTTGCAGTGGCGACTGGTAAATTAGGAGAGGTTAGAGAGGAAAAGGTCAATAAAATCTTACTATTTTAAACTGAAGAAACTTTTAAAATGAACTAGCACCTGAAAATTTATCATGTCAAACAACTCTATATTCACCAAGTAAAATCTTGTCATTCAAATGCAAACCACAAAGTAGAATCTGGAATTTTTAAGTATCTGAACATCTTGCAAAACAGTATTTGGGAAATGTTACTTCGCAATCCAGTAGCTTGTTAATTTTTCTAAGGTCTTTTGCCACTTACGTTTAGTATTTTTGGTTTACCACTGGACCTACTCACAGTCTCAAGTACAACTTTTAATATAAATATAGGTTCTTAAAGAATACTTGTTTATGATACTGTAACACAAGTCATGTCTCTCTTACTCTTCCAATTTGTATGATTTTTATTCAAATGTTATAAAATGGCCTTGGAAAGTACTTGACTTTGGGACCATATAAAAAAAAAACCCTCTTGCAGTGTTGCTATTTTCTATATAGTGGCTTATCTTTACATGATAAAGTATTTTTCATATCTACCTACCTTCCTCCTTTAACTATTAGGTGTCAGAGTCCCTGGCGGAATATCTAGGAGAATGATTTTAATTTCTGAGCTTTCATCTAAAGTAACAGAAAATATTATGTTCTTGTGTTGTAGAGGAAATCTATCCCACAGCAAGGCTGGAGAGACCTGGAAAGTTACATCTGAGTCATCCAAAAGTAGCATTGAAACGCTATTTTAGCTCTCAGGAAGATGAAAGAGCTTTTTACTTTCTTGCTACTATTATAGTTTCAGGGTGACAAGTGGTACAAGCAGCATTGGAGTGAGTGCCTCCCACAGTTTTTGACAACGTATCTGAACCATATGTAATACTTCAATAAAGAAAGTTGTTCATTCTAAAAATGGATTTTGGGAGGATTTGGTTGTGTGTACAACTTGATATGCACAAAAGATACAGCAATTAGCTGTACAGACGTCGATAATGTACATAGATCCCTTTATTCACAGCTGTTTGAATACCAGTTAGTTTGAACAGACAAAAAAAGGTAAGGATAAGCTGTCAGTAGAAGTGATTAGAAGGCAGGTAGTATGACAGAAGATGACAAGGAAGGAAGGAAGGAAATGAGCTAAAGCATGAGGGAGAAAAAGACTTATAAAAACCGGTATACTGACCAGTTGACTTTGAAGTATATTTTGAATATGTGGAACAAAACACGAATAGACTTATTCCTTGAAAGTATCTGAAACCAATTTTTGCCCCATTTTTAGAGACTCAGCAGTCACTTGTTTTTCCTTTAAAGTGTATATGTATACCATCTGCTATAGTTTGTCCTTTTGTTTATAAGACATACTGATAAAGCAGACCTTATAAACAGTTTCAGTCTTAAAGAAAGAGTTTAAAATAAAAGTGAAAATTGTGGCCTGCAGTCTGTGAAACAAAACAGATTTTCTCAGATAGTTGGCAGGATAAACAATCTACAGTGTTTTAGTATTATTGTAAAGTATGTGTTTTAGGTTCCAGCACTGGCATTTAATAATGAATCTGAAAGTTCCTTCTTTTGATACACTGGGTACTTCCAATGTGTCACTGTATGAGGCTTTTTTTTTTTACAAATCGTTCCAAAGATATTGACAAGTATAAGAGGAAAAACTCGGACTTATCAGTATTGAAATTTTTCACTTTTTTTTTAAAAAAAGTACTTCTATTCATTTCCTTTTTTTTTCTGGCTTCAGAACAGGTGTAATGTGGAGCTGAGCATAACAATTTTTTAATAAAAATTTTACACTTACATTTTATTTGGCTTTGTTTAGAACCTGTGCAATTTGTTTTCTGATTTCTGCTTGCTCTTCACAAGATACTTGTCGTAGTCTTCACTTGAGAGTATTGAAGATAACAAGGAGATGACATGGGCAAGGCCTTAAAGAGGTTTGGATATGGGACAGCAATAAATCCTGAGGTAACGATACCCTTTGTGCTGGCACTTGGTGCTACCTGTGCTGTCCCCTGCTGTGTACCACACACTTGGACTCTGTTACCGTAAGTGGGGATTTCCTCTAAGGGCAGGCCAGAAAACACAGAACCACCTAAAGCAAGATGATGGATAGAAAACACAGGCTGCAGGGATGTGTCTTAAACTTGTCTTACTCAAGTCTGCCTGTTGCAGAGCAACTCAGCTTGGAAGGATGTTGGAATTTGTTGCACAGGCAAAACTAGGACACATTTACTTTACGTTCTAGATCAGAATAATTTTCCTTTCTCCTGGTTTAAAAATGTCCGCAGAAGAGAAATTCCTATTTCAACTTTGTCAGATTTTTCTTTAATTTGCTTCTCTCAGGGAACAGCATATTCATCTTTTTCAATACTGGGTTAAAGCACATTGTTGTGTTGTACGTTATGGTTATGGGAGTGTTACTCTGTTGCTTTCTTCTTGTAATAGTTTTGTGGTTGCTTGGAAGCATCAGACTGTAGGGACTCTTAAATCTGGATTTTCACAAATACTACATGATATGATTTAAGGAGGGTAAAATGAAAAAGAAAACCATACTTTATAATTATTTCTTTGATATATTATAATTTTTTATAACACTAAGAATTTAGGTTGGAGTGTAATCCATTTTCTATAGGCTAGGTTTAGCAGTTCTATAGCTATATTTTGATTAAAACTCAGTTGAATCTGGCATTTTGCTGAATAATTTGATATAACATTATAAAAGTCATAAACCCCCAGTGAATATAAAGCAGATTTCTTTGTTCATGTCAGATATAATTATTAATTTCCATCTATCTCATTTACATTCAAATATGGAACCTCAATTATTTATTTTTATAGAAGGTTTTTAACACACTATTAAAACACCTTGAAATGGGAAACATTTGCATTATTCACGTAGAAAGGGATGACACAAGGTGAGGAGGGGAACACTGGCAAATTCCAAAAGATTTTGAAGTGCAGATCAAATAGACACTTTGCATTTGATGTCTATATTTAACAGTACTCAGTGTCTGGCAATTCAACAGTTAGGCTTATCTATGAAGCTCTCTGTTTTTAATAGGAATTTGGATAATTCAAGTATCTGCAGCACTAGCTCATTAAAATTTTGAAGGAGTTCCTTTGGTTGGCAATAGAAAGCTGACAAGCATTTTAGCGAAAATGATGATATTCCCCTCTTGCCTCCTGTTAGTGAGGCTGCTTAGAATCTTCC
The DNA here is from genome assembly GCA_033558185.1 of Dromococcyx pavoninus. Lineage (NCBI taxonomy): Eukaryota > Metazoa > Chordata > Aves > Cuculiformes > Neomorphidae > Dromococcyx > Dromococcyx pavoninus. The sequence goes on along the minus strand of JAUMJL010000201.1, from coordinate 2,141,805 downwards.
TAAATCCCAGTGCTGATAGTTCTTGAAACTGTTTAGATACATTCCCTGTTGGACAAAATTAGTGTTATAATTAATTAACCTCACTGAAACCTGTGTATCTGTTTATTTAAAATGGTCATAGTCTTTTGTCACTTCTTGTTACCGAGTAGATTTTTTTTTTACATTAAATTACTAGCATGCTATCATATTTAACAAGTTTTGGTTCCTGACTCATACAGGAAGAGCTGTTTTTTAAAATGTTTTGTTAAAACAGACATACATTTGTTACATCCATTCTGATGCTTTCAGATTGACACAGCACTGTGTGGGTTAATGGAAGCTACCCAAGGTCATTGCTGGGCTCGAACCTAGGGGTGGGATGTGGGGGGATAGGATGAGGTGTAATAGTTTTAAGCTCAAAGACTGTGGATTTAGCTGTAGATAGTAGGGAGGGTGTCTGAGGACGGTCGGCCACCTCAGTGGAAGTGGGGGATGGTGTTCCAAGTGACAGACAAAATGCAAAGATGGGTTAGAAACTACAGCTAGAAGTCACTTAGGATTTAAGACTTCCACTCAGGAACAGGATGGAAACAATAGCCCAGCTGAAGTGCATTTACACTAATCATGCAGCCTGGGCAACAAGCAGGGGGAGCTGGAAGTCATTGTAAGGCAAGAAAACTATGATATAATTGCCCTCACATAAATGTGGTGGGAAAACTCACATAAATGCTGCCATGGTAGGCTATAAACTCTTCAAGTGGGGTGAACTGGGAAGCTTAAGAACATTTTGATTGCATGGAGCTTAATAATGATGATGATAGTGGTGTAGTCAGACTTTGGTAAATCCTTTGACACTGTTTCTCACAGTATTCTGACTGAGAAACTGGCTGCCGTCGGCCTGGACAGGCACACCCTCTGCTGGGTGAAAAACTGGCTGGGTGGCTGGGTCCAAAGTGTGGTGGCAAACGGAGTTAAATCCAGTTGGAGGCAAGTCACAAGTGGTGTTCCCCAAGGCTCAGTGTTGGGTCCAGTCCTGTTCAATATCTTTATTCACGATCTGGATGAGGGGATATAACATACTGTTAGGCAAGTTTGCAGATGACACTAAGCTGGGTAGTAGTGTTGATCTGCTTGAGGGTAGGAAGGCTCTGCAGAGGGATCTGGACAGGCTGAATTGATGGGCTGAAACCAGTAGGATGAGGTTCAACAAGGCCAAGTGCTGGGCCCTGTGCTTGGGACACAACAACCCCATGCAGTGTTACAGACTTGGGCAAGACTGGCTAGAGAGCTGCCTGGGGTGTCGTTTGATAGCCGGCTGAACATGAGCCAGCAGTGTGACTAAGAAGGCCAGTGGTAATTTTTCTCCCGTTAGAGGAATCCTTCAGCTTCCCAAATGCAGATGATGCTTATATCTAAATATATAACGTAATTGTGTTTCAAATGTGATGAGCAAAAGTAGATTTTCCAGTTCATTAAAACAGTTCTTTAACTTTGATGGAGGTGTGGGAATTCAAGTTTATGAGAAAGCTATTTTTAAATTAATCACTAGGAAGCTTAAAGCAGATTTCTAATCAAAAGAATTTGATTTCTGCTGTTTTATAAGTATAATAATTTTTAAAATCAATTAACAGAATAATCAAAATGATTTCAAGTGAATTTGGCTGCTCTCTGTGAAGATTCCGCTTGCTCACTTAATGCAAGTAAAGCAGAACATAAAGGTCTCAAATAGACTGGTGCATTTTTTGTATGTTATTTAAAATATTCTAAACAGTAACTTACTATCAAATACTATTTGTACTTTGCCAGTACAGAAAAGATACAGGCACGTGTTGAAAAAGGTTCATCAGACCTGTATTATATGATAGCTAATTCTGTAAATGGTATCAATGGTTAATTGTTGTCTGAGAGATTAATAATAACTTGTGTTAAATTACACAAATTACTTTGTCAAACTGAAGTAGTGTTTTTGCTAACTCTACTTGCTTTGTGTTAGTCTTTGTCTTTCTGTAACACTGAAAATTGTGGTAAATATTTGTGCATGCAGTTGGTAGGCAAAATATTTTTCATCTTCTTCGACCAGAAAAACACAACAAGACAGTTGAGGAAATAGGATGAGTTTCTACATGAAGCTCTCGTTCATCATAGTCTTTTCTTTAGGTTATATTTGTTCCCTGTTTTTTTCTCTCTGACAGATTGCCCTGTATGTGTAGTCCAGTGTGTTCATTTTGAGGTAGTACAATATTTAGTTAAGGAGCACAGATCAGTTTCTTAAACTTCAGTACTTGAAACAGATAACACTGATAAATACAAGAAGTTCTGATTTTTTTTTGCCACTAGGAAGTGAAAGCAATTGAAGATAGAAGCTATTTTCCTTTCCTGTCTCAGAAAAAAATATAGGTTTTATTCTCACTTGCATTATTATTGTATTGCAGCCATTAATGTACAAAATGATGCTAATGTTAAATTTATACTTGCAACGTTATTCTAAATCATAATTCAGCCTTACCTGTGCTTGTCACTCCATTTTTTCTTTTTTCTTGTTGAGCAGGTGCAAATAAATGATGACTTACAGTACTGTGTCTGCATTAGACTATCCCTGCTCTGAACTGTTCATGCTTATTGCAGCACAATCAATGACTGTAGCGTTAGTTTTTCATTGGCTTTATTCTGCTTAATTTCTGAGCAAAAATAGTTGTTTCTGGTCTGAAGACTTAAGGAAATTGAATGCTTGACTAAAGTTATTATCATGTATGTTTTCTGTTTTGTGGAAGATGTGCATTATTGAAAAACATAGTGTATTTCTCTGTGGACTTTTTTTTCTGATCTGCAAGAGTAGAAAATTTCTATATGTATGAGAGTTTGTTTTTAGTATGCTCAGCCAAGGTATTAATGTTTGTGTTGTGGAATTCATACTGGCGGGTTGAAACAGAGATTTCTCTTACTGCCTTTTTGAAACAGAGATTTCTCTTACTGCCTTTTTAAAAGTCTTATGGTTTTTCACTGACATTCATTTAACTAATTTTAAAACAAATTTACTCCTGAAAATCTAATCAAAATTCCAGGATAATTTTATAGATGAACCTTTCTAAGGTTAGTTTGTCTGTTGTGTTGCCAGCTAAGATGCCTGTGAGTGACATTTGTAAGAACAGCTTTTAGTAATTCAGGTACATGTCCATAGTGCAGGCTTACACTAACTTCTGCCTGTCACAAAGCCTATTTGACTAATCAGTTAGGTTCAGATGTTTTAGATTAGTTGTGTGCAACCACATCTTAGAAATGGTAAGTTCTAGAGTAAATCTTTCATTGTCTAGCATAGCCATTCAACCTGTGGATTAGGACACCAACTTCTAATGATATTTTCATTGATACAGTTCCTGAGGTCTGAACAAATTAAGGTTATTTTAAAACTTTTTCTTCCCTGAAGGCTCTTAGTATTCGCAGTTAGTGCCAAACCATATTTTGACTCCATTTAATTATGTGCAATTAACTTGGGTCACAGCTCTGCATTAGAAATAATGTCCATAAAGAACATCTAGTTAAGATATAAAGTGAGTTGCGGCATTTTTATATTGTTTTTAATTTCTGTTTCTGGCAGAGCTGAGAGTATTTGCTAGTTAAGAGTTGATGGATTTTTCATTGATGTTGTGCTGTTTAATTTCAAAAGATGACATACATTTACATGAAGTTTAATTTGCCAAAGCAAGCATACGTATGCTTTAATTGAAAGAGAATGCCCTTTTAAAATAAAGTAATAATAAGTTTTTATACTACTAAAATATACCCCCTCTTCTGTGGCCTCATTTACTGAAAAAATGTCAGGCCAAGAAACGTTCTGGTTATGTGCATAGAGGAAGGTGTATGAAAACAACTCCCTGAAACATAACTAATCAAACAAAAAACCCTTCCAAAAAATAAGCTATAATCACAGTATAATCACATTTTATATGAAATTTCCAGTTGTTCATGTTTTTAAAAAAGGACAGAAACTGGTTTTGAGCATACACATACACAGCTGAGAAGTTAAATCAGGATCATTTTCAGATTCTACCATGCAGAAACAAGCAAGGAAGTACCAAGATACAGCACTTTCATGTAAACATATTTCAAGCCTATTGTTGAGAAATTATTTCAGTATCATTTATTTCAGTATGAGCTGTTTCGGTAGAAGCTAGGAAGGCAAAATATCTTTGGATAAAAAAGACATGGGAAAATGGAGTCCGGTCTAGTTGCTCACGAGGGTTGGACATTACGGTAAAGCACATGTTCAAAAATGTCTGTCATAACCTTTAACATTATAAGTTAGTAGTTGATACTTTCATGTAATTATTTTCCCTTTTATTAACAAGAATTGGGTCCATAAAGTTAAATGTTATGCTAACACGGAGGGAGGGGAAAGGGAAAACCCCCAAACCCCAACAACCCCAACTTTTTATTGTTATGTTTTAAGTTTTATTTAGAGGCTGTAGTAAACCAGGAGTTAAAGCTTGGCATGAAAGCTCATATGCTGCCCATCAAGGTGTATCAGCTTAATTTAACGTCTGAACAGATCTAGTTAGCTGTTAGCTGAAGTTGTTGTTAATCTTAGTTTATGCAAGAAAACATTGGATCTTCCTACAGAATTGGAATAAGTTGGATAGGACAGTTTATCTATCCCTATTAATGTATTTCTGTGGTGTTACTTAAGCATTACTAATGATTATGGTCATATTATGACCCAAGCTGAGCATCTTTTAAATGAGATTTTGAAGTTTTCTTCATCTCATCTTTTTTTATTATGGAAACATAATTTCAAAAGTATATAGTAATGCTACGAATGTCAAAGGTGATTATCACTTCTGTGTAGTGAAAGAACACACAGTGTAATGTTGTTGAAAATTCATGGTCTTTATCTATAAAAGGCTGAGAAAGAATATAATGAACTTAGCTACCAGTCTCCTTGAAATGAACTCTTAAGATCGGGTGTTATTATGGTAAGGCCAATAACCATCTTTGTGTCAGAGTGTAATTTTTAAGGACATCAGAAATTACAGAGCCTACTGAACTGCAGTGCTGTGTACTTTCGGTTTAGACAATAAATGGCTGCTGAGGATGAAGTCAGTACCTACAGCTTCTGATTAGGAGTAGTGCATGTGACCGGAATATGGTGGACCAGGTTAGAGAGGGTTAAGTGGTGTCCCCAAGAGGACACCCTAAGAGTGTGAGGAAAAACTTGAAAGGGTTTCTGGAAGAAAATCTACTGTTGCTAAAACTAATGCCTAGGAATGGTGCAGGGATCCATCTATGTTAAATGCTGACTGTAAAGATTGAATGTGTATTTAGCTACAGCTTACAGTCTACAGTGAATAACTATATCTGTTTGCAGTTTTAGCTGGAGTATTCAGGGCAGTGTTCTGGGGTGTCAGTTGTTACTTAAGAGATTTTTGTGTCACTACTTGTTCTTTTCTGATCACTACTTGTTCTTTTCCAATGGAGCATTTAAACAAGGAAGTGACAGGTTTAGAAATTTGTGCATCTTATGATGAGTTGTTGTAAAAAAAAAAAAAGGCATCAACTTCTGACAGCTCCTCTCAAGTTTATGTTCGAGAGGGGGCAGACCTTGCTGTTTTATTTTTACTGCAAGAACCGACAAGATATTCAGAGTCTGGGATGGGCCATTTGGACAGCTGGTCCTTCTGTTTCGTAACTGTTTCAAAACAGTGAACCAGATGGATTTAGTAGCTGTAAAAGAGACCTTTGGGAGTCTGTAACAATGGAAGTTTGTAGCGATACAGGCAAAGCCTCACGAGGACAAATGTTTATCACTTACTAAAAGGATCTGATGTGTAGCAGGGACCTTTTTTTTAATTAGTATCTTGCAGAGTTTAATGAGTGGGAGTCGTAGCTTTAGCCTTAAGGTAAGCAATAAATGTAAAGGTTGTTACGCTATGAAATGAGTGCTTTTGGAGAGTAGTTTTGGATATGTCCACATATGTAGCCTTCCAAATGCATTTGGTGTCAAAATTAATTTTATTTATTTTTCTTGGTTAAGATTCCTGTTTTCAATACCTCAACTTAGAAATTTTGTTTATGTGTGATAATTATTTATAACATAAGTGTACTGTAAAACTAGTATGTATGAATACATTGTATAAATTCACACATTTTCTGTTTGTCACATATGCTGTGTAGCAGTGCAATTACACTGTCTGTTTAGATGCCAAAAAAGGAGCTTATTGAGAGCTCTAAGTGGCTATATCATAAAAAAATGTATCACATAAAACATGTTACTGCATGTCCACATAGGAGCTCTGTGAAAGATGGTCTGGGAGTCTGCACCATTCTTTGAGATCTTAAAATTTCATGCTTAATATATACTGAACAAGACAAAGGATCACTAAGAATAAAATTGCATACAGTGTAGCTGTTTCAGGAACTGAACAGAATTTTAGAACAGTGGGAAAGAAACTGTGGCAGTTCTCCTTAAAGAAAGACATAGCTGTCCTATCCTTACAGCAGTCTACCAAACCTCTACTTAAACCCAGTATCTTTTGGTTTGTGGTGGTCCAGCTTTCCAGCAGGTCTTTTGAATGAAAATCTTATAGTAATTTAAAGGACCATTTCTCTGTTTGTGATGGAAAAATCAATATTAAAAAAACCAAACCTTGTTATCAATCTGTGCATTACTGCTACTTTTTCCTTCTACTTCTAATAATGTTCTCCCAAAGTTAAAAAAAATTAACACTTTATACAACCATTTGGTTTATATTGTACTATTACCAGTATTTGCACCTGTGAGCTAGTGGTATTTGTTGGTTTTTTGTTTTTGTTTTTCCTTTGTTAAACAGTTGTAACAAATGAATGGATCACAGAAGAGGTCCATAAAAGAGGTCTGCTTTGGGGAATAGAAGCAGCATAACTGTATTAATAAGATTATGACCTGGTTAATTAATCCTTTCTGATGGCTACTGTGGCTTTCTCAGGTAGCGTTGTATGCTGCTGCATACATGACAGTATGTTGATAATAGCTGTTTAGTTCTCAGCAGAGTCTTGGGCTGATACTTCTGGTACACTGCGATTATTACTGAGTAGTTCTTATCTGCCTTTGTTTTTTCTGAATCATCTGTTGTAGGATTACTGAGTAGAAGCCCTGAGTTGAGACTCTGCTCTTGTGAGAAAATGAAAAAGCATGAATGATGACTTTGAATCAGGACTGATAATAAGAGTTCCTTCTAACTGAGAGAAGTAAAACGGTGATTTAAACCTATCTAATTAAGCCATGATTATTTTTATGGTTACTAATAGCTATGTGACATCTACTGTAGAATGTACAAATGGAGGAGTTATGCAGGATTGTACATTAAATTCCTGTTAGTGCTTACGGGAGTAATGACATTGAAATTATATGTTGCTATCTTGCAGTCTGAATGTCTAGCATTATGTTGACACTAAATTGTTATAGAACAGTACATGATGTCAAATGTGAAGCAGAATGGTTTATTTAAGACGTTTACACTCTCATTATTGCTCTTCCAAGAAAATAGCCTTAATTTGTTAGTAATATCTTAAAAATGGAAAACAACCTATGAATGTATGAAAATAACAGGTCATGACTACAGTTGTGTGTTCCAGAATATTGTGAAAGACAAGCAGCAGCTGCAGTACAGAATATCATTATTTTCAACGGAAAAAATGATTATTAGTCAAGAAGAAAGAAGAAGGGAAAAGTAGTGAACTGTGGGCTTTCTATCAAGAATACAGAAAATATGAATCAGAGGGGGTACTCAAGCTGAAATTAGGTACTTATTCTAAATGTGCACACTCCTGTATAGCCAAAGAATTTGAGAGTAAAGATCGCTAGCTTCTTGATTTTCCTGTTGAAATTCAAAATACTTCCTAAAGCACTTGGAAGTGAGAACTGAAATTCTTGTCTGTTGCTGGAACCTGGAGTCTTGTTTATATGCTGGTTGAAACACGTGGGAAGATTACTGTCAGGAATGCAGACAAGCCTTTTTCACCCATTTGGTTCTAAACCATTATTGTGTGTCTTTCAGTGACTGGAAACAGCTTGGCACTACATAATGTCTCCTTATGAGTTAGCTTGCTCTTGTTTTGAATCTCGAAAAAGTTCAAATTCGTAAGTAGTTTTGCTTTAGATTCCAAACCTTGGGAGGATTTGGATTGACTTGCTGACCTAGGTTATGCTGCTGTCTTCCTGATTCATAGACTGTAGAAAGATAATTTCGGGTATGAAAAAAGGTGGCATTGAAGTGGAGATAAAATTGTGGTTCTTGCATCTTGCAGTGATAGGACAGGCTTGCAGTGGTTTCTTAAGGCTTCGTTTCTTGTTCAAACAGTTCAGCAAATGAAAGCCGTGGTGTAGTGTGTTAGATGTAGTGTGTTATGGAGCTATAAATACAGTCAAGTGTAGCTCAAATGAACGGTTTAGCTTCAGTTTTACACTGGTGTGAAAGCTGAATGCAGGTTGACCTTCATGTTGAATATTATTATGACTTATGTAAGAGCATATATATACACATTACTCAGCTAGGGTAATTGGTGCTGTAGTAATTTGAAGTGGTGCTCTAGTTCTTTATCACTTCAAATAAGAACAATAGAAGTAGGGATCAAATTTATATGCATTAAAATATTCATAGGTTACTACAGTATTTGCTTATGACATCCAATGGTAAACATCCTGTGGATTTCTATAATTTGAAAATAGCTCTTCCCATTCTACTGATTTTTTTTTTTTTCCTCCCCTCCTTAGAAGCCCTCCTTGGCTGAAGATCCTTGCGTGTTGTATTTTTTTTATTATTATTTCAACTAGGAAAGGAAATCTCTCAGGAGGCTCATAATTAGATGGTAGGTTTCTGTGGAGATTGAGCTTCTTAGACTGATAATTTTCCTCCACTGAAGAGTCCTGCCACTACCTGTATGTGATAAAACTATACATTACTGTAGTGTGGAGGATGCAGATTGCTTGAATTTTCTCCCATTACCTCTCTGGGTAATGCATGTCTGCTGATCTGGAAATTGGAGGCTTAGAGGAATTTTATTACTGATCAAGATGACTGAGAAATTTTATTACTGGGGGAAACAGAGTATGCATTTCAGGGCTCAATGCTTGCAATGGTTGAAGATTTCAGTCATTTGGGATAGAGGAAATAGAATTAAAGTATGAGATCCGAACTGATTTGGATCAGTAACTCCAATAAAGTTGTATTTATTAGACACCTACTGACAGTGATCAAGGTGTCATTTAGTAAGTATAGTGGGGATGCTACAGTTAAATGCATGTCCACATAGAGCTATGAACAATTTTTTTTTCATTCTTTACAAACACTTTTACTTCTTTTTTCACAAAAATAATTCTGGTAGATGGAGCTTAAAAATAATAGTAATAGCAGTTAATTGATTACTGAGATGTTGAGGTGTAGCTTTCAGAAAAATATAATCAAAGGATAGAGTATAGACAGACTAAATGCGCTTTGCTAGCGTGTGCTATGCAAAACTTCAACTATCTTAAATTTGGAAACAGAGCTGCAACCCTCACAAATGATAGCATTTTCATATTGTACTCCGATGCATTACTAAATTACTAAAATTGTTACTAAAGATGACAGAAATTAACAGCCTCCCACAGAGATCATAACAGAAAACAAACCATCACATTTGTTTGCTGAGTCTGTGAAATATTACATGTTCATTAGAAAGTCACTGGGCAGCAAAATTGCGTGGAAAACAGACTGCTTACATTTCAGAATTGAAATGTTTCACACAGATCTGAGTTGGATCCTTTGTACTGTAACAGCATGGGCACATCTCTAAGGAGATGCCGCTAATTTATTCTTCATGCATAATAGCAAAGCCCCTAAAGCCTCTACACCATCAGTTTACTAATATTTTGAGTTTCAGAAACAAGTGGTGTATTTGAAAGTGTTTGACACGTTGAAATAATTTTTAATAGAAAAAGCTTGTAACATTTTAATAAGAATAAGTCTTGACACTTTCAGTATAAGAAACTCATTATTTTTGTATATCAGGAAAGCACTCATATACATACTGCGTTTTTCCTTTTGTTTCCAAGCAGGATCTCATTAAAGACATCCTTTCCTTCAGTCTTTCAAACAGTATATCAAATCTTATCCTTGTCCCAGTGACGCCACTAGAATTTTACTGCTATCTTTAACATGACAAGACCTTTTAGAAAAGGCATTAGATGAACTGAACTCTACAAACAATAATGACAAAGTCAGAAATGACATTTTGGGGTTGATATAAAAGATTTGTTTCATTTAGAAAACAGAAGTCAAAAAGGAGATCAATTGTAAACACACATGGGAGGATCTCTAAGTTTTTAAAAAATCTTAATTAATCTTGTGAACAAATCCCACAGAGCTAGAGGATTTATACAGAAAGGACTTCAGCTGTGTTCTTCATGAGGAAAATGTAAAGTTTTGATGGAGAAACTTTTTTCACAGGTTTTACTAAACAAGTAGGCTTTATTGAGTGGGATGTCTGTAGAGGGAATTATGATGTTCTCCTTTGCATATGGAAATTTTACAGTATTATTTGACAAAACATGAATTAAAATGGATACAAAGCACTTGATTGGGACTACATGACCTCAAATGAGGCTTGCTTATCTTTTCATATCTCTGTGGTGTATCTTTGTAGGATTCTACTTGTAATCAACAATGTTAATTCTATTTAAAAACTATGGTCAGGAAACAGCAAATCCAGCTTGCAGTTTCTTTTATATCTAATGCTCTTAAAATATGTGTATGTAAATAAAAGTATTGAGTGAATATATGCGGTAGCTTGATTTTTGCAGGATAGCATAGAAGATAGGACTGTTAAATGTTTTTGTCATAAGCTCTGATTTTACAAAAAAAAGAAAAGTAGATAAAAATTGAATCAAGCCTGGTGACATTAGTTTCAAGAAAAAAATGTTACCATAATATGGGCAGGAAAAATGGAAAAATTGATACAGGAAACCTCAAATACAGAACTTCGTCCAAGTGGTGAACCACACGTCTGTCACTGAGGGGAACATTTAGATTTGTTGATTTATTCAGATAGAAGTAGAAGTCTGAACGTTATTCATAATTAGCAGGCTTTTGACATCTGTGGTGCAAGTATTGATACATGCACGTAGAAATTCAAATATGACACAGGTGGAATGAAGTATTATTTTTGTTCCAACAATATTGCAAAATTTAAAGGAAATAAGGATCAGTTTGTCTACCTAAACAAAAGGGGGGCTTGATTGGGAAGAACCTAATTACCTGTGTTGCATTTGACCACATCCTTGTGCACGGAGATCAAAACTTCTCTTAAAGGTGCTATGAAATTAGAGTACAAATGGTCAGGAACTCACCTTTATCTTCTTCATTTCAGAAGAGTGACTACTACTATTTACATTACTATATAACAATCACCCATCTTTATGGCAATCTTTCAACAGGATAGTGTTAAATACTGCAGCATCCAAAAAGTCAGTCTCCTTTAGATAAGAATGCTGATTATGGATGGTGACACAATGGAGATAATCTGATTAGGAAATGATTTTTTTTTTTTGTGGCACAAGGGTTTGTATTTCTAAGTTATAATAAACAGTTGGATACTTTTGGTGTTGCTTATAGACAGTGTAATGGTGGATCTTAAATCAGAACAAAAGGCTCTATGTGTATTGAAAAGTATAAGACATTATAATTAGAAAGCTTTGTAGTAGTAAGTGTAATAGCATCTTAAATACGAGAATCAGTAGTTTATCAGATTATAAAAGGTGCTCCTGTACTGGTGAGGAGCTTTTATCTAAATAAGATTCTGTTTGCAAGACAAGCTAGTGTCACAGATTCATTGTGTTTAATTGCAGGAGGATGAATCTAAAAAATGGTTTGGTTCAAGACTGATGTTTCAGAACCCTGTTACAGCAGAGAAGTGAAAATGGGAGATTTCTGTCCCTTTTCATCTTTATTGGACTCAATGACAGTGTTATAACCAATATGAAGAAAGATATATTAGTACAATCTCAAATTTTGTTTTAAGAGAAGCATCATTAGTCTTTAGGAAGAGCTGGACAAAAATGGTTGACATAACTATTGAGTTAATGCAACAGATGGTAATTTTCCTTTAAACAGTTGACAGGCAATTTTCTTCATTATATACAAGGTGGGTTTGAGGGAGAAAGGCTTGAATTTATCATATACAAAAAGGTCCAATATCAAATTGGGTAACACTGAGCTTGAATGTTTGCCAAGTCATAGATAATGAGGATACTGTACCTCAGCTGGTTTTTTTTTTTTTTGTTGTTTATTTTCTTTATAGAAATAAAACAAAGCCCTGTCAGAGATTTAACTTTGCATTTCCAATGGGAATTCCTGCCATAAATGTGATTATCCAACCTGAAATTTTTGGTAAACAAAAGCTGAATCAATAAACATGAAAAGAAGATAAAATGTACATCTGTTTTATCAGGAAACGTTCAAAAGTACTTAATGAGAGCACTTAAAATCCAAAGCACTTTGAAGCCCAAACTTTCTGAAATGAAATCGAAAACTCTTATTACGTTTCTTGGGCTTTGAATTAAGACCTAGTTAATCCAGATACTTGAAGCATGGTATTAATTTTAAGCATATTGACCATTTCATTAATTGAATGGAATTGAATGCCTTCAGGGCTCTGTGAGCAGATGTGAAGTCACTGGGTAGGTAGATTTTAATTGTGTTGTGGAGTTCCAGATGACCAAGAACTAGAGCAAATCAGAAGAAGCAAGTAGAAAATCCGTTTCCAAAGTTGTTCGGCATCTTGTTTCACACAGAGCTTGTCTACTTTTGTTTCTACTTTTCTGTTATGAAAGCAGTGGCTTCCAGAGGTATAACTGGCTAAGTGAGGCTGCCTCCACGATAAGATCCTGTGCATCCATTATGTAAAGCAGGTGTATATTTTCTGTGTATAGCCTTGTTGTGTTTTTATCTGTATTAATGATCCTTATTCTGTGTTGTAGCATGTTTTACACTCAGAAGAAGGTGATAATTATTCATATGGGATAAGAATTCACGGCTGTTGTCTATGCATAATACTTACCCCATAAGGTTATAGGACAGTCCCTAACTGTATTGTCAAAGGTTTCTTTTTCCCAAGCTCAATACCTTTTCTTGAGTTTGAGGTTGTTTGGTTTTGGGGTTTTTTTGGTGGGTTGATTTTTTTCCCCCCAGTATTAAATAAAAGACAACTGAATTTTCATTATTTCTGTGATTTGTTGTCATGATGTGCTTGTCTATTCCTCTGCTATTAGCAATGAAAAAATGAGAAAGGTGTACAGATATAGTAACTGGATATTTTAGATTTTTCGCATTATAGTATGAAAAAAATAAGGCTTTACTCTGAAAACAAACTTGGGTAAGGAAAATTTATTCTGATCATACTGGTTTTGGAAATTCCAAAGCAGTCAGATTTTTCTGGTCTAAATGTTGAGAAATTTCTGATTTCCTTTCACATGCATTTGTACATTGCATGCCCTATGGGGTTTTTTTACCATGTTTAATTGACAGTTTGGTTGCAAATAGTTTGTGTCACTTATTTTCATGGGTATGTGATCACATCTTTTCAATCTAATTCAAATAGGACTGCCTTTGCTATAATCCTGTGTAGGATGGCTAATGATAAATAAGCTGGCAAAGTTGGAGAATCTCTCTCTCCTGTAAAATTTTCTTTTAAAAAGATTTTTTTTCAGAAAAAAATGTATATATAAAACCAAAGACTTAAAACAGTTGATACAAAATAGCACAGAGCAAAATCTCCTGCAATGGTGCAGGTGCCCCAAGAACTTGTTTTTCCTGCCAACAGTAAATGAAATTAAGTTGCTGCTGCCTTTTACCTACAGCTACCAATGCAAAGTCCAAACCACTGTTCAATTAGAATAGCAGTTTGTTTGCGTTCATTTAGTGTGTACATAAGGAGAAGACTAACAGAGCAGAGGAAGCACCACTCTTCCTTGTGAGCTTTTGGCATGGCCATAACAGAAGATACTATTCAAGAGGAAAATTTGAATAAGTTTTCAGAAAAACATCTAATTGCTGTAAATCTTACTGGTCCATAAAAAGAGTTCTGTTTCTTATGTAGATATTGTGTTTGTGTTCCTTGAGCTATTTAACTATACCAGAAGTTACTTTGTACTTGAGACAATGTTTACTCATCTTAATAGAGTGAAATGTAGTAGTGTTCATATTCTGTCTCAAGAAAAAGTGACTTTCTATGTGACTTGAGATACTGTTTGTGCAAGCTCAGTCTAATGTTACCTGTCTTGGGAAAATAAGGGCTATAGAATTAGCATCTATTATTTATATTTCAGGTTTTGCTCTGCTTATTTTTCCAAAATCTTACTAGAAATAAAGGGTGAGAACTAAAGGTAATAGTCAAAAAAACCAATACCCATCGTGGAAAAAATATTCTAGTAGAAAACTGGACTGCTGTTCTTAATATTGGATGCTCTTGCTGGCTGTAACTTTTTGAATGCTCTATAATATTTTGTACCATTATTTGACCAAATTTTTCAGGTATGTGAAAGCTGTGCTTCTTCGAACTTGAGAAAAAAAATTATGAGAAAAACCCATAAATTGCTGGGTGTTTAGGATAAATACGTTCATCTAAAATTTAGAGAGGTCTGTCTTCCTGAATGAGGGGTTTCAATGTAAATACTTGATTTATTTGATGTTTGGTCAAAAGAAAATGAACGACTGATAGTATCTGGAAAATATCATCTAACATATTGATGATGCGTGATGAGGGATTTTAATGAGGTTTCTAGTTACGTTTTTCAAAGCACCCAACTGCCTTATGAAATAATATGGAGATGGAGGAACAATTTTTGTTACAGAAAACAAGCTTGATTTAATCATATTTCAGGAACAATTGAAGCCTGACAGTGTGGTTTAAAAAGAAAGAAACAAGAATCAAACAAAACCCGAAAACAAACACACACGAAAAAGCAAAACCAAAAGTAGACTTCACATGAAAATCAAGAGCAATGTCTTCTCATCAAAGACATTTACAACAAAGATGAGAAGCAGTGGTGGGCAAGCATCAGGTGGCTTTAGTCCTTGTCAGAGCCCACCAAATTGCTAGAAAAGTTAAGTTTTAAGTTTTTTGGTTTCTGATGGGTCTTTCTGATATATTTTCAAAGTACATGAACAAAATAGGATTAGACTGTTCATATCCCTGATCCTCCTTTTCTGCACTCTTAGTAAAGACTTGTCTCCCAAGGTTAATGCCTATTGTGGAAAGAATTTGGCAAAATATTTGTAACTGAACATAAAGAAGTAGAAGTTGTTGAAAACTAAGTCATGACAAGTATTGGTGGAAATTACACATCTAAAATAAGAATTTGAGCTGGTAAAATCCATTATGTAGTTTGAAACTATCAGTACCTCTGCTCTGTGGTGTTTCTCTTTTTAAAAATCATTTTCATGCTTTCTTCTCCTAATTTAATCCTGACGTGAGATTTTTCCAAGCAATATGCTTATCAGACAGCAAGTAACTCAGGAATGATTGCAGAAACACTTTTGGTGATGGTGAGATGAATTCAAGCTAAGGCTTAAGAATAAAAACTCTCCAAGAATAAACCAAATATTTTTCGTTACAGGCTAGTATCACATGCATTTAGCACAGCAGCACAGCCCTGCTTTCTCTGGTGGAGTGGGGGGACTGGTGGGGGGAGAGGAGGCATCTTTGCAGTGCTGTAGTATTTTTCAAACGTGTATGAGTTTGACGTTCAAAACAGACTTACCAGCATAGCTATTAATACAGAAAGTTTAAAAACTAAGCCCTTAGTTTAAATGAAGAGACTAAAATTGTAGAATTGAATGTGAAACAGAAAGGTTCCTTTTGGCAGACTAAGAAAAAAAAAATGTTCTTCTGGTGAGGAATACCAACTCATAGAAATACACAGCCTAAATAGAAAAGGTCTGCAGTGTGATTAAAGTTTAGGAATGAAATGATTCTTACAGAAATTGAGGCATATTTTTTGACATTTTACTGCCCAAGAAGTGTCTTGCTCTTGGAGTGCCATTTGTAATACTAAGAAGGCCTGTTCTTGCTGGTGGTAGCTTCTATCTTAAGGAAAAAAAATGATAAAATATCCTTGCTGCTCTTGTGTTAGTTGGAGTAGAAGTTAAGCAGATTATGGTCACTTAGGAAAAAAGTAACTGTTCTGGCCTGCGGTCAATAAACTCCATTTTCCAGGCTTCAGGAACTACCTGTCTATGTATAGCAAACTAAATAACCCTCTTACCAAACTCCCATTTAAAAAAAGTTTATAAGGAAGTGTACGAAGAAACTTACTTTAATTTTTGCGATGTAAGCTTCTGTCAGCTAATCTTACAGGAAATTTCATGTGGCAAAACATGTCATCTGCACGTATTCATCGGTATGTATTTGTAATTGTGCCATCTGCTATGAAACCCCAAGAATTATTTAAAGGTAGGTTCTTAAGAACCTGTGTTTTGCTCTTGTTGGTTCCCTACCCACACTCTCCAAGGGTATAAAGCCTCCTGTTTCACACAGCACACCTTTTCTGTGCAAATAGACGTGCGCACAAAAAAGACCCAATTAAAATTTGGGATCATTAGCACTGAATCACATAGAACTTGCTTCAGAAGTGCAGGATTGTATTTTACTTGCAGTAATATGTTGAAACAAATATTGTTTCATTCACGCATCCAATTGTGCAGCAACAGGGATGAGAACATCCATTGAACTCATTACTTGACTACACAGCTTTTTAGTTGTTTAATGTGAAACTGAAGGAATATATAGGGTTTATGAATCAAAAAATAATAAACACATGTATTGGTACAGTTAATAACAGTGACTGATGTACACAGTCCTGAATGAGACTGGTGGTGCCAAGGTAAATGGGACTATCACAACCTAGATTTAATTAATCAAGGTTGATTTGAGGAGGTATATTCCACAACAAATGGAGTTCTGCTATGTATAGATCTAGTAGATAGCTAGAAACTTATAGATCTATAGGTATCTAATCATGGTCATTGCCAGTGTGCTAAGTGGTCATTTAGGTTTTTTGTAAATGGATGTGAATGTATGCACAGAAATTTTAATTTTTAATTCTAATACAGATTGTAGTAAATACTGGAGCACGAGTAGAACTATCTAAATTTTTGCTAGTTGGGCTCTAAGTAACAGAGGAGTTTCTTTATAGAAATGCTAGCCTCTGTAGGTTTTGAAGGAAAAACTGAAGTCATTTTGAGGAAAGAAAAAAAAGTCTTTGTGTGACCTTTAGATAAAATCTACAAAGTGTTGTCCTTCAATTGCTAAATGCTTGATTAAGAGAAGTTCAGAGAAGGGGAACAGCACAAAAACTCAGCAAAAGGTGATACATCTTAAGTTTAGTGCTCTTTGCGTTATGTAATAACAATAGACATACTCTTCTGGCAATTAAAATATGTTTTCTCAACAGTCAATAAGCCCTGACCTAAATTGTAAAATAGTCTTTGGGAATAGTTGCAGATATATTCTGGCTGTATAATTTTAATTAAGTCTCCTTTTATCAGCTCTTTCAAGAATGATGTGAGACATTGTAGCTTGGTATTTGACTGCTCGTAGTTTTAGTAGTCTGTCCTCTGCTTTCTTGCATTTGTAACTTTGTGTGTCTTTATAAAAGAAAAATATTTTCATTTATCCAAGCTGTTACTTGAACAAACTGCATTTCCATAAATATCTCAGCTGGTTTTTTTCTTCCCTATTAAAAGCACCTGTTTTTATAATCTGCCTATGCATAAACTCAGGGACTCTGAAAAAGGAAGATAATACTTTCTGTCCAGTCTTGCAAATGGAAAAAAAATATTTAATTTAAAAACTTGTTTGAACATTCAGCCAAAATATTATTAAAAAAAAATTGTCAGATCTTTTTCATGAATTTACTTTTTATGTTAAAGGCCAGGGGTCATAGTTAGATCATCTAATTTCAGTATTAGAACAAGTAAATGGTTCATTGTCAAACACATTGGCTCATGGCTATGGAGAAAAAAAAGAAATTTTAGGAGTCAGGCAAATATGATTTCAGATTATTTGAAATAATTTTGACATTAGCAGCTGGTTCTCCAGAAGCAGATGGAATTTCCCTTCCTTCCCTTTACTCTCCTAATTTACATTGTATAAAAGACTGTTCCTGTAAGAGGATAGTGTTCATGTCTGGTGACTTAAACACTGATATCTATTTGTTTCTATGAGAAAGTGACCAGTGGGGTTTGTAATCTTTCATCATCTTGTTTTGGATTGAATGTACACTTGCAAATAACAGAGAAAATGTTGATGGCTTGAAATCTGAGACTTTATAAAGTTTCATAGGTTGTTTTGTAGACGATTAGGTAAGCTGCTCTAGCTGTATCTGTGGTACTCTTCAGGAGTATACCCTAGTTTTATGATTTGTAGTATACATAACAATCTTATCCAGCAGACAGTCTAGAAAAATGAGGTGTAAATTAGGAATTACTGATGACGTGTAGATAGTAGTTTGTTTAGTATAAGTAAGGCACTTAAGTCAACTGAAATTTTATTTACCCTGCTAAATAATTTTAAATTCCAGAGAAAGTTAAGGTGCTTTTTAATTAAGGATTCTGTTTGGTTTTTGGTTTTTTTTAGTGACGGGAAGGGTCCTATCACCATGAGTTTCAGTATTGTCTTATAGGAGCTGCTAATGGGTAAACTACAGAATGGGGACATGTATTCACATACTTGTTCCAATGCAGAGTTTATCTCAAAACCTGTAAAGAAAACTGAGCCTTCTGAAAGGTTATTATTCTGTGTCTGTAGAGCCGTGATAGGGATGGGGATTCTCTTTTATGTCAGATTTTTGTTTCTGCAGATGCAAATACAATAATCAATGCATGAGGGAGCAGAGCTCATTTTCTCCTTCTGGCTGAGCTGTGTACCATTGCTTCTAGTCAGATGTGCGTGCAGTTATATCGCAAGAAATGCTCTGTGCAACCATTAGTCTGATTTTTTTTTTTTTTTTTTAGTAGCAGCTTGTGTTTGCTTGAGGGCTCTATTTTCAGTCTACTTCTGTGGAAATTCATTCTACCAATACTGGATACAATTTCTGTGTCATGAAGTAGTTGTTGTGGACTGCTATCAAGAGGATACGTGAAGGGCTATGAAAAAAATAAAGGAAGAAAACATGAATTCATGGTGTGGTTTAGCCCTGAGCCCCCAAAATTGCAACTACAAACCACATGGCTACTTGGATGAGACCTGAACTGGCAACAGAAGAAACGCAGCAGCTGCTTGGTCACCCTTCCCCGCTCTGATGGGATGAGGAAGGGAGTCAAAAAGAAAAGGTAAAACTCTTCGGTCAGGATAAAAAGAGTTAAACAGAGCAGCAAAGAGAAAGAAAATACAACAATGATAATAACAATAAAATACTATACAAAACGAGTAATGCTCAATGCAAACTTGCTCACCACCCAGGAACATATGACCGCATGTACTCCCGATCTGGAATTTGGGAGCTGTACCACAGGGACCAAGCTGGTGACCCTGCTGCTCTACTGTGCCCCCCATCCCTTTTATATATAGTGAACTTGATTTCATGGTATCAAATATCTCTTTACCCAGTCTGAGTCATCTGTCCTGGCTGTGGCCCTTTCCAGCTTATTGCGAAAACTAACTCTTTCCCCACCAAAACCAGGAAATCAACCCTTTTCCAGCTGGGAACCAGGACATATGTTTAACTCAGTTTGCAGCTAATTATCACTCAGCAAAAGAGATAAAACTCACTGAATTTTGCAAGTCTGAGAGCCAAGGTTGGATGTGACTCCTTTCTTTTGGGACAGCTCTTTGCTATCCTTTAGTCTTCCTCATTTCATCCTTGATCTCCAAATCTACTTTTGGTGATAGTTGATTATCTATTTCTCTTCGGTTTTAATGCTTTTGAGCACACTCCTTCCCCATTTTCCCCAAATGATGTGAGCATTTTGGTGGGAATATAAGGTAAATCATCTTGTATTCTGTCTAATTTTACTGTGTTTTTTGATCCAACATACCACTTTGGCTTCATTGGTATTGAAACAGTCATCTTCCTACAATGCCCAAGTAACCTTCTTTGAGTTTCCTCTCAGGCTGCTCAGCAAGTTCCTATTGCTGCTCACTTCTTGTATCTGCCTTCATGCTTTGCGTGAACAGATGGTGGGCATTACAACTTTTCTTGCTGTGCACAACTAAAATTCAGCCTAGCATAACACTGATTTACTTTGGACTGAAATATCCTTTTACAGATCATAGTTTGTGCAATTCTGTAGTCATCAACCTTACATATATTAAGTCACAGATAGCCTTAGAAATGCATTAAGAGGCACTAGACTCTCTCAGAGTGATTCACTACCATAGATTCATTAATAAGATGCTCTACTCTGTCCACTTGTAAAAATGAAAAACTCTAAATTGAATAATAACATCCTCTAGCTAGCATTACTTTTATGCTCTACCAGGAGTATGCTTTGATGTGGGAAAAAAAATCAGCAGAAAATTTTGTTTAAAATGTAGCTTTCCTTCTTGAGGTTACCAGCTTGCTGTTCTTTCTTTCTGCAGAGTACCTTGCTTTACTGCTACTGTGAAATGAGTGATTGTCTTTTGATCACATGGTAAATAAAAAAATCAGTCTGATCACTGTTGATGAGAGAAAACTACCAAGACACCAGGGAAGATCTGGGCACAATCTTTGGTTATATAAAAAAAATTTTGTTTCTTTCCCACAGGTGATATAAAATTCTTCATTCTGTAGCTGATTGCCCAGCAGCCTGAAATTAGCAGCTGAATGTCCTTTGGTGTTCCTTTCATTGGTCATGCTTTGTATTGTGCTCACTATTTCCAGTTCTGGATCAGTGGAAAACCTTTGCAGTAATTGTTGTCTGTGCTGAATGTCTGTCCCTCTTTAGGAAGTAAATTTATAGTTGTCTGTTGGGCAAGAAAACTGTTCTGTGGCAAACCATCGTGTAAGAATTAAATTTTAGAGAATAATTTAAAATCTGGTATGGAGCTGCCATTAACAATAATTCTTTGCAGACTTGTAAAGTCTCTAAGCACTGATCATTTGTTGCGCTTCATTCTGTTCTAATTTAAGAAGAATAATTTAGCATAAAGCCTTTTCATTTCTTCTTGAACCGTTCATCACTAGAGAGTGCTGGCAAGGGAAGCTAAGATTGAAAGGATGCTGCTTTGTCACATTACAGAGAGTTGTGGCTTCCAGAGCTCCTGTTCTTGCCTGTTTGTTTCTGCCTCTGTTGTACAGGGCACTGCTTTACAGGTATACTCAAACAAGTGTTTTGTGCAGTTCTGGCAGGGACTTGTCACAAAACAAAAACTATGAACTTCAGAGTTCAAATTTAGATTGATGTTAAGTCATTCTTAGATAGTTGAAAAGATGTGTGGGGTTTTTTTGATAGATCTGGAAAGTGATTTAGCAATAAAAACTTAAATCTAGGACTATAAACCGTGAGCAATTTTCAAATTTATTTGGCAATTCTTATTCCTGGATTATTGAAACAAACTGACTAACCCTACTGAGGTGAGTTAGTCACTACTCATGATCCTATTGCCAACCACTGACGTTTGCTAGCTATCCCACAACCATCTAGAACACAAGAGATTGTAACAGTGGTGAGGACTACCATACAAAGGACCAACATAGTTTTAAATATTAATCGTTCCTCCTGCATAGTAAAGTAGCTGCCCTTGAAAAATGTACTGCCCAACTGAAACTTTTAATCCCTTATTCTTGACATACAGTAGTTAAATAGAATACCAATGGAAACCTTTTGTTTACTGTTATGGTGGTATATTTTTTGAGACGATTTTTCCTTTTAACATAATTCTTGATAGTAGTTGAAAAAGAATACAGTGATACAAGTGAGAATCTCTTCTTAGTTTAAGAATTCCTGCACAGTATTGATGAGGGTTTTTTTTTTAGATTGAAGAAATAAAAGGTCATTTAATCTCTGCGCCATTCCTTTAGTTATATGTGGGATTTAAAATCCACTGCATTTTTTTTGACTAAAATTTTGGACAAGATACCCAATGATTATTTTGGAGGCGTTCTAGTAATGCTACAGTTACTGGGACAGAATGTATTTAATGCTTCTTTAATGCATGCGGGGAGTCTCCAAACAATATTATTTTTTTTAAATGCATGAAGGGAAAAACTTTCTTTGCTTCTGTGAGCGTACTCCTCAGCCCAGGTGACAGGAAGGAGCAGAAGAATGAGGGTCTCAACACAGTGGCTCAGTCGGTATAGGAGTTTGCCCTTACACATAGTTGTAAATTATATTCCTGGTTTAGACATACTGTGTTACCTTTAAGACAAAACCTCTCTCTAAAACTTGCTTCAGTGTTAGGATGGTGGTGGTTAGGTGAAGCAAGAGTAAGTGCCAATGTGAGTAGTGACATTGAATATGCGGTAGTACCATATACCAGAACAGATCAACTTCCCAGTATTTTTGAAGCATGTGTACTACTCACCATAGTAAATAAAAGTATTTTTGAATTTTCTCAATTAGAAAGCAGTAGTTTAAATTCACAGGTCCAATTTTGACTTGTTATTGTCAAATAAATGTATTTTAAATGTGATTTTTGCAAGGTAGGTTTAATTACTAGTTACGTAATCACCGAGCTTTTAAGAGATTTTGATTAACTCACAGGGGCTCTTAAATTGAATTACTGTTGTAAAGGTAGTTACAGTGAAAAATATGTTACAATGACTTCAGGGGAAGTTAAGATAGACATATGTGTGTGCTTCTGTTTATAAAGAATACAAACTGCTACTCTTTCACTCAGCAGATCCAAGTATATACACAGGAAAGTACTTGAGTTGGAGTATCAGAGGGAAAGATAATGATTTGTGCTAATTAATACATAGGATTCAAATCTCAAAGGAAAGAAAGAAAATCTGAAAATAAAGGATTGGGGCTATCATTACAATTATTAGTAATATCTGATGATTCAGTGTCTTTCTGTGTTTTCACGGGCAAGCTAGATAGTGTGTAGATTTCCCTGTTCTAGTTCTGTTACCTTTAATTAAATTTTTTGGTTTGTTGTGAAATTCTGCCTGGGGGTTCCGCTAGATTGTAGTAAAGAGAGTTAAATACCTACTCCTGTCTGGGAAGAGCTAAAGGCAGCAAGATAATTCTGCCCTGATTCTTCATTTCCTGTGCTGTTTGAGCACTGGTACGTGAATTTTATTCTCCCAGTACTGGAGCAGAATTACATGTTCCAAAGACTAGTTAGAAATAGAAGTGTGTGTTTCAATCTTTTCTGAAAAAATTTTATGTTTAAGGTACAACAGCTGAGTGACCTGAACAGCAAGCTCAGTGGTGCACAGCATGCTCTAGTTCTTGGCTGGCTCACTCTATGCTTTCAAACCCCACTATTCCTTGAGGTTCTAATTGATAAAAAAGAGATGTTAAACCCATTTGCTCTTAAGTGTAGGGGAAGGCTCTGTGTCCGGTTATATCTGTGCTGTACTTCGTTTCTGGCAATGTTAAGCATTGCTCGTCTTTCCTATTTGTAACTAATCTATGCTATTTCCTGGAACTCTTGGGCTGCTCTTTCCTTACAAAACCAACCAATTCATGATACCAGTTTATTTTACTCAGTGTGGTTCTTATTCAGAAAAATTTACTAGTAGTTAATTTGGAGTACAAATATGAGTCGATGATACAGATGATTCTTATTTTCCTTTTTTTCTGAAGTTCACTGTACCTCTGCAGAAGTGGAAGGGAGCCCCTCAGATTAGAATGGGGTGCAGTTATGCCTAACAAAATCAGCGATTTTGCTTGTTTCCGAACAATGTCATGGTTTTATGGCAAAAGCACCTTGAAGATACTGAGTTACCTAGCTGTATTTAGATAATGTATAAATGACCATAAATGTTGAATAATTTTTAAATACAGTGACTTGGGCTATAGGACTTGTCTCATCTTATACAGTGCGTTAAGATGAAAAGTGTTGATGTCAAAGTTATTTCCAAAGTTGTCTGTGTCTCACACTTTATGCTTGTGCACTGTTTATGCTTTGTCCTATTAAAAATGGTAGGGTCTAAGTACTGCAGTTTGAATGTTGCAAATCTCACAAGTAAAATGTGGAAGAACTGTAGGAGAAAATAAAGCTGGAGAACAGCTAAGAAGTAGAAAAAAAGGAATATAGGAGCTTTGTAATTGTAGCATGTTTGCATTTGAAATGAACTCAAATACTGCAGTTCACTTTTGGATATGGATATAGATTTTTACCTTACAAACTAGCAATTCAATTTAGTGTCCATCCCTAGACTCAATAAGAGGGAGGCTTAAGGAATTATTAATCAATGTTGCAGCCTCTGGGTAACACCTTTATTGGGGTTCAGGGCAAGAGAGGCAGGCAAGTTCTTCCCTGAATGTCAACCTTCAAAGAGGAGGGGTTGACCCTTGTGATCTAGAGATCGCAAGGGGCATCACGAATCTCCATTCTCCATTCAGGTGTAGGTGAGCTAGAGTCCTGTGGTGAAAGTTGGTTTCATGTTAAAGGATGTAGTCTTTAGAGAGAAGATAGTTAGATAACTGGAAGTATTTTCTTGTAGTAGGACCTTAAGTAACTAACAAATTTCTTAGGGCTTTTGTATTTCTTCACTTATTAACAATGGCTGCAAAACATCACGTATCAATATCTTATTAAAAAATTACTTTTTTATTTAACAGATATTTAGAAAGAACTGCACTACATTCAATCATATGTATAAAATAAAAATACATACAAATTGCACAATAACAAATGCATTTCCTGCCAAATAGATCTCAACTACTCAATTTAGAATAGTGTTGATAATTTAAAATTTATTTTTATCGCTCACATTAAAATGTTATGTTTCATTCCTTTATAGCTACTGTATTTTGGCTGCAGATTATACATCTCTAAAAACTGGAGGTCTTGATTTTGCTAACAGCTAACAAAGAAAAGAATAATTCATTGGTGAATTTCTAGCCTTATACCAATGGCTAGAGAGTGACTGAAATACAGGACAGCAGACTCGTCCCCTACCAGACTCTCAGTTTACTAATACGTTTAGCTGGTACCAAGATAAAATGAATTTTGGGTGTATTCTATATTGCAAAGTGTAATCAGATTATATTATACACTGTACAAACTTAGGAAACCTTCTGCTACAGAGAAATTGGTTTTTTTGTATTTCTAGATCAAAATACTCACTACTGCAGCTAGAAATATGGCAATAAACATATATTAGAATATATCAGTTATACTGCTACAAAAATTGCATAGGTTTAGTGTCTGATATTTACCCAGCATCTGTCATTCCAGCAAGTCATAGTGACTTACAAGCTCATCAAAATAAAAATAAGTCTCCCCATACACAAAAATGCAAACAAGTTATGCTCCTCTAAAACACAAGGCAAATATGTAGCAGAAACAAAATCATTTTTGGCTTATTTTTAACCCCCCAAAATCTGTTACAGATTAGAAACCTTTTCCAAATGAAAATTTCAGCTGTTATTATTCTGAAGTATTTTACTGAGTTCTCAAAATTGGTTTTAGTAATAAAAATTTCCAAAGCCACTCAAAAATGTAATCATTGCAGAACACTGATTGCACCATTTCCTAGACATGCAATACAAGCAACTGAATCATCGTCTGCATATTCCTTTGTTATCTGTTTATTTCATGGAGTTCCCTCACTAGTCAATAAGAAATTCCAACTTTATTTAGCAGATGGAAATGCTGCTGTTCCTCTTCCTCATTTTTTCTCCCAATATCAATCAGTAACTTATCTGTCTCAGAATTAGAGATATCTTAAAACATCGCTACAAAGGGCGCTATATTTGAATATAGAAGTAGTAATGACCTGAGCATGGCATAAGTGATATGAAGTAAGGGGTGGAATGTTCTGGTTTGAGCTAACATAGAATCAGTTTTCTAACTTCAGCTAAGTCTTTTCTAAGTAATTTCATTTTCTGAAAGATAACTGTGCGTTTATCAGACCATGTTCCTCTATAGAAGCGGCAACATTGAGATGTCGGTATGGAGAAAGGAATGCTTATACTTATTCCTGTAGTAACTAAGGCCATCCTCGAGCTGGTGGAGTGCTGTAAGTCAAAGATGAAAAAGGGTCTCACTTACAGGGAGAGGCAGATAGGACAGGCGACCCCAAACTAACCAAAAGAGTATTCTATCCCGTATATGTTGTACTTAGTAAAAAAAATGAGGGAACACGAGGGTATGTATCTCTTCTTTGATGGCTGACATCTGATAAGGACCTTGTCTGTCTCTTTGCCCCTGATCCTGGACCCATATATTCCTGAATCCAATTCCTGAGGCCAGTTCCCTCCTAGCCCAGACCACTCCCCGTGCTTGCTCTGTGGCATTTGTGGTGACATATAATCATCAAGGGGTGGGGGTGCAATTTCATATATTTGTATATATTTTATTATTAATGGTGATTTCATCATCACCACCATCATAATTGTTATATATATTGTTATTGTTTTTATTATAATTGTTGTTATTGCTAAAGATTTTTTAAATAATTTTTTTTAAATAAAAATATTTCATACAGAGTAAAGGACCTTGGGTATTAATGTTCTTGGGCCATAAGTAGAGAGTATTTTTAGTCAATGGTAGAAGTATCTTGGGAAATATTGTAGTTTGTTCCCTGGAAGTAATCTTTATATATTTAAGCATCTTGTATGTTCCGATATGACAAGTTAACCAAAAGGCTAGTATATGGGAAATTAGGGCCTGTACAGACTCTTTTATCTCTGTTTAGTCTGTGGTGAAGTGACACAATGACAAATGGCTTTAAATTCCCACACTTTTCTTTCCTGGCACTAACAAATTTTCATTAAGTGCCAAAATTTCAAGTAAGACAGATTGTACTTTTCAAACTAGAATGTTTCATTATGGGGCTATTTGAATACTATGCTGACAGTAGTAAACCAGAATAGATCATTATTTGTGGTTTTTTACTCGTCTTTTTCTTTGTGCTCCTGTAATTAAGTCCTCTGCTATAAGCAAGTCAGCACTAGTTGTCTTAGTACGTCATAAGTGCGCCTACTTATTTGTACTCATATGCACGGTACACTCGTGACATCCTCTTGTACCAACCAATATAAATTCTGTTAGGGTAATAAACTCTAAGAATCTGCTGTAATACTTCAACTTAAAAGTCACTAGAAACTATGATTATTGTGGAAGTCCAGCATTTTAAAGCACAGTGTTCACAACACATACAAATTTACACTGAATATCTGTTAAATAACAAGATAAGAATTATTTAGGATAAGAGAAACAGTTAAGTCTTGTCAAGCTTCTGAGTGAATAGAATTTCTGTAATAAGAATGTTTGCAACTTCAAAATTTTAGTGTGAGGTATTTAAGAAATAAAGTACTGGAATTCTTTTTTCCTGGAAGCATGACTAGACTTTCGTGTTCTGATGAACCACCCAGGAAAGCTGGAACACAATGCAAGCTGGGTCACAGTGTGGCAGCAGCTCTGGTTAATACACTCTTTTTAAAAGAAGACTACTAACATTGCATAATCAAGCATTTGAAAATTAAGACATGCAAACCTTAGCTTTATGCAGTTTTAGCTTTTTATGCAGGTTTATCTGTAGGTCTTTAGCTTTATATGAAGTAGAAACTTGCGTGAGAAACCATGTGTTTTGTCTAATCAATTTAGGCTCAGTGAATACATACTTTTAAAGTTATGCGAGAGTTAATTCAGCCTTGTGTAAATTACCATTAGGATAATGGTCTGATTTTTGCTCTTCTCTGATGAAGTCTAATGAAATATTAAACTCTTTAATGCCTGAATTTTTTTGGAGTTCCATCAGAAATGATGTTATCTTGCATGATTTCCTTAGCATAATGAGGAAGCTATGAAAATATGACATATTACCATAGAGAATTTTTTTATGATTTGTCATTGGAATACAACTAATGGTAGAATCAGTATAGATGATCATGTTTTCACTCATTCTGAGGCACATGAACCCCGTATTCTGTGTTAAAAAATGGCCAGTTCTCTTTTCTGTGCATCCAGGCAGGCCAGTGTGTTGGTCTACAATCAGATTTAAACTGAATAAAACTACATTTTTTCATTTTCATGAAAGGCTAATATTATACCAGATTTTTTTGTCATTGAAATTGAAAGTACCACAAAAGTAGGCTTAGTAATTATTAGATAATATTTTTCTTCTCTTGGAAAATAAAGATAAGTGAATCGTAAATGAGTGGGAGGGTTGTGTTGGGTTTGTTTTTTTTTATCGCTATTTGAGCTGCAGCACTTGGATATCTGTAGGAGATTTCTAACTGCCCAGAAATCTGTTGGTGAGGAGGCGAAACAGAACACAGCTCCTTAAGCATTTTTAGAGAATATTTTCATACAAAGAAGAAAATAATCAGTTGTAGGCCTTTGAAGATTTGGTTATGACTGGTAAGACAAGTGATAAAAATATCTAGGTTGAAAGAATAACAGGTTAGAGCAGCTGTCGCCAGTGTAAGTCATGATCTGTGGATAAGAAGGATAATAGCAAAATAAAAAAATAGATCTCAGTACAACAGGTTCCATCAAGAACTCGTACAATATGGCACAGATCTAATCAGAAAACTGTAAGAAGAAAGTGCAGTGTTTTCAAGGAAATTCAATGAAGGTCCATTGATATTTCAGACCATTCAGCTCTTCATTTTCATAAATGCTTTGAGTAATAGTATAGAGAGTCTTCAGACAAAACCAAACTGAAATAAACTATAATAGAGTCCTAAATGTTGGAAGATGTACTGAGAATTCAAAATTATCTTGCTCAATGTTGAGTATAATTGAGAAGAGATGTTGTAAACTGGGCAATAGGAGAAAGTAAAAGTTATACTTTAGCCAGAAAAAGCTACATGAGAAAGAAGAGCTAAGTAGATAGTTGCTTTGCAAATAAATGTTGTAATTAGTGGCGACACTTATGAACAACAGGAATAAGTTGTCTAGACTACATGTAAAGCTAAATATCTTAAGTCTTCAAGTATGTAGGTACCGCTGTGAAGAGGAAAGAGAAAACCTGGTTACCATGGTCGATAGCCTACTGTTCTTTTCTTCAGGTTTCAGTAAGGCAAAACTAGATTGCATTTAAAAAAAAAAGTGCTTTAAGGAAACATTGCCAGAGGATCAAATAGTTAACTCCTCCATTGTCTGAAAACCACTGAAAAAGCTTAAAAAGGGTGAGTATATGAATGCATATGTATGTATTTTAAACAAAGTGTGCTATTACCATGGGATTGTCTCCAATTCAGTCCTGTTTCAATCAAAGTAAGCGCAGCTGTGTGTGTTTCGGTCCTGATAGGAAATGTTGTGAATTCTAATAGAGGAAATGCAGAAAGTGAATTCTCATCCATCACTTTAACACACTCTACTGTGGACTGAACTGCGATAAGGAATTCTTGTCACACTGCAATTTTGAGCTTTCTGAAATACTTTGTACTCTCTCAGGGGGGTGGTGGAGGGTGGGGGAAGCACAACATGAACATTTATGAAAACTTGAATGAAATTGCAGTTAAGTTGCCTCTGATGTAGCTTCTTGGACTGTATTTGATGTTTCATAAATGACAGGACAAGCTTGGCTTAAAACATGACTTTTAAAAGTTTGCCCCACTATATATTTTTTCTCATTTATTATTTGATTGGTGGAACCTTTTGCATTTTCAGTAACTCTATCATTTTGCCTGTAAAAGAGCTGTTTCAGGCTCTTCGTGATTTAATATGAAAAGTGCTGCTTGCTCTTTACAGAAACTGTTAATAACAAGCTAAAAGCTTTGCTGTCCTTCTATTAGTACTTGGGTATTTTACGCTGAATTGTGAAAAGTGAAATTAGAGAACAGTGTACTCTGTACTGTGACATTTTTTTACTGGTGTTTTTTGTTAGAAGTTATTTGAGAATGTAAGTGGGTAAAAGCATTCAGTTTGTGAGGGGGTTGAATCTGTGGCTCGTAAATACCTGATAGTCCTCTGGCTGATGTTCTGAATTAGAAAGTGAAACAAAACTCGTTGAATGTTTATTTTGTATTAGCAATACTTTATTTAAAACCATAATCCTTCATTTACGAAAAGGTTGGGATTAGCAAGGTATTTGCTCAAGGTTAATTATCTCATTCGAAAGCCTTCTTCAGTAAGTAAGCTTCAGGTTACACATAACAGGTTGCAAAGCATTTTAGACACAAAAATTACACCCAAGAAAGAGATGTCTTCCTCTTAAACAAAATTTCCCAATTGTTTGTGTTGTGTGTACTCTTGTATTAAATATTGAATTTTTCTGTTAAACATATTGTACGATACTTCCCAGATCAGATGAGACCTGATCATTAGAAAGTGCAAATACATCCTTCTTTTACTCTTAAAGACAAGTTCTGTTTTGAATATAATCTAAGAATAGTCATGTTTCTGTAATCATTTCTTCAATTAAAATATGTATTTTTTCTTTCTATTATAATATTTATCATCTACTCTCAGGAATGCTTTACTGCTTTTCAGTTGGATTTCAAAAATGCATTTCCAAGTAAAAAAGTATTATTTTCTATATTAATAAAGAATTCTTACCACCACGTGACACTATGCATGTCTATTTAAAAAAAATCTTTTGACAAAAATATGAAATCTGATGTATGGAGAGATACTATTTGAAAAAGTAGGTCACTGCTATATAGCACTAACAGACAGCCTGTGATCTAGAAATAATATGTAATGAAAAATACAAATGTATTTTCCCCAAATCCCAAGTGTTATACTTTTCTCCAAAGCACCAAAAATTAGAAAACCTTTAATTAGAAGTGTTTATTAGGCTCAATATTTTATTAATGGGTTCTTCAAACCCTCTATTAATTTTCAGGAGGGATTGTGTAGGGAATTATTTATAGGTAAATTTGTAAATTTTTAGGAATTAAATATTTGAGGTGTCCAATTTAAGGTCTCAAATTATTCAAGCCTGATGCATTCCAGCTGGAGATGGGACACAATCTATGTGCTAGAAATGGTTCAGTGTTCAAAAATTGGGGAAAACACAACTGAAATGCATTTAATATGATTTTTTTTTTGGATCCTCAGAGCTAAGTACTTTTCTTCTACAGGTACATTTAATCACGCTACTTGCTAATTAGATGTAAGCTTTACATGCCAAGTTTCATGTAAATGTCTATTCCAGCAACTTATTTTTGAGCATTTTAAATTGCTGTCCTCCTTGTTAGTTTATTCAAAAAAAGTTCCCAAAAAGTGATTTTTTATTTTTTTTAAATGGAAGTTACTTAAGTTACCAAGTCAGTCAGTTATGGATAGATTGTAGGTGGACATGATAACAGAAAGCAGCTATGTTTTCCTGGGTTCTTTTTTTCTCTTTGGACTCTGTTTTACTTTCTTTAGGTAATATCTGATAGCAGGCAACTGCAGTGCTCTGTTTTATGAATATAGCCTGAGGCCAAACCTTATTTTTAGGTAATGGGCTAGGAGACTGAGAATGCAGGTATCTTGAAGCAAAGGCAATGTATGAAATCCCTAATGCAATGTCTGTATGGCCTGATGTTCTCTTGAGATCTTTTTTTTTCCCCCAAGGACTTGGACTCTGCGTCATGTCCTTGCTCGCATGTCTTCAACCCAAAGCCTAATATATATATATTTAATATTTTATTCCCCATGACTGAACTCTGTCCTCAGTGCATTGCACTGTGGACCAAGACGTTGTATTCAGTCAGCTCTCCTACAAGCACACAGATTACTCTGGATATGTGTCCTGCAAGTCCTTGAACAGAACATACTGGAAGAGGTGGTTTCAAATCACTTTCCACACCTTTACTTTTGCTACTAATAAATCATTCAAAAATGTACTGTATTTCCTTAATTGCTTTTAAGCATCTATCCTAGCATGGGAGGGCAGCTGATTTTACTAAGTGCTTGCTGAGATACTTGTACTATTCCTTGAACAGTTCTTTGCTTTCTTTAGCATACTATAGTATCTTCTCAGCTTCCAGCTAATATGCTCTCTACTTTTTAAATTATCTAATAGCAAAATAGTGTGCTTGAAGTGCCTTCAGTGATCCATCCAAGATTACACATACTTATGTACCTATATATATATAACTTTTCTGGCCTTGTTAGACTGCATAATGTCCTAAATTAGTCTTAATCCTTTTTCCTCTACCACTGATTGCATTATTTTGTTAACTATATGGGACATATTGCCACTCAATATTGTTAAAAATTATGTACCTAAAGCTCATTTCTATTGAAGATCCATATGGTATACATATAATGATACATGAAACTGTGATGCAATCTTCAGTTTACTCATAAGTAAATAACAATTTGGGTTTAATGCAATGTTATATTCATCCCTTACATTAAAAATCTCTCTATTTGGAACAAAATGAAAGGTGATAGGAAAAAAATAATTTTTCTTATTTTCTGCAAAGGGAATACAAAATTTGCTCAACAGACACCGGGCAATGATGGGGCAATAGTGTTTAATAAAGCTGGATTGGAAATAATCTACAGAAAAGAAATTAAAACATACTTTAACCTCCACCCAGACTGTCTATACACGGGACTAGCTTGGTGAGAGGGTCTCGGGACTAAGTGACAAGACAGACTCCTTGTGACGAGGAGGGAGGTGGGGCATGAACTCATCTTCCTTGTTTGCTCCGATGGCTGTACAGGTAGTACACGTGACTGGTTTAACTTTGGATTCATAAATGTTTTGTCACTAGCAGGTTCTGCAGTTGGGAGCTGAGAGAGAATGCTGCCTTTGGGAGAAGTTAGGGACGTTGCAGGTGTGCTGCCTCTGTTGACAGCAATACAGCTTCATAGCAAACACAATCAGTTTAAACTGTGATTGACATGTCTTCAGATGGTATATGTTATGCAGCCAGAAGTAAGGAAAAAACCCCACAACTTTTTCTTCAACATTCTGATTTATTGTAATGTTAACTCATGACTACTGCCTGGATGTTAATACTTTTGGCAACATACACAGGAAGGACATAATACTATGAATTTCTCAGTTCATTTCGTTTTCCTGCATTTCATTGTAATCTCTCTATCTTAATGCGATATACTCCAGGTGAACTGAGTCAGAAAGTCTTTCATTATTGCAAAGAAGGAGGAAGTTGATTTAAAAGCGTCATTTGTCAAGTAAATGAAAATTGTCTTTATTCTGATCACTTTCTGTTTGTGAAATATGGACAATTTCAGAATCCCTTTCAAAAACAGAAGTTGTTTTGCTGTTCTAATTAGAACCAATTGGTAAGCATTAGTTTTGCAGGAGAGGAAAAAATAATGAGCACTTCCATATTATCACACTAACCTTGATTAGTCCTCCTGCTAAAATTTCGAGAAATGCTTCATAGATTAGTTTCATACAATATTCATTATACTTTTAACGGCAGTTTTTAATAATTTAGAGCTGTTTAGTAGCTTTAATATTTTCTTTGTTCAAATATGACTGCCAATACTCTTGGGCTCAGAGAAGGTCCAGTATAGACATCTTGCCTTTACAGTCCAAGGAGTACAGTGTTCTCCTAATGCTGCCTGTATTTACTTGCCATAAAAGACACATTCTGAGGAACAGGTTTTGAAATATACCCTAAAACAGGACTTGCTCATCTCTTGGGAATACTCATCTGCGTTGAAATTAAGACCAATCCTTCCTGTTATCTAGAACTTTTAAGGGATTTTGCTACTCTTCTGCTGTAAGTGAACTTACAGACTAAGTTTAAATGTTATCTGATTCCTTTAAGTAGGAACGGAAGCATTCAATGAAAAAAATCATAGCAGAAAAGCCTAATAACAATTCAGAGGTACACTATATGTAGCAACACATCCCCAGTAAACAAGACACAACGATCAGAACAGAAATTATCTTTTTTGACAAGGTGTAGCTCTATAATTCAGTGAAGTTTGAAACTGTTGAGAAAAATATGGCCAATCCTGATGCCCTTTCATCAGGAAGAAAATGGAATTTTTCTGGGCCTCAAAATTTGTTAGATCTTGCAATGCCTCTGCAATACAGTGATTTTTACCATATGTGTAGGTGCATAACTTCCATCATTATGACATAAACAAGCTGCTATTGATGTAACATTCCCAAATTCTGCTTAAAAACATTCAGAGAAGGAAGATAGTATGATGAATAGAGAAAATATACCCATTGCAAGCAATAAAAATCTCGCTGAAGTAAAACCAGTTAACTAATCAATACTGATCTTTATTTTTATGCTGCCTAAATTAAACAATGTCAAGATTTTAACCACACCTGGCCTGAAATTTGACAGTGCTATCAAGCAGATTAAATACAAAAGAAGTTAAATGGTCATTATCTCATTTTGAATGAAGTGTTACAGTTTTATATGGTTTTGACTTGTTTCATGAGCTTAAGTTTTCAATTTTTTTTTTCCCACTGAATCCTTTTTCTATTCTTCTGCAAGTGGCTGGTTGCTTTAATTCTCTTCTATAGATTTTAGCAAGCAGACTCATTTAGGATCTCTAAATGTACTGTAAATTGTCTCGTCTCTTTTTTTAGTAACTATTATTAGAGTTTACTGGAGAGAATAGGACCACTGAAGTATTTCTAAAGCATCATTTCTGTTTTAATAAATTAAATGAAGAGGCTGAAGTTGGGCAAAACCTTAAATCAGTTAAATGCTTCAGATACTAAATTTTCAGCTTTTTGGAAGTCAGCAAATATCTTGAGCTTCAGTACTATGTTTAGATTGATAAAGACAGCAATCCTATCAGCATCCTGTGAGTTAAAATGATGGCCTCCATTCCTACAAATGAATGGGCTTTCCTTTGTTGTTTATTTGCAGTTTGAAAGAAAAGTAAAATAACTGTGTAGTGTTGCTAAACTCTAAATTATGTCCTCGCTATGAAGTGTTTTTATTTAAATTTCATGTGGGTCAGCAACTCAAGGTGGATGTGTTTGTGCTGGTGTGCTCACTATTTGATAAATGATCTGCAACCTGAAGACATTACCTAGGAATATTTCGAAATGTAAATGATGTATTTTAAACTTTTCTAATGCTTCTCACTGATGCATGAATTAGAAGTGACTAAGTGATTACTTAAACTGGTGGGTGCTGTATTTTGTAATGTGTGAAATGAATGAAAAATGAGCAATAAGTTAATGTAGTATTGTGAGGACGTTTTGTTTCTAAGCTTTACATCTTCATGATTTGGAAATCTTTGAATGTACCTTTTGCCTTAATTCATGTTTAAAAAATAATAGCAAAACCAACAACCACTTTAAAGAGGTTAATTTGATAAATATTATCTGAAAACAGTCTTATACAGAAATATAATAAGAAATGTCCAAATTGTGTATGTAGCATCATATCCAGATCTATTAGTAAAAAATGTAGAAAATTAATATGATCCTAATTTCACCAGTTCTCATTTCTTATTTATCTGAACTCCTGGAATTTGATTGAAGATAATTACATTTCAGAGTTCCAACTTAATAAATATAAGGGTGTGTTGGGAAGGAAAATGATGCCACCCACAGACATGACCCGTGTCAAGTCTGCAGCTCTGCTCGACTGGTGAGACCTCACCTGAAGTACTGCCTCAAGCTCTGGATTCTGAGCACAAGAAGAACGCGAAACTGTTGTAGCGGGTCCAGAGGAGGGCTATGGAAATGGTTAGAGGGATGGAGCACCTCTCCCACGAGGACAGGCTGAGAGAATTGGGGTTGTTCAGCCTGAAAAATAGATGATGACTACAGGAAGAATTTGTAGCGACCTTCCAGTACGTAAAGGGGGCCTGTAGGAAAGATGAGGACAGACTTTTAGCAAGGCCTGTTGTCTCAGGACAAGGAGTAATGTATTTAAACTGAGGAAGGGTAGATTTAGACTGGATATAAGGAACAAATTTTTTACAGTGAAGGTGGTGAAACACTGGAACAGGTTGCCCAGGCAGGCAGTGGAAGCCCCATACCTGGAAATTTTTAAGAGCAGGTTCATTGGGGCTCTGAGCAACCAGATCTAGTTAAAGATGTCCCTGCTCCTGCAGGGGTTGGACTAGATGGCCTGTAAGTGTCCCTTCCAACCCGAAGCATTCTACGTTTCTGTGATTCTAAGTCAGAGATCCTGTCTAAGGACTGATTAGTCTTGATATGCGTGGAGTGCTTGGCTGTTTGAAATGTAGAGTGGCATGGGAAAACCTCAGGTAGAAGTTATAATGCGGGAGGAACTGGGAGACATTCCAGGACTTTGGCTTTTGAATAGGAGAAGGAAACAGGGAAATAGCATGAGAACCGCAGTATGAGGAGGGTGGAAATGTGCATGGGGAGATGTGGTAGTCTCGTATGGTGTCTCACAGCAGACTTCTTCCATACTTGCCTTGCCACGAGACTGTTCAACACGCCAGCCCCACTTGTGCACATATGGAATTCCTACTCTTAAAGATAATTAGGGCATCTCTTCAACTCAGAAATGAACAGAAAAACATTAGGACCAACAAAATAGTGTTATCTGGCAAAGATCTGAGAGTCGTTGAAGATGGCTGAATTTTGACATAAATGTTAGTGCAGAAATTAATGACCCCATAATTCCTGTAATTCTTTATTTCTGTGCTATAGCCATGAATAAGTAATGCAGTCAGTAAGGACTGGGTTAAGAAATGGCTGGATGGCCAGGCCCAGAGAGTGCTGGTGAATGGGGCTGCGTCCAGCTGCAGCCAGTGGCGACCGGTCACAAGGGATCAGTGTTGGGTCCGGTTCTGTTTAACATCTTCATCAATGATTTAGATGAGGGGATTGAGTGCATCATAAGTAAATTTGTGGATGACACCAAGTTGGAAGGCAGGAGGGCTCTGCAGAGGGACCTTGATAGGCTGGAGAGATGGGCTGAGTCCAATGGGATGAAGTTTAACAAGGCCAAGTGCCGGGTCCTGCACTTTGGCCACAACAACCCCATGCAGCGCTACAGGCTGGGGAGAGAGTGGCTGGAGAGCAGTCAGGTGGAAAGGGACCTGGGGGTGCTGATTGACAGGAGGCTAAACATGAGGCAGCAGTGTGCCCAGGTGGCCAGGAAGGCCAATGGCATCCTGGCCTGTATCAGGAATAGCGTGGCCAGCAGGATGAGGGAAGTGATCCTTCCCCTGTACTCGGCGGTGGTGAGGCCACACCTTGAGTATTGTGTTCAGTTCTGGGCCCCTCAGTTCAAGAAAGATATTGAGGTGCTTGGAGAGGGTCCAGAGAAGAGCAACAAAACTGGTGAAGGGACTTGAGCACAAGTCCTATGAAGAGAGGCTGAGGGAGCTGGGGTTGTTTAGCCTGGAGAAGAGGAGGCTCAGGGGTGACCTCATCGCTCTCTACAACTATCTGAAAGGAGGTTGTAGGCGGGTGGGGGTCGGACTCTTCTCCCAGGCAACCAGCAACAGAACAAGAGGGCATGAGCTTAGACTCTGCCAGGGAAGGTTTAGGCTGGATATCAGAAAAAAGCTCTTCACAGAACGAGTAATCAGGCATCGGAACGGCCTGCCCAAAGAGGTGGTGAATTCACCATCCCTGAAGGTTTTTTTAAAATAAGACTGGATGTGGCACTTAGTGCCATGATCTAGTAATCATGATAGTGTTAGATTAAGGGTTGGACTTGATGATCTTGGAGGTCTCTTCCAACCCAGATAATTCTATGATTCTATTCTATGACACTAAGTTGTGGTTTAGTTTCATTTTTGGAGAGAAAAGTGTTTATATATGCAGAATAAAACAAATTCTTTTTTGTTCTAATTATAAAATAGATTAATTTTAATGCATGTTTGTTACTTAAGAATCTATCTTAAAATTTTTAATATACTAATCAATGTAGGCAGTAGCTTTTATTAGTTTGTTCTTTTTTAGTTCCTTAATTACAAACAGAAAGATGTACAAACACCATCCAGTGTGGAAGTCTTTGGGATTCTAGAAGTCTAGGTACGGGTGATATCTTTATGCTTCATATAGTTCAAAATGCGTTCAACAGAGCATTCACAAACTGAGCCATCTATTGGATACTCCTGAATGACAGTTAACATATAACTTCAGTGTGGCAAAGAAAAGTAATTCTGCAATATTGTAGTAAATATATGAGCCTTACTTTAGAAGATAAGCAGAGTAGGTGCAAAGTTTCTCAAGGTTTTTAAATAATAAAGCAACAGTTTTGTTTTTTGATGAATAGCCTCCACAGTTTTCTTTCAAGAATACTTGCTTTTATGTGTCTTGTTTCTGTAGACTTTGGACTTCCCTTCACTGAAATTAATGTTACAAAGGCCAATTTATTTCATTTATCTGGGATTCTTATAGAGTTCATCAGATAAAATAACACCAGTGTCAAATACAATTCACTTATTACTCATGAATAACATATCTTAAGCATGCGCACTTCTACCAGTTTATTACAGTCAAAACTGAACTGAAACCTCTAAACAAGAGATTTATAATACTGGCTTTTCAAGTGTTAACATAATTCCTTTAGGTTCACAAGAATATTAATAGCATTTATTCAGAGCAACAAATTTGTTCCAGAGGAGGTGACAGTGTGTGATTAATGCCAGTGATTCCTCACTCAGACACAAACACGTGAATTTTCATAAAATGTGCATAAAGACCAGTCTACCCCTCCACCACCACTTGTACCAACTTTAATGCTCATTGCACTTGTTCATGTTTAATTTCCTTGTTGAGAGGGTTAGTCACTAATGACAACCAGCTTAAGTGAAGGATCGCTTCATGACTCCATAGAAGTTTATAATGTAGATGAGTAGTAAGCTATGATATGAATCTGAAGGCGGGGCTGGCTTCAATAGGATCCATTGGAAGCAGGAATTTTTCACTTCAAGGGAAAACTATCCTGTGCATGGTATCTTAAAGCATTGATCCATATCACTTCTGAATTGTAAACAAGTAATGTAGCTTCAAAAACAATACTACATACTACATTTTCTTCATTTTTTTTCCATTAAATAATTCCTAATAATTTTTAATGGTTTACTTTTATATTTCAATTACATAGGTCTTCTCACTGGGGTTCTAAAAATCAGATTTGTCCTCATGGCAAAAAAGAACTCTGTGCTAGAAACTCAAAATAAATTATATCAGTCTGGTCATTACATAGTTTGTGACCTCATGGTAAGTTTTCATTTCCTTGTGTCATCCAATGATCGATCACTGTGAGAATTCTGGGAAATCACTAGCTACTAAGCTGATTCACTGTAAACTGGTGTATAGAAGATAAGTTGACTGAAAACTATTGGACTGCTGTATGGTTTTAAATCTTTAGTATTATTGGCAACATGTGGCCTTGAAGTTTTTCAGGCTAATTAGATTGAAGGAAGGAAACCTATAATTCAATCAATAGTTTAGTAGGCAAAAATAAAAATTCTGTTGACATTATTTTTGAAGGATCAGAACACAACATCAGAAATGTTCTTTGCAACAGGGACCATTTATTTAGGCTTTTTGGGGAGTAAATTTAATGAAGTTTAATGAAGAACTTATTCAATAACCTGTGAAAAAGTATCATGGTTATTCTGTTAATGTCTATTTTTAAGAAACATCTATTCTCTTCATCTTAACTGAGCAGGGTAAGACCTGTACTCATTAAATTTACTGATACCAAAGAATCTTTGGCCTGATTTCTAAGACTAACGATAATACTTTTTTATATTAACTCTAGTAAACTACTCACAGGGATAAATTAGAAAACATTAACAATATTGCACTGTAACTAAGTTGCATATGGAATTACAGATACTTTAATCAGTTATTGGAAGACTAGTAAAAACACAACTGGAAAGTAATTACTTTTAACTTTACAGAGTTAATCTCATAATGATGTCAAATTCTGAATGTGAAACCGGTAGGTCTGGACATGCATTTTCGCTAGCCAAGGGAGCTGGAATTCCATATTGGTAACTTATTTGCCAAAGATATGAACCCTCACTAACAAGCTCTTTCCCTGCTGTTTACTCCTTAGACTCACAACTGGCTCACTTTCTGCTTTTGTGTTGTTGAGTTTCTGTGATTGCTTCACTTGGGTATGAAAATGGGACACAGCTGCTATGTCAGCTCTGAGCTGTCTGATCTTGCTAGCCAGTTAAAATCAACATGACTTTGGCCCTCAAAGAAAAGAAGTAGAGAATAGGGAGGTTTGTGTCTATGCTTATGAGTCTTTCCTCTTGTTTTACCTCAAGGAATATCATACTCTCATATAGGGTTCAGTGGGAGTATATGAACATAAATTCATACAGCTCATATCAAGAAAATTCTCATAGGAAATTGATGTCTGTATAAGGCTGAACAACAATAAATAGATGTATGAAATCCAGGGATGACTTCTGCATTTAAATAAAAGAAGGCTGCAAGGTTACTTTCATTTTCCAAATGAAATTTAACTTTACACAAAGCAAAGATGATGTACCATGGAGGATGTCATGACTGCTTGTGAGAGCGGCTTCCTTGCAGTAGCTGAACTGAGAGTTCTGAGTGACTTCAGGTCGGATGGTAAGTCAAGAAGGAACAATGCTCTAAGGCAGAGCTGTAGGTGTTCAGGATCTTGAATTTTGATCCATTACAGATAAAAATGAACTAAGATTCCTTAAAAGCCCTATTTCCTTATTAGTATTTTGTTAAGTTGCATTTTGATTACCTGACAGTCCTGATGGGAAGAGTTAACATATGTTGCAGTCTTTCATTGGGGGATTCAGGTCAGTTGCTATGAGGGGTGGGAATTAACTTGGATTTCCATTTCTGAACAAAAATCTTAACTTATCCTCTTGACTCTGTTTTTTAGCTTGTTGTTTTGTTGTTGTTGTTGATTTTTTGTTTGCTGTTGGTCGTAGATTAAAAATTTAAATGTTGAATTATGTTTCAAACTGTCTTTTTTGAATTCTCATTGTCAGTTTGGACTTCCGGGTTAAATCTTTTTGTAGCAGAAAACTGAAAGACAAAAAACAGTTTTCTGGTCTGTTTTAAATTCTGTCCTATGAGACATTGAGACTTTATGTATTGTTGATACATTTTTTAAAGGAACGGAACATTTCTGAAATTTTAACCTATTAGATTTTAGAGATGAATTTTAAAATACTGATATTTCTTGGACTTTGCAACACAGTATTCAGGTAAAATGTCCTCAAGTGAAGGAGATTGCATCTGTGCTTTGGATGTTCCTTTCATTTCCTGTGTAAACAAGTACAAAATACCTCTTGGGTGTAGGCAGGTAGAGCAGAAATAAAATGATCAAAAGGATCTGTAGTTCTCAGATGGCTAATTCTTTTTTAATCATGAAAATATGTTAGAAATTCAAACTCATGTGGAAAGTACGTTCGTGTACTCCCATTCAGAGTACGCTTGTAATCTCTATTTGCTGTCTACATGTCTATATGTTATACATTTATTTCGTGCTTTGATACTCAGCTTACTTTTCTGAAAAATGGACTATATGATAAGTTAATCAAAAGGAAGGGTAAAGAAAGTGCTGCTTGTGACTTACAACACAAACTGTTCAGGAGAAAAATATATTAATATGTAATTGAAAACAAACACCAGTCAAAAGATCTAATATCCAGTAGAGGGTTCATTTCTAATCCAATTCTATTCCTCGAATTAATTTTTAAGTGTTTATCAAGGAAGTTGAAAGAATAATACTTGCATATTAATCAGAAATTCTCCTTTAAGGCATTTTTGGCAAATAAAGATTTCAGAAGTGGCACTCAGGTGCCCCGTTAGCTTTGATGATGAGAAATACGAAAAGATACTTGTACTTTTGCACTATTCAGTCTATGGTATTACCTGCCAAATGGAAAAAGAAACAGTAGCATTAACTTAGCAGTATATTTTTAACCTTATAATACTATAAAAGTTAATTTGAAAACAGGAATTTCAGGCATCATGTATTTGCAGAAAATCTGAGTATAGAATAGTGTATGATCTGCTTAAACTGTTCTTATCAGACTCTTATGGCATCATAAAATGAATGTTGGTCAAAACAATATCCATCTGAGTCTAATAACACATCTCCAGCAGTGGTCAAAAAAAATTTTTTTTTAAATACTTGTAATTTTTTTTTTTATAGGGACTTTTAGGCATAAAAGTCCTCAAAGGCACTCAGAACACCTCTAGATATATTTCTGCAGTCTTCTCATTAGGCTTTATCACAAAATAGAATGAGTTTTAATTCTGTATTTAAATTATGGAACCAAAAATCTTGACTAAACGAGAATTCCTCCTGTGAAACGTTAAAAGACTATATTTATTATGTTCTTATCAATAAGATAATTACTGGGAATGCTTGTGTTTAATTGTGACCTTAGTTCATGTTTTTTATCATCCCCAATATCTGTCTTTTAAATTATATTAATAAGATTATATGCACCCATGATTATAAAGTAGGAAGAATTTACAATCTGACTTCTAGGTACTTTTTTTTTGTGCTGTAAAAAAGCTCCTTTCATCCGAAGAGGAGGGAGCCAGACCTCTGTAGAACATCTGAAAAATTCCACGGATCTTAAAGTTAAACTGTTGTGATCTACTGTAAGGTATAACATATGTGACTCCCAGCCACCCGACTGACTCAGGAGAAATAGATTCCTCCTCATCTGAAGTAGTTAGTGGAGTGAAACTATTTATATCAGTCACTGTCCACACACAAAAGAAAGTACAAGTTCCTCTATTTTAAAAATGGATAGGCTGTCAGTGCCCACCGTTACTCTTTGACACCAGAGAGCTCTGCCACGTGCACTTATGTTTTCTCTACATCTTGGTCTGAAAGAAACTGGTTTTTCACACTAAAAAGTATTTTAATGTATAAAATGTATAATGTATTTATAATGTATAAAATATAAATACATATATCATAGAAATATGTCTTAGTAGACACTAGGTACATAGAATACTGTATTTCTTCTTTCTGTACCCGAGGTTTTTTTTTTACATTGTCTATTGTGCTATTTTGTGGTTTGTTTTTTTCTTTTTTAATTTCAAACTTTTCATCATAGAACTACCTTCAGTAATTCCATTTAGATGATGCAATTCTGGTAGAATTCTTGGAATCAAACTTATCAAATTGCTTTTTTAATGACAGTTTTCCTCTGGGGTGTAAGTTGGTGAGTTTGTGCAATATGTTTCAGAATCTACATTACTTTCTCTGGGAAATGGTTTATTCATGTGGCAATAACCCAAATACATGTTATTGTCAGAGATTGTATAAAATATGGTTGCTGTGCCTCTGCAAATTTTCTTCTGTACAATGAATGAAAATGTGTCTTGCTGAAATATCATGACTCGCTGGCATTGGTACTTACACAGATTCTGTAGGTTTAAGCATAAAAACTATGCTCTATTACCTAAAAATGATATAGTTTTCATTTTATCTCATTGTCACAAAGAGTACTTCTATAGATTAGGGAGATGGTGATGAAGGAATTCTGCTGGACTTGAGAAAATTCATAAGTTCTTTGTACTGTTTTTGACCAGAGTGTGTTCATATCAGAAAACAGTTGTTCCATTGAGAATATGAGAAGGTTAGAAGATCCAAAAACTTGCGTCAGTTATTACTGGTACTTACCAGCTTGTGGTACTGCCATATATCGAATCTTATGATGATGTGATATACTATACCAATTTTTATGCCTCAGAATTTTTACAGAATCATTTGAAAATGTCATTGGAAAAATCTAATTACCTTGATTCATTGCCATTTCAATAAGTACAGAGCTCATGTTATTACAGTATATATTATTTAGTTTCTTATTCTTCCGTTCTCCCTCTACACTCATAGAATACAATTCCTAACAAAAAACTCTTCTATTTTTAAATATACCTCTTTCAATCTGAAAATGCCACTGGTGAATGAAATATTGTCTTATTCTATTATCACAATGTTTTATACTTCTAGTGAGGTTGAAGTAATAATAATCATCATCATCATCTTGGAGTATTCCATATGACTTTCTTACCTTGACATAGTCATTGGAATGCAAAATCGGGGGATGATTGCTTTCCTTCGTGTGTGTAAAGACTTGCTAAGAGATTCATACTTATTCTCATTAATATGCTCTTTTTAGCTTCACATCTGTTTGAGACAGCAGATTTGATAGTATTTTTATGTCAGTCCATGGGCATTTCTCTTGCATATTTGTAGCTTGTATGTTATTGGATTAGTAGGATTCAGGGAACATCGTGGATACACATAAAGCTGCAGCAGCTACAGCTCCAACAGGAGATGTGTGTGAATAGGATAACCTGCACCTCTACAAGAGGTAAGGGTGTGTCTTATAATTGCATGTAACATTTTTGATTGTGTCAGTATTACAGCTGTGGGAAAATATTTATTGAAGGGCACTTAGGGGATTATTACATATATGTTAATACTTCATAATTGTCTAATATTGTGGTTTATGTGTTGTATTTCTAATATGGATCCTGAGCGTGGAACTCATGCACTACTAATGAAGTGTTGCTAATAAATCAAACTGCTTTGATAGTGACATTATTTGGAGGTTTTGAATTGAGTAGTTTCTCCTTGAGACAAGGTACTTAATATTGAGTAGTGCTCTCAAAAATGTTTTCCAGCAACGCTTGAAGTGCAGTTAAACCAGCTTGTTGATATTTCCCTACCACTGTCCCCTGTGACTACTCTTAAGATTGTGTTTTGGTTTAGTTTGGGTTTTTTTACATTATAGCTACAAAAAAATCCCAGCCTTTCCTTTGTTAGCAACCCTC
Source organism: Dromococcyx pavoninus (assembly GCA_033558185.1). Lineage (NCBI taxonomy): Eukaryota > Metazoa > Chordata > Aves > Cuculiformes > Neomorphidae > Dromococcyx > Dromococcyx pavoninus. The sequence goes on along the minus strand of JAUMJL010000201.1, from coordinate 2,097,065 downwards.
ATGGAATGCAATGTAAATCTCAGGTCTTCGTCATAAGCCTTCAGCTAAGCAGTCTTTGTCTAGAAAGCAGTTAAATGTTACTGTACGTTATTTGTACTTCTGCCATGAGGAATTAGTTTTTAAGAAAATTAACAACCAACCAAAATAACCCCCAGCAAACACCACCTTCCCCTCCAATATTTTCTAGACAGCAAACTCTGGAGATGAGGAGAGGGAGAGAAGAGGAGAAAAACCAAACACCACCCCAATCCTACCTGCTGTTTTCCAAACCCAGTTGCCTACCTTTGGCAGCTGCTTCTCATTTTCTCAATAATTGTTTGGCATTCTAGCTACCTCTCTTAGGACTTCAGTAAAATTGTGTGCAGAAGGCCTGACTAAGTGGTCACAAGGGTCTACTCTGGCTTTAAAAATCTAAGAAATTACTGACTCTTGAAGGCGGAAAGTCTATTCAGTTTCTATTGAATGAACTAGAATTGAATGTACTAAGTCAGCCCTTTACAAGGGAGCACTTTATAAAGAAGCCTTCAAAGGTTTAACATGCTATAAAAGGTGAAGTTGAATCTGCTCTGATTAGCACCTGTAAATGAGCTTGAACTTACTGCAAAGATCAGACGCTGACAGCTGCCTTCTGCACAAAAGTAAAGACAATTACCCAAGAAGTAACTTTCTGGATGGGTTTAGGCTTTCAGAGTTTGCTCTTTCTGCATGTATCACTGGCTTCAGTGTACTTTCCTGTCATGCTGGAACTCCAGAAATCACTATTTCACACTCTGTTAATCTTGCACCTACAGAAGAGAGCAGGAAGAATTCCAGATAACTGTAGTGAGCTTTGAGTTGAGTTCTAAATGGCAAGATATACTTGATTTATTTTCATGTTTCTGTGAGGGTGGGGTTCAGGCAGTTTTGGATTTTTGTTCTGCTTAGAAAGTCCCATGGTCAGAATGTCTTTGAGCCCTTGTGATATCTCCTGTTCGTGAACAGAATTATAACTTTTCTCTGACTTGTTCAACCATACATTAACACCCAGCAGTTTGTTATTTTCTAGTTAATGACTGGTGTCAGAACCCAAATTGTGTATTTTTGAGTTTGTAACAACACAAAGTTATTTACAAAGAACTAGGGAAAAAAGTTAAGCAGCTTTATAATGGTTCTCTCCATTATAACCCTCAATCAGGTGATATAGATCAAGTCTGCTTCCTGGAAATGCTTCTCATGGAGTCTTCCTATACAGCTATTTTCTTCTAGGGGAAACATTGTGCAGTCTCCATATAACGAACAGATGAATCATGCCTACTATATAATCTCTTCAAAGTCTGGAATCCTTTTTAAAATGCAACCTGCAATAAAATTGCAGCAACACAGTTGCATGGAAAATTGCATCTTAGTAGCAATTATAACTATGCTGTTAAACACAAGTTCTCCAGGGAGCAGGAACTGTAGGTCCTGATTCACCTAAGACACCTATAGCAAGAGCAAGCTGATTCGTGGGTCCTATCTATGCAAACCTCCCCCCACCCCCAACAAAACCCTCCCTATATTAAAAATAAAAAAAAGGGGGGGGTTCAGATTTTTTTAAAACTGTAAGAAGTAATTTTTCTCTTTTTCTGCCAGGAAAGTCTCCTAGTATTTTTTTCTATTTGACAGTGGTTCTTCTAACTATGCAATATTGAAATTCAAAATTATTTGGCTGTATACATTGAAAGAATTTGTAAATTTTTTCCTGACTACATGAAGACAACTTTCAAAAGTAAATTTTATCTGCTATTTGTTTCTCTAATAATTGTGTAAAGTTACTGCTTCCTATTGAGTAAACTCTGACTAGAATAGCTTTAAAAACTGTACCAAAAACCCTGCAATTTTGTCAAACTACGTCCAATTTGGACTTCAAATTAATTCAAATCTGAGTCATCTATTTTTAATTGTCTTTCACTGTGGCAGAACAAATGACTGAATTTTGAATGTGTACAGCTGCAGAAACTCTCAAATCACAAAAAAAGCCTCAGATAAAAAGCCTTGTAATGGTAAATTTGTTGCTTTTGATGAGTAACTGAGCCACCCTCAAAGAGAAAGGAATTAAGGCTTTATTTACATAAAACAAAGTTAGAAAAAAATAGTTAAAAGGTAGGTGTTCTCCCAAGGGGCAAGGCATGAGCTGAGTGGACACCACTTGTTTTAGAAACCTTTATCAAGTTAAGTGAAGAAAGCTGCAATTAAGTTTGAATTTGTTCTGATAGTAAATAACTTGCACTTTCTCACACTCAGGGAGATAGGGAAGAGCGTATTTCAGTAGAGATTAATTTGCTCAAGAGAAATAATAGACTGAAGTATACACTGCTTTGCTGATTTTAAGTCTGTAAATTATATTTATGGATTTATATTTAATTTAATTAAAATTACTTTGACTCCAACAACTGCTAACAGAAACAGAAATATTAAACTTTTTGTTAGTTCATCACATCAACTAAAATTTCTCTGGGAATGGAAGGAATTTTTTTTTTAACGCTGCCATGGGTACATGCAGGTTATGTTGTAATTACTAGACCGCTGTGCTCAGAAAAAGGTGAGATAAAGTGTGCTTGATTACTTGTCTGAGAACACAGTGGTTCTTCCATATCCAGTGATAATACTTCATAGCATTTTCACCTGTTTTGAAAGTAGGGTTTGTTTTTACAGCTGTTTAGTTATTTAATCTTTATATGGGATAACATTGCAGCCTTCAGTAAAAGTTCAGGTCAGTGCAATGGTGTTGTATGTGCTTCAAACAAAAGATGACTTTTGATTTAAAACCTTTGTATTGCGAAGAGATTTATCGAGGAATGTTCTATATAACAGAATAATTTTATCCTCATGCTTCTCCTTCCGTTTCCTCATTCATAACGAGTTTCCACTTATATTCTCAGTACATTCTCAGTTTTTTCTTTTTACATTTCATCTCTTCAATATTTTTTTTTCCTGATACTTTACCTCTCTCATGCAAGCCCATTAATTCTTTCCTACTTGTTCCTCCACATTGTACCAGTTTTGTATCTTTCCCATGTCTCCCATTCTTAGGATATGTAACTGCCAAATAGTCAGTAGTTTCTTATCCTCTTGATAGCTGCTTTGGTGCCCTAATTTTCAAAGCTGAAACCTAGGATTCTGTGATCTTCAGAAAGTATTTATCTGGGCATGGAGAAGTACACTGTTTTCCTACAGTCTAAATAAATATTATTTCAAATAAAGTAATAACATGACAATAGATGGGAAAAAAAGGCAGTACAAAGCACTGCTTATACTTTCACTTTGTTTCCACTTAGATTTTCTTGGAAAATTGGAGAAGCCTAAAACTAATTAATGAGAAAACATCCTTTGACCTTCCTCCTTGCAACTTTGCCAGGGGAAATGAACTTATAAAAATTCCATATATGGATATTTCATGTCCGTACTTTTTAGTGGAATATGCGAATCACAACTTCTGTGTGTATAAAGCTTCTGAAACTAATGGGATCCTTATAACTGATTTCTTTACAGGCATGTTTTACTTTATTTCCAGTTTTATCATATGTATATGGTGATGATGGACTTGCGTTCTTCTAAATTCTAATTTAAATTCATTCAATTCCTGATGGTAATACATTATGATTTTTTGAAAATAAAAATAATATGCACAACAGGGATTATTTGTAATCAGGATTGCTGGTATTAGGAGCTAGCACATATATTTGCATTAAATAGAATAACTAGTGGTCTCTAGAAGGACTGTTCGTCGTAGTTATGAGTTCAGGGAGATATTTGATGAATTTATTCTTTTTGTTAGGATAAATTTTGCTAGGAGAAAGTTAAAGTGGAACCTAAGACTTCTGAAAATTTTTAGGTTTGTATTGCACTTTCAGTGATCTCTTCTTTTAATGCCAGGAGGCCAAAACAGTACAATGGGAGAACCAGGACCAAAGGAACAGATTAGACTTCCACTAACATATTTTACCAGTTGTAAGGAGTAACGAAAGCTGGTTTAAATAGTGCCTTTTCCTGCACTAATGTGCCGGGAAAGAGGAGAAAGCTAAGGTTTTTATGGCAGTAATCTGAGACTTGCAAAACATACCCAAAGAAGGCATGAAGATATCAGCCAAAAGGTTAATTTAAAGCAACTGTGAAGTATAATTTTACAGTCTGACTTGTGTTGTTACGGGGAGAAATGGGTTTAGCAGTAGATTATCGGGGATAAAATGCAAGATCAGTCCTTCTACAGCTGACCTCTATTGCAACCATTTTCAGCAGTACACAATTTTATTAGGATCTAACAAGTAGCAGTATTTGTAAACATACTTGCATACATGTGGAGTTCTGGAGAAAATGTGTTTTTGAAACAGGCTATTGCCCTGGTAAATGGTTGGAGGAGAGAGGTGTGTTTGTGGTGAGAATTGTAAAGGGGTCTGTGCATATTGCCTCTTGTTATTCTGTTGTCCAGGGTGTTGTGCAGCTTGTGTACTTTAAAATGATGCTAAACATCCATTTAATTGTGTTAAAGTTTTAAACTTTGTTTCATCTTCAATGTTAGTAGTAGACAATATTAGTAGTAGACACTGCAGAGAGGTGTTGACTGAAAGGAAACTGTTACTTAGTGCAATTAGGTGCACTAACAACAAATTGATGTTGGGGACATGTCAGAGGAGAGGCTGGTTTCGGTATGTGCATCTTTGATGAGGATTTATCATTACAGATACCTTCTCAGAGAGTATCAGTGAGAAGGCTGAGGAAGAATGTCTGTCTGGCTATGATTTTTGCTTGTGTGTCGCAATAATAGTCTCCTTGTACCTTCCTAATTTCTTTTATATTGTGTGCCATTTATAGGCCATAAATGTGTCTCATTATTTTTTTTGTCTTTATATTTGAAAGGATGCTGCTTCTAGACATTCCAGATTCATAATTCTAAATTAGCACCAATCTTTATGCACATTATTCTGTTTCTATCAGTATGGGACACTTGAGTCGTGATTACATGAAATGACATCTCAGAGGTTTTTACTGTAACAGATTTTGGACGTTGTAGTTAATGCAAAGAAATCTACTATGAATGGATAGAATCGGTGTTTCAATTTGAATAAAAAAATGCAAAACATGACTATTACCACACCATTAAGGTGACAGAACCTTTGTTTATATGTTTCTATTAAATTGTTTTTTCTGATTCAAACCCCTAGTGCTTACATCAAGAATGACATCAGTATTTTTATTTGTAGGGTGATATTAATATTTACTAAAGGTGTATGTGAGTCAACATCCTGAATCCAAGTCTCAAATTTTGGAAATTTCAGAGGTTTTTTGTTCTTGAATTATTTTAAATTTAAATGGTAGTGAATTAGAGTAAAACAACTATACCTGAACTCGAGGCTCCATGGCAACTGAGCATATTTCAGAAATATAATGAGGACTAGCTAGAGTATTAAAAAAAATACTTTAGCTAGTCCTCATTATATTTCTGAAATATTCTAGAGTATTAAAAAAATACTTTAGAAAAAATGATGTTTTTAACGTAACACTGGAAATTCCTAAAAATACCAAAGTCAGTCAGCAAAACATAAATCAACATGAAACGCATTTCTTCCTGCACCGAAAAAGGCACTCCAGTATGGACTTAGGTCAGGAGCTGATTTATGGCTTTATGGCTAACGTGTAGCCCATACATTTTTCTAGCCTAATTTTTGTAAATTACTAGCTTTAGAAAGAGCTCATATGGGTCAAATATTTAGATTAAACTTATAAACTTTAAAAGATGTTTGATAGGAGTACTCTCTTAGCAGTCCAGTTGCCAAAACCACGATTAAATTGAATATATTAGACTGGTTTGGGCTCTAAGATTTAAGTTGTTTCACACAAAATACTGGTGTTACATTCTTGTTTCGAGTGGTCCTAGGAGTATTTAAAGTATGCATGGTGAAGGCAGTTGCGCTGTCTCCAGCTCATGACTTACTGAGAACTGGTATTCTCTTGGTGAATCACCCTTGCGTAGGATGCTGTCTGCTCCCACCCCGTGTGACTGGAAGACACTAAACTGTCCTACAGGACAATTTCAGGCCCCCTTTACACTTCTCATGTTCTCTGAAGGTGGTCATACTCAGCCCCTAAATCCTTCTAGCCTAAGTCTGGCAATTTTTGTGATGTACTAAGCCAGAAATAGCTGAGAATATTGCCCATGCTAAGTGCTTTAGGATAAATAATAATTTGTTATGAATTTTACTGAAAAGCATAGCTATCTTCACTCTCCCAGAAAATTAGCCTGCAAACAGCTGAATCTTCTAAGCAATTATGCAAACTTGTGAGAGAGACTGAATTTAATAATGCTGATCAAGTAATGAAGGACAAATATTATTTTCTTAAGAGTTTCTCAGGTTTTAGAGACATTGCAGAAATACTAATCTGATCATCCTCCAGTGCTATTCAGTTCCATAAACCATAAATGGTCTTAGGCAGAAATTTCTGAGAACAGTGGGAAGGTAGAAATTTGGCTGAAGGGATGATGGGAGTGCAGGTGGGAAGAATGGGAACTGAATCATACTGGATACTGAGAGGTCGTTTGATGGAGCAGGGATTTAAGTCTTGCTGTTTCTCTGTTAAGTTTCAGTTCTCTCTGTTGGTTGAGCTGTACATCTCTACTTAGCTACTGAGGAATCTTCACCTTAGATATAGAAAGCAAATGTGAATTCCCATGTATTGTACTGATACTAAAAACCACAGGATTGATATAACCATACCCGTCAGAATTAAGGTAGGATCGTGATTTACTTCAGATGACTCCATGAACGTTTTGTTCATCTGCACACATAATTGAAAGTCAGCACCCTTTGTAAATGACATTTTAAAGAGTTTGGCATTTAGTCAAGGTGACCACCAGCTGGTAACTTTTGAAAAATCAATAATGCAAATAGTGGTCTCTTTGAAGAAATACCACCGTGAGGTTGACTTTAAAGCTCATTTTACCTGCATCATTGCCTCCCCTTCCTTCCCTTGTCGTTGCAAAAAAAGATTTAATTAATATGTAGTCTGTGTGATACTGAAGTGACTGCTTATATAGGCACTCTATCAGTAAGAGCTATTATTTTGCTTTGTTGGTATAGAGGAACAAATAGTCTAATTTTAAGCTTGCATACTCGTCATTTGTTAGCAGCAAAACTGTCAGTATAATAAATGAAACCAAGGGTGGTGACTTTGAAATGAATGCTCTGAGTCATGTATCAGCAGGCATACTGTTAACATTGTTATGTAATTTAAGAAGACAGTCTCCAGTCTAGGAAAGGAGGTAATGTTGATTTCATTTCCAGAAGTTAAAGCCTATGTGGAACAATATTACACCAAGGAAAATATATTACTGGAATCATACAGTCTATAAATAATTCTTTTTCCTGCTGAAAAATACTTGATCTACAAATACAAGTCATATTTGAATTCCAGTTTGTACTAATTTTTCCAATAATGTTTTAATACCATTACAATATTACATGAGTTTCTATACCACTCTTTAAACACGTGTAGGAAGCCACTTCTTGAAAGGGAGAAAGCTTTTACAGTAGTCACGTGGGAGAATGCATGTGTTAAATTCCTTAGCAGCATCTGCCTGTTCTAGTTATGGTAAAGAAATACGGAGCTGAGAATGACAGATTGTAAGCCAATAAATATATGAAGTGTTGTCTATTGTGTTACTAAGGCTAAGTTAGGAGAAGTACTGTAAAAAATAAAATATCACATTTGGTGTATATGCAGTTACAGTGTATGCAGCAAAATAAGGATAGATTTTCATGCAGGCAGATGCCCTGTAGTAGTCCTCACATTTTTTCTGAGAAGTTAATAAAATGGAACTTTGAGAAAACTGGGAAAAATCACAAGGCTTTCAGCAGGTTTTGAAAGCTGTGAAAATTTTTATTAAGTTTTGATGAACTTTCTTCGGAGTATGTTGTAGACATGTCTGAAAACCATCATTATTCATTATGAATCTGTTTTAACTGTTGTGTTATGTTAGTCTTTGAAACTTTTTAAAAGATTCTAAGTTAATAAATGATATTTTGCAACTAAGTCCTTTTATTACAGTATTTATAAGCTAAATGATTAAAAAGAGGGAAATATATAACTCTTACAGAGTGTGTGGGGAAAGACAGGAAGCGGCTAACAAAACTGATGCATAGCACTGTCCTGCTCTCTGTGCCTCCTTGATGTTAACTTCCTGGGCTGAATGTTTGGTGTGTTTTGTTTGGTTTTTCAAGATTTCACATAAGTGTTCAGCTGCTTTATTACAAAGGCCTTATTCAGTGAAGTTCTTAAACATCATTTTTTAAGTGTCTGAGTAGTTTGTGAAACCCAAAGTTAGACGCATAATGAAGTAACCTGTTCAGCAGGCTCTGGAGAATGCAGGGAAAATATATATGTTAGGTAGGAGAATCAGTTTGTACTCCTATTTCTGTATAAAATATCCCTATGTAAATATATTATTTCAGGACAGAAGCATGATTTCTGAAGGAAACATCCTCACTGGCTGCGCTTTGGGTGGCATCATGAAGGCACGTGTCAGAGCTGGGAATAGTCAAAGAATAATAAAAATGATTTTACAGCAATCACTCACTAACACAGTCTTTTATTTTCTTAAATTATCTAGTTGATGGATCAAGGAAAACCACGGATGTGTCAAGTCATGACCTTGGCAGTGTATAAAGTTTGTGGTTTGTCGTTCCTCAGTACTTTTCCCAGCATACCCAAAACTTGTAAGGCAGTAGTGCAACCTCTCTCAGCACGCTGGGTGAGCATGTTGGCCGGCTTTGCAGTCTGCTGACCAGTAACGTGGCCAAGTGTCTTCATGAGGTCTCTGCTGTCAAAAAGGAGCATTGACCACCATTGCCTACAAGCTTACTCCTATTCCTATGAATAGAGCCAGGCATCATATGATTCTGTGTTCACAATCACAGATCACAAAACGCATAAGTGGTCGTGACAGTAAAAAAAAAAATAAAATCAAAATCTTCTGGATAATAATGCTGAAAGGCTTCAAAATGGCCAGATTTTGACATCTTTTCTCAGAAGTCATGAAGGCAAGCAATTTGCTGTTTTGCAAACTACTGTTACTGCTCAGGAGAAGGAAATCTGACTTTCACATTTGATGACTGATCTTCAATCATAACAGAAATCGTATAAATATTGAGGCTTATTGTAAAACTATAGTAAATGGAATCATTTTGTGTTGGAGGCTTATACTCTTGAATGAGCATGTTTTCTTCTGTATGGAGTCATTAAGATGCATAAAAAGATAGTAAAGGTAAAGAAATCTATTACCACAGCAGGCAGGCATTCATTCTGTGAAAGTAGTGTTTCAGCAACTGCCTCACAGCCTTAGCTCATGAATGCTGTGAGAGAAGGCCAGTTGAGCAGGTTTTGGAATGGCAAAACTGAACAGTCTGTTGAAGTACATTGATAACTTCTGGGTAGTGTTGTCACTTTTAATAACTGCATTGGATAAGATAGAAAATGACTTTCTCAGTAGATGGACACCCTGGAGGTGGTTCAGGTTGTCACACTAGATATGTCCTTTGACTCTGTATTAAAGTTCTTCTATATTTGTTCAACTCAGATCAAATTAGACAAGGGAAGTTTGAATAATAAACCAAACTCAAGCAACTCTGCCTGAATGAAATGCTATGTAGTCTGGCACCGTGGTTAATAATATTTGATAACTATGTTGACAATATTTATTTTGGAATTTTAAAAACAAATTCTGTGATAGGCTTTAAATAGTTGATGAAAGTGCAAATTCCCTGTTTATTGAAAAACAAATTGAGCTTTTAGCATCACTTCCTTTCCTCTCTCATTTTGCTTTGGAATGAACAGCATTTAGGAGTTGGGAACTCTAGTAAGTGTTTTGAATAATGCAGAGGTTACGTTCTTTTTTTCTATCATAAAGTGACAAATACCTATGTCTGTTTAATAATCTTTTTCTTAACATTTTGTGCCCCTGCCTCAAATCAATGTATGTCAATTTCTGCATCACTTTACCAAGCTTTTGTATTTCCAAAGTTTCCTTCTCACTGTGAATTAGAGTTCAGCATGCTCATATTGATAGCTTCTATTTCTATTAACAGGGGTCTGTTGCACTAGTTTACTCTTCTGACGAATATTATTTTCATTTGGTCTCTGGCTCCATGTGTGGCTTTCCTCGCACTTTTTATTTTTGTATATGTACATGCGTCAGTGAACAGTTAATACATAAGTGTAAGTCTTAAAAATGCTAAGTGCTTGTCACATGTTTTATACTGCCTGTCTAGCTGCATGCAGTGGGAATTTTTAACAATTTAGAAAAATGTTGCCTAAATCAATAACATAATTCTGATGGTTAGCACTAAGTGACTTTTCTAAAGAAATAGAAAGCTTCTCCCTTATTAGATTACGGAATATTATCCCTTGTAGGGTTTCTGAAATGAAAAGTGCTCAGTATGTATGATTAAGGATATACACACATTAATAATTTTTGTCCTCTTTGAAGAGCAGTTGATTGAGAGTAATGCCTTTGTGGCTTTCTAGGCGAACAAAAACATTTCCACAAATAAAATGCTACTTCTGCCTGGAACTTACTGCCACCCCTTTTAATAGCTGGATTTGCAGGCTCCTGTTTATAACAATGTTTATATGATGCACATCAATTGCAATTTGGTGTGTAATCTTTAGTGTCCTTTTTTAACTTAGTTAGAGCTTAGGGGTGTTCGGTGGGATGTTGTTTGCTGAACTTTTTCTCCTAAACACATTGTAATTATTTTTACAATGGCATTCTCAGCCACAAACTGCTACGTTTTGTGGTGCTCTGTTGTCAGAAGAACCAGCCCTCCTCCAAAAAACCCTGATGTGAATGAAAGTGATTACTGTTTCCTAGAACGCATGGCAGATAAAAGAAAATGTAATTGCTTCAAACTGGAAAGTTAACCATAACAAATGTTGTCGTCTTTTGTCAATGATAACAACAGGTGAAATAAAGAAGAATAAGGAGTATTTTCTTGAGATTATGCAGTGTGTATTGTAATTGTCTGCTACAGGCTGAACCTGAGGCTGGTCCTGACCCTTTTAAAATTTATTTACACTTAAGAAACAAGAAAACAGAAGCCATGACTTCCCCATATTGGTACTACATGCTTTGGGACACTCAGGTTTTGTTTCGCTTGTCTCATGAATAAATTTTCCTCATAAAATAGCTTTATCGGCTTCAGACACAAACATGTATTTTCAAATGATCTAGCTTACTGTTATATGAAAATCAACTGATATTAGTCTGCAGATGAAATACGTCTATGTGGTTAAATAATTATGGTCACAGAGAGATACTATATAAAAAGCCCTACTTTGTATGCTTTTCTAAGGGCAGCAGACTGATGTGGAAGAGATGATTTATGAGCTTGCTGCAATAATCAATGGCTTGAAGGCTTAAGATACTAAATAATGCATACAAGATGAAAAATATTTATTTGGAGTGAGGAAGAGAAGAGATTACTTTGAATTTTTTGTATAACTTAAAGTAACACGCTAATATGTGTCATAACTTACTTTCATTTACTATGGTTGTGTAAACCCAGAGGGATGAACTTTTCAAATATATAAATTAAAGAAAGAGCTTGAGGAATTCCGTAACAATATTATACAGTTATCTCACGTTCTTCCTTGCTAGAAAGCCTCTGTGTGAAGTTTTATTGAGTTCTTAATGGGATAGCTGAAGTTTTATGTGGTTTTCTTGTTTAGCCTCTATTTCTATTAGACAAATGACAGCTGTCCTTGATAGCAAACACATCTTATGCAGTAAATGAAAGTGTTGTCTTTTCATTTCTGAAATAAATTCCTGTAGTCTTAATGGTTTTATTTCTTAGACAAACTTATTTTGCCTAGTCAGCAACATTCTGAAATGGGGAATATTTTTTGCCATTAATGTTATGCTTACTTAGAGATTATGGAGACACATTTGTCATCAGTTAATGGTGTTCTTTTTGAAGGATTCTCACAGCTTTTTTCCAAATTCTGAGTATTTCTGATTGTTGCAAAAAAACCCATATGATCTGATGGTCTTTTCATCTTTCAGTTTCTCACTACTTAGCCTAAATGAAACCACACTTAACTAGGCAGTCTAAGATTGAGACCTGGTTTAACAGCCAGAACACTGAGATCTCTTTCCCTAGTGCATGAAAAATATATCCAATTTACTGGTCAACTGAAAGATTGTGTAGCGTACGGTTTTGGGGTTTTTTTCCGCACCCCTCAAATTCAGGCAGTGCTATAGTTTAGAAAAATGATTGGACCATTTCATGTGGTTTTAGCTTGCTGTTTGCATTACTATGTGGGTTTTTTTGACAGAAGAGCATCATGCGTAGTATATAACTTAAATGGTGCTATAAATGCTTTTTCAGTCAGAGATATAGGCAGTTTTTCAAAGTGTGGAGCATAGTATAAAATGGGAAAACTTCCATTTTCAAGTTTGTAATACTGATAAATTTGAACAGCATTTCAATGACTTCTAGATTCTCCATTGAAATATAAGCAAATGAAGACTTACTTCTTAGTAAGACAAACTTGATACATCTAGAGAAGCTTATAATGTGTGGACCTTGACCACTAAGAATTCCTTAGTGGTCTGTCTCTCATGCACTTAATATTGTCTCACTTATTGCACTTTCTGTGACTGAAAGAGATTTATCCAATCAAGGAATAAGGTATTTCTCTGTGTCAGTATTAAATCCTTACTGGATACGCAGTACATTATTTCAGACGAAGATGGTAACTGTCAAAGTGTAAGCACCAAGCAGGAGTGTGTCATTGTTTTAGGTGCGTTGTAGCATAGACGCTTTCATTTCACATATGGGGAACTACAAAGAAAAATCTGAAATTTGCCAAAGTTAGAAAATGTCAGCTCCCCTGTGTTTGACTGAGAAGAGTGCTGAATATGAATTAGTAGTAGATTAAGGGAACAAAGGGTCAAGCAGTTTTCGCTTAGAAGCTGAGGAAACCAGCAGGATCTTCAGGGCTATATGTTTTTACTGTTGGTACTCAATGAAGTAGGAAAGACTGAATATTTTGATAGTCCAGTTTGATGGCCTTCCTGGCTAGACAAAGGTGACACTATCTGCAGTTACATCATGCTTTACAAGTGTGTGAGATAAGGCAATATTATGACAGATTAAATTTGAAATTTACATTATCACAGTAAGACATCATCTGCAAATGTAGATATTAAACTGAGAAAATCATTATGAGAGTGTTAGCTTGCTTAGCAGCAGTAAAATAACTAGATAATGTAAAGAGAAATATTGGGGAAATAATACTAGATGTTACACAATGAAAACTTCACACTGTATTTAAGAATCTTTGTCCAAATATTACAAGTCTGTTATAGACCACCCAACCAGGATGATGAAGGGGATGAGTTATCCTACAAGCAGCTGGCAGTTGTCTCAAAATCGCCAGCCCTTGTTCTTCTGGGTGACTTCAACCTGCCGGATATCTGCTGGGAGATCAACACAGCAGAGAAGAGGCAGTCTAGGAGATTCTTACAGTGTATGGAGGATGATTTCCCACTCCAGCAGGTAAATGAACCTACCAGGAGTGGGGCCCCACTAAATCTGCTATTTACAAACAGAGAGGGACTGGTGGGGGATGTAGTGGTCGGAGGCCAACTGGGGCACAGTGACCACGAAATAATACAGTTTTCAATATTCAGGGATATAAGGAGGACCACCAATCAAACCTCTATGCTGGCCTTCCAGAGGGCAGATTTTGACCTGTTCAGAAGACTGGTCCGGAGCACACCCTGGGACACAGCCCTCAAAAACAGGGGCGTACAAGAGGGATGGATGTGCTTCAAGGAAAAAGCCTTGAGTGCACAGGAACAGGCTGTACCAATTAGCCAAAGGGGAAGACGACCAGTTTGGTTGAATAGGGAGATACTGAAGGAAATCAGAGATAAAAAGAGAGCCTACTGACTGTGGAAGGCAGGGCTGACTACTCAGGAAGAGTATAGGACTATAGTTAGAACATGCAGAAGGAAAATCAGAAAAACAAAAGTGCAATTGGAAATTAATTTGGCTACTTCTGTTAAGGATGACAAAAAGCACTTCTATAAATGCATTAATAACAAAAGGAGGGGCAAGGAAAACCTCCATTCTTTGTTAGACCTGGGAGGGAACGTAGTTACCAGGGATGAGGAGAAGGCTGAGGTACTCAACACCTACTTTGCCTCAGTCTTCACCAGTAGGAGAGGTGGCCGTCAGGATAACTGGCCTCCGGAACTCACAGATAGAGACAGGAAACCACATGGCTCCCCTGTGTTCCAGGAGGAAATAGTCTATGAATTACTGAGCCACCTGGATCCACACAAATCAATGGGACCTGATGGATTCCATCCTAGGGTGATGAGGGAGTTGGCAGGAGAGCTTGCTGAGCCACTCTCCATCATCTACCAACAGTCCTGGCTCTCTGGGGAGGTCCCAGATGAGTGGAAGTTGGCAAATGTCACGCCAATCCACAAAAAGGACTGCAAGGGGGACCTGGGCAACTATAGGCCTGTCAGTCTGACCTCAGTGCCTGGCAAGGTTATGGAACAGATCATCCTGAGTGCAATCACACAGCACCTTCAGGATGGACACGGGATCCAACCCAGCCAGCACGGCTTTGTGAGGGGCAGGTCCTGTCTGACCAACCTGATTTCCTCTTATGATCAGGTAACCCGCCTGGTGGATGAAGGGAAGCCTGTGGATGTAGTCTATCTGGACTTGAGCAAAGCCTTTGACACTGTCTCCCACGGCATACTCCTGGATAAACTGGTAACCCATGGCTTGGACAGGTGCACTCTCAGCTGGGTTAAGAACTGGCTGGATGGCCGGGCCCAGAGAGTGCTGGTGAATGGGGCTGAGTCCAGCTGGCAGCCGGTCACCAGTGGTGTCCCTCAGGGATCAGTGTTGAGTCCAGTTCCGTTTAACATCTTCATTGATGATTTAGACGAGGGGATTGTGTCCATCACAAGTAAATTTGCAGATAACACCAAGTTGGGAGGGAGTGTCGACCTGCCAGAGGGCAGGAGGGCTCTGCAGAGGGACCTGGATAGGCTGAAGAGATGGGCTGAGTCCAATGGGATGAAGTTCAATAAGGCCAAGTGCCGGGTCCTGCACTTTGGCCACAACAATCCCATGCAGCGCTACAGGCTGGGGACAGAGTGGCTGGAGAGCAGTCAGGTGGAAAGGGACCTGGGGTGGATTGACAGGAGGCCAAACATGAGCCAGCAGTGTGCCCAGGTGGACAAGAAGGCCAATGGCATCCTGGCCTGTATCAGGAATAGTGTGGCCAGCAGGACGAGGGAAGTGATCCTTCCCCTGTACTCGGCGGTGGTGAGGCCACACCTTGAGTATTGTGCTCAGTTCTGGGCCCCTCAGTTCAAGAAAGATATTGAGGTGCTGGAGAGGGTCCAGAGAAGAGCAACAAAACTGGTGAAGGGACTTGAGCACAAGTCCTATGAAGAGAGGCTGAGGGAGCTGGGGTTGTTTAGCCTGGAGAAGAGGAGGCTCAGGGGTGACCTCATCGCTCTCTACAACTATCTGAAAGGAGGTTGTAGACAGGTGGGGGTCGGACTCTTCTCCCAGGCAACCAGCAACAGAACAAGAGGGCACGAGCTTAGACTCTGCCAGAGAAGGTTTAGGCTGGATATCAGAAAAAAGCTCTTCACAGAACGAGTAATCAGGCATTGGAATGGCCTGCCCAGAGAGGTGGTGAATTCACCATCCCTGGATGTTTTTAAAATAAGACTGGATGTGGCACTTAGTGCCATGATCTAGTAATCATGATAGTGTTGGATTAAGGGTTGGACTTGATGATCTTGGAGATCTCTTCCAACCCAGATGATTCTATGATTCTAAGAAAAGTGGCTTGGGTTTGCAGAGTGTGATGTGTTCTTCCTCTTCTAAAATGGAAAAGAAAATGCCATTTTAGGGATCTAGGAGGCATTTCTGTCCTTCGCACAATAACCTGTGCTACTGTTTTGCGCATCAATGAATGTTTCTTCTTTTTTGATAGTGAAATTGTTTCTAACTTCACTTACTTTGCCATTTTAATGGTTTTTTTTGCTTTTCATATTTTTAAAAGCAAAGGAGAAAAGAGAAAATATTAAAAAGTGGAAAGGAGTATTTATAATTCAAATTCTTCAGGTCTAAGTCATTGAGCAAGTCTGAGTGCTTCAAGTATAAAAAATAGAATTCTGAATTTTTGAGTTCTTTGCCTGCCCTTTGCCTTCCTGCCAGGTATGCTACACAATTTTCTGTTATTTCAGAGGTTATTCGAGCCTGTGTCTATGAAATGGCTGGTAGTGTAAACATTTCTTCAGAAATTAATTTCTATGATGAATAATAACTCAAAACAATACAAAAATGGAAATGAAATGGGAAATGGAAATAACTGCTGAAATGCAAACCCATTTTTTCCAAAAAACAGCGTCTCTAGTATTCAGCTGCTCTAATGATATACTTTTGACTGTATTAAAGAAAATAATACTGAACTAAATATCACCTGTACTTCTAAACCAATTGTAGTAAGCTGACAGCAGTGTTTCAAGATCCTCAAGAACATCTCCAGACTAATGATAATATGTTAAATAATGTCACAGTAAAAGCCAGAAAGCCTGGATAGACTAGTAAAATGAAGATTAGATTGCACATGAGGCAGAGAATGTTGTCTCATTTTTCCATGTCCGTAAAATAATACTCAACTCGTGCTGTTTCTGCCGTTCCTAATAACAGGCAGCTTCCTTCTGAGAGAACAGAAGAGTTATTGCTATTGGTATTGAATAATGCTTAAAGACAGAACAGTGTTGGTATAGGATGAAATAGGGTCGTAGTTGCCAGCGGGTTAGTGCATGTATTTTTAAAAGCTTGATACAATAATGAGATTGGTTTAAGTGTCAAGGTTGTGGTCTCACAATTCTGGTTATAACTTCACTATAAGGTATTTTAGTAATATTTTGTGTACTTTTTTTTTTCACCAGGCACTTGCTTCTAGTGTGGAAATAACCTTCCTCACACATCTCCCTCAACCTCTGTTCTAGTACATGGGCCAATTCATGACCACAAACACTGTCATGTAAACCAGACAGGACACAATGCACATAAACCATTGGAAGGTAAATTCCCAGTGCCTGCAGGATTCAGTAATATAATTCCTGTGACATTCTTAATGGGCACATCAAGTCATGTATTTGCTTTTAGATTCCTGTAGTAGTCCTATGATTGGTTACTGAACAACTAAGCATAGGACCAAGTTTTCAAAGTTACGTGTGTAAGAGGTGTAGTAGGAACCTGGTAAATATTAAAAAAAAAGTCTAATTTCTTAACAGTTACTATTTCAATTAGGGTGTAAATCTAGTTTGAAAATTTAAATGTTTTAATTTCCTTAATTCATTAGGAAATTTGGCCTTGTTACTCTTCCTTTTGGGGTGTGAGTAGGAGGTGAACAACTTGAGTATAATGGACTTATCTTTTGCGTGTGTTAGCCAATAAATATCTAGGATTTAACACTCTACTAAGCTGAGCATTATTGTGCTTGCTGCATGATACAAGATGCCCAAAGAAACTTTGCTGGCAAGTGTCAGTCAGAAGATGAGGAGTTAGCCTCTTCTGCTTTCCAAATAGATTTGTGACATTGTTGACTTGCCATCTTCTCCCATTGCCTATTAATTTGTTAGTGGTTTCTAGTTTACCATGTTGGTGGGGTTTTTTTTCCTGTTTGAGTAGCTAAAAATCCCGATTTCACAAATTCTACCCAGGAAGCCAGTTTTACACTTGTCTTGTGAGGCTCTGCTCCACAGACTCCCCCATTGCTTTCTTACAGCACAATTCATATAGATGTCTCAGCCAAGATAGCAGACTGAGGCCTTGGGTCCTTGGAAGATGGACAGTACTGGGGGATGTGGGGCTTCCTGAGATGTACAACTTTTTCCTGTCAGTATTCAGAACTGTTGTCTGAAGTGCAGTAAAGATGTTGAGGAATTCCGTGAGCTTTCCAGTTTCTCAGATTGATTAGAGATTAAGGGTATGGAAATAGAAAGTAAAACTCTCCTTTTCATTTTCACAGATATGATCATGTGCAATATTTGGTACTCAGAAACCACAGAGAAGCTGATGTCCTTAGGGTTGCTCATCATATTTTACTTGGCTTTTTTTGAATTTAACTGATCTTCTTGGAAACAGCTTCGGTTTATAAGGCAGCTTGTTTTCCTTTATTCTTGAATAAAATTCAGAAACATTTTAAAGGTGAGGTATTTCTAAACAGATGAGATTCTTGTGTTTGTATTTATTATTATCTATGTTTTTAAAGATCAGAAGAGCTCTAAGTCACAAGTGTTGAAAACCGTGATCAGCATGTAATTAGGCATCAAATAGAAGTATTTTGTTCTTTTACATGTGCTTGTTGATTAGTTCTAGTAACAAATAAAATCCTGGGTTTGTGTGGTTGAAACCTAATGATTTGGAACCTGACTGGCTGATACCTTCAGATCAACTCAATTCAGTAATGGCCTTCAGGGTAGAAGAAAGATTGCCTCAATATATGTTTGAAGTAGTTAGACTCAGTTTTGAGGATCGTGTAGAGGGTTTTTGTGAGAGACAAGAAAATGCTACTGAAATTCCAGTGTTGTCTAGAATCTGGGTTTTTTTGTTTTTTTTTTACTGTTAGGTTAGGTGGCTCACTGGTTTCTGACTGGTGCAAGCAGCTTTGTCTTTTTTTTCTTATACTCTTGTAGGCTTTAAAAACTATGTAAATGCTTCTCTCTGTTAATTTTATATTTATATCTAGAAGTTAAGTAGTATGTTTATAGGCATATTATAAATTTCTTAGAGACTTTTTATAGTCCTGAACCGCCCCGATTAAATAAATAGTGGTTGTCCCAAATATTTGTAGTAGTTTTTACATATAGCTGGCAGATACGTGGAGGGATCTGTAATCTAGCTATGAGAATTTCTGGGAGATGAGCACTGCCTGTTCCCGGGTAATTTAGCAAAATCGTTATTTTGAGGCAACTGTTGGTTTAGGTTGGCACTTTATCATCATCATAGTTATAAATAAGATTTGTTTTTAGAAAAATGGTCCAGTCACCTAATGGGGAAAAAACAACCATGCTGCTGTATGTTGTTTCACTTCAGCTTGTTTAAAAAGTCTCTCCTGGAGATTTCATTACTGGGCCTTGCAAAGGAGATGTGAAGAGACCAAGAGGAGAACAGATGCGGGAAGAGAGGAATTATGTTAGGAGCAGTTAAGGCAAGCATGTACCATAGGACAAGGAACAGAAATGAAAGTAACAGAGAAAAAATATTTTTCTCTTAAAAGCCTTGAATGGAAAGTTGCTCATTATTACACTACAATCAGAAGTGTTGGTGTGTGTTTTATACTGCTATTGTTTTCAGTTGAGAAGATGCATCTAACAGAGTTTTCTCTTCTTACTTTGGGTTCAAGCTAATTATTATTGGGTTAAGGTCCAAAGACCCAATATTGAGCCAATATGTCTATAATTTTCAAAGATATGTATCTTTGCTAGGAGTTTTTTGGTTTAGATACTGTCCTCATTATGATGACCTTATTAGTCTTTGGTCTTGCCTTTTCTACCTCTTGATGGTAGCATTCTTTGGAATACAGTCACTCAAAGTATGAAGTGCAGTGATATTTCTTCAGTCTTTCTTGTATATCAAAGTACAATGATTCCTTGGTGCAGGGCAGAGGGCTGCAGGAGGGACAGAATAATATTTTTAATGCATTTGAAAGCTTGCAGAAATTCCCTTCAAACTTTTTATTTTATCTTAAATTCAAATACCAAACAGGCTGCTGGATGTCTAAGTCAGCAGTCCACACAAAGACTCCCATATCTGCCAACTCCTATTTCTATTTCAGGATAATTAATGGATTAAGTTGTAGAGAACATAAGCTGTCAATGGAAAATATAAGGGGAAACATGTTTCCTCAGGTAAATAAGGAAGGTCATAGCTCTGGAGAATGTTCCATGTGAGAATAAGCATTTTTAAATTGAGCCTGAAACTTGGAGAAATCAATATGGAGACAAGAAGGGGCAGCATGGCAGCAGCTTTTCCCTGTGTTGGTAATTAATCTTGCTGCAGGCATTCTGTGCCAGCCAGACTTTTCCCAGCGTGTTCTGTAAGAAATGGAGGTCTACACTGACAAATAGTCCCTAAAATGTCAGGCATGGATGTGTACAATGGTCTTAACTGCATAAGAAAATAATGCCGTTTTCTTCCTTTTTTTTTTTCCCAAAACCTTGAAGAAAAGGTTCTTCTTGCAGTGGTCACTGATAAATCTGTTTTCTCTTTGTTTTTTTGGGGGGTGGAATATTTAGAGTATCTGAAAAGCATTCTGATGTTATGTGGTTAATAACAGTGGGTAAAGCTAATGAGTAGCATCTGTTCTTCTAGAACAACTTAATATTACTCTCCACTCTTGAAGATGAAGAGTGTTCGTATATGAGCAACAATAGGAGTTGTTGTGGCTAAAACCACTGTTAGTTTCTAGTAAGGCTCACTAAGGTAGAGCAGATTCTGTCATTCCCTTATCCTGTTTGACACTTTGAATTCTATCTAGGTGCATAGAAAATCAATAAGCAGAACTTGCTAGAAGTGGATCAGCTTGGATATTTGACAAGTATGATCACTTCAAATTTACATGTAGTTAACGAAGTGGAATAGTTGTCAGTTCTGTTATAGAGACATCATGAGAAGGGTTTATTTAAAGTAGTAGTTTATATTCTCAAAGCCCATGGACCAAATTCAGCCCTCCACCTTGTTTTATCCAGCCTGGCACCTTGTTTCTCCTGTCGGCAGCGCCGAGCTCCTTGCTCCTGCCAGCACTGGTGACATACGCAGCGAGTGACGCGCATTACGCTGTGGGAGCAGCAGAACAGTGAGAGCTGTGAGCTTGACACCCCTGATTTAAAAAGTTCTTGAGCTGCAATTTCAGGTTGTACTTTGCTTCACACTAGTTCAGGCAGCCTACTGGCTCAGAAGCGCAGTGATATTGATAGCAGTGCTGAGCCGGCTGGGTGTGGTGGACAAGGATAAGGAAAGCAGACACATCCTACCACAGGGTAGTGATGGAGCTGTGCTACAGCTATTGCTGCAACTTCATTACTAAAAATAATGCATTGCTGAAAAGAGGTAGGGGATGTTTTTTTCCCCAGGTTGAAGAGATGGTTATGGTTGTCACTATCTACCACCTTTTCCTTTCCAATAGCTTCTTTTGGCAGAGTCTAGCTATTCTGGTTCCTTCTGCCCTGCTTTTCTTGTTCTGTCCTATTCATATCCAGATGTATTGATTTGATTCAGCCTTGGCTCATGGTATTTTCCTTTCACACCACACTGTAGGAGTGTTCTTTTTTTTGCATAAGGTGTTGGCACTTGCTTACACTGCTTCTCTTTATTCTTTTCCTGTCTCTTTCAGAAGAAAACCCGTGAAGCTTTTCACAAAGTATCTGGAGGTAGCAAATGAGTAACATCATCTGAGGCTACATAGACATGAAATGAATGCATTTGCAGTGTGGCTGTAAGACATAGCACTTAACTGGAGAAGCAGGCCATTCCTGTAAAGGGCTGTGCTGATAGGTATGTCTTTTTTTCTTCTTCAAAAATAGAGGTGGCTCTGGAGCTGTGTCCCAGTAATTGTGCTATCAACTATTGGAAGTATTCAGTGTGTCACTGTTTAGCACTCCCTGGCCAGGTCAGCAGCTGTATCTGGTCTCCCCCCCACACACACACCCCCCAGGAGAGGAGAAAGGGAAATGAGAGAGACTTGTGGGTCAGAAACTAAAACTAAATCAGCTTTAATGAAACAATAAGAATAAGAAGGACAATAATATTAGTAAGAAAAATAATAATGTATATACAAATATACGAAATCACACACACACACTTGCTGTGGCTTACCATGGTGAGCGAAGCAAGAACAACACATCAATATGATGCAGATTCAAGCTCGTTTATTAGCTGCTTCAGCAGATATTTATAGTGTGTGCTTCTTCCATACATGCAAGCATTCTGACTTGGCCGATTGTGATTGGTTACATATGTCAATCCTTGTGCCTAACTTAAGCATTTAACTGGTCATTTTATGATACCTTATTTGCATGTCTTACAACACATTAGCAACTTTGTATCCTATTTGTACTTTGCACAACTTATTCTAACCAGACTGTTCTGACTGAAGTTTAACCCTCTCTGCACCTCTTCAGAACTGTCCCTGAGGCCTAAAACTCCTGATAGTCGTTCGGGATTGCCAATGCCCCAACACCTAATGACCATACATCACCACTGATGCTGTGCAGCCTGTGTGGGGATTGGTCCTGGTTTGGACTCAGGAGCTGGATTCAGGAACACATGGATCTGGAATTGGGGGTAAAAAGATGGACAGAGTTCTTATTAGACGCCAGTCACTGAAGAAGAGGGCCTGACCTTTATGATTTATCAGCTTTATACTGAGTATGATGTATATGGAATGGAATGCTCTGTTGTTCAATTTTAGGTCACCAGTCCTGTTCACTCCTCCCTGCAGACATGGCCCTTTTTCGCCCTTTTGACTTATTGCATTTCCCCAACATGAGGATGGCCTTGGTTTCCACAGAAAAAACTATAAGTGATGGCCTTTCTGCATGTCAGTGCTAATTAAAAATTTTAAGCTTTATCATTTCTAGAGACAGACGCTGTCTGAAAAACATGTTGTTAACTTTTAGAAAATGAAGTTATTTGGACGAGGCTTAGCTGAAAAGTTAGAAAACTAATTCTGCTTTAGCTCAAATCAGAACAAGTGTAACTATTTTTTCTCTTCCAATGATGTAAGAGTCATCTTTTGTTTAAGTGTGACAACAGTGCTCTTTTTTTAAAATATTCATGCAACAATAGCACAAACTTTGCATCCTGAGTTAGTTAGAGGGACACAGAATAAAAATATCTAGATGGAAAATAAACTTGTGTTATCATCTAGTTCATTCCATCACAGAACAGGAGCAACAACCCTAACCGGTATTACTTTTCCTATTTTTGAAAACCACCAACAAGGGGTATTCATAGCCTATGTAAATACCATGCTGCAGTTCCCGCTTAAAATTATAATTTAAAATGTAATCCTTTTTAAAAAGTGCAATATTAAGTATTACAGTAACCTCAAAAGCCGTGGTAAACATGTATAGCCTTTTGGCTGAGCATTGCAGGAGAGATAATAGGGGATTTAAGAGATAAGTCTTGAGGTGTTGTCAGCCTGCCAGTTGGTGACCACAGCTCAGCAGCAGCCTCTGTCAGAGAGATGGGTGTGGGAGGTGAGGCTGGACAAGAACATGTTTCACCAGGGCAAGCCGAAAAAGAAGTTTGAGTGAAGACGTTGAAAAATCCCTATAACATGAAGGAAAGGTAGGAGACCCCATGTAATGATCTGATTGACAGTAAGTACAGTGGCTGTAGTTGCTGTGGGGTAATTAGAGTTGTTTATGGGAAGCTAACAAGATTGCATGTTGCTATGATAATTGCCATGTAGGATGTATGAATAAATGACATATGAACTGGCTTATGGGAAAAGAAAAAAAGAAAAAGAAAAATCCCCTCTTCAGGTAAACTTGCAGCCTCTTGAAGAACAGGGTCGTTTGTGTCAAAGATCTGAAGTGTGACAGGTTTTTGGACAAACATCAAGAAGAGAGGTGCTTGCCTGTGAAAAAAAGACTTGGACAACAGCTCCTGTGGCACCAGAAGTTAATTGCATTAACTGTAATCTCATTGTCAGAACAGAGTAGTGTGCCTTCATGCGAAACTGAAACTCTCCTAAGGGGCAGTTTGGCTTGACCTGTATGCATTTATTCTGGTTTGTTCCAGAATTCAGAGTTATTTACACTTACAGAGAAAGTTGTGAGCAAAAGGCAGAAGGGTGTAGGACTTTGATCTTGTTTTGCAAGTTAGTGAATGAAATAAATCTTGTGAAAATTTTTGCTCACTGATTTATTTGCCAATGTGAGGAGAATCTTTCCATACTTCTTTTGAGGAATTATGTTTTCAGTTTGAGATGTTTAAACAGTTTCCACTGCAAACATCAGAAGGGACTTTGGCTTCTGATGAAATACTTTGTTTACAATTTTGTCAATTTTTTGACACCTCTCTATGATTTTACAAAACCAAACAGAACTACTTTTACCATTTGAGAACCTTTCCTGTTTATACACTTAAAATTAAAAGTCTTGTATCCTATTTATTATTGGTCATGTGTTCTTGATTATATGTATATTGAAGGTTCTAAATAAGAATGCCTGGGTTTGATTCTTTTGCAACTAAATTTAATGCTAAGATTCAACTTCCTTGGTTTTCCTTGGCTGTCCTTCATGTTTCAATTCTCTGTTTCTGCCTGTGAAAAAGTGATTATAATTGAAAACTTGTAATGTAGAACTCAGCTCCACTTAGTGGTTGTGTGTTGGAAAAAAGTCATCAATTGGTATTGTGAAAAAGAAAGACACAGATGACTGTATTACTGTAGAATGTTGAAAACAATTTCTGGACAGCATATGTGGATCTTTGTGCTGCCAATGATTTCTGCCATTTCTGAGGTGAGTTTTTATATTATGTTTAAAGCAATATATTTTAGAAAAAAAGAAGAGACTGTCTGAGTAGATGATATTACAGCAATCTTCAGCTAAAAAAAAAGAGTGCATTGATTATAGGATTCAGGGCTGAATATTTTTAATAGTGACAATGGATTGGGTTCAAGGAGGAAGGGCTTTCTTCCTCATGGCTCTGGGTAGTGCTATTTACATCAGTTCTGCCCTTTGTTTCGCTGGTACCCTGACCCATCTGCCTATGTATTTCTTTGTAGCGCAATTAGCATTTACTTCATGTACCACTGCTTTGTATTTTTCCTTTTCTGGCAAACAGACATAGAAAAAACTGCATAAACTTTGGGTCTCTCCACCCTTAACTGGAGTGTAAATCTTCCTTGGAGGAAAGAGTATTGACTGATACAGAGGAAATTATGCAGAGGTGGTTGCAGTACTGGTACGTTTTGTTCTGTGTCTGAATAACTCATGAAGCCAAATTCGAATGCATATGTTGAATAATTATGCAAATAAATTAAAGAGAGTTTAAAATACTGCAGAATAAACGCCCAATTATTTTTGCCATGGAAAAGATTCGTTCGTCTTGTTGTTAACATATTCCAGTTGATAATAGGAGTTGCTAAACTTTGTTTGCCAATTTATTCTAATCAGTGTTAATAAAATGAAGTGTTGTGCCAGTCTTTAATACTTTTTAGGAATCTCAGTACCTTTCCACAGAGTGAAATCAATTCCAGTTAATAATCTTGGCTGTAACCTTAGTGTTTGAATGTAGCTTCCAGTAATCAGCGTGGTAGCAATGGATCTGATAGCAACAAAAAGAAGGTAAACATGGTAAATAACCTAAATACTGAGCCATATGGATAAACATCACTTAGTTTGTAGTTTTTCTTTCTAAAATGACGAGATAATTCTGGCTCTCAGGCAATCGTCTAGAGATATCTAAACCAGACAAAGACAGCATCCTCTTCTCAACGTCCAGCAGGAACTCCAGTGGTTTACACTGACCGAAGTAGCACCTGCGCCTCTTTAGAGTTTGTTTATAACACTGGAGATGAAAACACAGCAAAAACTACAGAAGCCCTTTAATATTTTAAGTTTCATGCAAGAACCTGCATAATAGGAGTTGCTCATAGAATAAAGCAATACTTTTAGGTCGTATTTAATGCTGAGCTCGTGTAACGCTGTGAGTTGTGGTTATCATTGAAAAGTTATGTGCATATACCCTGTTAGTTTTTCAGCCTTTGCTAAAGGTCTTAGCTGTGATATCCAAACCCTGATTTCTAATATGTCTAATCACAAACCTGAGATTGGTGATTCTGTAAGACTACCCACGTTGGCAAGGAGACTGCTTGTATACCTAAGATTTGCCTTGAATCTTGACATTTAATCTAAGTACAGGTATTAAAATACAGAGAATGGTTATAAATAACTTCTATGGGTACCTACAGATACTAGAAAGATTGCCATCAAATGATTTGGGTAAACAATACAAAATCTTATAATACATTACAATGTTACATACAGGACATTTAGGAACCCACTTGAAACTTAGAGTGGAAATAAAAATTATGAAAAAATAATATAACTGAAATACTGGACACTGGCATTTGGATATTTTTTCTGTGCTATACCATTTTTATTTGAATATATCTCACTAAATTCTGGCTTTAAAATCGTATTTTCAGAATTAATCACTGGTAATTGCTTAAAGAAATAGGTATTTACTTGATCTGTGCTTCAACTTCACTCTAATTTTTAAATGCAATAAAAGGCGTTTTGGTTAATGTTTTCTATTGTTTCACACACAGGAAACTTTAATGCAAATTTCTGCACTTAGAAATGCAATGACAATCTTGAATACTTATGTTTCAGTAGTTCTCCATGGTGCAGAGAAACCTCACCTTCTATAAAGCAAACTTGCAACCTTTGGAACTGGGCCCATTTTCATTTGCCAACATGCCCGAGGGACCTGGAACCTCTTAAGATCAAACAGAAGTGAGTGATCTAGACAGTTATTTGGTGTATATAATGACTAGGTTGAATTAATGAAAGGAATAATTGTAAATACTTTAATGCAATTTACATCCTTGATTTTATTGAAATTTTAGAAAACTGCTCACAATTCAAATCGATAAAAATTGCTAGTATAAGATTGGCATGAAGCAAAACCAAAAATCCTGCAGGTGTTATCGTATATTGTTTTACTGGGTTACATATTTTTTAAACTTGAGTAAATCAGCAGAAAATATATGTAATTTGTGTATTTATATGCATACATGTATAACATTTGTAAACAGACAGAGCAGGGACAATGAATTGAATTACTTCTTCCTGTTCTGATCTGTTTATTCAGTCACCTCTTTCATGAAAAAATGTAGTCAGGTATGTTAAAAAAAATCAACAGAGGATGAGAATTAATTCTGCTACCTACTGTGGTTGTGATAGAATTCAGCACCACAGTGTATCAAATGAAAGGAGCAGTTTGGCCATGATGGACAATATCTTCTATAGACATGCTTGCAGACATGTCTGTGTTGTATGTTGAATAAACATCGACTGAGGAAGTTTAAAACAAGCTTGGATATCTCAGCAATAGTTGCCCCCCAAACACTATTTTGACTGGTAGTGGGGGCTATGATGGCCTCCACTCAATACAATTTTCTAGTGCATAAAATGGAGCACAATGGTTTTTTTCTAAATCTGTATACTTAATGTAAAATGAAAACAAAAGTGGGGTTTGACTATTACATAGTTGGAGTGTTCATGAAATCAACACAAAAGCTTTCTTTGTGTCCTGTCAGCTGTGCTGTTGTAGTTAATTACTAACACTTTTCCCAGAGGTGCATTGGCAAAAACGCTTATGAAGCTGGTGCATCAGCATATTGAAATGAGTAAATTATCTTCTGTATTAGCAGGAAAAGCAGGAGAAAAAGGAAATCAGTGCTAACCTAAAATGACAGATATGGAAACATAAAATCTTGTAGTTAATATTTGGCTTTTAGATTTCTAAGGGAATGCCATTATAGAACAGGTTAAAATGGCTTTTTGATTTTTAAGGGAATGCCATTATAGAACAAGTTAAAAAGTAACTTCAAAATAGATTTTGATTTTAGTGGTGAGTTTGAAAATAGATTCAAGAATAGCACTGGACGCTGAGTGTGCAGGAATATAAAGAGGTTTGCAGTAAATAGGAAATGTTATCTTGTGAAACAATCTCTTTCAAATATAAACAGTTAATATTGATACACTAAATAAGGGACTAACTAATATTTTAAAGATGGAACAAATAATTTTCGTGGTTTATACTTTCAGCTATCACAGTTTATTGAGGGCTATGCCACAGCAAAGATCTGTAATAATTGCATGTGCTGTGAAGGAAATTTTTCTGGAGCTTTTGTGGTTTGTTTCCTTGGTTCCTGACACATGGACAGTTGGATTACTGTCCAGATTCACCCCCATAAAGTCTGTTCTGCAAGGAGGTGAATAATGACCATGTCACAAACATCTTGCAATGAAAATGCTATTAATGGAGATTCCTACTGATATCTGCTACCATCACCTCTTTTTCTCTTGTTGTGTAGCTGCACACTCTACAGAGTCTGACCAAAGATGAACAGTCCCCAATGGTTGTATAAAAACATTTTTAATAAAGCCAAGGACTTTCCACCAAAAAAAAAGAAAAAAAGGATGCCAATTTCTTTTGACCAATATGACTATGACTTCAAATTTTTCATAAAATTGGCCTGAAAAAAATACTTGTTCCAAGGGTAAGATTTTATATATGGAAAAAAAATCAGAGTGGACTGATGGAATTTTTGTGTGTGTTTTCTGAATAGATAGAAAGCACCTGCGTTTTGCCAAAATACATTTATTGTTGTCTTTAATGGATGTATCTGGACAGCTCTTGGAAATGATATTGATAAATCATAGGTAAATCAAAGAAGTCTTTTTAAATAATATCATATTATTCAAACACTTCTGTGTGATTCTTTTTCCTCTGCCCTTCCAAATGAACATTTTGAAGGAGCCAGTCTGCATTGACTTAATGAAGTTATATTTGAGAATTAAAAATAAATATGTACATTTCATCTTAAATGAGCTGTTAATGCTTAAAAGCCTTTGGAAGAGAAGTTGTAAAGTTTGAACTTCTAGCTGTGTTCCCTTGCTAGTAAATAATTTGCTGTTCACATTAAAGTGAACTAAGATGGCTTCTTTGAATTTGTAAAAGGAGTAAACTTATTTGAAAACCAAATACTAGTGGTTTTATTACTTAATGATTTATTTAATTGTTAGTTATGTAAAGTTCAGATATATATTCCAGGTGCATCTGATCTGAAAGTAAAAGTTAAAAAGCAATATCAGCAATACATGATTGCCTCCATAGAACTGTAGTTCAAGACAAAATCATCAAAGCAGTCACAGAACTTTAACATGTTCTTGGTTCGTTTCCTGCAGTGAAATATAAACCAAAAAGGACAAAAGCATCACTGTTCTTAGTAGTGCAAAGCACGTGTTTGTATGTGTCTCCTCATTTAACTGATTTAATGACTGTTATTTTAAAAGATGGTGAATTTGGAGGCATAATAGGTTAAGCACAAGTGAAGTGTAGAAAAAATTAAGAAATTAAGTATAGTCAAACAACTGTCATGCAAAAAAATCAGGTTGTTTAATGCCTGGAAAATTTTATCATTGAATAAATAAGAAAAGTATAATCCAAATGAATGAGAAAAGCAAAAAAAATATTTTTGGCCTAAAGTAACTGTTAAGACTGAAGCAGGTTACATATCAGTTACTTGAAAAGATCATTTGAACAGATCATGGCAAGCTGTTACGAAGTTCTCTAGTCAAATCTTAAAATAGCCATCAGTTTACCTACATACTGTCAGAGGTTTTATATTTAACATGTTTTTTATATTATATTATGTTCATAATACTTCAATTACTATGTCATTATACCAAAACTGTATTTTGTTATATATAATTATTATTAATTTATGTATTTCAGAATCTAATTTCTAGATTATGAAAAATCAACAAAATATGTAATTAGTGTAGGTGGAGACAGATTCTTACCATAGCAGCAGTCAAATAATGGTATTTGAATAGGAGCAAAGAAGGATATTTAGAATAGAGAAACTTTATAATCAGCTTGATACTTGTGCAAGAAAGCTTGGTGAGCTTTTTGTATTGTGTATTAAGTGACCTGGTTATATACAGAAATGATCGTTATGTATTGAAAAGCAAAGATAGTGTGCTTGCATTTCATCACATTGTGCTTTCAGCACCTGTGCTTTCTAACAGTTGATGATGTATCTTGTGTCCTGTCTTGTGAGAGCAGAAACTTCCCCACTGTGGTATGACTGAAGGGTGTGCTCTTTCTCCTCCTGTCTGGCTGCTTACTGCATTTTACTAAGATAGAAAAGTGCCCGCTGTCAATTCAGATCCTCATGGTAGCTTCTGAACTCCCGTGTTGGAATGTGCAGGTATAGCTCCACACTGACTGTTTCTCTACATTTTAATTCCATTTCTTGTTTAATTTTCATTCCCTGGCATAAGGCTTCACTGTTCTGAGAACATCAGCATCTGCCAAGAATGGCACCTTAGTACATTGGGGCCTGTGTTAGCAGTTGCAAAGAATACAATCCTCGTTAGTGAGTGATGGACAGAGGCAGCATTTTCAGTGTGCCAGGAGAGATCAGAAATGCTGATTGGGACACTGGCAACATGTGGTTACATAAGCAGTAATCATGGGTATGTGTGCATGTGTGACCTACATATAGCAAACACACTGATAGCCTCCCTTTTTTCAACTTTCGATTGAACCTTGAAAATACTTTCTGTTATTCAGGATACGCAGACTGTTGCTGTGGAACAGACCCTGGAATGCCTGCAGGCTGACACACAAATTTGAGTTGCATGCTGTTGTGCAGAATTCATTGCCTCTGTTCAGTGATTTCACTGAGGAATCCCTTGCATTTGACTGCTGGAATAGCAGAAAAAACAGTGAAGTATTCAGCATGGTCTGAAATATTCAGTGTGACAAATCAAATGAAAGAGGTGGTAGATTGCCTTCATTTTACATTAAAAATAAATCTTTATAAGGTTTTGTCTTCCTCTACTGCTCCAGGATCATGCAAATTGTGTAGTTTAAAATGTTATGAGGCCTCGATAATGAGCTCAGTAACACAGATGAAATGAACATTAGTGACAAATAGATATTTTTCAGTATGACAAACAATTTTAAAGGTTGGTATTTCTATAGATATTTTTTCTGATACTTGCAGTATCAATGTGTTGCCACTGTTTCTACAGTAAGTAGCAGCACAGAGTTTATTTTCACCAGCTGGCTTAATCCCTTTGAAAATAATCAAAATGTCTGTTATTCACTGTGGATAAGGTTATCTGTATGTAAACCAGGTTTAGCTGCAATTCCTAACAAGTTGAAGGTTGCTTATACTTTACTTATTACAATCTGTTATCAAGGCTTTTTAATGTATACAATTTTGCTTGGCTACTGCACAGACTGTAACCTTCACCTGACTCTTCCCAGTGGCCCCTGGGACCAGTGTTTTTGCGTTCTTTAGATTCATAGATCATAAAACCTCTAATGCCTGTAATCCAGATTTTGTTTGTACTCTGTGATTATATAATCTCTTAGCTTTCTTTCTGGGAATGTGACACAACAGTGTAAGCTTTAGAGGTTAATGTGATTTAAAAAAAAAACCAACAGCAAAAAAGAAAACCCAAAAATCCCAACACAAATCAAACCAAAAAAACCCCACAACATTAAAAAAAAACCCACAGAAAAACAAAAAAAAACCCCCAAACCCCCCCAAAAAGTTTGTAATAAAGGATATTCCAGCCCTTTAAACACTACTTCTTTTTCTGAACTCTCCAAATTTGTGGGCATGAAAATACATATTCATATTCTAGCAAAGGCCAATCATGGTACTAAATATTAAGGTGCTACTTATACGTCTTTTGATGTTGTCAACACCTCCATTCAGAAGTCTAAAAAATTTCATTAGCCTTTGTGGACATATCTTTGCACATTATTAAATTATTAAACATCACAACCTAGAAAATGATCCGTATTATACTCGTAGCCTGATGGGTAAGCATATTTAGTAGACATTTCCAACAGTGAATAAAGCTCTCTCTTGATCATCTGTGTGTGTGTGCATTTAGAAGAACAAGACAGCTGAAAAGCTTGTGAATAATGAAAAGTGGGCAGAATGAGGGTTCTACCTACTCACAGTTGTATTGATACTATGTTTTATAGACAAGAAAGAAAGAAATTAATATTATAGTCTTTAAAGGTTCTTGTGGGGTCTTGTGGGGAAGCATATCTTTCGACTAGCCGTTTAATGCAGACATTTCTGATTTCAGTATTTGAATTTCAAAATGCACTAATTGTTCTCATCCTATGATTTAATGTCTATTTCTGCTTTCTATTTTTATCTATGGATCTCTAAGATTACTGTCAATGACTCTAAAATAATTCTGAAAAAGCACTGAATACAGGACAGAAAAAAAAATGAAAGAACCACCACATTGGAGGCTGAATTCAGAGACATGCTTTATGTTGGGTTTTTTGTGTCCTTTGAGGTCTTAACCAAGGAAGGCTTCTCTAACAAAATCAGCTTGAATAACTGTTATTTTTGTCTGTAAATTCATGCTGCAACCTGGTAAACAAAGTACAGATATGAATATTGGAGGCTTTACAATTTAGCTTGTACACTCAAATGTGCTGGGAAGGAGAGGGGGGAGTAAAACTTTGGTTTAAATGCAGATATTATAAATATGTGAATATTTGGGGAGGGGTAGACAATTTTCCCTGTTTACCAGTAAACTGCATCACTTCAGAAGGAGCCCAGCTGTGGCATCCACACAGTGGAAAGCTCAGTCCTCTACACTCACCAAAAAATGATTGTAGCAGCCCAGACAGATTTCTGAAAAAATCTTGTTTTAATTTTTTGATGTCTTTAAATATGTGACCCTTAATAGTAGATTACAGTTGTGTTAATGTATTTGTAGAAGCATTTTTATTATTTTTTACTGAGTTAGCTAATTGATCTAGTTTGTCTTTAGCCCATCTAATTTTCTCTCTACATGATATCACTTCATCCTTATAGTCCTCCTAGGATGCTTGCCCCTTCTGCCAAAGCTCATATATTTTCCTCTTCTTTCTAAGATACAAAGCACTCTGCTCAACCAAGCTGGTTTTCTTCCCCACTTGCTCATTTTATGGCACATGGGGATGGCCTGCTCTTGCGCCACCAGAATTTCCTTCTTGAGGATTGCCCAGCCTTCATGGGCTCCTTTGTCATTTCGAGCTGCCTCCCAATGAACTTTATCAAGCAGCCTCCTAAACAGTTCGAAGTCTGCTGTCTGGAAGTCTAGGGTGGTGATTCTGCTGACCGCGCTTCTTACTCTCCCTAGAACTGAGAATTCTGTCATTTCCTCATTGCTATGCCCCAGGTGTCCTCCAAGTCACACCTCCTACCAGGCGTTTCCTATTAACAAACATCAGATCCAGCAGGGCACCTTCCCTAGTCGGTTCACTCACCAGTTGTGTTAGGAAGTTGTCTTCTATACACTCGATGAACTTCCTAGACTGCTTCCTTTCTGCTGTATTACACTTCCAGAAGACATCTGGAAGGTTGAAGTCTCACACAAGAATGAAGGCTGGAGATCATGAGACTTCTCCCAGTTGCTTGTGGAAGAAATCATCAACTTCTTCTTCCTGGCTGGGCAGCCTACAGCAGACTCCCTCCACTATATCTGCTTTATTGGAGGTTCCACTGGTTATTACCCATAGACACTCAAACCTACCATCACCATTAGTAAGATCCACGCAGTCATAGAATCATAGAATATTCTGGTTGGAAAAGATTTTTGAGATCATTGAGTCCAAGTGCACCCATCATCCGCTAAATGATAATCAAAATGAAATCAAAATATTCTCTAATTTAGAGGGCTGCCCCACTTCTTCTCCCTCCTAGCTCATTCGACCTGAAGAGTTTATAGCCTACCATGGCAGCATTTATGTGAGTTTTCCCACCACATTTCTGTAGTGGCAATTATACCATAGTTTTCTTGCCTTACAATGATTTCCTGCTCCTCCTGTTCATTGCCCAGGCTGCATGCATTAGTGTAAATGCACTTCAGCTGGGCTATTGTTTCTGCCCCGTTCCCGAGTTGTCTTAAACCCTAAGTGACTTCTAGCTGTAGTGTAAATCTCTGTTGATTGCCCCTTCTAACTTCCTGGTAAGTGTCCTTTTTCCCCTCACAGGCAAATGTAACTCATCATTTGCCAGCAGGTCTGGTGCGTAGGCCAGCCCATGGTCAAAAACCCTAGTGTTTTGTTCGCACCGGGTTCGGAGCTAGATATTTTTTTCTTGGCTCTTCGTACTCCTTCCCTTCTCGTTGCCTCTAATAGGAATAACAGAAGAGAACACTACTTGTGCACCTGAATCCTTCACCATTCATCCCAATCATTATTTATGATTGTGTATGAAATTTGGCTTGCCAATGATTTTATTAAACGCAACTGTATTTTTTAAGTGATAATGATTTTTTTAATTGGTGTTGATACAGGGTAGCGTAGCATGATCTTTCCCTGCTGTGTAAGCAGGTTTCGCTTCTTAATTTTTCTTCGGTTCCCTGTTCTACATTACATAGTTAAACTCACATAACAAGAAAATAGTCCAAAATCTTGGGTCTTTCTTACCTTTTCTGGATAGCTGTCTTCGTTAATGTGAATTGAATGGTGCTATCAAAGAAGAGGACGCTCAGTGTTATTTTTTTGTTTTAAACTGGATGTTCTTGAGATGTATTACAGTCACAATACTGTTATGTTTCATCCCCAAATAAAAGTTTGTGCTCTTGAAACTAATAACAAGATTCCTACTGATGGTTAGACTCTTTTCACAGGAAACAGGAGAGGAACAAGAAAGTGTATTAGCAGATCACAGGATGTCTGAGAGGCAATTTTTTTATCTATTCAGCAGGGTATTTTGCAAAGAAAGAAGTACAATTGTACAAAGAATTGGTGAGAATTTGTCGTGGGATACTGTGCCTGTCTCTGGTTGCTGAAGATCAAGCAATGTGAATTCAAAGAAGATTGAGTGTAAAGCACAGTTCCTTTGAGGTTAAGAGGAATATACAGCAGGGAGGATGGGGGAATGGGAAGTGTCAGAGAGAGGGAGACTTAGGGTGTTAATACATCACTGAAGTGTGAATTGTGTTGTGCCTCTTAATGAAAATTTAAAGTGGGAACCTCCTGTAAAAAATACTGTTACAAGAGATTCACACAGTGTGCGTGTGAGTTGAATATTATAACTGTAGAAATGGATTTCCTGGATCTGAAAACTTGAGCCAGAATCCATTATTATTATTCATATGAAATTTTCTGCTCATGAACCTGTGAAGTGACTTCATCTTTT
Organism: Dromococcyx pavoninus; assembly: GCA_033558185.1. Classification (NCBI taxonomy): domain Eukaryota; kingdom Metazoa; phylum Chordata; class Aves; order Cuculiformes; family Neomorphidae; genus Dromococcyx; species Dromococcyx pavoninus. Next base: position 2,062,010 of record JAUMJL010000201.1, on the reverse strand, counting down.
GCAGATATTTTTCCTGTTACATATTTATATAATGCTTTGAATAAGCAGCCTTTAACCTGTTCATTTGATCATGAGTTGTTTGATTTGCTCTCTTGTTAGTCATTATTTTACAATATTAATTGGTTACTTAAGTAATCTGGTACGGCATTTTACTTGATTGAAAACGTAGTGGCTTGAATAGCTTTGATCATAGTCAATAAAAATTATATTCACTGAATATTTGAGTCAATAGCTAGTATTCATCTGTATAGATATGTGGTTTGGACAATATTTGTGTATTTTACATAAAGAATATTTTTTTCCTCATCACTAATACAAGAAGTATATTCTTTTGATATTTTTCAATACATAAATCTTGCCCATCTGGGTTGATCGAAACAAATTTTGAAGATCTTGAACAGTTTCAAAGAGAGATCAAGTTCTCAAAGAGTTAAATTTCTGTAAATTCTGTGAAAATCGGTGGCCTACATGTAGGAGACCATAACTAAATACTTCTGGATACCACTAAAGGAACTACAGTTGTGATGAAGTTCCTCACCTCTTCTGAGACACAGCATATAGCTCGCCTAAAGGTGACTGCAGAAACGTGCAGCTCTGAACAGACCTTGATCCGTGAGGCTCTTCAGTCTTTCAAATGGTAGGAAATTTTAGAGGGAGGAAGAGAAGAAAGCAGAGGTAGTACGATTGCAAGAGGTCAGATATGAACAGCCATCAAAAGTCAGAACATGCATTTTCACTAAGGGGAGGGGTGGGGTTCATTTATTCTGTTACGGTATGATTTTAGAACTCCTGTATGTCAAGTAGCATAAAAACATGTACTGAGAATTTAATCCCTGCCCTAAGGAGCTTATATTTTTAATGTGAGAATAGAAACATAACATATAGATACATTGGGTATGCAAAAGGAGCAATTAGAAAGTTACAATTAATGCAGTAAGAGATTTAAATGCAGAGCATAAATGGACGGTGAACAGAGTAGAATTGTAAACAAGGTCAGGCTACAAAACAATGCAAATTTATTAATTCCCAGAGGAAGAAAGGAAAACTTGCTGCTTTCCCATATCTATTGTTTCAAGGAAATTATTTCCATCTAGAATTGAATCAAATTAATAGAGTTGTGTTTCTTAACAGGGCATTATGAAACAGAGTATGCTAAATGTGCCTGAAGTACTCCATTATCCTTAAATCTAATGTCATCCAGATATCTGTGTAAATGTATAAAGATAACAACCTTCATCCTTACGGTTCAGTGTTAGAGTATCTACTCTCATAGTCTCCCACTATACTTATTTTGCATTGCATTATTGTCTTCTATAGATTCTCTTTCATACTCAATGACTTTTTTTAATTTCTAGAACCTAGTTACATCTGCCTCTGCTAAACTGGGCAGAGCTGATTTCCCAGAGGAATTTGAGAAGGATAAAGAATAGTTTGTGTTGATGGAGTGTTTTCTGATTTAGTAGTGACTTTAACATATAACATATTTTAAAGCAGTACCTAGGCAACTCTAAGTCTGTATGAGGCATTGTGTACACACATGTATCTGTGTACGTAGACTGTATTACAAATTGGAAGGAGTAGAAACAATAAAGAATAAAATAGAATTCAGATGTCCCTGTTTCCTCCGCTGAGCTACAGTAAAGGTACTTCAATGCTATATCCTATCAAAGGAAATGATTTTTTAAAAAATAATCATTTTCATGATCTTAAAAAATCTTAATTATGTGGGATTTGTTTCCTATAAATACATTTCAATTTGTTTTTCTCTAGCCATATTCTTTTCATGGGCTTCCCAGTAAATAGTTACAAACAAGATAGCTTTTGTTGATAAAGGAGACATGTATTTTCTAAATTTCATGTATTTTAACTGTAATTATACCTGCAAATTATTTTCCTAGTTGACAGAGGAATCCGCTAAAACTGTTGTGGTACTACAATTAAATGCAGTCCAGATCAGTTTTAAGAACATTTTACCAAGCTTATTTCTTTATAACCTCTTTGCTGTTTCTGACTGTGAAATATGGCAGTGTTTATTTTTCACAGAGCACTTCAGGCTGATCTAACATGCTGAGGCCAGTACTGCCCTAACTATCAGTTTAAGTAAAATCATCATGGTTCAAGATCTGCCTGTTAGAAGGTATTGTAAAAGTGTATGTAAATAACTGTCTCTACTTTTTTTAAAGGGGGGGGATAATATGTGTGGATGTGTCTCCATATATGAATGGCATTGGAATCAATGGTGAATGCTTGTCATTAGAAGCTAAAAGTATTATGAGACTGTATAGTAAACACCCCGAATTTGGGGCAGATCTCTAGTTGCATATAAATGAGCTGCAGTAGAATTTCTGTGTATGCGTTTTCTGTGAAAGTAGTGCTGAATCCATGATAAGAATAAACTAATTCTGGTACATTTCTGCTTTTGAGAGGAAGCAAAGATTTCTTTGCCGGTTAAAGAGAGGATGGAAGATCATTAGACTTGGTTACTCAGGCATATGCATAGCAGTAGTTGAGAGATGATTCACGACAATATTGCCCATGGCTGCTCATCTTGACCTGTGCTGTTTCACACGCCTCGCGTTTAGAGTGGCCTGTCAAGCTAACACCAAAAGAAACTTAAATGGATGACTCGGTGTGTATATGAGAAATTGATTTGTATCAAAGATATGTATCTAAGCTTTTTTGATCAAGGAACTGTTAAGTCATAACTTCTTGACACATCTATAATAACTTCAGGGTCTTCAACATTGTAGGAACAGTCAGAAGAGAGTCAGGCTCCAAGCTGCAGGCTGTATCAAGTAAATTCACTAGGCACCTTCTTCCAAATTGACCTAATAACATCAGACTTGGCATGAGTATTGCCTTTGGTTCAAACGGAAAAGTATAATGTAAGGCACTGCTTGTTCTATGGAAAAGTAGTAATGGGAAATTGTTGCTAGTGATTACTCTGTGTACTGATGTTAAAGTTGAGCTCTGAGCAAAGTAGGAGCTGGAGAACAAGAAAAGCCAAGAGTGAACAATTCTGTTGTATATTTTAAAGGACTAGGTCCAACTTGTGTTGTTTGTGTGTTGATAGATTACTAACCAAAAATTCAGCACAATTTCAGACTGATCCAGTGGTTCCGTGTGTTGTTGGGGACCTTACTGTCAGCCCAGTCTCCTCAGAGTTGTTTCAGAGGGGATATAAAGTATTGTAGCAGGTCTTGTTGAAAATCATCAGACAGAGCTCTCTGAATTAGATTTATCAAATCCCCTTTTCAACAGAGTTTGTCATAAACTGATGTTGAGGGTTGGGAATGTTTTTTAAGAAACTAAGCAAGGAAAAAGTTTTACTGCATAAGCCAAGATCAATATATTTTAAATTGCATTCACTAGGAAATAATGATCATATTTTGAATAAGTTTTATGAAAAGTATCAATGCTCTGAATTAAAGCTACAGCTCAAGAACTTTGTTACTGATGCAGAGGTGCATAAATATTTCAGCTGACAGATTATGATCTAGTTCATGGGAGTTAACACCAGAGCGAGCATTTGTTCTTGTGCCAGAAACCTTAAACTCAGAGAAGCGTTTTTGCATAATGGTAAATTTCTAGTAATTACTTTGGTTCCTTCTTGGGTTTCTCTGAGGCTCCTTCTTTGATGTATTAAATTGCAGGGGCAAAATGGCTTTACAATTAATGAGGCAGAAATGTGATTCGGTAAAATAAGGAATCCTCTATTGAATGTCATTCTCAGCAGCCTGTCATTGATCTGTGTATCTTCTAGATAGGGTGTGAGTGCAACTAATAAACTTTATTTCTAGTCTTTATTTTGTTCTTAACATATTTAAAGCAACATGAGGGATAGAAGGAAATTTTCACAGTGATTATGTGAAACAAATCAACTAATTCAGAACAGGTCCAAGTTGTCTGCTGCAGGGCATTGAGCAACAATCCTTGCTTGGTTTGTATATAAATTAGAAAAATACCCATTAGAAGCAAACTGTTTAATAGATGTCCAGAAGCTCATAAAGGCTTTCAACATGAGCTGATCCAAAAGAAAATTAAATGCTTCAATATTTCTGAGTTATATAGCTAAAAATATTCCTGTTGCATGTGGACACCCAAATTGTGGTGTTACCCTTCAAGACTTTGCTGCTCTAAGAAATCTTGTTCTCAGAAGCAGTGGTTGCAGGAAGAGACTTTGGGAAGGCTGAACGTGCTTGTCCCCAGCGTCAGCCTGTGTTTACTTCCAGGAAGAAAAGTTCTGAGATTACCGACATCCACTTAGCAGGAGCTTCCCTAGCTGAGATGAGGAAAAGTAGAGACAATAACTTTGTTGGCCTGCTGTGAATTTAATCTTCTTTTCTCTTTGAGTGTAAGTTGCAAAGGCTACCCTTGTATCTATGCTGAAATCTGATCTATAGGGAATTTTTTAAACCTTTTAAAATGCATGGATCACTATGGAAGTACAGGATGGATATTTGCTACAGAGACAGTTGACAATGTACTGATAGACATTGCTATTATTGTGTGGTGGGAATTTTTGTGCCATTGAAGACTGTGCTTTCCTACTTTTAAGCTATTAATCAACTAGTTTTACCATGATTTATTTTTAATATTTGGTTGCACTCTATAGTGATATTAAACATATAGAAATATGTTTCATAATCAAGGCAAGAAGTGTTCTGAAGTAAATTTGCCCTCTCAGTTCTTGTCATTCATCCTTTCTTATTTGACTTTATAATAAAGCTAAAAGTGTTGAAGATACCTTTCTCCACAAGGCAGATAATGTAGAAAACTTCATAAGTTCTGTTGGTCAGGAAAGTAACTGCAGCTCAACAGTGATATGCCTGAACATCGTATCTCTCATTTATCAATCTATCAATTTCATTTTTACTCTAATTTCTCTATTCCACTGCCTAAGAAAACATCCAAGATTCATATATGCGTTCTCAAGGTAAGCAGATTTGTTTGTCTTCCACAAAATCCACAACTGCTTGATTTGATCTGTCTTCTGTTATGTAAGACCAAAATAAGTGTTTTAATACACTATTGTAGAGAAGCGTCCAGTGGGAAGATGTAAAGGTCACACACGTAGCTTTCCTGCATTTAGGATGTGCTAGTTTTTAAGAAATTCTGAGGCTTGGCAATTAAAAAAAAAAGAAAACCAAAACAAGACATAAATAGTAGGCAGGTTTTACACAAAGTATACCAAATGAAAGTTGCAGTCCACTAGTTGCAGATTAAAGTATATAGCAAGGAGTTATGGTTATATCCAACTTGAAAATAACTCTGTAAACTTGTTATATTTTTCAGCACTTCTGAGAAAGTTGTGAATTCCCTATTGATAATGACAGGGAACATTGCAATTAGCTGATTCTGTAATGTTATGAAACTAAATATTTACACGTATCTCTGGTTTAAAAAAAACTAATTTATTGCTTTATTTTCAAGCAATTAAATTATTGGCGGTTTTGTCCATTAACTAAATGTATATACTCTGCTCATACCCTGATTTTCCCAGTTATTAGTTGGCACGTTCACTTAATAGTTTAGACATTGCAGTGTTCTGTTGCATGATTTTTGGTTCATAAGACCTTCAGAAAAGATTGGTTTAATGTATTTTGAGTACAACACAATTTCCTTGTGTACGTCTGTAAATGACTCCTTTGTCATTTTAAGTAGACAGTAATTTCAAAAGTAGATTCAAACGTTTTAGGAAAGTTTAAAATGAGAGGTATAGATCCACATTTCAGTAGATTTCTAATATGTTATGTTTTCTGAATGAATGTTTATAATCATATTGTGCTGTTCATGACGTATTATTGTCAATTTTAACACAACATTTTTTATGTGATTGCAATGGGTTTTGTCTTTAGTATAGTAGGGATCTATACTGTAAATGGCTTGATTTGAGAAAAAAAGGAGGGGGAGTGGAGGGGAAAAAGCAGGAGAGAACTACTTTAAGGGCTTTTGCCATTTACTGAAATGTTTTGTTAGTACTGGTTTATTTTCTTATATTAATTAATAATATGAATGATGCAAATGCAGCTTTTAATTCTCTTCTGTGCTCCACGGGTGCTCCCCAGCATGAAGTGCTGAAGGAGAAGATAAGAGCATGAGGTGAAAAGCCCAAGACTATGCTGAGATGGTTCAGATGTGGAATGACAATTGCCTGGAGTGTAGAGTAAACATAAAATAAATGAAAGGATAATCTTAGAAGTCAGTGGGAAGGGGAGAGCTCTTCAGAGGAGTATTAAGTGACTCAGGAGTGAATGAATTAATTTGTGAGGGTACTACTCTCACCTACAAAAATACCACTATCCTCCAAAAAAATAGTGTTTGGTATTCAGTGCTTTTCCTGCCTTTGCTGCATGTAGATTGCAGCATCTTTCGAACTCTTTCTTCTGCTTCCGGATTTGAATACTGTAGGTGAAGAGAACAAAAAGTACCCACATACATTCATATGTGTACTTTACCATAAGTACATTAAAATGCAGCTGTGAATGCAGAATTCAATCAGTTCTCACATCCTCTATAAGCTCTGATGGTCTTCCAACCTCCAGAAAACTATACCTATGATTGTATGTCCTAGAGGCTCGAAAAAGCCCTTTATGAACTGGCATAAGGAAATTTTTGTTAGCAGGCAATTAAGTTCTGAGAAACTAACGTAAGCTCTTAGACATGATTCAATTTTGTGTTGCTGCCACATCTGCTCTTAAGTCTAGTAACTTAATTTACAAAATAATTATATTTGTGGTAGACACTCTGCAAATCGCTTTCTTCCCATTTTTCTGTTTGACTGCTTGAATGATGGGTCCTGATTTCTTCAGGGTAAAAACACAGCAAATGTGTACACACTTTTGAATTTTCATTGTTATAAATAGAAGACGTCAGAAATAAAATAAATTTTATTCTAACAGTACTATGCACAAGATAGATTTCCAGTCCAAATATACTTTTAATATACCAAAACCTGCAAAATCTTTCTGAAATATCTGATTGCTAATCTGTATGCAGACTACAAAAATACTTTAACTGAGTTGTTAAAAATCTGTCAATTTATTATTTAATACTGATCTTACTGTTCGTAATAAAAAAGAAATATGAACCAAAAAAAGGAGATTGAGAACATTGAAGGGCAAACTATTTTGAGAACTAGGAGGACTAAATTGTTGTGTATTTCTCTTGTATATTGTTACATTTTAACTATAACCTGTAAAGAACTATAATGTGCATCAGTTAAAGATAAAAGTTTAATCTAATTGAGCCACCCATTTAGGTAATACCTGCTTACCTAAGGGGTGTATTTTATGCCTGTAGATTTCCCCTCAGTTAGCAAAAAACACCCAAACTGGTGAAACAGTAAGGAACCAAATTAATGGGTGTTTGTGTGTTTTTGTGTGATGTGGTGATTTTGCTTGGTTGGTTTTCCCCTTCTTTAATAACTGCATTTATTTTTATTGGTATGAACAGATACAGTTCTGGTAGAGCACGGATTTAAGCAACAAGGATTTTAATAAGAAACTGGACACGAACAACAGAACAGGAGCCTCTCAGAGTACTCGAAGACTGAAGTGTACTTGTGAGTCAATCTGAATATTTTCAAAACCTCAAATGCAGCAGTTATAATCTATACCTGATAGGGAACGGCAGGGAGAAAAAATGAAATCTCTACAGGGTCACAGATTTATGGCCAAAGCTTGGCAGTTATGATGGGAAATGTGACGGGAATGATAAAATTCAGTCAGGTTTCCTGAAAGTCCTTTTATTAGGAAGCCTAGGCTCCCATGATCCAGAGCCACAATGTCACTATTATCTATGCTGTCTCTGAGGTTTGCATTGTGAATTCAGTGTAATAGATTCTGGGAAAGTTTGTATAGGCAACCTTAAGGAAGGAGCTTTGAGTGTTCAGGTACTTGCAGCTCTTGTTGTTCGGGTGAGTAGTGAATTTCAAAGTTTTATTTGAGCTTATATCTTCAGCATGGATATTTCTTGTTTCTAATATATTTTTTGCTCAAGGTAGGATGTATTTTTGGAAAAATGATTCAAAGCTCTCTAAATTGCTCCTATTAATATCGCTGCAAAATGAGCACAGCACAGCTTCAGCAATGGCTGTAATAGTGTAATAAGGAGAACAAGACTCTGAAACAGTGTAAATTGGAAAACAAAGTGAAGAAAAATAGCTGCCATGAGGAGTTCTTGGAAGAAAAATATTTACCGAGAAGTTATCTCTGGCTCTCCGCAGATAAACTTTCCTTTGACAACCTGGAAAGGATATTTATGCCCCATAGGAAGCACCGTATTTTGAAAGCTTTTCTGATTTAGAGGATGCTGAGATACTGACAATACACAAGTTAACTATATTGTGTTTGCGTACATTAAAATGGAGGAGGAAGGTAGAAAGCCCTTACCAAGGTCTTGTAGGAGAAGCATTCAGGACCAAGGAAGCTCATTCTCAGTGACGTGAAAAGACTGTATGTTCCTTAGTGACGTTACCTAAGGAAGTAGTGATGACTTGGTTTTAATTTTCCAACATTCATATGGAAAAAGCTTATTAAAAATGCCAGTGCTACAGACAAGGTAAAAAGTTGGAAATCTCACCACCAGACAATTAATTTATCTGCTGTTTATTTATATGCATGACACGTTAGAGGTACAGATTTTAGTTGCTTTTGCTGTCACCATGCAGTTTATTGTGGAAAAATGAACACTTCTATAAAAAGTCTTTTAAGTTTGTAGGTCCTAATAATAAATAGTACTGTTGGGCTGCTAATAGATCATTATGGTCAGCATCAGTTAGCTCACCAGCTCTCATTCTATGCCAATGGCTCTGATTGTATAATTCTTCCTGTCCATTGTATAATTGAAAAATTGAAAAGCAAATTGGCTTGTGTTCAAAATCCATCTGTCATGGTTTAACAACTTGGCACCACGCAACTGCTCACTCACCCCTCCTTTCTCCTCTTGAAGTAGGTTGGGGAGGAGAATGGAAACAAAAGGTAGAACTCACAGGTTGAGATAAAGACAATTTAATAGGACAGCAAAGAACACCTCCTGATTGATGCCCAACCTGTCCCCAAGCATCAATCATGGTCCTCTCAGCCAACTCTCCCCAGTTTATATATTGTTATGGAATATCCCGTTGGCCAGTTTGGGTCAGCTATTCCAGCTGTGCTCCCTCCCAGCTTCTTGTGCGCCTGCCCATTAGCAGATGGTGGGAAGATGAAAAGTCCTTGACTTAGCGTAAGTGCTACTTAGCAAGAACTAAAATATCAGAGTGTTATCAACAGTATTCTCATACAAAATCCAAAACACAGCACTATACCAGCTACTAAGAAGAAAATTAAATCTACCCCAGCTGAAACTACTTCATCTTATTCAAGACGCTACTCCTCTGGGACTGTATTTTCTGCTTAGATCTGTAAAATTTCTCTGGCAAAACCACGTCATACCTTTTTGGTGCTACTGGGGTTAAGGGCCATAAAGGAATTTTACACTTGTCCACCTCTCAAGGCTGTGAAATTCTTGGCTTCAATCAGCTTCTTTAGCAATTTGCTTCTTAGTTTAGTATCTTGTGGAGAACTGTGTCTGTTTTGCTGAAACTTTAGACGAAATAGTTACTGAATCTGTTTAGGGCATCAGAGGTGCCTGTGTCAAATATGAAGAACAGGTCAAAATTGGTATACAGTCATCACTTAGACTCAGTTCTCATTTAGTACAGAGGACTTTCTCCATAAGTCTTAAGATCTATTATACAACTTTGAATTGCATTTAGTAATAAATACAGAGGGTTTAAGTCAGAAAATCTGATTATGTTCTTACTGAGAAAGACTAAGATTAGGGAGTTTAAGAGAGGTTATATATTTTGCATTAATTGTTCACATTAAACTGAAACTACACATTCTGAGTTATAGCACAAGTTTTGTTTTGAGGTGCTATGACTCAGTTTGGAGGAGTGAGGAAAAAAATTGTAGTGAAAACCATAGTGACTTTTTAGGTGGAAAAAAGGCTAACATTATACTTTTGATGAACTGACGGAATGGCTGATCTGAAGGCTGCCCTTGGCTTTCCGCGTAGTCATATGGCTGTGGTTTATATCTCACGATAACGTAATTGGTGCTAAGCAAGTTAAGAAAGGAGACAGCTGCAGCTGTGATCTGAAATCACAAATATATCACTTTACCATCACTTAAATAGTTTCCTTACCCAGAAGTTTAGCTCACAATTTGGTGCTTCTACTCAAGAAATAAAATAGTACTCATCATAGCCATGGTGAATTTTTGAACTCTCCAACTGACTTGCTAGTAAAAATTTGACTATCGAACTGAGTTCTGTGTTCACTAATACTCAAATCTAGTCCAGTCCTTGAGCAGCAACCTGAAAGCTGACTGCTGTTTAAAACAATTTACATGCAATATGTAGACATAACTTGCTGGCAATCCTCTCACTTGTATTTCTTATTCCTTTCTAAAATGCAATGACTAGGTTATGTCCTGTTTGGTGGCGAGAGGTCTTTGACAAAATATGGATGTAAATATTTAACATTTCTTAAAATTTTCATGACATTACTGTGTTTTAATGATCCTACATTTCAGCTCTTGAGATCTCTGTTTACAGATCTCATAGCCAAGTTAATTGAACAGTACTTTTCGTGATTATTTGGATGGAAAAAAGTGTTGTTTTGATGTGTATAGATGAAAAAAGCAGTATGGATTATCCTTAGAAAAATTAAAAACTGGGTTTCAATAAGCACAATTTGCTTTCATAAGTATTTAATTAGTTTAAGAATGCTGGTAAATTTGAAATAAACTACCCTCTCCTCTCCTTGTAGCACTTGTGAATATTTCACAAGCATAAAGAGTAACAGAGTGTTGATGCTGCTGCCAAATATGTTTGTCTGAGCCAAGCGTAACTCAAATTCATAACGAGAGATTTCCACACTGCTTGACGTATTACTTTTTCACATCCTTCTCACATTTTTCTGGCTTTGTTCTTGCATGCAAGTGTTCCTGTGCAGTCTTTAAAATCATCAGTCTTGCAAGGTTGGAAAAGTAAACTGCTTGTGAAGTTACAATTTAAAAAAGTTCATATGTGTTCTGTTCTACAAAAGAAACCCTCAGCTATAAGGTCATACAATTGAACATGCAAGTGTTGTTGAAGGAATAGCCTAATATATTTTTTCTTTCTTATCTCTATACCAAAAAATACATTTGCACATCTGCTCACACTCTAGTTAAATAGCTTGTGGTTCTCTTTAACTCCACTCTCTCCCATCCTGTTTTTGTAAAGGAACAACCTAAAAACATTGTTCAGAAGTTCTTTTCTCAGAAGATTAATTTATTCTTTTAGTATTAGATTATCCTGTTCACACAGGAGCTATACAAGGCATAGGCACAATCTGAGCTGTAAATTCTTGGCCTCTCTGAAGTTGTTGGTTACTTTGCCAGTGGCAGAGATTACAAATTTATGTACGTGTAAATTGGAAGTAATGCTTTCAACAAGAACTCTTATAAATGTATCAACGTTGCTATATCGATCATGCTTACTGCATGAGAGCTAACATTGAGTTTGCAGCAGTGTCGCTAGTGTGCACCATACTTTCTCTCAGATGAACTTTGAAATTATTTAATGTGGTTTCGACTTAAGGTTATTTCCTTTTATTTTTCTGTTTTAACCCGCAGATCTGTATTATTCCAATGAAAGTTCCAGAAAAGAACTTTAATTGAACTTTGGAGTTTTTTTAACATTTTCCCTAAATGAGTCTAAATGGTGTCGTGAACAATATTAAAGATTTTAGTCTCTGATCTGTTTTGCAGAAAAGACTGTCTTCAGTTACACTTGGGAAGTGCAATACATGCATATAATAACTACTGTTATTAAGCTATTTAATGTAAATGCTTGAGGTTTTTCAATACTATTGCTACACCTAGTATGTCTCTTAGAATGTAAACTTGGGCTTGAGCTACTGAGTATGAAGTTCAAGTTAAAAGATCTTATTATATATGTATATAAGAACTCACATATTCAAGAACTACTGTTTTCCCTCTACCTATTGTAACTTCCAAATAGGTATTAATGGTTCTTCAGTACTGGAGTTGAATCACCAGTTTGGCTTTCCTGAATGCCATAATATAAAGACCCATTCTAGATCATTAATTTTTAAGCTGACATTAGATGTTCACTATAGGGCATTATTTGAAGGAGAAATTTTCTTATCATTGGGGATGCTGGTATGAATCTTGGACTTCCCAAAATATGCTTCTATGGGCAAGTAATGTTATGCCATTGTACTTTTGCTAACCTGAGTAAGGTCTGGCTAAATAACAGAATGCACAGTTTAACAATCTGTGCATTTTTTTCTGATTTTGGGCTTTGTTCACCAGATGAAGGAACTGGAGCTAATTTAATTGCATTTTACTCTAACGTTTAGTGTGGAAACTTGTTGTTTTCTATTGTTTTTTCTGCTTAGACTGTGAAAGTATTTAATTTGATTTACTGCGTGTCTCTAGATCAGGGGTTCTTGTAAATTTCCAGTCCAGATCCAACACCTCTGAAATTTTCCTGCACTAAAGCGAATCTCCCAGGATTTCTGACATGTGTCTCCATAACCCCTTTAATCTGACACAGTTTGCCCTATTGATCATTAATTGAAGTAGTGCTTTTACTCTTGGAAAAAGTGTTTTTTTCTTCTGTATTGGGGATAGCCCTAAATAAATCCATGGTCTTGTTCCAGCAAAATATGTGTGTGTGGGGGGGGGGGGGGTACTTCAATGAAGTTCTTGGATTCAATGCAACCAATTTAGATGCTTCTCTAGCTGGACATATTTGGTCTCTAAAAAGAACTTTCACAAAAGTCTTAAAAGGCTATTTCAGTGACTCTTCCAAGGCTCTATAATTTGTGCTGAAAGAACTGATCACATCCAAAATTCCTAGGACCTTCTTTTCAAAAGCAGTGCTGTGTAGCCTGTTTCTCTGCACAGATTTATCCTTGAAGCTTTCTTTAAGGTAGCTGTAAATTCCAGTGATCTGTAGCCTGTCTGGAACAAAAATAAAAGCTTTTGGTCTGTATCCTCCCCATACAGGCAGTAGTCTTCTGCTTGTCACACTTTATTGTACCATGTGCCATTTTCGCTGTTACCTGTGAAGCATTATCCTCAGTATTGTCTGATGTCTTATTTCCATTTTGATATAGTAGTACTAGTAAGCAGTTTATCTGGAAAGATGAAGCAGACACAACCTCAGTAGATACTTGACTGGTTTCCTTTTTACTAGTGTGAACTTCCTCCCACTACAAGCCCAACCACCTCCCTCCCTCCTTGACAGTAGAATCTTTTTAAGATGGCCCTGTTCATCTTTAAAGCCATACCCTTATCTTTTTAAGATTCAGTAAGAAAAAAAATTAACAGCTTAGTATATGTTGCACTTTTAGTTAATGGTTTAAACCCAAAGTTACTGGATAACTTACATTTAGAGTAAGAGTTTAAAAAATCAACCGAACCTTTTTCTCTTTCTGTATTAGAGATTGATGATTTTCCTCTGGCATATACAAGGTGGCATAATTTTAGTAAAAATCTTAACTGAGGAGAATGAGAAGTAATGCAGACCTGAATCTTAATACTGCAGCTAAAACTACAGCCTCTTTCATGTAACAATTTTTTAACTTTTGATTTGTGGAGTTTCTATGTTCTTTTCAACATAAACCCAGCACAACTGAAAAGTGAATGATGAATGCAAGAAAAAAAAAATAAGAAGTTGTTGCACAAAGTGTAGTGTAAGAAAATTTACGTTTTTGAAAGCTCTATGACACCTATTAATGTTAAAAATTGATGAGTATTTAGAAGGATTTTGTTGAATGTTTAAGGGGAAAAAAATGTTTAGTTGATTGATAACGACCCTTGCAGTATAAGGATTTAATTTGGCAAACTCTGCTCTTGATTGTTTGTTTTCTAAAGATGTCAGAACTTTCTGTAATTATCTGGTTGATTTCTAAACTAGTTTAATATTAATATTTCATATTATTATTTTTTATTCGTGGTTTGAAGGAGGAGTGAAAATAATTTAGAAAAGCTTTTGATCAATTGCTGTCTAGTTGTGATATGCACTTTGTAAAAATAGACTTTCTTGCTCCTTTAGCTCTACGGATTTGAAAAATTCCAGTGAAATAGTACTGAATTAAATGTAATAATTAAATAATGTAATGTAGTCATCAAAAATCCTTGCAGAATGGTTGATCTGTAATGAATTTGTTTGTCAGTAATTCATATTTCCCATAGCTATTTTAAAATAGTGTTTAGTGTGGATTCAGGAATCGGTAATGATAGGAACATATTATTTTGATGTAAAATCCTAAAGCTAGGATATTCAGGTATAGTAATTCAGCTTTAGCTCTAATGGCAGTAACAAATTTTCTGCTCCTTCTAAAAATTTAACCCATATGCTTGAGGCTATGATGTCTTTTGGATGCAAGTGTGCTGTTCCTTCTGGAATCAATAATACATTACAGTACACTGAAAAGTAGAATCAGTCGTGGAAATATTCAGTTTACAATTAGGGATTTCTGTATTATTTAATCTCCTTTAGCACAGTGTGGGGTGGGCACAGTGTGGGGTGTGCTGCAACAAGAGTTGAGTATGTCATGGAGGCAACAATGTTCTAGATGCTTCTAAAGTCGTCCCAGAATAATTGCTGTGACACATAGCCTTGTGAGGTTCAGAAAGAGCACTGCAAGAATTACAGAAGGACGTTACAGAGAAGATTGTGCAGGTCAGATATGCAAACTATTAACACATCTTTTTAAGATCTGACACTGTCCAGACTGCACTTGTGGACAAGATATGAAATTTAGTGGCTCAATAAGGAAATACATATGGTTATAAAATGGTCTTTGATTTTCTTAATCTGTTGTCCTTGTTCCGCAAACTGGTCTGTTTAGCCAGGCCTCTGTATGGAATATGGTAACCAAAGCACCTTTTGGGGATCAAATATACTGTGTTTTGATAGGTTACTGAATATAGGATAGTGTTAAGGTTGTTTAATACATGTTGTTTTTTTTTAACTCTTCGACAGCTAAGGCTGTGACTTCTACTGTGTGGAGAAGGCAAGTATGAGGATTCTTATGTGTTACTAGAACTGATTGCTGTAAGCAATAGGGATAGTTGCTTTATTTTGTTTTCTTTGAATAACAGCTTCGAACAGCAGCTTCTGTGTGTGGTTGTTTTTTTTTAAAAGCTGAATCTAGTAACAGTGAACTAATAATTGTGTTCAAAAAGTAAGCAGTTAGAATAGCAATACAGTAACTCAGGTTCTTTTTACCCATCAAATTCATACAAAGTAATGAGGCGCTTAGGTTATTTGTTATGCTGTTTGGAAGTATATCTACTTGTTGATTCTTAGGATTTACTGATTCTTTAACCATAGTAGAAAAATATACAATCTGAGAGAGATGAGGTTCTGAGATTAGTACTTCATATATTATTTTGTACGATCTTGTAAGTCTGGTGGTATACTCTGTCTGTATAATATGATGTAAAACTACAGAAAACTTACTTGCATTATGGCATCCAGTATGGAATTCAGGACACCAAAAGAAAAGCAGGATCAATTTCAGTACAGGTAATGTCAGTATTCCAAACCATAAATCTTTACAGCATTCCAGAGTGAGGATAAAAATCGTAGTGAAATCCACTTGAATTGAACTGCTAAGATGAAAACTAAAGCCTGTGAGATTGTAATTATGGAAGCTGGCAAACTGTGAGACCAGAAAAAAGCAACTGGGACTCCCCAGTATGCATGGGATGGTTTAGAAAAACATAATTTAGAAATACTTCAATATTCTGTGTCTTATTTAAAAATGCTTCTTTGAAAAATTTATTTTGTACATGGAAGCACTGAACCAAAGCACATGAAGACGCTGCACCTGAAGTGTTTGTTCTGTTACTTTACGTAGAAGTAGAATGTTATCTTTGACTCAAACAAATATGGTACCATGAGTCTGATGCTGTATTGATGACTCTGATGGCATCAGTGTCTGATAGTGCTTCATCTCTTTGGCAGAGGCCAGATTAGAGAGCTATCTGACAAGGGAAACCAGAAACGAAGTGTGTATCTCATCTCCATTGTGCATAACTGGATTTCATATGCACTTCTTTTGTGAGCTCAAAGGACAAAGCACCAGAAACAGTTCCAGCTCTTGTAGATGAGTGTCGCATTGTGGCTACCGGTCCATTCTAGCTTGCTCAGAAGGTTGTTACCTATTTACATGCTACTCGTGGGTCATCTAGATCCTTTCAGTAGTTCTAGACTGGCTGCTGTTATCTTCATGGGTACACGGCTGTGTATAACTGTGGCAGGCAGTCACCACAAAATACTTTGGTTCTTCCCCTAAGTCAAGCCATCTAAAGGTATGTCTGGATACACAGCAAATAGAACAACAGCTAGACATTAATTTTAGACAACTATATTTCTGAAATGCAGGAAGAGATGAGACCATCTTGTTGAGTGCTGTTACAGGGTGACACTTACCTGAAAGTACTGCTCAGAGCAATGAGACCTTGTCTACCTCTGAGCTGGGAAAACAAAGCACAGATAATTGCTGCAGTGGGGTCTTACTTGAAAGATCTGGTCTACATCTTTCCTGCTGTAGTATTTTATAGAAATGTGGCAAAGAAGCATAGATGAACTTGCAACAACTTTCCATCCTTTGTAACACATTTGAGGCAGGAATTCAAAACACCATAGTAACTGGATGGCTGACTGGGTGCAGATACACAAAAAATCAGAGACTGGTCTAGCACTAATGTGACTGATAAGGCCACAGGGATGTAGCCACCTAATCTAGAACACCCAACCCAGATACCTGACACGGCAGATATCTGAACTGGTGATGGCAATGCTGTGTGCAACCCTGGACCACCAGTCAAGATCCAAAGATTCGGAGTGGGTCAGGAGTGTCTGGTTCCCCTTACCATGGGTCAATGGTACGCTGGTTTAAACTGGACTGGTGGCCTTGGAGCCTTCATTGTGTGACTATTAAGTGCATGTGTGTTAGAATAGAAATCTTGGACTAGAAATCACTATCTACTCCCATACCTATCTTGGTTAATGATAACTATGGTAATAACATCAGTACAGCATTAATTGTTATACTAATACTTGTGATTTGACTCTATGGAGTTTCTTGTTGTGTATATTTCTTAGGAAGACACAATTTCAGGATAACCCGATGCTGTTTGTATTTTTTTTCTCTGAAAAATGATGCTCTGAGCAGGATATTAGGCTAGATGGTGTTCAAAAGCCTGTTTCAATATGAGTTATTCTGTGATATTTTTGTACAGTTTTTCTTTATATATTTCTTCAAGCTTTCACTGGTATGGTGTGTTCATATTGTTTTGCAAACAATAGACATGATAGAAAGGGTTTGCTTTGTGAAGACCTTTAAGGGAAAAGAATGCTGATTGAAATGACCATGAAATGTATTTATAAATGGATCCATTTTTTATGTTTGTGAAGCTAACGGGAGAACTGTGGTTGCTTTTGGTAACTATCAAGGGCTCAGTCTAAGCGCTGTTAGTATCATTTTGGAAGACTCCCTTTGACCTCAAAGGCTCAAAATTCTGGGGAAGAAAAAAATGCAACTCAGCCTTCATGTTTATACTCGTTAGCTAAGAATGAATCATCCCAAAGCAATTTATGAAAGATAATGAAACAACTTAATTTGCTATCAAGATGCTTCAATTTGCATTCTTCTCAGCTGCATTCAGTTTCAATAAAATCAGGTCATTGTTTGTCTCTAATTTTAAGTCTTAAGCTAAATTGTTTACTAGAAGGAATTTTTACTGTCTCTCTAACAACAATCTATTAAGCACAGCGCAAACACTGAAAATAAATCGAGCAAATTGAGGCTCTTGCTGACTTATTGAACTTGTAATTTCTTCATATAGCTCTTGTTATGCAAGGAAAAGAGACTCAATTATTTGCAGTTAATTGCATACCACTGAAAGACTTTAATGTCCTATAAACCCTGAAGTAGAGAGACACTGTACATGGAAAACTCGTACCTGGTCGAACCATGAGACATGACTCATTCAGACAGGTTGTACATAATAATCTAAAATAGTCTCAATAAGTAAGGAGAGCAGAGATGGCTCAGTTACCTGGACTGAGCGGGAAGAATGAATTTTGTGGTGGAAGAGTGGATTCTGAAAAGGATATGGAAGGTGGCGGGTAAGGTCCTTTCTTGTTGTTGTTCTTATTCTCTGTCCTACGTAACTGCTTTCTTTGTTTAAGTCCAGCTGTATCTGCACCTGTAACTGAATGCTACTCTGTCTTAATTGTCTTATTACAGTTTTATGCCTGCTAAATCCTTTCCACTGTATATTCAACCAGGTAGAATAGGAGCTGGCAAGGGATACGTAGGCTGCTTTCTCTACCTATTGTGGCTGTGTGATTATACATGTGAGATACTAAACTTATGCCAAAGTGTAGGGTACTACCCTGATGAGAAAATTTTTTTAGATGTGCAACAGCAACTATACAGCTTCTCTTCACTGATAGTAGTATGGTACAAAAAAAAAGGGTTGTGGTACCCGATTCTGGCACGTAAATATGGGTTTAATGTAAATCACTGATTTAGATGTATCGGGCATACTGCAGATATGTTTGTAGATAAGCATACCTAATAGGACAATCACATAATTAAAATAAGATAGGATATTGAATACCAGTGGTCAAAGAGTTCAAAATATAGGATGGTTGTTTTCTTATATATCTATGAAAAGCAAACAAACAAAACCAAAACAACAAAACTCCTTTCTAGTTCTGTTAAATGAAAGCAATAAATGAGTTAATATTATGAAAACTGTGAATATGAGAGTCAGAATAGTATTCTTTGCATATCTGCAGTAGATTTATTATTCATAAAGATGAGACTCCTAGAATACAGCAGTAGAGGAATTGCTGTATTGGGATCATACATATTAAATGCCAACTTCAATGTAAAATACAGGGTGATGAAGTGCTAAAGACTGAAGAGTTAATACTAACTGTGATACATTTTTGTACTTGACTATCGGAGACAATTCTGCTGCTCTACAACAAAACGTATTTAGGAGAAGGGCATGAAGGAGGTAAAGTTTGGAACTTGTTGGGGTTGGAAGACTATTTCTGAAGGCTTGCATTGACTTTTATATGATTGACAGGTTAGGCTGTGGGACCCATAATTGCCTTTTTAGTTACATTGAATTATCCTTTCGGAAAGAGAGATGAGTACAGTGAATAAATGTAGATAAATGGTAGGTGATGTTTTATGATAGTAAACTTTATATGCTCTAATTACCTTATTTTAATTAGTCAAGTGATATACTGTATTTTAGCACAGTATTATCCCAATGAAAAATAAACAGATTTAACTATTACAGATACATGTTTAATATTACAGATAAATGTTTAAACATTCTGGTGATCCATGTGCCTACGAACCTGCCTTCATGAAAATAAACATTCAGCTGCTGCTATATTAAGTGTTATTAAAAATAAAAATCTATTAAATATTGGAAAATATTAGAAATTGATATGAAATAATATCTGTAATTTTTTTAATCAAATCTCTTTTTATGTTTTTTAAGACAACTTGTTCTGCACTTCTACGCTGTCTTCCTTGTATCTCTCTCTCACACACACTATTCATAGTCCTCTAGACACTATTTGGAGAAGGAAAAAACCTAAACTACTAGAGACCTGAAACTGTTTCAAGTCTGAAAATAATCTAAACTGTTGAAACCATAGCTCCATTCTATATACATCCTTTTGTGTTTGACAGGTGGATCAAGAGTCAAAAAAGAATTCCAGAAGGCTTTCAAACAGCCATAGACATACTGTAATTTAAAGCACAAAGTCAGCAGGATGTATGATTCTTGCTCTGGATAGGCAAATCTAGTAAATTTTTTAAGTTGTTCATATTTTTCCGTTTGGAACCTCGTTCTGAAGTCACAGAAAATTGTCAGTGAAGGAGTACAGCGAGGTGATCTTAGTGGAAAATTAATTTTAAGCAGAACAGGAACAAGATGAAGGAAACAGATTCTTATCCTCCATATGAAACAGGGAATTGATTATGTTTTTATTGCCTTAGTTTAAGTGTTGAGTACAGTATTTATAATAAATATTTGGCCATGAATCCCTTCTTCTAATCCCTGCTTAGAAATTGGGCAGAATTTGGGCTCACTTTTACAAGTGTTGATGTTAAGAGAGGTCATTGACCAGAAAATAAAAGGTTCATTAGTGTTAATTTATGAGAATTAATATATTCCAGAAGAACTAAGAATGGGAATGGTTGAGTTGACTCTTACAAGGAAGGTGATTTCAGTATAAGAGTATGAGGGGAAATTGTTTAATCCCAGTTGTAGGCAAACCAATATATAGGCTAAAAACATGTATTTGATCAAATTAATGCTCTCCAAAATAAAAATACAGTCAGCCTGTTCATCCATTTCACAATAGAAAACTGAGGTATTGGGGTAGCTCCCTAGGTGAAACATAGTGGGGTGAGTTATTCTCCCCAGGGTAGAAGGCATTAAGAATTCTGTAGGAAGTGTCACAGACCTCTCAACTATCTGCATAGATTATTGTGCCTAGCCCTAAAATCCTTTTCTTCTAGCTCAGACTTTCCACTAAATTGATGAAAATCTTTTGTAAATGACTATTCAGAAAGCTTCAGGGAATACTCTGAATAAAGACTGAATTAATGAGGTTTTATGTATTTGTAAACCCTGTGGTTTCTGAGGCCCACCTGTAAGCAAATAATTGAAAATATTATTTGCAAGAAAGCAGTGAGAACTTCCTCATTTCAATCTGTAACCTTTATATTTTAATCATTGACTCTGAGATTTAAAGGTACTCAAGTTTTACAATTTTTACTTACGCTTTTTCCACTTTGCACTTAGTTATTGCCAGCAGAAGTTATCAGCTCACACGTACTCTGCAGATATGTATGTCAGCTTTTGAGTTTTTAACATGAATTGGGAATGAGGAAAAAACCCTGAAGATAACTGTTCAATAAACGTTTGAGATGATTAGCTTTTCAGAATGTTACCTGAATATTTAGATTGTTGTTTCTGAACTTTAATGAAAACCGGTTTTGTACTGCTCAGTATTCAAGGCTCTCATATAGATTGGTGTAGTATGAGTGCAAGTGTATAGGCAGTGAAAAATGTGTAGTTGTGCACACATAGAGACTCTGTTCATACGTAGGCTTTGGCAAATAGTCTGAGTATCATACATCTTCTACCCAACATGGGCATTGTTAAAAGAATATGAAATTCCACAGAGAATAGTTACTGTTAGGTAATTACATCCATTAGCATGAAGGACACTTGGCATTATCTTATTCTAATCCCTTTTCTTGGAGAGGCAAAATGATTATCTCATAACTACCTGACCTGCATTGTCATATCTTATTACTTGACCAATTTAACAACATGCAGGGCAAATACACTACAAAGCCAAAGCTCTCAATATTAATTAGTCAGAAATAGATAAGGAAGAGAACATTTTAAGGCTGAAAGAATGTGTATCTCAGAAGGGAAGCACTATTTTACAGAAAAGGGATATTTCTTATTTAGCAAACATTTGCAAACTCTTCACAATGCAGAAAGAACTATTGACTTTTCATTGACTTTGTGCAGGCATTTCTATTTCCTCCACCTCCTTAAAACCACTAATAATTTCTGTGGCAAAGATCCATTTTTGTTTTTCACTGCAGCTGCCTCTGTTAATGATTGGGTGCTTTCATGGTAGTGGTATGCCCAGTAGAAGATGTTATTGTGTGACAGGTCCAGTCACAGAGAAAATGACTGTATACAAATACACTAACATGTTTTTTTTTATGTATGATCATTGTCATCTGTCTTAAGATACCTAAACAAGGTACCAAATTAAGTGTATGGCGCCTAGAGAACTTTTGTTGTTCAAAGAAAGAAGTTGTTTCTACTTAGTATTCCAGTTCACCTTTCATACACCTTTGTTTCAACAGTTGTTCTCATAGTTTTCCTTGACTCTTTCGTTATTAAGCATATTTTTCAGAACTTGATATTCATGTGAAGTAGTAATACCTATCTATGAGTAACCTGGCCAAAATAACTGAATTTGAAATCAAGACATTTCTGTGGGTTTTTGTTTGGTTTTTTGTTGGGTTTTTTGTTTTTTTTTTTCATGGTGGCTAAACTGAACTCTTTTCTAAGGTCCTAAACCAAGATTTTTTTTTATTAAAGTGAATGATGTACTTGTTTGTTACAGGGTTTGAGTTCATGTCATGTGTTTTATATATATATGCTATGTCCTGATTCTGTTCCATATTCTTATATGTTGTCTGTTGCCAAGAACAGGCCTCAGCCTTGGCTTCTGTGAGAAATACTATCCCATGTTTCAGGTTGCTAAGCACAGCTTTACACATGAGATATGACACTTAGGACTCAATTTGTTATGATATTTAAGCAAATGATTAAGAGATATTTAGATGCTTGTTGAACAGAGAGGATCAATGAGTAGTGGATGACGTTGTTAATATTATAGAATCCAGAATACTTTCATAAAGAAGAGATTCAATCAAGGTAATTTTTTTTTTTACCCTAAAATTGCTTTTGACCCTGGAACTACCAGTGTGACTGTGTATATATTCACAAAGACTACAGAGTGATGTTCTACGTTTTGTCCTAATGCTTATTTGATAAAATTAGAAATAACCTTAAGAGCAAAGTCAAGAATGAAGTTCACATCTCCTTAAATCCTCTGTCTGCTTAGCTGCAGTCATAGTCTCTCCCCTATTCTCTTTTCCTCACTCCACAGTGTGGCCTTCACACAAGGAGTGTTGAACACTCAAGACAGTTTACAGTTTGTCAGTTAGGGAGGAAGACTGTGGACATAAATTTTTGAAATATTTCATTTCCTGGATGATTACTGAAACAACCCATCTTTCGTGTAAAAGATAAAGCCTTCCTAAATAAGTAGAAGTAAAAGATAAAAGTTCACCGAATGTTATGAAACCATTGGTAAGGTTTTTGTCTGTTCACTTGTGTATGTATCTTGCACTTTAACAACACAGGTAATTTTCATTATTGAGACTTTAAAATAAAGGAGAACATGTGTAATTAATAGAATAGAACCTTCTATGAACTGCCACAGATTCTGTTGAAACAAGGATGAATGCTTCTACTGAGCATTGTTTATTATGAGCAGAATATATTGGAAACTATGATAGATGCACTATGTAACTTGATAATTTATCAATAGGACTAGACTTTGATATGAGACTTCTACACAGAAACTAAACCGTCAGCTCACCTAAGGATTAAATAATTGTCCACCTTTGCAAAGAAATCCAGTAAATATAGTAATTGTAGAAGGGGGAAAAAAAAACATTTCAATAAAGTCTTAGTGACTGCAAACCTTAAACTATTTGTGAAAGTAAAGGAATAAAGTTAATTTTGATACCCTACCAAGAAACCTGTCAATGGGAATATTTTATAGAGATTAATATAATGAATGGAAAATTTAGAAGCCACCTCTGATGATTTTGGCATGATCTAGTCAGCAAAACTCTTTTCCTTTTAACACGAAACTCATATTTTCATGGGAACGTGTGACTCTGCATCATTAAAGCAGCAGAAGCTTTAACAAACATGTTTAAGATGTTAATTTACGGCAAACAACATTTTTAAAAGACTATGACTTACCCTGTAAATTATGCTGTGCAAAGATGATAATTGAGCTAGAATGTGTGCCATGGCAGGCATGCTACTGGCCATCCAAAGATTATGTGAACGGGACTAACTCCAACAAAGTGTCTTTTGTACGCTTTTGAGAAGGAAAGTTTAGGGAACGTAACATATCACTGGATTTAAGAGATTTAATGTCAGAGGATTTAATGTCATGACTCTACATGGGCTATCTGACAGAACAGGAAAGATTTAGACGGTGATTACTCAAATTATTTCTTCAAAGCACTAAAAAAGTGTAACTCTGCATTTCAAGCAAGATTTTATGGTTATGTTTTACTTCTCCGATCTTCATAAATACTATAAAATACTCACAATCTCAGTTCCAGTTGATTAGTTTGAAGTCACTGAACTTAACAGACCTAAACAAATTTTTATCAATAAAATATCTGGGATTTACTTCCAGTTAAACAGCTAGTTATCCATGCTATTACAGAATTACAGATTTGGGTTTTTTATACAAGCTGTTAATGATCTATTTTCGTGCATTTTTAATAATCCTGAACACCAGCATCCAATATGTTAGTGTATATTTAACAACTTCAAAAGAATTTTGATCTTGTGCTATAGGTTTTCCTTGCTGATAAATGATGTAGAACCATGTAAGTAAACCTACCTTTGAAAATGTATAATATTTTCTGTCAAAGGTAATTTAAAAATATTCTAACAAGTCTGCATGTATGCTAGATAATACACTACATGTTATTAAATGGAGTGTTGTTTCTCTATTGCATTTAATTTTAGTACACATAATCTTACCATATCTGGCTATATTCTGACTTTCAGTTTGTAAAAGTTGCTGAACGATTATGATACCATGTGAGTACTGACTTGAGTTGTTTCAGAGTTGAAGGACAGGTCGGAGTTTTTTCAAACCCTTCAGTAACATCGTGTCTTAGATCCAGACTTGGAAGTGCTCATACTTACAGTGACAAAGTGCTGCCATTCATTCCCATAGGGAAAGTCTGTGCAGGTGAAGGTTTTCAATCTTCAGTTCATAGAAAGGTGAATGACTGAACACAACTCTAAACAATTGAAGTGATTGCTCCCAGGGAAAAATCCTATTGATCTAGACTTAATCAAAACAGATTTTTATCAACACCTATTCCACATGAAAGCCAGTGTTTTAAAATTCATGTGGAAGTCAACTGACTTCAGTATGAATATTGAGATTAGTAATCTGTATTTCCAGGAGGTGGATGCAGGTTTAGATTCTTGAACAGTATGATTCCTGTGGCTTTAAAGTTTGTCAAGAAAATGTAAAAGATTGGTTATGGGGGGAAGAGAGGTTAATCCTACACTGGTAAATTAATTGCAGAATTGCTAGAGATCATGACAAAAGCCAAGAATTCACTATATATAATCAAGCATTGATTAAACAAGATGGGGGAAAAAGTGGTCTCTTGTGGCTCCAGCTTTTCGATGCAGAATTTTATTGCAGTACTTTTTATAATAGAAATAAATCCAGAACACGTGTTATTGGTAGTGGCCCCCAAAACATTGCTGTACCATTTAAATAACAATGGCAAAGTTATAGCAATGCCATTTTTCAAAGTTGTTCACAAAAGTATTTTCATAATTGTTCCATGATTTTCTATCCAGAGGGCTGTAAATAGATGCTTCGTTGTGGCTCTAATTAAAAAGCAAATGTCTATTATTAAATTATGCACTATCCTCTGTGTGTGCACATATATATTTAATATGTTTGCATGTATTTCATATAATATTTTGTAGTTTTTCCCTATGTCTCACAAAACCCATTGTTCCCTTATCCTTCACTTGGTCACTTGGGGAAGTGAATAGATGGGTGACCAGAATATATTTACAGATACAGCGAGTATGTGCTGTGTACAGGGACCTAGGGAAGAGTTGTTCAGTCAAGTGCTCAGCTGCGCAAAAGCGTTGGTGAAATGACAGTATAAGAAATGTGCTGTGCTTTGCTCTGTCTTATTTCACAGACCTATCTGGGACATCAAAATGGAAGTCTTTTCCCATCAGCTGGATTCTTTGTTGATATTAGAACTCAATGTACTTCTTTCCTGGTGTAACAGAGTTTCAGTGTCATGTAGGATCCAGCCTTGCTCTGACTTAGTGGCAGATGGTGTAAAAAGGCACAGTTAATCCCTTGGAACTCTTTAACCTTGATAAAATCTTTAAGTCTTTTTGTTAGATAGTGTACCAGACTATTTTAAATATTTTTGGTGGATTATTTAGTTACATTTAATTACTAGAAGACGAAGTATTGAACAGATACCTTTACACTCATATAAACACACATAGCAAAATGGCTGTTTGATATTTTGAGTTTCAATTGATTGGTTTTGAGCAAAACTACTTCCTTCATTTCGAGAAAAAACAACTTAAGTCACAATATGTTAACAGATCAATACCACATTGAGCAATGATGTGTGCATTCTGTATTTCAATATTCTTATATTACTGGATCAGACCTCTTAGGGAAAGGATGGTTTAGTGCTAAAGAAAATAAATTGATTTGCAGTATGGAAAAAATGCCACTTGACAGCATATCAAGTTGTGAAATGGAGCAGAAGCAAACATACACAATGAAGAATTACTTTCTTCATAGAAAGAAGTTGCAATGGAGTACAAGCTGTACCAAACCAAACATTACCAGTCACTAATAGTAGCCTAACAAGAAGCCATATGACTGTGAGTTGTGAAACTGAAAACCCAAACTCAGGAAAACTTATTTAGTATGGTAAACAAATGACTTGTTCTGTTCTTAGTACCATCAACTGGAAGTTGCCTCAAGATCGGATACCCTTGTTCTTTAGGGGACTTTAATCTCCCAGATATCTGCTGGGAACTTAACACAGCCAAGAGGAGGCAGTCCAGAAGGTTCTTGGAATGTATTGAGGATTGTTTTCTGTCACAGCTAGTGAGTGAGTCTACCAGGGGTGAGGCTCTCCTGGACCTGCTGTGTACAAATAGAAAAGGGCTGATGGGTGATGTTGTGGTCGGAAGCTGTCTGGGATACAGTGACTGTGAGATAATCAAGTTCTCCATAAACAATGAAACAAGGAAGGGCATGAACAGGACATCCATGCTGGACTTTCGGCGGGCAGATTTCGGATTACTTAAGGAACTAGTCAGGGGAGTACCCAGGGAAATATCCCTTAAAAGCAAGGGGGTCCAGGAAGGCTGGAGGTACTTCAAGAACGAAATCTTGAAGGCGCAGGAGCAGGCTGTCCCGATGTGCTGTAAGACAAGCCGTAGGGGCAGACAGCCGGCCTGCATGGGTAAGGGGCTTCTGAAGGAGCTAAGCGAGAAAGAGGGTGTATCGCCTTTGGAAAGAAGGGCTGGTAAATCAGGTTATGTTCAAAAATATTGTTAAGTTGTGTAGGAGGAAAATTAGGGAGGCAAAAGCCCAGCTGGAGCTCAAATTGGCCACTTCTGTTAAGGACAACAAGAAGTGTTTTTGCAAATATATTAATGGCAGAAATAAGGGCAGCAATGACCTCCACTCCTTATTGGATGTCGAGGGAAATATAGTAACTGAGGATGAGGAAAACGCTGAGGTTCTTAATGCATTCTTTATCCCCGTTTTCAACACTGAGACATATTGTTCACTGGACAACTGGCCTTCTGAAGTGGTGGATGGGATCAGGATGGAATATAGCTCCCCTGTAATCCAGGAGGAAGAATTTAGAGTCCTGCTGAGCCACTTGGATCCACATAAATCTATGGGGCCGGATGGGATCCATCCTAGGGTGATGAGAGAGCTGGCAGATGAGCTTGCTAAGCCACATTCCATCATTTATCAAGAGTCCTGGCTCACCGGAGAGGTCCCGGATGACTGGAAGTTGGCCAGTGTGACACCCATCCACAAGAAGGGCTGTAGGGATGATCCAGGTAATTACAGACCTGTCAGTCTGACCTCGGTTCCAGGTAAAATTATGGAGCACATAATCCTGGGTGCAATCATGCGGCACCCGCAGAATGACTGAGAGATCAGGCCCAACCAGCATGGATTTAGGAGGGGCAGGTCCTGCCTGACCAACCTGATCTCCTTTTATCACCATGTGACTCAGCTGGTGGATGAGAGGAAGGCTGTGGATGTGGTATACCTGAACTTCAGCAAGGCCTTTGACACCATTCCTCATAGTAGACTCCTGGAGAAGCTGACAGCCCGTGGCTTGGAGAGGAGTGCTCTGTGCTGGGTTAGGAATTGGTTGGTTGGCCGAGCCCAGAGAGTGATAGTGAACAGTGTCTCATCCAGTTGGCGACCGGTCACGAGTGGTGTCCGCTAGGGGTCGGTGTTGGGCCCAGTCCTGTTTAACATCTTTGTTGATGATCTGGACAAGGGGATTGAGTCCATCATTAGCAAGTTCGCAGACAATACCAAGCTGGGAGGAAGTGTCCATCTGCTGGAGGGTAGGAGGGCCCTACAGAGGGACCTTGACAGACTGGAGAGATGGGCTGATTCCAATGGGAATGAAGTTTCAGAAGTCCGAGTGCCTGGTTCTACACTTTGGACACAACAACCCCATGCAGAACTATAGGCTGGGGACAGAGTGGCTGGAGAGTAGTCAAGTGGAAAGAGACTTGGGAGTGATGGTGGACAGGAAACTCAACATGAGCCAGCAGTATGGCCAAGAAGGCCAATGGTATCCTGGCCTGCATCAGGAATGGTGTGGTCAGCAGGACTAGAGAAGTTATCATACCCTTATACTCGGCACTGGTCAGACTGCACCTTGAGTACTGTGTCCAGTTCTGGACCCCTCAGTTTAAGAGAGATGTTGAGATGCTGCAATGTGTCTAGAGGAGAGCAAGGAAGATGGTGAAGGGGTTGGAGCAAAAGCCTTATGAAGAGCGATTAAGGGAGCTGGGGTTGTTTAGCCTGGAGAAGAGGAGGCTCAGGGGAGACCTTATTGCTCTCTGTAACTACCTAAAAGGAGGTTGTAGGCAGGCAGGGGTTGGTCTCTTCTCTCAGGCGACCAGTGACAGAACAAGAGGACATGGTCTCAAGTTTCATCAGGGGAGGTTTAGGCTTGATATTGGGAAAAAATTTTTCACTGAAAGGGTGATTGGCCATTGGAATGAGCTGCCCAGGGAGGTGGTGGAGTCATCGTCCCTGGAGGTGTTAGTGCCATGGTTTAAATGATGAGTGGATGCTAGTGTTGGGTTATAGGTTCGACTTGATGGTCTCAGAGGTCTTTTCCAACCATGTGATACTGTGATTATTTTCCTGAGTGCCTTGAAAAATAATACAGGCAAGATTATCTCTTGCTACCTATGAGGAAACCCATTTGAGATCATTACTTTAGACACAGATATAACTTTGTAATCTGAGGAAATACGTATGATGAGAATAATTGTATTTTTATTTGCTTTTAAGTTTATTAGTTTAAGAGTTTTATTACTCCCTGACTGACCAGTTATTTTGTGTTATTGGAAGTGATTACAATAAGTAATTATATTAGCAAAGTTGAATATCTTCTTCAGAGAGCTTTTCAGCTGAAAGGTATTTGGGAGTTATTTAATGTATTACAGTAACTTATTCCTTTTTTGAACTTTCTTTATTATCTATACACTATGGTAATTTTCAGTATGTTTTGGAAGGCTACACACACAGTAGACACACTGATTCCTGTCCCAAGGACACAATGAGGGCTATTGTCTCTTCTTACAGTCCTGTTAATTTCCCAGAGCACTCTGTCTTATTCGACACAAATACTTACAGTGATCCTGCACTCCTGATTCCCTGGCCTGCTTACTGCAACTTTGTAATAAACAGGGGGTTTTGTACTCTAATAGAAGGGAGTTCATCTGAATAAACACACATTACAGTGGATCAACTCCCTGTTAACAGTCAGTCCAAATATTTTTTTCTGATACAGAATATCTTTAATCTGTAGAATTGCTTCTAGATAACTGTGATTTAAACATCTCTTTAAAACAAAAGCAGGTTTTATGCAAGGTTTTTCCATTGCACTTCTTTAATGACCAGTAGTTGACTAACAGTGGATTGTGTTTAATTTGGGGAGTTTTCAACATGTGCTAGTATTTTACTGCTATATTGCACTTAAACTGTAGATCATAACATGAGACACCTGGTACTTAGCTCCAACTCACACAGCAAAGTCTTACGACAAGCTGGCAACAAGCCCATCAGGCCTGGTTCTCAAGCAGTTGGCATAAAGTTAGCATAAAGCCTGTGACCTCCTTCTAGCAACAATAATGCTGGTTTTATTAAACCACTAGTTAGAAAAATTATAAATATTATGATTATGTTTGGGTTCAAAACAAGCTAAAAATAAAAATCTGCTTTGTGTTCTTCTACTGTTGGGGGTGCAAGGGCTCCAGCAGAATGAAATATTGACGCTCTAACCGTATGACTAGTACAAGAGCCTGTAGAGATAATTTTGTTTCCTTAAATTAAACCAGTTAGGTTTTTAATGGAGCAATATGTGTTGTGGTGGTGTGCTTGAGGGAAAAAAGGTATAGAAAGCAATCCAAAAGCAAAAGTCATGCAAGGCTTCTATGTATTTTCTTTCAATAATAGTAATAGTAATTAACCGTTGGCATAATTCCTTAAAGGAACTGCTATCTTCTCTTTTGGTTAAAATTTAAACTGTGAATCTTTAAAGGATTACTTTCCTTTAGGAGCAAGTTGTTAGGCTGAATGTGAGTTAATGAATTAAATATAGTAATTTTTCATAAACAATAGGTTAGACTTTCATATGCAGTAATTACTTTTTGACCAGTACTGTTAAATTATAATGTAATTACTTAATACAATTTATGTAAATTGTTACAGGAGACATGTCTAGCAGGAGTGAAATATTCCGAGAAAGTCTTTAAAGGCTCCAAATATTTTCTTTCTGATAGAGGGACTGTTTAGTCAAAGGATATATAATATATAACTAAATAAATGGGATAAACATTTTACAAAATCTCTCAGTGACCTAATGTGATTTTAAGAGAGTTGAGATTGAAAAGCTGTATCCATTGGTAAAAGAAAGGCAAGGTAAATGGTAATTGCAGATAATGGGCTAAAACCAAAATAAAAAAGAGTCCGGATTTTGAATAAAATGTTTAAAATCCATGGAGAAAAGCAGTAATTGAAACAAAACCCATTTCCAGCTTCCACATTCGAATAGTGGAATAAAATTATGCTAATCTAACGTATCTGCCTTATTGTGCTTTTCTGTTCATTATGCCACATGCATAAATATGAGATGGTTATTATCCCTTTGATAATAGTCCTTACTTATCTGCTTCAAATTGGTATGCTCTTTCTGAGTACTGCAAATACTGCCTTTTGAAGGATCTTGTTTACCAAATGAGATTTCTCCACTTGTTATATTGTATTTTAATTTAGTTTTGTTTACATCATGTAAAATGTATTGCAAATGATATTTACTAAATTGTATTATAGGTTATTTGATGCCTACATACTACAGGGTACCTCCCACATCATCTCCGGAGGATTCCATATCCAGTTCATAAGTATTATGCTCCAGAATAAGAATCAGTCGTGACTGGCATCCTGTCTCTTTTTCAGTAGGCAATGTTGGGCCCTCAAAATATTCAGACAGTCCTTAGGATGCACCTCATTACGGCACTGCGAGGTTTTTCTTTGGCAATTGTAGTTGAAGATTGTTTCCTGCAAGTGGCCTTAGAGCTTTAGTGAGTTTTTTGTGGTAAGATTTTTTTTTTCCGCTCAATATTACTATTTCAGAGTACTGTCTGAGTGTTCAGTGTTTTACTAGTACGCATTAAATACTAGGCACACAGTGAGACATGACCTTGCATTTATAGTGAGTTTCAGAAGCATCCCGAAGTATTTACTGTGACGTTTTTATGCCCTGAATTTCAAATTCAGCTCATCGCTTTAATGCTGAGCTCTTATTAAGTTTGGCCTTAAAGAGCTGTTATGATCATGGCTCAATGTAAGACAGATATGCAATTATTATGCACAGGTATTAAACATAAAGCATGCAATTCTCTGAAGTCTATATGGTCATCCTATCATTTCTTTCTCTTTTGTGCTCAGTTTTTATTTATTTTAGTAACTCCTGAACAATTTTCTTTCCATTATGGTTTGAGTATGAGGGCTAGAGAAAGCCTTTTCTTCATCTACCAAGTTAAATTAGTCCTAGGACATTAGTCCTCACTTGGGAGACAGGAATTTGAGAAACCTTAGGCAAAAAGTAGGCAGGCACTTTGGTCTCCCTCACCAAAGTTTACTGCAAAAACTAGACTATTGCACAAAAAGCTTGGGTTTTAAGGTTTTTTACTTTCTAAAGAAAGCTGCATTTGTCTAACCGTATAGGTATGATTTAGTTACACTCTGAAAAGGAGTAGCATGTGGACCGTTATCAGCTTTAGGAATAAACTGTGCACCAAAACGCTGCAAGTTTATTTTAATCACTGAGGAGCTTATTTTTGTAGTGGATTCTTATGTGAATCAGTGAAACACAAGAGCTTGAATTCAATGCATAATATACTGGGATGTTCTGTTAGTTAGCTAAGGAAAATGATCTTGTATGTTTCCTAAGTACACTCTCCCTTTTATATATTTTATCATGATGAAGCGGAGTTGCAGACAAACCCTAGAAAGTCTGGTGTGGCTGAGACCTCAATATTTTCAGACTTTTATTGCGTGTGATTGTAAAACAGGGCATTGTAAGCACCTGTTACGGAAGGATTCAGAGGAACAATCTTGCTGATGAAGTTTAGGTGACATCCAAATGAGTTATCAATAAATACGGAAGACATAGAGGCTGTCCGATTAGACTGACTCTTTTAGAAGCCTCTGTGTGAGATCACATGTTCACCAATGGTGGGTTCTGATGAACAGTGAGTGCTCAGCTAAAGGTATTGTATATTAGAACATAAGGGAGAACAGAATTTTACGTTCCTCACTAAGCTTTCTACAAAAATGTAGGTATGTGAAGCAGTTAAGCTTTAGGTTTTGTGGCTCACATTTACATTTAGGACAGCTAAAATGTTCTTAAAATACCCTTCAGGATATCTAAGAATCCACTTTTTGGATCTCATTCTAAATACCTCACTAAAGCACAGACATAATTACTTTTGGAGGCACTAATGCTTTCTCACAGATGCTGCATGGCCATTTTTATTTTTTAAATATCCAATCAAATTCTACCCTGGAAGTGTAGTTGGAATTTTGGCAACAATTCTTGGAGCCATAGTTTATTAAATGAATTCTACAGCTGCAAAATTTTAGCAATTTTTATTTTGGAACTATATCAAAAGGTTTGCATTGTATAAATGTGCATAAAAGACTAGTTTAAATTTAATCAATGATGCATAACCCAGATTTAATAGTGCTTTCTGCTGTGCCCAAATCCCTTTCTCAGTGGGAGATGAGTATTGAATCAAATACTGTTTAGAGGCTTATTCTGCCAAGTACAGATTAATCTCAGAATGGCGTGAGAATCTTCTCATTTAATCTGATAAGAGCAGTGCAAGTATGGGGCACTTAACAAAGATGACCTGGCACACTCTAAAAAATGGTAGATGCAGGTTCCTTCAGAGGTTACTTGTGTTTAGTTTTAGAAAAGCACAACCTTCTATGTCTACCTGCACTGTAACTTTCTTCCTGTTACACTTTTAAGATCTCTCAGTGCCTTATGGTAAATGCTTAGTCACCAGCTTTCAGTTCTCGAATTGGAAGAAAGGGATCAGAATGCCCTCATCAAAAAACAACTGATTTCCAGACAAATGCTGTCTTGGGCTTATGTTGGATGTGACTTTTAAAGTGCAGTCTGCAGGTTTTCCAAACCCATATTGAAGTACTTCAATTTTGATGTGTAAATAATTGAGAAAGAGGGTCCCAATATAAGTTAAATTGAAATAATCCATCTGTACTGGTTACTGTAAATGATTTACTTTTGCTTTTGAACAAGACATATTACAGTTCATATTGTAGTCTTTGGGTCAGCTTCAATGGCAGAACGATACTCAACAGCTTTTCTGGTACGTTCAGAAGGAAAACAAGAGACTCGTGTTCTTCTATGGTACACACAAGAAGTCAAGCATGTATTTCTGCAGATTAGAGGTTTTGACTTGACAGTAGGAACAATTAATGTCATCCACATATTTAGGCCACCTGTGGAAAGCAAGTGTTTGGAATTGGAACGTTGTACTGTGAATATAGAGTGGCACGAGTGTTTTCAAGCATGAAACAGGAATGTGTTTGCTAATTTGCAAATATACATTCACTCAAGTGTTTCACAGCATTCTAGTTGCAGCAATAGAAATGGAATAGAAGATGCAAGAATTAAGTTTCTTTTATTATAGATGGAAATCTGGAAAATTAATCTGATCTATCCTCCAAAGTTTTTTGCCTAAAGCTGTGCATTTTCAAAATGTTTTTGTGCATCTAAAAGTAGCCTGCTTGATACATTCACAGACAGTTATTAATTCTCTGCCTTGGAAGAGCAATAAGAGCAAATATAATTTGTCTTTACATTTTTGTATGCTCTTGTAGTGGCAAATAAGTTTCTTGGTAATAAAGGAAATAAAATACTAGAAGTAGTATCTAAAACTTCCTGGTGGCATAGTTTTTGAGCTTATTTTAGGTATGTTTTAATCAAATTTTGATTCAAAAAGTAATCTATCCATCCTTGCTCATGTTAAATATAGATTTTTATTGAGTTAGGCTTAGTCCCACTTGTTAGAAAAATGCATTACCTTGATTCATGAGCAAGCATTTTTACTTTATCTCAGTAATTCTGAGCTCAATCTGTTATTAAGGTGGTACCAGCATCTGTATTTGCTAATGAATTTTTAACACTAAGCTAGAAAAGGGAAATAAAAATATCACAAATACTAAACATTTCATACATAGGAAACACTGATTGCTACCAGAGATCTTTTTAGCAGGTAATATTCCACCTCTAGTTATCAGCTACCAGAAGGACTTAGTACCATTGATCATGACCCTTTGCTCCTGGTGACTCAACAACTTTTCAACCCACCTCTGTATCTTACAAGTATACATGTCCAGTGTGGCTGCAGGGGTGCTATAGGATATTGTCCTGGAAACTTTTCAAAAGTTAAGCTGCATCTGCTGTTCTCTTCCTATCCGCAGGGGCAGTCATCTCATCAAAGGAGACAGGTAGGTTTATTATGTATGATGCTTTGCGCTTGGTAAGTCATGCTGGCTGTATCTAGTCATGATTTTATCATATGCCTGAAAGTCATTTCCCCCTAGACTTGCTCCATAACTCTCTAGGGGGTGAGGTTAGTGTCACTCAGCCAGTAAATTCTGTAAATCTCTTTTGCCTATGAGTGTCATGACTGGCTTTTTTGAGCCATCAGGAACCTCCTGTTTGCCATGACCTCTCAAGGCTGATAGTGAGTGATCTCAAAATGCGTTTTGATTTTTTCCCCCTGTGTCCTGTTAACAGGCAAAATATGATTCAAAAGAATGAAGAAATTAGATTGATTTTGCTTATTCACGGGAAACGCATCATCAGAAGTGCACTCCAGTGAATATGGCAGAGAACCTCAACAATGATTTCACAGTTCACCAACTACTGCTATGAAGAAAAGAAATGCATCATAAGTACAGCGTTAAATTAGAAGACCACTTTTAATTTTAAATTTAAGATAAAAAAAAGAAAAAACCTAGTACATTTATAAATACAAATTAATCTTTAAAAAGCCACTTTTTTTATTCCATAGAGAAAAATACATTACATTTCTTCTCCCCTGCTGTGTGCAGACTAGATACTGAGGAAATAAATACTTTTACTAAACGTTGTTTATAACTTGATTGCTTACACATTTCTGTTCCTCTTTTTCTCATAGAATGACTGAAAGTACATTTTTACTTAGTAATTCTAAACTTAAGTAGGAGGAGTGGTGGTTTACTTTACCTTCTGTTGATACATTTAATGAATTTCTACTCTATGTCAGAAATATATTTAAACAACAACAGCAACAAAGTCTGTTACCAGAGTTGGTTACATACATCTTAAACTTTGCAAAAAGTTATCTGGACAAGTTAATAGCAAGTACCTTTCTGTTTTATTACTGCTTAAATGTTTCAATTGGTATGTGTAGGATGTATCTATTAGGTTAACCTTGTCTTAAGCTACCTGGAGCTTTGTTTTTTTGGTTCGTTTAGGACCTAAGCAAAAATCCACGGAGACATTTGTAAACTCTCCCATTGCTTCCAGTGAAATTTAAGACAGAGTAAACATCTCATTGTTTGCTCTTGCAAAGAAATTTGTGGAAATATTAAACATACCAAACTGTAAAGAATATTTTTTAATATGTTGACACTAATGCCTCTTAACTTGGTCCCAAGGAATACTAAGTGAGCAACCTATAATAAATGAAATTAAAATACCTATTTATTAAAAATCTTAATAGTGTTATTCTTAGTTCAGTTTAACTTCAAGTCAGGAAAGGAGCTGAAGGAGCCATAGTTGAGTGGGGTTTTTGCCAGTGAAGAGAGAGAATTTACTTCTAGTCTTTTCCAAATTTACTTTTCAGTCTTTTTAATATGCTGGCTCTTGCTGACTGGCAAACACACCGGCTAAGTGTGATGGTTTCTATTCATAGATTAGTTTTTATAAAGGCAGGATCCAGCATTCCTGTGTATATCCATTAGATGTTCATTATCATTTAGTCTGATAAATAAATACACTGTGTGAAGAGGTAGACAGGTGGTTTAGTAATCTATGAATCACAAACATGAACATACACGCCAAGCTCTTTCCTGATTTTTGTCCCAGTCTTTTCCCCAGGATGATGGTTGATATAAATCGTTAACATTGTGGCTATACAGCCCGTTAATTTGAAATGCTGTGTGTGTAGAACTGTTATCCTAATCGGAAGGTCTGTTAGCAGTGTGTTCAGTAAGTATGCCTATCTCTCAGCCTGAACTTCTCTTGCTCTTAATGGGTACTTAATTGGAAAGGAATTAATTCAAACTTGATTTATATAAATCTGAAGACTTTTCTGTTGTCTATACGAACTAGATGCTAGATACTAGTGGGTGCAAAAGGTGTAGTTCCTGTATGGCATTTCCAGTGTTTCAGGGACTCTTGCAACTGGGGTTTGAAACTGTATTTGTGACAGTGAAATATCTGCGGGATAGTCTTTTTTACTGTCACTTTATCTTGAAGTGTAGCTCTATATACACCTAATCATCTGATTAACTATTGAAATTGGTTAGAAACTACAAAGATATTCCTCATTACTTTTTTTGTAGATAAATAAACTAGAAAACAACATATTTTTTAGCATTTAGGTAGTTAACTGTGTTAATCCAACCAGAGTAGACTTATAAATTAATACTGCAGTGAAGTTAAGGGGATAATATCTACCTTGCCACGTGACTGTTTCAAGCTGTCTGCAGCCTTAGGCAGACATCCTATAAATGCCACATTTAAAAGGTTAGCTCTGCATCTAAAAAAATGTTTAGAGCCTCAGGCAAATTTGACTATTTTACTTGATATCTACTATCACAAGGGCATAAAGCAACTGTAAACTTCTCTAATCAACCTGTTAATCCCATTTCCTATCTCTGCAGGTCTAGGATGATGGAAGTAGTAGGGCTGAGGGAAAAAATCTGGCCCTCAATTTTGTTTGTAAAATGAGATCTAGATTTTTAAGACCTAATTATGTATAAATTTTAAAATAGTCTATAATTATGTGACAGTTTATATACTGACGTGGTAAAATTATACAGGAGATTCTGCTTGTAATTTCCTTTGAAAATATTCTGCATGTGCTCAATCCACTTTCCATTTATACACAAATGCAGAGATCCAGTTTGGTGTCATAAACCAATGAAAACTGTAACCCATAGTGTAGTTCTTGTAAACTTTTCTAGTTTAAATGGTTGAATATGAATAAAAAGGATGGATGGAGGAAAGGAAGTATGTTGATTTAAAAAATAACTTTGCATAACTAAATAAAATATTTAGTTCATTTTTCAAAAACGAATTTATAAGAGGGGGAAGTGTCTGCACTGATTTAAAAGCACACTGCAGTGAGATTCTTTCTAAAAAATGTTAGCATGCCAATCTATTATAGTTATGGTCTCACGTGAAAAAGCTGCTTTATCTGAGTAAAGACTGTTTTTTAGGTTTGTTATGACAAGTTTTTTTTTAATAAAATGCGACTTCTGAAATCTCTCTAATTAAATCTATTTTTAGCTCTTATTTTTCATATTGCCAAGTAAAAGCAGAATCTAAAAAGAAACAGTTTACTAAATGGAATAAAAACAAGTCGGCATTGAAGGTCAGTGTCTTATTCAGAATACTGCGTAGGGAACATAATTTAATATTCTGATGCTTTTTATGCCATAGGTTTGTTGCTTCTTATTTCCGATAAAAACAGCAGAAAACTTAATCATTAATCCATAAATTATTCTTGAGCGGCTCTGGGAGATTAGTTCTTTATTCTTGCAGGCATAATGGCAAAATAAATGTTACATCTGGAATTGGAAGTGGATGAGAATGTTTTTGCAGGCAGTGCGTTATGTTTCTAAGTGTGTGCGGTTGCCCTCAGCCAACCTGAGTCTTTCAAGCAATCAAAATGCATTTTGATGGTTGATGTATTGACCCATTGCTAGGTAATTCCATTTTTCTACCTGAACATTAAGGTTCATTAATCACTCATGCTCACGGAAGTCAATAGGACTGTATATCAGGATTCTGAAAGCGGACTTATAGAATTACATATTCCAACAAAACTAGGCTTGGAAATGTCTTGGAGGCCTCACTATTACTTTGAAAATTTTACGATGAAAATTGAATCTAATTTGACTAATTCCAACTAGGTGTTCTCTACAGTCAGTTGAAAATAGTAATGATTCATCCCACGTATCCTAGATATCTATTTTAGCCTAGAGTTGCATCAAATTGAGTTCTATGTTTCATGAATAATTGCTGCACATACACTAATATGTCTTCTTTCAGAGGCACATGGCTTGTCTTCAAGATGCTGTATTTATAATGCAAGTATATGCATAACTGAAGAATTTTTGGTTGTGGATACTTTTATATAACAGCAGTGAAACTATATGTAAGATATAGACACTGCTTATAAAACATGTATATTTCTGCAAATAAGGATACAAACTTATTCAAAATGCTCATCTATCTTTATTGAAATTTTTCTTATCCTCAAGAACTGTCAAAAACTTACCCAGATCTCATAAAGTTTATTAGAATAACCCCCAGACTTAATCTGTTTCTACTATAAGGAGCTACTACAAGGAAGAAGTGTTATTAACTAGAATGTAGTTTTAATAATCATCATTTGAAGAAGGCAAAATGCTATAGCAGTAAGAAATTGGTTTGGCCTAATGCATATTTCTGTACATTAATTAAATAAAAGCAAATATTAACTGCTGAGAATATACCTAGGTTGTTTAAGCCAATATCCTTTGTTCACGGAGAGGAAAGCCTCCATTTGGGATGATGAGTACGTTCAGGAATACAACTAAATATAGTCAGAGAATGTCTATAATAATTAATTAATAGAATTAAATTATTAATTAATTTAAATAATAAAATTTGTTTGTTTCACCCTTTTTCTAGATGGGTGTGCTCTTGGTATATTACTTTATCTTTAGCATGTGGCTCAGAATTTTGAGCTTTAATGTGGCAACTGTGGGAATCTTGTTCTTATGTTAACAGCATACAATGCAATTAATTTTTTTATTGGAAATAATGTGAATGTAATATTCACTTACAAGGAAATTTCACTGTTATTTAGCATCAATTAACTTGACATAAAAATCGTTTGTTACAATTCCCATGTAAAGTAGAAATATTTATTTTAAGTGGCAAATTATGCTTAGCTCTTCTGGTTTTTATGTTGATGTACTTTTATTCCACTGTAACTAATTTAACATTAATTAATGTCCAGATTAGCATTTCAATGATAATACATCGATGCTGGGAATTGCTAGGAATACTCAATTTTGCTGGCGTGTTTAGTTGGGAATCGGGGAACACTCTTTTTCTCATTGTAAATCTGTTGTAACTGCCTTTCTGTCATACTCTGTGTTCCCGAACATCACAGTGAATGGGATTCTCCATGGCTCTGTTGAGATGTGTCAGAATAGGTGTGAAAGCATGAAGCTATTCCTCCAGCCTTGTCACTGTAGGATCTGTATTCTCCAGAAATGCCCTTAGCACTGAGACTGGCTTCTCTGCAGTGTAGGACTTTCACTCTTCTTTGCATGAAACTGTGTGATCATTTAGTAACACCCTTCATCCATAGGACTGTTCTGCCTTGAAAGCAGTGTTGTGCCATGTGTTAATGATATCTTTCACAGTTGCTAGACATTTTTGAGTATGGAGTATCTTTGTCTTTGTTCAGTGTAACATACTGTATTAAGAAGTAAACAGCCCATGCAGGTATCATTCTGAAATAACTTGGAAGGTATGACCTGCAATCAACTAAATTGTATAGCTAACCAAATGTTAGACTTGCTAAATGAGCCTTTATTTATCTGGAAATAAGTTCAGTTTGAAACACAGGCTATTTGAGGGAACAGGCACTTAGCCTTCTGTATGCTTTGTTTTGATCTTTTTGTACAAAATAGAGTTGCACTTTACTGTGAGAGATTAGACAGTAAGTGAGACATAGCTTGGGTGATATTGCAAATATAAAATATAAAAAATAGCTTAGATTTTTAAAATAGAACAAGTTTAACAGAAAGCATTTAAATTACTCTGAAATAAGTAGGGCAAGATAGAAAACGCTAGGGAATTCAACATGAAAGTTTGATTCAAATCGCATGGATAATTCATACTTCATATTCCTTCTCCTTTCAGTTCAGGATAAAATTCATGCTAAAATTCTACTCAGGACTATTACAAATTAAAAATCCTGTTTCTTCCTATGAGAAATAGCTTTGTGTTTCTCTGCACCTTATTCTTTATCTTTCTAAAAGGATGTTTTCTAAGCTCCTAAAAACTACTCCTTTCTGCTCGACTATTATTTTGTTATTGGTGGTGGGTTTTTTCAAAAGATTCCTTTTACTGTTCTTACCCCTTAAAAATATAAATTCAGTGAATTGATTTCGTTCAAGTCTTCTTTCATCATTAAGGCTCTCCCATCTTCCTTAGGGTTCAGTCCAAAGTGCTTTGAAGTCAATGAGAACTGTGCCCCATTTTCTCCACAGGTAAGTTGTGGAAGAGTCATTAGATTTCACTACACACTATGTAACTACAAAACTCTTGGTGTCTTGAGAAGTAGGTCTGTTCTAGAGTACTTATTTTAATTTGAATAAAGAGAATTTGGTCTCCTCAAGGCTGTATAATTCTCTTCATTTGAGTGTTTTCCCTCTTCTTCACAGTCATGATTTTTTTTTTAAGACCAAAAGGCTTCAGCTTTTATACATAGTAATTTATGAACATTTGGTGTGAGGTGTGGCACAATAAGTGTATTTTTGTGAGTTTGAATGACTAGTTCATTATCTAAATAAGGTCTTGTAAAACTTTAATTCTGCAAACTGCAACAGGATTTTCTATAAATGATTTATATTTTGTAGCAACCTATTTCAGAAATATTTTAGAGAACTGTGAACTATTTTTACTGGTATTATTTTTCAAAGATATTTCTTGTTTAGAGCTAGGCACATTTATAATCTCAGTTCCATCTGATTAGGCAGCATTTGGTTGATACCTGCCCCTTACAGCTGCCTCCAGAGGCGAAGAATCTTTCTCTTTTTCCAAAGGGCCTTGTCAACACCTCTGTCTCTGGCCAGGGGTCCCATCTGCTTTGCTTCTTTACC
This sequence comes from Dromococcyx pavoninus, assembly GCA_033558185.1. Classification (NCBI taxonomy): domain Eukaryota; kingdom Metazoa; phylum Chordata; class Aves; order Cuculiformes; family Neomorphidae; genus Dromococcyx; species Dromococcyx pavoninus. The sequence goes on along the minus strand of JAUMJL010000201.1, from coordinate 2,020,499 downwards.
ATTGAAATCTATGGTATCAGTTCCATTGTCCCAGTACTGGAGCAACCAGGAAGTGATTGACACCCTAGCGATGGCTAAAGTCCTTTCTTAGAAGTCTCAACTCCTTCGTGAATAAGGATTTGATGGCTGCCTGTGGTTCTAATTGTCCTGAACCATCCTCTTGCCGATCCTGTGATGGCTCTGGTTTCGAAGGACGGTGTCATGATGAAGGTGTCTGTGGTAATGAAGGACATTCTGGTCATCAAGAACTTGGAGATCACAAAGAACTTACTGGTTGCTGTGAAGGACCCTCTCCTGGGTCTTCCTCCTGCACTGAAATTGGAGCTGTTTTTTCTTCACTCACCCTCCTATTCTCAAACTGACTTGTCTGTGTGTTTCTTGTCTCTACCCCTGTCCTGAGCTTTGTTTGTATTTCCTTGTCCTCACAGGGGAAATGGAAATAAATCATAGAATCATAGAATTGTCTGGGTTGGAAGAGACCTCCAAGATCATTAAGTCCAACCCTTAATCCAACACTATCATGATTACTAGATCATGACACTAAGTGCCACATCCGGTTTTATTTTAAAAACCTCCAGGGATGGTGAATTCACCACCTCTCTGGGCAGGCCATTCCAATGTCTGATCACTCGTTCTGTGAAGAGCTTTTTTCTGATATCCAGCCTAAACCTTCCCTGGCAGAGTCTAAGCTCGTGCCCTCTTGTTCTGTTGCTGGTTGCCTGGGAGAAGAGTCCGACCCCCACCTGTCTACAACCTCCTTTCAGATAGTTGTAGAGAGCGATGAGGTCACCCCTGAGCCTCCTCATCTCCAGGCTAAACAACCCCAGCTCCCTCAGCCTCTCTTCATAGGACTTGTGCTCAAGTCCCTTCACCAGTTTTGTTGCTCTTCTCTGGACCCTCTCCAGCACCTCAATATCTTTCTTGAACTGAGGGGCCCAGAACTAAACGCAATACTCAAGGTGTGGCCTCACCACCGCTGAGTACAGGGGAAGGATCACTTCCCTCGTCCTGCTGGCCACACTATTCCTGATACAGGCCAGAATGCCATTGGCCTTCTTGGCCACCTGGGCACACTGCTGGCTCACGTTTAGCCTCCTGTCAATCAGTACCCCCACCTTACTGCTCTCCAACCACTCTGTCCCCAGCCTGTAGCGCTGAGAGGAAAAGACTTGTGTGTACCTGATACCTTTCTACATAGACCAGAGGGACAGGAACTATTCCTGTTAAAAATGACCGGAAAAGTGATCTTTGGTCATGTGCATGTTAAAAAGAAACTCTGTGTCCAGTAGCTTTAGCACATCTTGAGACACAGACATCTGTGGTAACCCTGTCTAGGTGTGCAGTTATGAGACAGCTGTGTTCTGTGTATGGCATTTGTGTAACAGAGTGCTCCACAAGCTCTCAGCAGGGTGTCTGTGTGAGATAGGCTGTTACAGATCTCTTCATTACTCCATCAGCTGGGATCTTTGCCTGCTATGTATCGGAAGTATAGAAGAAATTAAGAAAGGGTGCTTGAGTAGAATCTTCTGTTAATACTGTGCTTCTCCACAAAAGGATACCTTCTTCTAATGCTGAGAACTTTGATGCCATGAATTCATAAGATTTATGAATGATATAAAATATAGATGTTATATGTTTCCACACCTTGTGTACATGTCTGTCTCTTTTGTCTCTTATGTACATAGCAGTATGGTTGATTTTTCTGAAATTGTTTAGCTGAAATGTTTCATGTGCATATTTCTATTTTAAGAACATTCTTTAATCTTAAAGCAACAACATATTAATTCTTGTATATGCTGGCCTAATTGAAAACTGGTATGTTGAATTGAATGGAGTTTCTGCCCTCATATTCAACTTCAAATGCATTCAGTCTGTGAAAGGAAATTGTGTTTCTTTACATCTTATAATTCATGTATAACATCTTCACAAATGCTCGGGCTTAGGAAGGAAGTTCCTTGATGTGTGTTAAAAAGAAATACTCACCAGAATGGATTTTTTTCCCCCGTTCTCTAAGGAAGAAAAATTTGAGTCAGACTCATCCTAACTTTAGAATCAACCCAGAAAACACACAGCATATGCAGTAATAAGCACGCTTATCTATAAAAACACCTGGAAAATGAAAATTTGGCTTATTGAGTGCTGTAATCTCCCTTGCAACATATTTAAAATGTTGCTTTTTGAGTAAATTCCTATTGTGCAGCATAATTTAAAATGTATTCAGTTTTTTCCTTTTCACAGTTCTTTAAAGTGAAGTTTGTTCTATAGCTGTGCACTATTAACCTAATTCCTGTTTTCTTTATTCCTTTCATTGTTCTATACACTGTAGAAGAAATACATTTTTAGGGTTGCTGATAACTTTTTAAATAGATAATACAGGATTTCTGTTAGAGCTTATAAAATAGTTTTATAATCTATGCAGTGTTCAGGTTAATGTAGCTTTTTCAGCAACACCATTTTTTAAGAACTTTCATGAATTTTGTTTAATATATAAATTTTTCTTACTTTATTTAATTAAAAGGCGTTTGGAAAATGTTATTAAAGTTCTAGGATTTCCAAATTAAGTTTACTTTGCTGGAATATGTGATACTAATCTGTAGAGTTAGCTTTGCAGTCCCAGTCTGTAAGGTACAAAGCGCTAAACGTTTCTTTGAAAAATATTTGGCAGTAAAAAAATCAGTGTTTGTGTTATCTTCATGATGGTATCCAGAGTATTACATGTCAGGTGGCTCAGTTTCCAAAGCACCATCTCTCTCCTCTAATTGAAACATTATATATTGATTAGAGAATTAAGTTAAAGCCAATTCATATTTCATTCTCTGAGACAAGAAGGGAGTGGTAATTTTTTCTGAGGAAGTCAATCCTCATCAAGGTTACACAAAAAACAAAAAAAAAGGCAGAGAAGAATTGAGTGTTACAGAGAAGATTTATTTCTGAAGACAGTTGCTTTGGTAGTAGTATTGGACCCTAGAGAAATGTATACTAGAGTGAAATTGTTGAAACAAAATGAAACACAGTTTATCTCCTAATGCACTACCTGGGTTATCTACTTATCAAAAGCTGTGTCTGAAATGAGCGTTCAAACTCAGTGAAAGCTTCAGGCAGTACCCAGTCTTACAGCATGCCTGAAAAATAGCATAGTGTGCTTTATGGTACACTGTATATCAGCTTTGTTTAATGCTATCAAGCCAAAACAAGCTTGTCAATGAAAAGAAGTGTAGCTGAGGAAACGGGCTCAGACCCCACAAAGATCAAGCACATATTTTTGGCTTGATTTGACCAGTTAGTAATTCTTCCTTTCTGTTGCTTTCTACTTTAGAAAACTGAAAACTCTCACTGCTGTATGATGCAAATGATGCTTTTGATGTGGATGATAATGTGGTCAATTATCTGTCAGTTTTAGTAATCATTATTTCTACTTTGATCTTTATTTACTCCTCCAGTACTCTGTTCTGGATGGTCACCTTCGAAATGTCCTTTTAACTTTTTATTTGAAGATGTCACCATGTGTTTCTGATTTCATTTACAGAGATCCACCAATTTGACATGGGATCAAAAGAGGTGTCACTATAAACTTGAGGGTCTTTCTAAAACTGTTCACTATCAAAAAACTATCACTTATTGTTAGTAACATCACGGATTCTTGCATACTAAAAGCAAGTCCTCAATATATATAAGCCATAAAAAAGAGGGACAATTACCTCTGCTAATGCAGAAGTTGATGCTTAGGTCTATGTTCTTCAGCTGGAAATGCATTGGTCTTAAAATGTTACTAGGTTTCAAAGGCACAGCTCTGCTATGCTTCACTGTTAAAGTGTTTCTCTTTAGATTTCTTCATGAAATATTTTGCCATTCAGTGGATATGCTTTATCACTTTCCCATAGTTTAGGCCAGAATCAGAGTTTAACACCTATTTTCTCAAGTAACACCCACTGGGAAACCCATCAAACACCATGAGAATACAGGTCTGGTTTTAGCCATTGTTTTTTTCCTGTTATTTAGCAGTCAGGCCCCTAGCAAACTCTGCAATGTTTTCCATTGTTTGAACATGACACTCCTCTCAGTAAAGCCTTTTTTAAATTCTCAGACTTGCCAACATGTGCATCTGAAGTATCGTAAGTCTTTATGGAGGCATATCAAAATGAATATGGATGATTTCAAACTACATTCTGCATTTGCACTAGGAGTCATATTTCCCCAGATATATTTTCTAATCCAATAAATTTATGGGCTGTACAATGTCCATAAGCATTGACAAAGTCAAGCATCAACCCTTTAGATGTAGAAAACTGGCAATGAAATTTTATGTAGAGTGTCTATTTTATGTAACTACCTACTATCATTTCTGTGGCAAGCTGCCGCTGGGTGAAACTGTTTCTGCACTGCAGTTTCTTCCCATCCCAGTTGTATAGAGTTTCTCTAATTTCCAATCATTTTTTGATTATAGTGTGAACATTTAAAAAAAAAGTGCTATATCTCTTCCTTTTGTGCAGACAAGGAGCAGTTTAGAGCTGGATGTTCAGCTCTAAAAAACTATATTTCAGGTATTTGCTTTAGTGCAACCGTTCTGATGTGACACTGTTAAAGAATGGGCGGTCCCTCTCGTACGATTTGGCTAACATGAAATTTCAAGATGGGGAACATTCAGAAGATGCCACTGAAATTGGCAATTGTGTTAGTACTTCATATTTTCATAGAATCATAGAATACTTTGGGTTGTAAGGGACCTCAAAGATCATCTAGTTTCACTCCCCCTCATCTTTCTCAATTATTTGTTCAGAGTTGAGCTCAATATGGCCCTGTTCTTGCTTTAGATTCTATGACAAAATAATTTTGCTTTATTAGTAAACATGTCATGAAATACAGTTTGGAAACTAGAGGAAGATGATGGCTAATTGCAGGTATGTCTTTATTTATAATCTCTATTCTTTTTAGCCTGTTATCTAGACAAGTAAATTACATTGAGATTCACTAAATCTGGGCATTCAGCTCATGCTGGCAACTCTAAAACCCACTTCAATAATTCAAATATCCATAAGCACAGATACTTCTGAATGGCAATGCATTTTCTTTCTTCCTGACTAATTTTCAATGATTTCTACATTCAAAATATCCTGAAGTTATGTACTCTTTCTACATGATCTGCTTGATTATTCTATCTGCTGTATTTGTAATTGGGTGAGCATAATCACAGCTAAGTGCAATTCCTCACTTAACAAAAACAAGATGGGTAGCAAAGCTGATCACCCAAAGCGAAATGCTGCCAAAGAAACAAATCTAGGACTTTACTTTTCAGAGTTCATTCTGGTTCTCATCAGCCTGTGTAGGGTTGAATAACAGGTGGTGGTACCTATGTTTTGAAATTAGAATGCTTTGCGTTTCCTATCCCCTTTAAGTTGGCTTGTGTGTTACTTTACTAATATATTTTTTTCCAAAATACAGATAATTTTTGGAGGGAAAACATGAGATATATACTATGTTCCTAGTTCCTCTAGTTTCTATTATAAAAATATGAAATTGATTTATATTTCATGTCCAATTTATATCTACTTGGAATCTCTTCTTCGGAAATAAGTTAGTCTTTCAAATTAAGGTTGGAAAAACCCGGTTCGTCTCAAGTAGACATATTGCACTGTCTTATGGTTTGTGGCATGACAGATTTTTGCAGGTGTAGAATGAACAGGTTGCATTTGGATTTCACCATGAAGTGAGGGTGCTTGGATTCTAGAAGATGTTCATTACTCTCTTTTGAATCAGGTCTTGATTGCTGGCACTTTCTCCCATGAATGTTAAGACGATTCCCTTCCTAAGCAGAAACTACAAATTCTCTCCCTTCATGCTTAGTGAAATGTGAAGGAGCATCTGAAGGAATCTGACTCTTGGGCAGTTAAGAAAAATCCTCTTTTTTTTTTTAATAGAACTGTAGATCTTTGGCTGTATAATATTTAAATTGAGAAGCTTATGCTTGTTGATGTAATTGTTTACACCAAAGGTGCCATTGCTTTAAATGTAAAAAACCCAAGAATTTGTAGGAGAAAGTTTTGGCTTCATTAAAATCAATCAAAATTTTCTATTATTTTCCTTCTATTTTTTTTCAAGGACTTTATCTATAATACTGGAGTAAAACACAATCCCAAGGCATAAAATTCAGTCTTCAGGCTTTTACCTTTGGAGTAAAGAAAAGTTAAAAAACAAAGCTAAATATAATCAAAGGTAAGGCTTGTTTGGTATTAAAAAGGAAGGAGATATTTACTGAGAAGCAAGGAACATAATAATCAAAAGGCAGATTCTTTCCAACCTTAGTGAGTTTTAGAGCCAACATCCTTTCCAATATAAAAAGTGCATGTTATGTGTAGACAAGGATTTAATGAATACACTTTGAATAAAATCCTAAGCCTCCTTTCTCTGAAAAGCATTAAGTACAAGGTATTAAGAAGAAAATGCTTTTTTAAAATGGAAAAAAAAAACCCTTGGCAGACAGGTATAACTAAAAAAAAATAAATTCCATTATGTCCTGGAAAAGGATTAGCAATTATTTGCATGTCTCAAAGTGTTTGTAATGTGTTTATTAAAAATTACTTTGTCGAAAGAAAATTCATTTGAAATATGAATATGAGAAAGACAATATTAAAATTCAGATCAGGTATATTTTTGATTTTGAACCTGTCATGTTTTGAGCCACCCTACAGCAATATGTATAGGGTAAAATAGTTCATGAGAGAATGTCTGTGAGTTTTAATGACAGGGTTTTTATAACCTATCAACTCTGGAAATAATACCACTGCTTTGCAAAAATTTTCAGTAAAAATCATATGACAACAATAATGATGATCTATCTGTGGAAAGAGAATATTGATTAAAGATGCATGAATGTTAAAACTAAGGCTTTTGGTCCCAGATCAAAGGATTTTCAGTGATCCAAAGCAATACCTCTTGGACAAATATAGTGTATTTTACACCTGAAATTTGAAAACAACTTGTGGCACATTGGCATAATTTATGCGAAAGAGAACACGTTTTACAAAACTCATTACTCGTTGCAGTGGGAGCCCAGAACATAACCTGCATAGGTAATACTGAAAATCCAAGCAGTTTCATATCAATTGTCTTAGGTACATAAATAGCATTGAAACTCTATCCCATTAGCTGTTTTTGTTTTCTTTTGGAGGGTGGGTGTATATGCGCATTTTAATGACAAAAATGAATGTGAAGCTTGGAGATACCCTTAGGGAAGAGTATTTTTTCCCATAAAAGATCATGGCATGAGTTTAGGTGATTTCTGAGTTGTGTGGGGTTTTTTTCTGGTTGTTGGTGTTATGTCACAGCAATGATTTTCATGCATTTATTGTTAGGAAAGCCCTTGTCTTCTGAGAAATAACTGATCCCAAGAGTGTTTTGAAATCAGTCTTAGGTTGCCACTGGCATTATGTAAAAGTATTAAACAGATGACCCTGCACTTCTGGATCAATGGCAAGCTGTCACATGACTACCATGTAATGATATTGGCTCTTTAAAATCCTTATCCATATTCTTTTTTGTAGAAGGAGAATTCTCTTAATCAACTATTGTATTGGGCCTTATTAATCCATCAAAACTTTCTTTATTTTGTGTGATCCTGGAAATTAACAAGCACAGTGAAAGGAAGATTTGGCTATGAAGCAGCTGATTTTGGTCTTGAATTGTGGTGGAGAGTGACATTTTCTTTGCCAGTCACTGAATTTCGTAGGTTGTCGACTACGATGTAGCAAATATGTAACCTTTCTTTTAGTAATCAAAAGGTGTGAAGAAGGACTTGGCTAATTAGAGATGTAACAAATCTTTTCATAACATACTGTGTGTTGCTGTCCTAAAGCAGCTGCAGCTCATTGCATTGGTGTATTTGTCAGTGCTCCACAGGTTCTTTTCAAACAAAATCCAGTCAATTACGATAGATAGATTTATTGTGAATATGTGGAATAATCAACAAAACACTATTCCCTCAGATGAATAATCAGACTTTAGTTGACTAATATCCAACAGTGAAAATGGTTTGAACATTGTATTCCTTCTCTCTTGGTTCAGAAAACATTTACCTGCCTTTTATGTTTTTACAGTGTGGATGGATCTGGTGCTCTATATTCCACGGAGTTGTGGTGAGGGATCTTAGGATATTTGCAACTTCCACTTAAAACAGATAAGTATTTTCATGGATTTCACTGGGAGGTTAGTACAAATATTTAGGCTTAGAATACTTTTAAATATAGTTGTCCTGACATTTACATTTCTGGGAAGTTAACTATTCCTAAAGCAATTTACTTGTTGGTAAAGAAATTATAAAAATATTTCTGCTTGCTTGAATTGAATTGAATAAAATAATCTGGTTCTGAGAAATGCATCATAAGGTTTTCATATAGCTGTACCTGTTATTGCAAGAATTAGATGATCACAAACTTAGTAACTGAACAAGCTCATAGAAAATTTTTTCAGTGGAAATCAAAACCTCATGCTAACTTTAAGAACAAATAACATCCAGAGCATCATCTTATGGAGCATGGATGAGGCAGGACAAGTTGCTAACCAAAATTGATCTCAAAGCATTTGAGTCCTTTGAAAGTTGTTTAAGTAACATTTTCTGTTTATTTTATTAATGCTTGTGGTATAGATGTGAAGGATTTTGAACTAAAAAGTAAGATTAAATATTAAAATATTTATTTGCACCAATGTTTTCATTTAAAAAAAAACCAAACCTGAAAAAATTACCAAATACATTTCAACAAAATATTTCAAGTTATTTGAGTCTGGCTTTTAATGTAAAGTAATATTCTTAATTCACATAAGTTTTTTCTTTCTACTTTTCATCAGACATCTTATGAAAAGGCATACTTTTCTAAAGACATCACAGTCTTTTTCATGTAATTCTAGACAAAATGGACTGTTATTTTAATAGAACTGCTTTAATGAAAAAACACAGATTACCAGGAAAAAAACAACACCCAGACTTGCTTTTATTAATGTCCTGTTCAATTTTTTTGAAACAGAACTTAATTAACATATAACTAAACTAAGTAAAAATGTACTTATTTTTATTAGAGACTGCTGGCAACAATACTATCCATCTGCAATATTTTTTTCTCCCTGCTGCCTGCTAAAGATATAGCTAAATAAAATAATTAATTCCTTCTATGAAAAAGAATACCCGAGTACTTTACTTACTAATTTCTTAAATTTGTGATTTTTAAGAGTAACATCTATGCATTTATTAAATTGATTCATGTAGCCATCCTTTTTCAGATTCAAGGCAGGTGTCTTAGACCATTTCTTTATTATTATTATTATTATTATTATTATTATTATTAATCTTTCACTGCACAAAAATTGTCACTAATTTTCAAGGTCTCTTCTTTTGCCATGGAACTGAATGGGATGATGTTTCTCTGAAATACTCAATGCTATTAACTCATTAGGCTGATTTATTTCAGGGAAGTCTGCTTGGTACCACTATGAAAGTAGAATGGCATACAGAATGCATGAATCTGTGGGGACAACAGGGGAGAACGATGGACCTTTTTTCTGTTTTCCTGGTAAGTATATGCCCTCATATGACTAAGAATGAGTGAAATGAATGAAAGGAAGTGTTTTATGAAGCTGAAAGCAAAGACAGTGAAATCCAGTAGCTTCCAAGAAAAGTGGAAAAACAACACCGGGGAAAAAAGACTGAAATAATAAGAGCAAGGATTGTTTTAGAAAAGGGTGGTTATGAGATTAAAGCAAAAGAAAAAACTCTGCTTAAACCACAAAAATTTTCAAGAAAAAGAGACGAAATTCTGGGGCTTAAATTTCTAATGTACTGGCTAAAAAAACACAAACAAACATTTTGGTAACTTTAATACATTAAACTATATCTGGAAAACAGATATTTTAATAGACTGTAAAAATAACAATGGTTATATTCTCTTAGCTGTCCCAGGATTTTCACATGCCCTTGAGCAGTCTCAGGAAGCAGAATGAATATAAAGTATTTCTCATTCAGAGTCAGGAAGTAACTCCTCTTAAATTGTATATACACCATCAAAAATATTCCAGCTATTTAGAGTGTTGAAATCTTATTAAAGAGATGCACATCCACCTCTTTTCATGAAGTTTCAAGTGTCCCATTAAAGAAAGTCAACTTACATTGATAATTTATTTGGGAAAAGTTGTAGAAACTCTTCACATAGACTTGTCAGGAGACGTTCTTATTCCTGAGAAGCTTTTGATCAATGCAAAGGTTTTTTTAGGCTAATCTACCCTTCTGAGAGGGGAGTTAGGCTAACTGGCCAAGTGCAACCCTTCTGAAAATGAAATAAAAGGCGTTTAAAATCTCAGTGAAACAACAATGCTGAATTGAGTCCTTTTAGCATTAAATAACACATGGCCATTTTGCTATTCTAAGGGCTTACCATTTTTTAGAGTAACAATATAGACACCTTGAATATCCGTGAATATGTGAAAAAAAATACCGAAATAACAGTTGCTATTCCATTGATGCCAGTGAGTGCCAACAGTAAAAGACACAGTGAGAGGAACTGAAGAAAACAAATGGAATTTATTTAAAGTTTCTAAGAAGTATCAGTGACTGAAATATTTTTCGCTTTTCATTGTTTTCTAAAGAGTGAGATTATAAAAATTTACACAAGTTTGGTGCAGAAAAACAGTATGTGCATTGTATTTACAAGACAAACAGAAATAGTTCTGCAGAATCCAAGACCATCAGGCAGTACCTCAAAAGAGTGCAAACAAATGGCTGAAAACAGATGACTGCAAGGAAAAATAAAGTCACACCACTAAATTCAGTCCAGTATAACTCAGCCAGTTTTAACCGCAGTGTTACAGTGTATTTCAGGTTGTAAGGTGGATATAAGGTACAAATAAGCAAGAAAAAGTGGTTTGTTTTTTATTTCCCTTACTTCTGTCGTTTAATTTTCGAAGTCAGTGCAAAGGTCAACAAACAGGTTTTTGACAAGATGATTGATGACAAATTGGTGCCCAAACTGTGGTGCTACTGGAAAGCAAATTTCTTCCTTTGTAGAGGATTCTTCCCCTGCTTAGTTTTCTGTAAACTACTGTGTCGCACAGTCCCCATCTTCTCTAATACCCACCCTGGCAAACTGACTTGCCACTTGCACCTTCTTCCTGTACTGATGCACCTGGGCCCACCTCTGCAGCGGAGCTGCACCACGCAGCTTTGGAAATAATCTTACCCTTGGCAAGGACCCTCGGCAAGGACCCTCAATACCTGTGAGGATTGTTGGCTTTTTTTCTTTCCAGCTTCTATTTTCTGTTGCTCTGAAAACTGCTGTGCCATCACTGTTTCCTGATCTTTTAGAAAATTAGTATCAGCCTCCTGCCTCCATCTCTGTGTGCCTGGAGGGTTAATTAACGGTCATTATTGGTGGCAGTGCCTCTGTCAGCCCAACGCTGACCTCTAGTGAGCAAAGTCTTACGTTGCAAGTTCGACACGAAACTCCAGAGTCTTGGGGGATCAAATGTTGGCAGAAGAGGAAAAAAGGAAAGCTGCTAATAGCGTAGCAAGAACCTAATTCTGCCATCAGGCTCTTAAAAGTTTTGCATTTGAACGTATAGACCTTCAGCGTAAATCGGTCAAGTGTGTATACTTTAGCTTCAATTGTTATTGCCTTGAACTCTTTCTATATTTGGTGTTACCAACTCAACAACTATAATAGAAACACAAAACCGAATTTGGGCTAATTGGCACCTTTGCTGTGAGCATCTTAGTGTTAGCATACTTTCACTCTTTGTCTTTTAAACAGTGTGGACTGCGGGGGACTGCAACCCTGTTTGAGGTGTGTGTTCAGGATTACATTGCAGCCATAAAATCCAAGGATGTTTGGATAGTTGAAATTATAATGCAAACTTCTGTCCAAGGGGGCACGTTCAGAGATCTTGAAACCAAGTTCACATAAACTGGTGAATACTAGTAATAATCTTAAATAATACATTTTATTTAATATTGAATATTAATCCTAAAAATAATTGACTTACTGATAGGTTTTACTGGAACCAAAAAAGTATCAATTAAGGCCCCAAATTTACATCAACTTCAAAGCAATTCTTTATACCATTTGTAATAACTCCAGATTGCATTTTCACCAAGAACTGACCCAGTAAGTACATATATACTAGAACTGCAACACTTTGGTATAGTCTGTAAGTATTGTAAAGTATGAAGAAATTCATCTAGATAAACAGGGTGCACAGATGCATTTCCTTTGGCAGATGCATGCCTCATTTTTAGGTCTCTTTACTGAATTTCTAAACAGCCCTAGACCATGCAGCAAGAAGAAGAAAATAAATAGATGTCCCACTACGCATCATAAGTTTTTTATTAATTTGCCTAAGAAAAAAGCCTGAGAACAGCCATTCTGCGAGGGCTTTGTTGTATCATGGTTTCCATCACTGTGATGGAAAATACCTTTTTGCAGGCTAAAATAGTGTCATTTTTATTATTGGGAAATATATTTTGATTTGTAAAGTTTGTTTAGGAAGTCCTTTGCATATATAATGCTTTACGTTGTTTTTACAATGGCTTTGGATATAGATTCTGGTTTTTCTGATCTGTGTAAAATGGATAAAAGCTGAAGTGATGGAAACTGCTTCCATTAAATTAAATTAATATATTTTTGCTCTTATAATGTGAATGCCAGCTGGTCACTGTATTTCCGAACAGACTGCGTAAGTCAGCAGAAAAGGAAGACAAACTGTCCTAGAGCTAACGCTATTAAAATCATCAAACCAGAAGTGAAATACTTTTCCTATTCTGATCAATGCTTTATTCAGAACAGAACATTACTACTGGTCTGTTTAAATCACATCAATGTCCATCTTAGTGTTTGTAAATAACATATATTCATAACATTAATTAGAATTTGAAGTCGTTAACTGAAGGAGGAAATGCATTCGTCCCTGTGCCGAACTTAACCTCCATCTGTATTCCAGATTTAGTCTGGATTCACCTGACCTACAGTCATTTTTCATGAGTGCCTTCCATAGATATGTACTGGCCACAAAGTGGAATGGGGAAAGATGTCTTCAAGGAAGATCATGGTTGTAAGACTTTCTTTAGCTTTTGATACTACTGAACTAAATCAGCCTCCAATATATTTTCTGTCTGGTTCAAACTAACTGCTGAGATAAAAAGAATCTTTGGGAATCAGCTCCATGAGTCATTCTAGAACCTGCATTAACCAGCTTTCATTATCTCCACAGGCTCTCCAAGCAGTCAAGCATTATATAAACCTATTCAGAAAGAGCATAATGAAATGCAGCTTGGTGGTCAAAGGCTTAAGGTACTGTGTATTTGAGATCCATCAGATCTTTTAGTTCTTCCACTGAACATAATTCAGCTCTTTAGATGGCTTAAAACTTCTTTGAAATTGCAAGCAAGAGGGTGTTTCAGGGACAGGCATTGAGGCATGGTCTGTTTCAGCATTATGCAATTCTTTATGAATCTTTTCATGATTTCAGAGTGGATTGTTACCTTCTGGTTGAGAGAATGATAAGAACTGAGAGTCAAAAACAGTGTCATAAGCCTTTCTAGCATATCATAAGGGCTGGACACTGAGATCCTTGCATAGTATTTTTGTGACTCCAGTTTGCTGGCATCTAATTTCTTCTCGATTGTCCTGAACATAAGTATCTAACAAGGGACCACAGATTGCAACAGACGGCATGTACATGTATGTCCTGCAGAAGTTAGCATTCCAGTAACTTTATTGTGTTTTATATACAGCTCTTAAGCACCAAAACTCATTTTCAAATGTAATTAATGTGTTTAGGCATGTTGGCAATGAGCAGAATTTAGGTTAAGTAACCACGCAATTTTCAAAATGGGTTTAGTCTTCTAATTTGGTGAGACACTGGGTAATATTACCTATTAACCCATTTCTACATGCTATTTTGAAAATGGTGTGCCTTGGTATCTCTAAGCTGCTTTGTGTGTTTGTGTCACTTGAACTTTCTAATAACATACAAGTGATTTTTAATGTAAAAAAATATATTTCAGCTGCATGATAAGGTTCAATTTAAACCAAGGTCAAGTCTTTACCTGTGTAACTGGCATACCTCCATGAGAATCAGTGGCACTTTGCCAGCTTACACTGTGGGGGGCATATATGGGCAAGAACCAATCTTCTTGATTCTCCCCTTAATCCTCTTATCTTTCCATTTACAAATTTTATTTGTTAGAGTTATTTATATTTTATATGCTTATATAATAGCATTTATCAAGGAAAAGACCCCTCAACCCACTATGAACAGTCTATCTACTTTTATCGTCTTTGTTTCCAACATAAACCCTAATTCAGTCTCTGAAGAACAGCCTTCTAGAAATGCTAGTTTATGGAAGCATATAAATACGAACCTTGGCAAGTCCTTTTGTTTTATACTACTCATCAGGCAATAAAGTAACAGAAGAATGTCTGTGGTCACCTAGTTAGAAAAAAACTTTCTTTGGAACAACACCACATATGCATTAATAATAATTTAAAAATACTGTGATTGCCTTGTAAAAGTGATCTCAATAATGCTTTTTTTTTAATTTAAAGCTTATCAGTATCTTTGATCATACTTTGATCCTAAATATACATGGAAATTTTATCATTAATGTATTTGAAACACACAGAAACTCTAGAGTCTCAGTACTGCTAGTGCTGGATTTCTCAACCAGCCAGACTCCTGTGTTGTTTGTTCTTTTTTAACAAAAGAAAAAAGCCATAATAGAAAGGGAAGAAAATTAATAACAAATTCAACATGTTGAATTACTTTTTTAATGGGTTATTTTCAGGAAAGCTAAAATAATGATGATTCGATGGTAGCATTGTACACGGTTTAAATCCTCCTCAAGATGAAGGTCAACACAGGATTCTGAGATAAAAAAGATTAAATATTTTGAACATAAAATGCAGCTGATAATAAAATCTGTTGATGGAAACCTTTTCCATCTTGTATAACGCAAACACATGACATTTTGCTGTCCATATAACCTTTAGCTTTTCTGTCAATATTATTGTGCTGCACTGATTTAAGAAAAGGCATTATGCACTGTCAGAATGAAAGGCACGTTTTAATAATAAAGCTATTATTATCCCCTTATGATGTTGGCATGTAATAGTTTTTTAATGTATTGAATCAGAAGCTATCTGCTTCAATAACTGTGTTTCTAAAACTATGATCTATAATTTATTAAGAAGGGAAGAAAATTTGATGTCAGGAATGTAAACTAAGCACTACAGCAAACACTTGTTGGAAAAAGGCAAAAATATTCAGCAAATTATGACTGAAGGTTCCAAGTATTAGCATAGATCTGAAGTTTGTTTTTTTTTATTTTTCAGATGAATGTTGAACTTTTTGATTTATAAAAAATAATTAGTCAAACAGCAGTAGCAGAAGCTGCATAGTAGTGATTGCATAAGCATTATTTAAAAGACATTCTGTTCAACTATCTTACAGGACTGTTCCATGTAAAAAAAGAACTTGTAGTACCATTTCCAAATACAAGGCATTGTCTCTAAGTAATTAAACAAATTCTTTTCAAGATTCAATACTTGTCTTGTAGCTTTCCTCTTTGAAATATTTATCTTTGCTTCCAATATGTAGTTTGTATGCTGATTTATAAAAGGATGTATTTTTAAGTTGTAATAATTTTTAAGCTGTAGGCCCAACTTTGCCTAAGCAAGTGTTTGTGACTACAACTTTTAGTATTCAAAATTTGTGACTGTTTATGCTTGCAAGTGTGTGTTGTGCAGCTTGCCTGGTCTGTTTTAAAAGTTTTATAAAAAACATGATTAACAACAAGAACAAAATAGTTTCTTGCAGTTTTAGATGTCATTTAAGAAATCTTGTTTCTGTGCTGCTGACACTTCAGTCAAATTATACAAGTATAGTAATACAAGATATGATAATATTTAAGATACTGATTGCAATGATTAGAAGAGTCAGAAGTTCTCATAGCCATATATTTGTACATAGCAAGCGTCAATCTTGCTGTAAAACTAACATCGTGGCACTTTGTGTTCATTAGTCTACCGTGACAGAGCAGAATTCTTCTTGGCACTAAAGACCCAGACTCTGCAGTGACATGAATCCTATGCATTGCAGAGAAACGAGAGCACTTTCTGCCTGTTTTTTTTTTCCAGCCCAATTTAACAAAAGATAAGAATACTAAGGCATTACATTTAATAAATACACATTTTTTATTGTTTTTCAATATGGAAGAGAATGCTTAACAAACAAGCACATTTTAGGGTAACATGACAAAAGCAAAGATATATTCACAACAGAAGGTTCTCTCTTGCTGAGTGCTCTGATATCAATGAGAATCATGTGAAAAACAATGGAAGAAAATCTCTTCAAGGGTTTGCACTAACTTTCAATTAGGGATGCTTTCATTACACTGCAGGATAAAGCTACAGTGAGCATTGTTAATTTCATCCCATATTCCTGCTGTTTATTTGAACAGAATGGATAGCACAGTTTATGAAGACACAAGAATAGGCCCCAATTTTGTTGTCTGAGCTGTTTTAGGTACAAGAATCTGCCAGGATAGATCACCTTGCAAAATGGACCTATAAGATATAGGATCTGAGGGTATGTCTGCACTGTAATATACCAGAGAAAAAACTTAGCTAGTGTTAAATGATTTTCCAGTGAGAAATAGTCTAGCTGTGGCAGGATAGTAAATTATCCTCACACAGATCTGGGCTACTACAAATAGATTTCTACTACCAAAATCAACTGTTGATTATCTGTACCGTGCAGATGGGTAAGAGACCTCAGTGCCACGTCTGAGCTTGAGTCAGCACTGCAATTGTAGAACATCTTGTTCTGCCACGTGCTTCAGGGCAACCCTAAAGTCCAGAATTCTCCAGAATTCCTGAGCTAGAGCTTTAGATTTATCTAAAACTTCCTATACCTGATCTCTAAAATAAACATCTTGCTGAACGCTTACTCCCTGCTAAGTTTGTTTTAGCTCGGATTGAAAAGTATCATTTTTTTGATTTAGCTGTTTATAAAATTTATGCAACCGGCTACCTTGTAAAGCAGTTTGGAAGATTATTAAAGTACTTACAAGAGATTCTTCAAGTGCTCATTATATGCCAATTTTTCACCCTTATCATTAATAACCTCTTTGGAGAAACTGACCTTCCTTACTTCTGGTATTTAGTTCCAAGAGTGTTCTGATCCAACTAGCCATGACTGTAACTCATGTGTAGTTCAAATGTCTGAAATTAATTTTCAAAATAAATTGACATCTGGGGTTCAAATTTGTAAAAACAGATGATGCAACGGCAAAAAAATGAGAGCAGTTTTCTAGGATCATGTACTGCTAGATTGACTGAAAAGTGTTTATCACCAATTAGTTGATTTCAGAAAGTCTATTTTTTCTGCTTTATAATGTGAGCTGTTTTGGGAATTTTAGTACAGTCAAGTGCATTGGAATTGGCTGAACACTTGAATATACTTGAGACTGTAATAATAATAAAACAAATCTTCTATATACAGTTACAAATATTAACAGGAACATTTTGGTAAACATCCAAGTAATGCTTTCACAAACCTGTTACTTACAGTGAAAGTGGAATCTAAACCTGCACAAAAAAATTGTTGTACTAATTTATTTTACTGTTTCTAGAAGGAACTTTTTTTTTTAAAATCAGGTAAGGGCATTTGCATTAAATTTCATTTTTGCAAGTTGCTGTTAGTAGCATCTGCAATGACACAGTTAATGCTGGCCTTTTAACCTTATAGTAGTCATGAAATCTACTTGTCTTATACGTGCATGCATTTTCCTCAGTGCATCAGATAGAGTTTGCTGTTAACCTGGACAAATGCTGTTGCTTCTACTCTGTAAAGACAGCTTCACTATGAATAACCTGAAATAGCCAAATCAGCTTTATGTCTAGGAACAACTGTAATTGTCCTTCATTAATTTATGTATAGCCCGGTAAAATGTTTCACTAATCCCTGTAATAAGCCTTTAAAAGCTCTGAATATCCTCCTGCCTAAAAAGAATAGTACCAAGCTCCTTCCTTCTTCTGATTGACTTTTTTGGCTCTGAACATGCCCTTGAGAAATTATAGTGCCCTAAACATTCTCCTTCCTTGATAAAACACTAAAATATGAAATGTTAGAAATTGTAGTCTGAAATACCATGCTCTTCAGAGGACGAAGGATTTATACCCTCCTTAAGAGGAGGCAGACAGCACAGTTTATAGCATCACAAAGTCCAAGGATTCACAGTAAAACCCTTCCTAAACATGAATAGAGGAGGTTCATATTCAGATGATTTAATGGTCAGAGATGAGGAAAGTGTTCCATAGGAAGGGGATTTAAAAGATTGAAAGTACTATTGTGGAGAAAAAATGCAGAGGATTTTATATATATCTATATATAAAAAGAGTAATACTGTAGAGAAGGAAAATACTTTTGTTACATATCAGTGATCTGTATTTCCAGAACAGAAAAACAATTTAATGAACATCAAAAAGGGACATGTTTAGAGTGACAAGTATAAATACTTGTTCTTCTTCTTTTTTAAATATCTAAGAATAGTTGGTTTTAGGATTGTCATACATTTACTTACTCCTGAAGTCCTAGATATAAGTTGGTGTCAAAAAGCCTGCAAGACTGAACAGTGTCATTCACAATTGATTCAATTTTTTTGTTTGTTTTAATCTGAGATATATTCACTGTTAGATTTACAGATAAAGCCAACCATTTGGCTGCAAAGGTTTCTTTCCACTGAATTGGTTCCATTGGAGGCAAAGTCACAGTGTGTTGCTTCATTCTGGAAAAATAATTGTCGAGTTCTGAAGATAGCCCTGTGGCATCCCTGCCAAGAGACGATTACTCTGTGAGTATGCTGCTTGATCAGTTGGCACATAAAAGGCAAAATGCAAAGAACATATCATAGGCCCTTTTCATCTTCAAATTTTCAGCTGTTCAGGTTCTTGCAATTGAGGCAGACTGCCCTTTTTGTCTATTTCTTGCTTTTTACTGTGCAACTGAGGTCCAAGCATGTGCAAAATAAATCACTGTAGGTGCTTAATAGGTGGTCAGCTGAAGGGAGCGGAGTGGACTTTAAATGCATGATGCATTGGAGAAAGAACCTCAGTGGGAAAGACTTACGTCTGTAACACAGACAAATTAAAAGCAATATCTGTAAGGAAAAAAAGAAAAGCTGTTTCTAGTTGACAGCTATTGCTGTGGTAAATGAGTTTTAAAGTGTTTGTTGTTTCAGTTATAGTGCTGTTTAAAAAGAATAAAACAAAAGCAAAAAAAAACACAACAAAAAACCCCAAACCCACGCTCTTTACCCAGCTCTAACATACTTTTATTTTTGATCAAACTAGTAAAAGTACTCACCATTCAGACTGATCAGATAAAATATCATGCCTGTTATTCAAAAGTTGAAGAAAGAGAAATTTTAAAAAGTTCTGTAATCCTAACTATAGTGATTGCTGCTTCTCCCTCTATAGTGAATGCAGACCTTTGTCAAGAAACACAGCAATTTGGTTTACAAAAGAATGCATATGAGTAACATCTTAAATGACTTGGGCTTTAAAGTAAGTGTACATATTCAAATAAGAGATGAAATTTAACTAAAGCTCATGTTATTACTAGATAGCTATAATGTTATGATGTTATTACTAGATAATATAATTTCATTTTTTAGCAGGAAAACATTAAGGAACGATATATAGCCAACTTGAATGAATGTTTTACATAATTACTCTACATGCATAGTTAGAAGGCATAATCAGAATCATACATTAAACATTTGAATGTTGTATTCTGTTCGTAGGGACAAGGGAAGCAAGACAAGACAGCCCCTTTCTGCTTCAGAAGCAAAACTTTAGTATTATCTTTAGGTGTCAGATGTTGTAGATATTGAGAATATGAAGAGGAGAATGTGACTTGCTACCCTCACAAATGCTTATGAACAAATAACTAAAGCTTCCTTAACATGTGTTGGTTTCTCCTTGTGGGCAAATCTCTGGTTGATAAATCAGTTTGTCCCCTACCATTAGTAAAGCAGCATTTAAAAAGAAAAAATTAAACTTGAAAACTCTCCTATATGCCTCTTAGGATCCGGTAGTGAATGGTCATTGTAATAAACATATACATTCCTTGCGTATTTTAGGTATTCCTCAACCTAAATCAGACAATAAATTAGCTACTAGATCTGTTCTGTGGAAGACTGACATTTTTAATAAAGTAGTTTATTTTCAGAGTATAGGATTTTTTCCAAAAAAATCTTATTTGAAAGAAATAAATTTAAAAATATTTTTGAAATTCTTAAAAGTATCTGAATTTAGGAGTCCAAATTGTAAGGTTCCTGGCTTAGCCTTAATAACCAGCTCTTAGATCTAGTAGACTGATAGTACCAGCAAGATTTCCTATTCATAGCTGGACAGAAAGATTAATAGCTTGGAGAGATTCTCAGATGTGATGTTGTAAAGCCAAGAACAAATCTGAGAACCCGTGGTATAGCTGAGACCATGGAAGTTAGTGAGTTCACACCTGCACAGCAGATCTAGTGAGAGTTAGGAATTCTGTCAGTGCTTTCCTTCTTCCTTCCTTCCTACTTAAGTGAAGCTTCTAGGGCTTCCAGATTGCGTGAAAGTTTTGAAGCCTTGTGGTCCATCATCTAAAGTTTGGGACAGAAAGGGAAGTTGTGTGCTATGAATCTTTGAAGAAGTGGTGCTCCTAACTCCAAATCTGTCTTTTTTTTGCGAGAACGACACAAGAGCTCCGGTTTGTACCTAAATAAATTCCTGCCCCTAATGTAGGAGCAGGAGAGAGTGAGCTGGTGATTAGCCTTTCAGTCAACACACGTGGTAGGGATGTGCAGTCACTGCTGCCCGTTACTGATCACGCTTTCGTTGCCATGTTTGTCTCACAAAAATGTTAATTGCACATGCATTTATTTTATTTTTTAATTAATTTACATGAAAATAAGTTTTGAAATAAATGCTACCAGCATGCTTCCAAGGCAAATAGTTTAGAGACATCCCATTGAAACAAATATATAAAACTTTATTTATTTTTCTCTTAGAAGTTAAAATACCAGGTTTCATAGCTAGCTACAGAAACTGTTCTCAAATCCATGCTCCAGTGCTGTTTTTCAATAAGCTAATCAGATGAACTTCAAGGCTACTCAAACTGAAAACTCTATAAAGTACTTAAAAATGAATACTATTTGTGAAATCAATTGTGATCCAATAGCTGTTACAGGTCTCATTTGAATAAATTTGAAGCTGATAAGATTTGCATATAAATCTATATTCTCAAAGTAGTGTGGAAACTGATTTTAGAACTCAAAACACACTCTGCAATAAAACTATTGAACTATCTTCCATATTTTGCAGATACTATGAAAAATATGTTTCTACATTTAGATCTGTCGGATTAAGTATATACACCAAAAGTATTGATACGCCACAGCTCTGTATTTGGCATAATTTTTACCATTGAGAAAGCAAGTTTTATTCTTTCTTCCATAAGGTTGTTTTGGGTTTCTTTTTAGATAGGAGAGTTGTCTTAGTTGTTCACATATCAGAGGTGTCAATTATTCCACTCTCAATATATGAGTCTGTAAATATCTGCTTTATCCCCTAAATTTTTGCCCCAGAACTTACCAATCATGTCATCGAATGTTCTATCTCTGAACAGTAGGGTAGCTATTAAATTTGAAAGGAAATACTATCCATACAATCCTCTTAATTCCTGCTATAAATAGAGCCGGAGGCACTCCTGGGCCTGTAATTACCTCAGGGGTGTGAAACAGAGTCTAAGATCAATATGAAAAGTTCTGATCTTTTAAAGTAATAAGTACAAATGTTATAAATTAGAATTGTTAATGGTTTTATCCTGGGACGTTACTGTCTCCTAGGGGCATCGGACTTGACAGCACTAAATGGGGATGGGAGCACCGACTAGGACAGCTTTCCTCCAAGTACAGCTGCAGTGGTTTCATCAGTAGAATTGCTCAATTTCTTCTTGTCCAGGTGATGCAGGTGACTTTCTTCTGGAACTGCACACTTCTCTATAAATAAACCTTGCTACACAGAATCTGCAGCACCCAAAAGACTATCTTTTCTGCTTAATGTGTCTCTTTAATAAGCATTTGTTATTACTGCATTAGGTATTTTCTCTGTAGATGCCCATTTTTTACATAATCTGTTATGTCACTTTGCTCAGTATTTTAGATCCTGACTGTAGTTTTCTATTTATATGTGAATTCCCTGAAGGCATTAACTTTTTCACACTAGAACAATCCATACATTTAGAGAAATACATTTTTTTTATATTTCTGTTTGAAGAGGGTTCCGTGCTAAAATACAGCACAATCAAGAATATTAAAAAAGATTCATTCTCATGAATGCTTCCCTAAATGGAAAAATAAGATTATATAAGATTTTGTGTTCTCTGCTTTCTATTTTCTAGTCATGTTCTTTTAGACACAAGTTTAAAAACCTTCAAAGGCTCCTCAGTAGTTAGGCCTTTGCCTGTTTTTCTGTGACTGTTAACTCTTGCATGTTGGCAGCTCTTGCATGAGAAGTTATCACTAACATACACTGTCATCATTAGGAGACTGGAATATTTGTCTAACGGTGTGTTAGCACTCTCATCTGAACTATAAATTATCCTAACTGACTCACGCTTTGTCACCATCTGAAGCCTGACCCTTATTTTATTAATCCACAGGAGAAAATATGTTAGAGAGGAGTGGATAAAAGTGATAATAAATTAGGTGAATAGTCTTTAATAGACATAGCTGTCTTCAGAGAACAAGGTAAATTGGAACAATAAAAAATCAGATAAGTTTTGTATATGAAAGCTGGGAAAATCATTCTTTGAAACTATAATATGTAATATTATAAATTATGTCCCTTAATTTACATAATTATGTAAAGTAATGCAGGGTGTTGCCACCTAGTAATCGATCTGCTTGTATTTCCAAACATACAAATAATTCTTCTGCTATTAGTTGTTCTTTTGCAAGTAGGAAGATAGATTTGCATTCTTTCCCTTATTCTGTGTTCCTTCTTAAAATACTGTCCCTGATAAATATTGTACTGTTTGTCACATATATAAAAAAGCAAAATCCTAGGAAAGCCTACTGGCAGAAATCTCTGATCCCAGAGAGTTAATGAGAATAATTCTATTAAAAAAATATACAGTCTTTCTTGTGTCTTAAGACACCTGTCCTGACATAAATCCTCAATTCCTAAAAGACAGAGGAAACTCTTTAAAACTGCTGGGTAGTTGTAGTTAAAAGCCCAAGAAAATGTCCAGAGGCTCCTGGACTATCAATGTAAAATACATCTACAGGCAAACTGGTCTTTGGCTTGTTATAATCAGTGATTCCATGGAAACAAAATAGACGTTGAAATGCAGGGAAATTGGGTTTTGTCTTCCTAATGCCCAGAGTATCCTCCTAAGAAAGATCCTCTAAAACCAGCAACGCTAAGGTATAAAACAGACATTTGTTTTGGTATATGCATGTTTATGACCAAAACCCCAACCTGTTATGAATATAAGTACAAGAGAAAGAGAAATTTTATTAGCTGAAGAATTATAACTGTGTTACTGGAATACAAAAAACCCCAAACTAAGGATATTTTTCAGGATTGTTCTAGAAAGTGGGATTGTGTCAGGTTGTGAAGTACAAAACAATTTTTCTAAATTAAGACTTTTCATACTGATGTGCATTCACATAGTATAAGGGCACAACCTGGTTGGTTAAGAAGGCACAGCCTGTGAATGACTACAGCTACTAAGGCTCACTGTTGCTCAGCAGACACGGATGTCAGCATGTTTGTCACTTGGGTCATTGACTCAGGAATGAGGGAGAGATGAATTACTAAGTGTGTCTGCTAGTAGAGAGAAGAAATTAATATAGGCTGGATATTTAAAACTGTTCCTTTCAATTACGTTAGTTGGTTCCTCTTAATTGAGTTAGAAATGCATACAATCTGTTAGAATATCTCTGGTGAGAGCGTAATATCATAAAGTGAAGTAATTTGTTCATTTGTGGTCATCTGAACATCCTTAAGTTTATCCCTCAGGCAACTCCATTGGCTTCACTGGAACTACTCCAGGGAGGAAATAAACCCTGTACTCAGAGGAATAACAAATGAATTTTTACTCTAACTTTGTTGATAACAGAGCATTTTTAATGTCAAAAAACAAAATAGTTTTTCAAACAAGTTAAGTGGGCAGCTGTTTTATTTACCTGATTTTTGTCTAGATGTTTGGACCGGATCAGTGCTCTCAGCTCTAGGCTTTGTTTTTAGTGTCCAATGTCATGATCTTTTCTGCCCATAGTGATAATGCAGAACCTGCTGCTTTCATTGTGTTAAATAGTCCTCTCTCCTCCTGGTTTCTGAAAAAAGCTGTATCTGTGCAAGCTCCTACCAGTGCACAAAGAAGGAATCAATAGCCCATTACAGGTATTTTCCACAACTCCGTCTTTCTGCATGAAGAACATAAGCACCTGTAGTGCCTGGAGAGGAGTGGCTCTCACTTATTGACTTGTTCATGTTCTTCCTCCTGGCTGTGAGACTTGCCCAGCAGTCATCTCTTGGAGAAGTTTTCAATCAGGGAGACCTTCGTAGGATGTATATCCCCATTATTTGTTGTGTACATGGACAAAACTTGTGCATTAAAATACTAGAGATTAGCATATTGAATGGTACATCTCCCCTAGAACCTCAAAATATAGTGTAATTAAAACAGAGCAAATGTACACTTGGAAGGACCATAGCAACATATTTTCCAGGAGTCATGTAGTGAAACAGTTGCAGACCTACTCAGTTACATTTCACCAAATATGCATCTCTTTTACACCCACAACAGTCCTCCTGTGGCTCTAAAAACTGATGCATACTAAATGATGATTCCCAGTAATGTTTGCTGTTGACCTTAAGTCTCATACATCATCATTCTCACTTTCTGAGGTGCTTAACAGTTGAACTGGGTTTACTCATATAAATTATTTATTTCCCATATCCCATCTTCATATTCTTGTTCTTTAATATTTTTTCAAGTTTTTAAAAGCAATTTTTATCGTAGGAAAGAAAAAATATGCATTATTTTCTGTGAAAGGGAATAAAAACTTTTCTACAAATATATTCACAACAATAGGAGGGCCAAGGAGAATCTCTGGGGAAACAGTAGTGAAATAGAATGAGGATAAGGCTAAGATACTTAATGTCTTCTTTGCCTTAGTCTTTAATAGTAAGGTAAGATGTTCTCTGGGTACTCAGCCTTCTGATCCAGAAGACAGATAGGGAGAGCAGGACAAAGCTCCAATGATCCAAGAGGAAATGGTTAGAGAGGTGCTTGGCCAAGTAGACCATGTCTATGGGACCAGATGGGATCCACCCAAAGGTATTAAGTGAGCTGACAGAGGTGCTCACCAAAACCCTCGCTATCATCTACCAGCAATCCTGGTTGACTGGGGAAGCTCCACTTGTCTGGGGACAGGCAAATCTTATGCCCATTTACAAGAAGCGTCGGAGGGAGGATCCAGGGAACTACAGTCTTGTCAGTTTGACCTCAGCACCAGGAAAGGTCATCGAGTAGGTCATCTTGAGTGCTGTCACACAGCACACACAAGACAACCAGGTGATCAGGCCCAGTCAACATGGGTTTATGAAAGTCAGGTCCTGCCAAACTAATCTGATCTCCTTCTATGACAAGGTTACCCACTTCATGGATGAGGGAAAGGTTGTGGATATAGTGTACCTGGACTTCAGTAAAGCCTTTGACGCTGTTTCTCACAGTATTGTGATTGAGAAACTGGCTGCCATTGGCCTGGACAGGCACATCGTCTGCTGGGTAAAAACTGGCTGGGTGGTCGGGCCCAAGGGGTTGTGGTAAATGGAATTAAATCCAGCTGGAGGCCGATCACGAGTGGTGTTCCCCAGGGTTCAGTGTTGGGTCCAATCCTGTTCAATATTTTTTCAACGATCTGCATGAGGCGATCGAGTGCACCCTTAGTAAGTTTGCGGATGACGTTAAGCCGGGTGGCAGTTGATCTGCTTGAGGGTAGGGAGGCTCTCCAGAGGGATCTGGACAGGCTGGATCGATGGGCTGAGACCAATAGGATGAGGTTCAATAAGGCCAAGTGCTGGGTCCTGCATTTGGGACACAACAACCCCATGTAGCGTTGCAGACTTGGGGAAGACTGGCTGGAGAGCTGCCTGGAGAAGGACCTGAGGGTGTTGGTTGAATATGAGCCAGTGGTGTGCCCAGGTGGCCAAGAAGGACAATGGCATCTTGACCCGTATCAGAAGCAGTGTGGTCAGCAGGAACAGGGAAGTGATTTAAAGAGACAACTTGTCTTTCAAAGTAAATAGTTACTTTTTTAGACTTCCTGTAGTCATTAAGATATTGAATTTAAAACTGATTGAAGTGTTTATTAAGCTGATCTGCACTATATTATTTCCATTAGTGAGTAATATGTCTAAATTTTGTCTAAAAAAGGGAAAAAATTAAATTACTGGCCTCTACTCATCTCCAGAATTTGCTTATGTCTTTTCCATGATAATGAAAAGCACAGAAAGGGTTCTTTATGGTAAATTTTATGATTTTGTTATTGATTTTACACATTCCCTACTTGAGAACATCATAAGGACAAAGGAATTGGAAAGGTTTTTTCCCTGCTGGAGAAACGTGGTGCTGTGCTTTATTTTCACAGGGGTATTATGGTATAACACTATTCAAAATATATTATTTTGTTTGTTACAGAGTTATTGAAGGAACAACCTACCACATAATGCAGTAAGTTTTGCTTTCTTTCAAGGTTGATGCCATTGTGTTAGATAAAAAACATCTTGCTAGTATACACAATTCTAGATTTTCTTGTAGTGATGCGGATTAATATTGCATTAGCAATTTCCCTGAAGCCAAAATAGCTAATGAGTGCAACATGTTGAACTCACCAGCGTTTCCTTTAAAATCAGATGTCTCAAAAATTTGTGGAACTTGAAAATAAGGTGGGTTCTTTTGTGACATTTGAGTGACTCATGAATCTTTATTCAGCTAACTGAGATATCAGCCAGCATTCCGTTGGCACAAGGAACAGTTGCAAATTTAACTATGAATGTGAAGCGTCTTGCTTGGGAAATTACAACTCATAGTGTGTAAATTGCTTTGAAAATGGAATTATTTCCAGTAATTTTTCAGATTCAAAGAAGATCACCTTATCCCTCTCTTACTGGAGAAGCGTGATATGCCAGTTGTTCTCGGCTCAGTTTCCAGATTCTGAGAAGGAATCCATAAGACTGCTATTTCAACCAGTCATATGATTCCTCCTGCTCACGCCACTTATTTGGAGACTTGTAGAAAGATGTGAAAAAAAATCCAGCAGGAAGAACAGGGGAGGGCATTGGTTTGTTAATGTTTTGATCTTGAATCAGTCTGTCTTTATTTACAGTGTTCACTGGTCTCATGTCTTGTCATTTCTCTCACTAATGCTGATTTCAGAGAGGCAAAATTGGAATATGTAGTCTTGAAGTTCATGTAGTTCAAGACTACAAACAGTTGAAAAAATAGCTTCAGAAAATTCACAGATTTTTAGCTGTAGTTGCTATTTCTTATGTAATTTTTGTGTTTAACTGGTTTTGATTGTTGTTTTCATGCTGGATAAAAACAATAATTTATAACAATTATTGCTGTCTTTTGATAAAAATTTTCTCTTGACTGCAAATAGTACATTTAGACAAGACTGGGTTTAGGAAAAAAGTGAGGAATTACCTTAAATCGTATGCTGTCAAATTTAGAAAAGAGACTTCTGGAGGAATGGAGCAATGCTGGATAGGAAGTTGTAGCTGCAAGACCAGAGCAGTATCACTGTATTCCTGCACTATATGTGCACTTCTATACTGAAGTACATATTCGTTAGCAGCATTAGGGAGACCATCAGAGGAAATTAAAAAGTGGTGGACTCAAAAGCAAACACAACTACTCCAAGGATATTCAAGCAGGTTTCTAAATAACTTCTAATAAACCTTAATATCTTAAAAGATTATGGCATGAATTACTCTTTAGTAGTACAGGTATTCTAGCTTATTCTATCTTATCATGTATTGACTGAGATAAGCAAGGGTCTCTTCAGGCTTCTAAAGTTCTGATGAATTTCAAATAAACATGTTGCTATATAATGATAATAAAGTTTATCATGGGTAATGGGCAGTGAAGGTGAATACCTTAAGATAAATCTACACCAAACCCATAAAATTCTAATCGTATAGCTGAGATTTTAATAAAAAATAACAAAACAAGTACAAAGTGCCTGAGAGAAGGGTAGGAAAATAGTGGGTTGAACAGTTAAACTGAGTCTTTCAACCACATGTATAAAATACTTTGGGCAGATGTGCCAGAGGCCAATGCAGTGTTTCCAGCGAGCAGCATTTGGAATTCGCATCATTTAATCTAATTTAACAGGTGAAACTTTTCAGGTGGAAATAGTGGGAAAGTTTACATTCTCCTAAAGGAATGAAATTTTACTTTGGGAAATATGATATAAATACTTGTTAGATTGGATTCAGTTTATTTAGTGTCCCAGGCACTGGTTGGTAGAAACTCAGTGAGATGTTGGGTTGCAGCTAAACAATTTCAATTATTCCATTCCTATCCTAACAATCCTGTGGAAAAATGGATCTTTCAAGTTGACTGTATAGGTAATGAGAGTAACTAAAACAATAGTCTCACTACTTCAGGAAGGTGTTAATGAACCTTACAAAAATACAGCCTTGATAAAATGGACTGTATAAATGCAGATTTTCTATGACTTATTAAAATAATTCATATAATCAAACAATCATTAGGATTCCTTTATGATTTCAAGACAAAGTTAGACAGCAGTATAACAACAAGAATACTGTTTATTATTAAACATAAAATCAGGTTTGTAAAACAAAGTCAATTAACAGCATTCCTATCAGTGATACTAGCAGTGCAGTAGTCCAGTTTCTGTCTGTTGGATTTCTATTAACTTAAATGGAAAAGCAGTACTTCACACAGCAGGAAAGCCAGATTGTGCTAGAAATGGGACTGCATTTTTCTAAGAAGGTGACCTTAATAATCAGTCAGGCAAAGTTCCCATAGCACATTGAGGAAAAGGGAATCTGTCACAACTTCGCAACTCGTTCGGAATTTAGTTCTGTTATGCCCAAATAAACTACATTACTGTGGGAAGGAAATGTGTTTTGGAACCTAGAAAGGCAATTCCAGTTCTTAGTTACTCTATGGCAAGAGTGCTTCTCCCATTGAGGTTTGAAAGGCAAGGTACAAACAGATGCTTATGCAGTTGCAACTTGCTAAGTGTGTGTTAAAGACCTACTCTGTATTCATGAAAACACTGAATCGTTGAGGAGAGACCAACTTTCCGCTGTTGACTCTGCTAAGAGATAAAGGAAGGGAGCAGTCATCAATGTTGAAGGTGAAAAACAGACGTTAAATGTACTTATTGTGCCTAAAAAAGTTTGGTTTGTTCCTAAAAGGGGCCAAGCATACTGTAGACATGAACAAGATTTAATGAATAGAGCAAAGAAATCAGTAAATCCGGAGATTAATAATACAATAAAGGTCATTACAGTTCACCTGAACAATTAAAACCAGAACGGAGTCTAGAACTTCTGTATATTGCACAGTTAATACTACAGTTACAAGGAACTAATGCGCTACTGTCTCTTGTATTAGGTATCAAAGCTACTGCAAGACCTACTTGATAAAGTAAAATCACACTGATCCCCTGGTCCTGTATTACAAGGAGTTTTTCGTTCAATGCATGGGTAGATGTAAGGTAGAGTAAAACTAGATTGATATGCTATATGGATACCCAAAGCAAACTTCTCCGTAGGAGGGAGCATAAATGTCTATATACTGATCCTCAGGCAGTTACATGCCATTTCCCAAACAGACCCCTCCAAACAAGGCAATTGTGTGGGCTCTGATAGGGACAGCTATAAAAAAATATAACCCGGCAGTAGCAAAGTGATTAAGTGGCAGCATTAGTCTGCACATCTCGCTACTCTTGTCTTCTTTATAAGTTTTACTCTTAGAATTTTATTGTTTTCTTTAAAATGCATCAGGAATAGTACTAAATGGTAGAATTTTTACTTGGTATGTTGATAAGTAGCAACATATTCAGAGTCTCCTCATGGGGGCTGAGCAAGTGTTTAATTCTGGCCCTTTTGGCTCTTCTGGTCCCTGATGGAGTGAATGATGCAGAACCTTTGCTTTTTTGAAATAAGCCAGTCTTTTCTCGAAACATCAGTGCAACAGATACTTCACAATAGGAGGAAAAAATCTTTGCAAGAGTGGAAGTGTGGCATCTTCCTACACCTCAGTTTCCTACTAATCAAACTGCTGAGAATTCTGAGAAGCTCCATATTCCTTAATGACATTCCTAAATAATGAAAATATTTGATATTTGCTTTTTGATATACACACAATGAGCAAAACACCAAAAGATTCACAAAAAGGACAGAAACAAAAAGAAGCTCACAGCAAGACTGAAGAAAGGTAAATTTCAACTCTTTGGTTTAATCCACACAAACCTTATTGTTCCTTTGAAATATCTGATAATTTATCACAGAATATTTTTAATGTAAAAAAAATCAACCTGTTTTAAATGTTTCCTCTTATCTATCTTCTAATTCAGGTAGGTGTTGCAGCCTAATAGCAGAATATGGACACTGAATTTCAAACTGTTACCACTGAAAAAGTTTGTTTAAATTATCTTATTTCCTCCCAAATATTTTTCAGATTACTTAAGCAAAGTTCATTGAGTCCTAGACCATGAATTATTACAGTAAGATATTACAGGGATCGCAGCTGCCACTAAAAGTAAATCATGTATTGGTTAATTCTCCACTGTAAGGTGGCTGGGGCTGATCTGGTTGAGTTATGTTTAGTTAAGTACTTTAAATATGAAAGCATAGGAAATTTTATGGATCATGAGAAATCTTTTTTCCAAGCCAAAAGCAAGATTACCTTTGGACAGTAATGGTTAAATGACTTCATGAGACAGAGAAAACTCGATTTTCATCCTTGTGCCAATTAATATCTATACAAAGTGTAAGAGAATCAACAGGAGTAAATTTAGTACTTTTAATTGTGGAATAGTCTTGTGCACGTGGTTCAAGACAAGTGCACTCCTATAGTATCCAAAAAGACAAAATGAAATGTATTGGGCTCCAGAGGATATGAACTTTGACTTATAGTATGTATATGTCTTTCTGAATCTAAAATTAATGACTTAGAAGTTGATGTCTCAGGTTTCTAGCTGAAGAACTTAGAAGCCTGAATTCCACTTACCCGAAAAGAAAATTAGGATCCTAGGAGATAAAATTTCTTGAAAATGGTACTTACATGTGTAAGTTGCCTTACATTTGCATAGTGCTGTGCATTATAATTTATATTGAGGTATATCTGTTGTCTAGGCGTGAAACTAGAAAAGCAATGCAAAGATGGTGACTCAGAAGCATTGAGCACTGACAGTATTTAAAGATTTTTTACTGATTTGTGTATGTCCTGAACCTAGACTTCTTTGAAATTTATTCAGAATTACAAATCACTACTGGAGGACATTGAGTCTTTTCTATCATTACCAGCAAATTATAAGTGCCTAGGTATTTATTTAGAATAATTTTTGTTGATGTCATGCTGAGAAAGGCTATAAGAAATGAAAAAGAATGCAGACATGTATACCTAGCAGTTCAATTCAACAAATAATATTAGCTATAAAGGAGAATAAAATTAAATACTGTGATCTTGTAAAAAAGCTTTACCACCACTTCAAGCGAAGGACATACACATGCTGCATTTTAGGAATTCATCCACAAAGTTCAGTATGCACTTCATATGATAAAGTAAAATGTTAAAAAGTTATTCTCAGTGGTATTTAAGACTATTTGTATCTTGCCTTTCCCTTTCAGAGCTCAGCAGCTTTGCAGCATCTGGAGTAGCGGCAATATAGACTAACCTACTATGAAATAAATAAATAAATCATAAGAGAATTTTTCACTGCATATGGTTTGCCAGAGGAAATTGTCTCAGTCAGTGGCTCACAGTTTATTTCAGAAGAATTTGACATGTTGGGTCTAAATGCAGTGAAGCATGACAAAGTTGCTTCATTTCATGAAGCATCAAATGGAGCAGTGGAACATTTTTTTCAAACCATTAACCAGGCAATTGCACTAACAGTACATTATCAGAAAATTGGAATATGTTTGGTTCTTTTTTTTTCTTTTTTTGATACAAAAAAACCCCTCTGTTTGTCACAACGAAGGAAATAGTTTGTTGTTTTTTAAATAGACTGAGAAGTCCTAAGGCTTGTGCTGTTACCTTAACACAGTGCGTGCGTCCTATTACAAAAAGCAGTAACACTGAGTTGCTGAGTTACCAGGCTACTGAGAGTTATAAGCTTTTATGGCTTAAGTCACAAAATTCTGGTGGTCTTCTTGTTAAATCTTGGCCCTTTGTGGACTCAGTAACAAAATCCCACTTATACTGTGGAGAAAGGGTGGTTTTCTTCCCTTTTTTTACTCAGGCAGATTAGAAAATGCTCAAGAATTTGAAATTCTGAATAAGGCAAAGAGGAAGCTGAGATGAGAGCAACAAGTATAACGAACAGCGTGTCAGACAAGTAATTTCTTACAAGGCTCTGAAGGGTTTGTTTCTCTACTTTTTCATTCTGATGTGGGAAAGTGTAGGTCATTGCTGTAAAAAGCTATCAGAAAGACTACAATGAATGAGGAATAATGATTATTATTTCATGCTGAGAACAATGGGGTTTTGGTGTCCTACAGGGATGAATTTCCCATCTGACAATCAAGATATCAGTATTTGACTGACTTCTCTACCACTGACTTATTATGTAGCTATTTCTAATAGCTATAAATAAATATTTTGATATTTTCTCTTATTCTTGATGTTATCTAATTATATTGAATGGCAGCAAAGATTGGTTCTTACTGTGTGCATGGTACAATGGCATGACAAAGGGTCCATTATAGTAGTGTAAATAACAAAATAAAGATTAATAATCTAAGCTGTCCAAACATGCATGCAAGGGGTGAGGAAATTTTAATCAACTCACTTAGGGCTTTTTTAAATTGTAAATTTTTTGGGTCAAAAATCTTGAGTGAGTCTAGTAGAGATGAAAAACTAGTTAGACTTCTGAAAAAGGGAAACTAGGCCTCACAATGTGAATTATAATCAATGTCTAATAAATCTTATAGAATTAAAATCTAAAATGTGGAATTTTATTTTATTTTTAGGCCTTCTGATGCTTTTTAATCTTGTTCTTTTGTTGCTTTTTTTGGGGGTTGCTTTACATAAGATTCCGTTTTTCCTTGAGTTTTGAACGGCTTACGATGCATGACTCAGCAGTAAAAGAAAAATCTGTTGATAATTTTAGAACGTTGTGGGTGGGAAATTCTCCTCTGGTCTTGTTTGTCATAACTACATCGAAGTGAAGATATCTGAGATAATCTATACTGACACATATCCCCTGTGTTTCATAGGGAACAGTGTCTGCATCTGTCTGATATATTGAAAGAACCCAAAAGCTTAGAAGATTATTAATAGCTTTTTGCCAGAATTATGGTTTTGAAAACCACCTCAGTGTGTCCATTCTCTGACTACAGACAACTCAGTCAAAGAACAGTCTCCGAGTTCTTGCGGGAGAACCATCACTGTCAAGTTCAGTGCTGGTGGTAAGGTCAGCAAGGAGATGGTCTTAAATGAATGTCATGAACTTGCCAACTGATTCTTGTCAGCTTCCTGCAGTTCAGGCCAAATCCTTCAGCATGATGGACAGGACAAGCAAAGATGAAGCCTTTGCATTATTCAGCTAGAGAATGGCTGATGGTGAGTAGAAATCACTCCCAATACAATGTATTACACTATATTTTAGAAGCACAACTGGGCTGTCTCCAACTTACTTGAAGGCCTGAAGAACTCCCTTTTAATCAGATATTCCTAACAGATGCTCTGACTGATTATTGTGTATTTATTGCCCATAGGCTTCTACTCACTAAATATAGAGAGTCTGTGTTTGCTTTAATGCTGTTTGGTTTTGGTTTGGTTTGTGGGTTTTTTGAGTTTTGGGTATTTTTTATTAGTTGTTTTTTTCTTTTAATAAATATTACCTCAATATTTGTGCATTACCTCAGCTTTTGTGCATTTAGTTCTATTGGATTTCAGTTTTCATGGTGCGTGATTTTCACATGTATTCCTCTCTGTATTTTATATATAGACAAAGTCCAGTTTATAGAGGGCATTTCAGGGTACACTTGCTCAAGCAAACAGTTCTAAATTTGAATCACACAGTTTGAAAAGAAATCCTGTTCTCTAGGGTTGAAGTAGTCCAAGTAAATAAACTTAGAATAATAGAATCTTTCTGTAAGATAACATTTAATGATTTGTAAAGAAACAGTCGTAATTTCATAGTATCTCTTGAACTCCATTTCATTGCAGTAATTCATTAGGAAATATTATGGAAAATCATATTTAGGACATTTATTTAGAGAGAGCCTAATCTAATACAATGCTGAGACTAAAACTATCCTGTCTCTTAATCTGGGCATGTAATTTTGGTGCACAACATGTGTGCCTTAATCAAGGATGCCTTTATCCCTAAGTGCTTAATTGCTATGCTCAAACTCATTCTTCTCCTTACAAAGGATTTAATATTAGGATTTGTTAGAATTATGCATGGTTTGACTTCAGCAAATAATGTTGGACATTACTTGGCCATTATTTAGAAAAAGAAATTTACAAGAAGTGATTGAGTAAGAAAGACAGTCATTATGTATGAATCATCCCTGTCGCCTTCCTTCCTTGCAGTATTCCCTGAAGTTGCACTGAACAGTGTATGCTGTGGAATAACCAGCTTATCCATGGCTTTTTTAAAAAAATTTTTTTCTTCAGGAATTAGAGTTTTAAGGACTTCTCCAACACTGAAAAATCAGAAGATAATTCAGGTTGGAAAGGAGGCCTTTTGTCCAAGCCCTTGCTCAAAGCAGAGTCAGCTATGGACTCAGATGAGGTTTCCTGGGGCTTTATAGAGACAGATTTGGAAAAATTCCAAGGATGGAGACTGCAACAGTATACACAGAAATCTCCAGATGACAGTAATTTCAGTGTGACAAGTATATGCACTGACTGCTGCAGACTCCCCAGATTAACTGCACCTTTGAAGCCTCGCTCTGAAGGTTCTTGTCTGCACTAAGGCAGGTCTGTTTGAAAGTGGTTAGAATTCACATCACTCAGTATCTCCTGGGTGGTACAGGTTACCTGAGCAGTGTGAAATACTGGCTTCTTATCTGGATGCTCTCAGCTAATGGTCAAGGAATGTGTTTGTGTTAAACATTAGGAATTGGACCCTTTTTTTCCCATTAAATATCAGGTCAATTAGCATGTAGTTAGGCTTTTAAAGTCAAGAAGTACACGCAATTTAGCTAAGCACCAAGTGATTGAATTGATTGGGATTGGCACTTGAACTGCCAGGAGGAAGAGATGACTTTCTTATGTGTCTGATGAGGGCATATTATACTTGACAAGCAAATGTCAGTACTATTATAACTACCAAAACAATCCTTATGCAGAAGATGTTTATAAAAGGTATTTACATTAATCCTAATAACAGTAAAAATGAGGACACAAGCTCCATCTGTAAGTGTAAACCAGCAGCTGAATAGATTGGCACTAGTTCAGCTATCCTCAGAAATTTGAATCCTTTCATTTAAGGCTGCTAGAAGCAGCCTCAGTAAAAATATTCACATTTTTATTTCAGACAGAGAAACCCTCATGTTGAAGATGCTTTTGTTCCTGTTGAAGATGCTTTTGTTCCCTTTGAAGACTGAGGAGCAGAAGTTATTTAAACTTGCCTATTTCTAGAGGTGAAATACCTAATTATATTGCAGCTATTTTAAGCTCTTATTAGAATAAGTTCCAAAGCTAAACATTTCAGTATTGAGTTCTGCAAATCTTAGTCTGTATGTCTTCATCCTCTTACTACTTAACTTGATAGAGAATTGGGTCAAATATTTGTCTCATTTACAGTAATGGAGTTCAAGACTGTTTGTTTTATAGGAAACTAGCGAAACTCTAGTACAATATCCAGAGAGAAAATTAAGTAGTTAGGAAGTATAAAAAGTGAAAATGCCTGCTATGATACAGAGAAATGTTGTAATATTCTGACTGGTTTATGAGCAGGCATTACAGTGCATTATTAGACTGGTCTGTGAAGCAACTATGGACTTTTCAGACACTTTATTTTGCTTTTTCATAAGCTAAGGTATAGGACTTACATTTTCATAAAGGAATCTGCAGTAAATAAAAATATGATATATATTTTCTATGAGGGGAGAAAGCAGGAATGTTATCACCAGTACCTGAAACAATACACTCTGTGTTTCTCAGCAGATGTGGTACTGAATAGAATGGCCAGATATTAACATTTTAATGTCTTTTAGCAGTATATGACAAATGTATCATGAATAATTAGATAATGCTAACTACTGAACAGTGCTTAATTCACTTACCTGCCGGTACATCTGCCCTTTCTATCTGACAGCTCAAGTTGAATAAATGCTATCTCTGGCTCTGA
The DNA here is from genome assembly GCA_033558185.1 of Dromococcyx pavoninus. Classification (NCBI taxonomy): domain Eukaryota; kingdom Metazoa; phylum Chordata; class Aves; order Cuculiformes; family Neomorphidae; genus Dromococcyx; species Dromococcyx pavoninus. The sequence goes on along the minus strand of JAUMJL010000201.1, from coordinate 1,983,832 downwards.
AGCACTAGCTGCATAGGGCAGAAAGGTCAATCTTTCACATCATAGAGTGAAAACTCTTTACGCTGAATGGTAATGCAGCTCCTGAGCCTCTACTGTTTTAAGAAACCTGCTGGGTAGCCAGTGATGTGAATTGGTACTGGATTTTTCTCTCTGATTAGAAGGTGTGCTGGCTCTGTGGCTTTAATGCAGGTGAGACATGAATTAACTTCAATGAAGTAGGAAAAGAGTTTCTCAAGGTATGCATCAATATACATCAAGAAATTTCTTACATATTAAACAATGCAGCAGTCAAGTCCTTAGCTGATGAAAACTCTTTCATTGAAGTAAAAAAGTCTCTGCTGTTTTCTGCTACTTAGAGATTTAGTAGACTGCATTGCTTGGAGGAGCGTACTAAACTTCAAATCATCAGATATACTACTGCCTACAAAATCCTTTGAAAATATTGATGGGACCACAGTGGATGAGTGTGTGGTTTTAGAGATTTTCATGCATTTGTTTTAAATTTGTAGGGTCAGGTTGACCATCCTGTGCTGGCTTAGAATGTTCTTCACACACATTTCTAAGACTATACTAGCCAATAAAATCAAATTTACATCTGGAATAGAACTGATTACGTTAGCATCCTTTGCCAGTGTTGTCAACAATTTACATCTTAGGCAGAAACTAAAGTCACATTAAGGGCCAAGGCCCTGTTCCAAATGCCATTGAAATCAATGGAAAGTTTCATACTGACTGCAGAATACTTAAAGGTCAGGTTCTGAAGCCCAAATTCTCATGCTGGAAAGCTGCCTGGTGCTCGGGGTTGGCCACTGAACGAATAGGCATGGAAATGAAGTCACATTGTGTAGCAGATGGTAGTACTTTAACTGTAAGGCTTAGAAGGAGGCAGCATTTTTCTCCAAACAGTGGAAAAAAAGGACAGAGGAATCTTTTTATTAAAAAATAGATTAATGCTATATTAAAAAGTGCTTAATTATTAGTCATATTTGGATTCACTATGCTTAAGACAGAAATCAATTAACATGGTTTTTATTAATTTTCTCTGTCATAAAATAGCATCATTTTTTAAGATAGAAAATAAATAAATATATTTGAGTGTGTTTTTAAAAATAGATAGATTCATCACCAAAATGAGCAAATAGCAGTTGGATAAGAAAAGGAAAAATTAAATCTTTCAATGATCTAGTGTATTTACTATTATCAAAGGGAAAGTAGGAAAAAGAAACATTTTAGACATGAAAAATGGAGTAGGGTTTATTTAGAGTACAAAAGGTCTCAGTGTGTAGATCAAACTATGCTGACTTCCATGAAGGAAAATAGAGGCTGCTAAACAGGAAGAAAACTAAGAGAGAAAGTGAGATGGTGGGGTCTTCCACATGAAAATCATGATAGAGGTTTTGTGATGTCTTGGTTGTATCTTCCACATCTGTGAGAAAGAAATTCCTAATCATTCCTGCAACTAAATCTAATTTAAAATACAGTGAAACTGATGCAGTGTTAGGGAGGTAATTTTTCTTGTATGAAGCTGTTTCTCAAACTTTGCTTTTCTCAGCATGTGCTATTTAGTCTTTTTCATTGTTTTTTAAAAAAAATGCCTTGTGTAAATTCTTGAAAGATGTATTTTGATGATGAGATGGGAGCTTTTGCTTGTAAACAGGAATAAGAAAGAATAGTACTTAAGAAATTGGAAAAAATACTTTTATTTTTTAAAGTTTTCTTAAATCTGTGGAGGTCATCTATGCACAGGATTACGTAGTGCATTTATATTTTTGTTTGATTTTAAGTGAGAACTGGGGAGATTCTATATTTATATTATGAGTGTGTGAAGTTCAGAGGTCACTTGTAAAAAACACTTAATATTTTTTTATATAAAAAGCATTACAAAATTTTTATCATTCACTGTATCTCACAGGGCACCTGAATTCATAGGATGGTCCTAAAATTGCCTTTTGTGAGTTTGTGTATGTATATGCTGACATATAGTTGATAAAGGAATTTATGCATTTCACTAATCAGAAACTGTATGCTGTAACTAAGCATATCAAAAAGGAGCAAGTGTAAGTAGCTTCAGCATCACCCACGTGCCTACTGGATTGTGTGGGTGATCATTTCCTTGAGATGCTTCCTAATGACTGTATGTATTGGTTATCAGTAGGAGTAATTCTGCTGAAGATTAAGATCTATTGACTCTACTGCTCACAGAACTTAAAACAGGAAATATCTCATTTCTTTCCAAATAGCAGCTACTCTCTTCTGCTCAGGTTTGTGCCTGCTTGTTGTGTTGGTTTTCATATCCCCAAAGCTTTTGCAGGGTTTCATTATTATTAAGATTTCCAGAATCCTCCTACAAGGAGGTAACAACTTTAATAATTTTTCTTCGCTATGTCAAGGTAGTCAGTGCGAAATGGTGAAAGGGGTTTCAGAAAGTCTGTGTATTTAGTCTCATAATTATTTAACATATTGTGTGTTATTTTACCAGGCAAATACCGTGTTCTTACTATATTTATAATTTTTTTTTCTGCCATATACTGTAGTATCATTAAAACTTTTCAACAATGTTGAAGGAAGTCATGTAGGCAGCTAAATGGAAAAGTAATACGGTCATTTCTTTGCATTCATGATAAATTGTCTATGTTTCTCACCCCCAAGGCTTGTAACACTGAGTGAAATGCAGTCCTTAATCAAACATGAGACCTCATTGTAATTGTAAATGTGCAGTCAAAAAACTTAAGAGTACTTGAAATATATCTGTAATACGCGCCAAGTTGAACAGTAACAGCTCAGCGTTTAGATTAACATGGAGCAGAGACACCTGATCATACCCGCACTATGCAGAACCTCAAACATGGCAATTGGAATGAGAATATTACTGTGGCTTGGTCTTACAAATTTTAAAGTTTGTCATTTTCTTACGTATACGTCGCACACTATGCACACAGACAGTCATGTTCATGAATTTAAGATGGAGATCTCCTAAATGTGATGGATAACATACGTATTTTAGGCCTTCAAAATTAATGTTGCAAAGGACTGATATTTTTGTCTAGTCAAGTGACCAGGTCATTTAAGTTTCTCATCATGGGTAAAAAATATCTTCTGTAAAATGTTTTCAGTGGAAACTTGTGGAGTGTTTTTGGAGTTTGGGTGAGATAAGTTTTGAAGAAAGATGGATGACTGGCTAAAAATTAAGAAAACATTTGCAGTCTTCTGTGTTTGGGTACGGCACAAATTGGTTTCTTAGCGCTCTGGCTCTTCTGCATGTAGAAATATATTTTTTAAAAATTAAATGAAGATAGTTGGTAATTGTGGCATTATGTTAGTTGGAATGTTATAGTTTAGGCTGAGAATAGCCTAAATCAAAACTACCACTCTCAGAGCTGGGAACTGCAGTGGAAGACAGGCTTCAGAACAGACAGTTTTCTAATTTACATTTTGCTGTAAGCATTCACAGTTGTACTTTGACATAAATTCAGATAATGAAATTTCTCATTGAGTTACTTGTTCCAATTCTTTCACCCTTTCTTCTTCAGCATAGTTGTTAAATTCTGTGCAAAGGGAGCATGATCTATTTGCAAAGCAGCAACAAGAAAGAATGCTAATGTTGTACAACTAATTCGTTTTTCACACATGAAAAGTACATGGTATAATGAAAACTGGGTCTCGATGAAGCAAAGTGGCTTCATTGGCTGTCAGATCTCTATGCAAGATTAAAACACCAGTAGCAAATACCTTAAAATCAGAGATACCTCAGTCATTACCAATTCCATGGTCCTCATCTGTTACCATTTATTATAAGGGATATGGAGGGTTTGGCTAGGCAGGTATTTCGGTGTTGCTAACTATATCCATTTTTACCAGTGCCTTAAATACAAACATGCATTACCTATAGGTATGAAAAATAAGAAAATAGGCCTCAAACTCATACTAAATCTCCATTTGTGACTTTACCTGTCATTGTGTTCACAGCAACCCAAACATAAAATCAATAATGTTAGTGTTCTCCATCCATATTTATTTTGAGGAAAGCCAAAATTCACAAGAACCATTCTAGTTTGTGTTCCTCATCCATCTAAAATTTTGTTTTTAGAGTGAACAGCCTCCAACTAAATATTAAGATCAATATCTCTTCAGAAAGAAAGCAGAAAAGGAGAATAGGAAAATATAAGCAAATGGAAATTGCCAACAATGGAGGGAAGCATTTGATGAGAGCTAGGGAAAAAATAAAAGGAAAATGAGAAGAACGAATTCCTCAAATCTTGACTCATTGATGCTTTTTGGTTCAAAGAATTTTACAGAAATACATCTCCCATGATTAAAAAGAGTCTACTAAGATAAGGAGCGTTTGGGGGCACAGTTGGTGCTGCTGCATATTGCTGACTAATTTTTTCTCCCAAGAGTGAGAACAGTAGGCACTGATGGTTTCCAAGAACTTGAAAAACAATCTTTTGTTTAATTAAATGGAGAAAGTTCCTGAAGGAAGCCTTTTTGTTTGAGCTGAATTTCTCTATGGAAGAAGTGACTATTCAAATCCCTGTCATTATTCATAACTATGAGTGGAGAGGGACTAGAAAATCCTCGCTCACTGCAGTCAGAAAGCCACAGAAAGATGCAAGTTTGAAAACTCTAGAGGTTTCTAATTCAACGTTTCTGGGTTTTGTGCCTTATATATTTTCTCAGCCTTAATTCTTCTTTTGTTAATAAGTTTCAGATTTGCAAATGTTGACAACAAGGTGGTGTGCCTGTAATGATAGCTTACAAGAGCAGTATAGCTTAAAAATGCTTTATAGAGGAACTCTAAGTCACACCATATGATCTACAATAATTGAAATTAAGTGTCTATTTTTCTTGTAAAGTAATTCTATTATGCTTTTCCACATGCACCTGCAGAAGTTAATGATGCATTCATGAGATTGCATTACACTGCTGTGGATATCTGTCATAAATGCAGCAGAAAACGAACCAGCCCTGAGTAATAGGGGAGCAGGTTTGCTGACAATGTTGTATGCTCCCAATGAAATACTCATCTGCTGCTTACTGACCTGTTTCCTGCACCCTCTCTCTTTATCTGTAGCTGCTAGGTGCTTTACTGTGGGTTACTGTATGAATTTACTATTTGCTTCTCTAACGAATGTAGTGCTCAAGCTCTAGCTTCACACTCTTGTCTCCCATTATTTCCCTGTTTACTCTTTAGAAGATCAATGGCACCATTTGTACAGTTCTTAGTTCTCTTCCGTTCTCTACTTGCTCTGTAATTCCTGTTTTTTCAGTAATCCAATCAAAACATTCATTGCACAAGTATAGAGGTCCCTCTGTAAATTACGTCATTTATATTGATTTATGCCAGCTGAAGTTTTGGACTTCTATTTTAAATATACAAAAGGTGTTTAAAGGAAATGGAGCAGATTATAGCTGCTCTGTGGAAGTGTATTTGTAGCACAGCAAATATCGCTCTAAGAAACGTCTGTATCTCTCTTGCTGAGGACCAACAACAAAAGCCCTTAAATTTATAAAGAGCTAATCTCTTGCTGATCTTGAGGCACAGTGGGATATACACTTACATTGAGTGTTCTGGATACTGGTAATATAGTCGGAAAAAAGGAAAGCTGCCTTAGTTTTCAATAAGCCACACAGCAAACCCTGCCCTAAAACCTGGTTAGAGGAAAAGAATAGTCACTGGAGTAATAATAAATTTTAATTTTGTAGAAACACCTTTGCTCCGCAAAATCCTCAATCACGTGCTGTCGCTGCAGATCTACAGCCAGTTTGGATGTGCACTCCCTACAAGATCTGCAGCAGAGGATTAGCGTGGCTACCAAAGACTGAACCCTAACTAAAGTCGGTCACTTCAGTGACAACATAATTGAGTTAAGCACTTAATAAGAGAAGTCCGGACCCCAACGTTTGCAGTAATAACAGTCCAGTTCCGCCACTTAAGAGCTCTAATTTCAAACTGCTGTTATACTTTCAGTCTATTGTTATTACAGGGAAAATCAATCCACAGTACTATCCATATACAAGCACACATAAAGTATAGAACACGTCTACACATGTTAGACAGAACTAGATTTTAAAGATGAAATTTGGCTATATTAAATGTATTTCAGTATGTATGTGTTGTGCTTTTATCCCATGGCACATTGTGGTATATGTCTTTTCATGCAAACATAAAAATAGACAGTGTGTGCATTGTAGCATTAAGGTCTGAGGAATTATCTGTAGGTTTGACAGCTTTTCAAAATTGAAGACAGTATAATTCAAATTTTAATTGGTTTGCGATGAAGTAGGTGTTTTGAAATCTTCTTCCTTCTTAATAAATCTCTAGCACAGCTCTCAGAGGCTTAAGGAAAAGTACTTGTCCTTTTCCTCATCCCCAGAATCTTCATGCATAGGTGTACGTCTGCATCAATTGTATCATCTCCAGACTAATTATCTCATCTATGTATTTCATGCTTTCTGCTAAGAATGCTCCATGGGACAGCTAAGAATTAAATCATGTGCTATCAGACACAACTGGTTCATGAGGGGATGCATTTTTATTTTAATAATATTATGAATTGCATGGTACATTTATTATTAACAGAATAACATATTATGTAATGCTTCATATAAAATCTTACGTTAAAGAATTGTTGCAAGACAAAGTTCCCAGAACTTAAAAAGTGTTAACATTAAGGGTTTTGCTCAATCTTCCTTCATCTTCTCATCCACCCTCTGGTATTACTGTGACTGCATTTTGAGTCTTGAGTTAATGAAGTCTTTTCTTTTTTCCTATTTCATTTAAGGTAATAGAAAGACTCTCATACTAGTTATGTTTTCTAACTGTCATCCCATAGAACTAAAAAATTGCTCACAGTAGAATGGCACATAACTGATAAAATAGTGATCTAGTATATAAGTGAAAATACAGCAGTTTCTCAGCTGTACGTCAGTCACACCTAATTAAAGACGTAACTTTGATTCTTTTCATGGTCTGATGCTTAGGAAGATGGTATAGTTGAAGACTGCCTCAATATATAAATTTCAGTGTGAATCTGGGACACTTGATGCCACCTAAAATGACTGGTACAAGTCTCCTCTTAAACCGTAGTGACTGTTTGAGGTTTCCAGGCAAGCAGGCACATTGCTATCGTATCCCCTTAAGATTAAGCATCTTAGGACCTTGAGTAGGTAGGCTGCTTTCTCTCAGAGGTTCCTTCAGTGAATCATGGATTCCTAACTATGCTGTAAAGTAGAAACCTTGTTATTCTGCTCAGTGCAGGCCGTGTGACTTACACTTTTTACTTTACTGGGTTCTGTTGAGTGAGTTATTTTACATGCTGAGAGCAGAAATGTCATGGTTGGCTGGCTAAGGGCTGCTAGCCCACTTCCTTCTGTAGCAAGATTGATTTGCTATAAGATGAACCAAATCAGCATCCTTGACAGGCTGGATGTGTGTCCTTTCAGGGGCTGAAAGGAGTAGTTATCCTAGTTAGTATTGACCTTTCTGTTCTACTGAAAGGCAGCTTAGCGTTGTTCCTTCTTTTCACACTAGGTATTGCCACTCTTCTGCTAAGTACAGCCAAAGAATAGAAGATTAAGGCCGGTAATAAGGACTAGATCTCCACAGAGATGGTAGGTGATTCTTTGTGGTCCTTTTCTCCCCGAACTCTACAGTCAGTCATTCTGTGTTTTATCTTTCTTTATACTTTACCACTGATCCATAAAAGGTATTTTGATGATAAATGAGCAGAGAAATTTGTGAAGACCCTCTGTCTACAGACATCATGGATGGTTTGTTGTTCTTAAAAAGAAAACATCATCTGAACAGCTTCTAATACGGAAAGCTCCTGAGAATCACATAAAAGGCCAAAATCTGTATGTATATCTACGAAATCAACATGCAGTCGCTGAAGCCACTGCATGTAAGAGGCCAAATATTATAATGTGTATTTGTCTGCAGCTCTGGAAAAAGAATTCTGCTCAAAACAGCATCATTCTGACTGGATAACAGAAGTAATGGAAGAAAACATGCTACCCAAAATATCAAATATACCCTCCAACCCACAAAACAACAAAAAAACCCTTTTTGCAACATGTAACTCATAAAAATTTTCAGAACTATTTTCTGTTCCTTTTGTCTGCACTGCCTAATGCTTTATACTGCCTGTGATAACATAGCAGGCACTCAACTGCTCTTTAACGCACTCAGATTCAAGGTGTGTGCAGTTTAAGTATTTCATAGTGCTAATTTATGGTTCCTTTACATACAGTGGCTTTTTCGCCTACAAAAAGTCTTGAAACACAAATACTAAATATTTCACAGTCATAAAATTAGAATCAATGATTTAGGAAAATTACAAAATGATGTTCAATAGCTCAGCCATTGCAATGAGGATGTTCATTCCCATACTGAAGAGCTCGTACTATGCTCATCTCCAATCAACTGAAACTAAATACATTAAACACAAAATCAGATAATTATAACCTGGGTTTTATTTTCTTTTAGCATATATAGGATCTTAATTGCTACAGTATTCTTCAAATTCTGGTATTCACTGGTAATTCTACCCAGCAGCCCCGTGTTTTCCACCTAATTTTAACCTAACAGTTGCCTGATTCAGACTTCTTTTGTGGTCAGTAATTTCTGTGAAGAAAGAAACAAGAGTTGCAAGGGCCTAATGATTTTGCCTTTAAGTGTCCTGTTTAATCACTGCTTCCTAGACATTTGTGCTATTTCATATGTGGTTTTGGCAGCTCAAAGAAAAAGAAATTCACCTAGTAATAGCACTGAATGGGTATCTATTTTTAAATTGAGTTTTGTAGGTTCTAGTATTTGAACCTGTTAAAAGCTTTCTCTGTCATGATAAATTCTCATCTCTATATTCTAGGTTTTATTTTTAAATTCTAAAAATAATTCTACTTTCTGTAGGAGATTTTATCCTCAGGGAGTATATGCCTAATAGACAAGGGATTTTAGACATTATTCTGCTCAAACCTTAAATGTAAATATAAATATTTTAATTATCTGACGTTTCTGTGGACACTTTGTGAAGCATGCTCGGTCTCCTTCTGGAGTCCCAGGCATTCTGGAAATTATATTCCTGGAACTGAAGGCTTCTAAACAACAAAGTAGTAACTTTTCCTCTTTTTTTCTTCAATGAGGGGATCAAATCCCTTTTTTCTTAATTAATTCACTGTTTATATGCAGGTGTAGTTTCCACTTAAATGAGTGGAAACTAAGTCTAGATAAAGACATTGAAATCAGGCCTGGCACTATCTGTCCCTCTCCCGAAGGAAGCAAATTGTGAGTACATGTTGTTTCTGAAAAAGCCAATCCAAAATTTTTACCACTAGTTTAGCTCTATTTTCTTAGAAGTTAATAGTAAATCTTATATTGATTTTAATGGGAATACATAGGTCAGTTCTCAAATTCAGAGATCTGGAGTAACTAGCCCCTGTAATGCACTTTAGTACCTTCCAAAATAAGAACAAAATGCATTTTAAAGCCTTCCAAATGCAGTGATTCCTGAGGGTGGATCCAGCAAGGTCTTGTTAAAGTTCCGTAATTCACAACTTTGTAATTTGTACAAACTTGGAGTTCCCTGAAGTGAATGTAGAGAATATAGTTTTAGATTAGGTCCCAAGTTGCTATGCTCCGCTAGCTTGGAAGCTAATTATAATAATTCCTATTTCAAAAGTGCATATTCTTATCATTCTAAGTAATTGAATAAAATTGCCTTGCTTGTAAGAAGAGCTTTCTAAAACTGGGATACCATAGTAATAATGAGCTTAGTAAAAATGTTTAGACTAAATGTGATCTCACAAAAGCAAAATGTGGCGTAAGGCTAATTTATAAAACTGCCTTGTTAACAAAATTAATTTGTAGTTTGTCAAATATTAAGTTGCTCAAATTGGTACTTTGTAATTGAATTTCAGAGAAATTAACCTAGTCTGTTGTAGTAATGAATTTAGTAGATTGTATGTTTTGTGTATTTTATCCAGGTTAAAATAAAGTAAATACCTGGCAAAGTCTTTTGTCAAATTTGGGTTTTTTTAATATCTAAAAACAAATTAAAACTAAACTTCTTATTTGCATTACACTTAAAATTAATTTAAAGCTTAAGTGCGCTGAAGTCATCAGAAGCAAATTTTGTAGGATGATGTGTATTGTCAGGTTCATTTAAAAAAATGAAATTACTCTGCCTTATAATGTCTTTCTGCTATTTGTTCAGAGTTTGTTTAAATTACATTTACTCTGTTTTTCTGGTCTTAGTGAATTCACACATTCATTTTGTACTTGACATATAGAACTTTTATAATAGAAAAACAGTTTTATTACTGTTCTACAAGAAAATCTTGAGTAAATATTATTACAACTCTATAGCAAAAATCATGGCTAATAATGGGCCCATGCTCAATAAAGATTTAACTGTGTAGTGTATAGGTAACTTTAAAAAAATCATTTAGGATTCTAATATTAATATCTTAACTGCTATTAATTCTTAAATAGATACTTACCAATGGTATACATTTCTCAAACATGCATAAAATGTTGCTTCTGGGCATGATGATGCCTAAGAAAACTGTGTTTGAAATCTATACACCTTTTAAGATGTCCCTAGGGTTCCTTTAATTAGTTTACCTCCCTTATTATGAATGCTGCAGTCAAGGTATGGCAAAGGCATTTTAGAAGCGCTGTAAAAAGCACATGACAATGTCTGGATTAAGGATGTTTTTGCAGCATATGAAGTTGTACTGCAGTACAGCATTTTAAAATAAAAATAGTCTGAAAATAAAAGAAGAGGGATTGAGGAATCTGAATTTTTTTTCTCCCAGTGTATCATGTCACTACTCTATCAAAGATATTGTGGTAGCAATAACATGGTTCCTTACTACTGATGAGGTTTTTTAGCACTAATCGGAATAATAATATTATCACATTTAGTGCTTATTATTTCATGATTTTTTATGTAATAGAGGGCTTTAGTTATAGTTGGATTTGAACAAGATTAGATTTTATATCTAGACTACCATCGATACTATTAGGACAGAAAGAAAACAAAACCCAAACCACCTCTAAATAAATTATTCACGTGGAATAAGAAAAGACAAAAGGTAATAGAAATTGATGTTTACTTGTCTGAGTAATGAAGCAGAACAAGTTTCCTCTTCAGTGCTGTCACTGAGAGGAACTGTAGGCCTTTGAGGTTAACCAACCCTCCTGCACACACACTTAGCAGCACTTAGCTGTTTCACTGAGTCTCGAAGGCTACCGCAAGTGTCCTGAGCACTGCTCTGGCTGTCCCCTGTTGCACCTGGGGTGATACTTGTGGTCTGAGAGCCTTGGGAAAAAAAACGTTATATCTCTATAAGTTTAAATCATGCAAGGAAGATTGATAGTACTGCTTTTCCAACCGTTAGTTCAAATATTTACTGTTGAACACTGTGGTGTAGGGTTCAGTTTTGGATAACTTTTTAATAGTGATTGATGTCTACCCAACCAGTACAATTTGCTTTCTTACCCAATTACAGCATCATAAAGTTGTCGTATGCAAAGTTGTTAGGCTTTGTAAGCATTTGATAAAAGCTGCAGCCCCATATTTTGTAGTAGTATTTTCTAATTGTGCTCTTGTCTAAGTATCTGTAAAAGATGTAAATGTCTGTGATTGTTTCTGCAAGTAAATAAAACATAAATAATAACTATGAGCAATAGAGGAGTGATAATGCAATCGCAGTTTCCTTAATAACCCACAATGCACGAACAAAAATGTTTTTGTTCCTGCTTAGGCAAATTATAGGACTTTTCTGCATTGTAAGACAATATTGAGAGTTGTGTGGTGTTTATTCTCAAGTGGGGAGTGCCAAGGGCCTTTTGTGAGAGACAGTGCAAAGAGAGATAAGAGGACAAGGGTCAGGGCTTTGGAATGCGAGACAATATTAAATAAGTAAATAGGCAAGCTTTGATAATAGGCAAGCTTTGATAAAACAAAAAAATTCACTGCTGCTTTTAGACTTTTGAAAAACTTTGCTGTAACCATGATGGAAGTTGAATAATGTAGAAATAGAATTTTTCGGGATTTAATATTTCATGTGGAGTTTCGTCTGTATTTCATTGTGAAGTACAGAATATAAAATCATAGAAATAATGTAAAATATACATCTAATTTATAGTCTTTTTAGAAAAATATTTAAAAATCTATCAAAATCATTTTAGATCAGCTGAAAACTTGCATATGCCTAAGGAAATGGCATTACTGAACTTTAGACCTACAGAAAAAAAAAATTCGATATACTCTTCTCTGATGTATTCATGATTAAACACGTGATCAATTACAATTTTGCCAAGTGAACACGTGTTTTAGGTGCATACTTTCAGGTATTTTAGGCAATGGTTAACATTTCTTTTTCACTTCATTGCAGCAAAAATGGATGAAATAACTAATCTAAAATGGTAAGCATCATATTGGAATGAAATAAGGAACTTAAAGAGATATTCAATGAACTGGCAAGACTAGGTAGTAACAACAACAAACATTTTGGTAACAGTGGTGCTTTTCCAGGAGCTGTAGTATCTGTTTAGGTCTCAGAGTGAATGTAGCAGTGCATTAATGCATAGTGCTGTTACCATGTACACACGGTAGGTCAGATCATTTTGCCTCTTAATGTCTTTTGCATGCAAGGGTCTGAGCCTTTACAGTTCAAGAGAAAACTGTAGTGTGCAACAAAAATAAAGGAATGAAACCTCGATGGGAACAACCTTTGACAGACAAAAACAAAGGATTGCTTTTAGTAGCAATAAATACTAACAAGATACATAAACAATAAAATGAAATTTAGTATAATTTTTGTTTTGAACAGGACACCAGTGGCCATTTTGGATGGGCAGCCTGGACAATATGTGTTACTGGTGTAGATGATACTACCTGTTTTCTATACCATATTCAACAAGAGAAAAATACCTTTTAGAAGGAAGTGCTGCTCTTCTGAATTCTGCAACCTGTCAGTCTCTGCTAGCTATCTCTAAGCAATTATCACAGTCCCACAGAGAACACATGGGATCTGTGATGCAGCGGTAGAAATTGGGAGATAAGATGGTGATGTGCACTTGATTCGATAGGCTAACCTGTACAGAATTTCTAAGAGAAAGGTCAAACAGCTGTTTCTTTATAGATTGTACATCAAGTGCCTTAGCAATAACTTTTACATTTTTATCCTTCACTTCTCGTAGTACTGCTTACAGAAAATTCCAGAAAAGGGAAACCATTTCCCACTGACTATATATTTATTATAAATTCTTATTAAACACTGAGATTTTGTAATAATAATTATTCACTATGAGGTTTTTTCCTCCTCTATTTTTCAGGTTTTGGTATTAGACTTAACTTTGATATTACGTGGCATAAATGACATGTAATAAGTGAGAGCTGACAGTGAATCAGGATAATGATAGTTACAAATGAAATGAACAATGATAATGTTAAAGGAAAGAATAATTTGTTGCATTTTTTAGAGAAGAGAATTCTTGAACAGAAAATGTTACACTGTAAATTAAAAAACTATTGTCAGGGTAGGAATTGATATTAAGTCAAGTAATTTAGTTTGCATTTTGGGGTTTTTTTGAGAACGTAATCTGAAACATATGATTTGAAGACAGCTATTAAGCAATTACACTTGCATTCTAGGATGTCCCATCTTCAACTGAGAACATCTAAATGCATTAATTTACAGCACATTTGATATAATGGAAAATAGTGATTAAAGAAAGGTAGTGTGTGTTAATGTATGTTCATCAAGATTTTTGAAAATTGAAGTAGATGCCTTCAGATTAGACAAGAGTTCTATTTCATAAATTGTTTTTTAAGCCTATTTTTACCATGATAATTTAGCTGATGTGTCAGAGGTCTGCAGTCTGTCTGGAGACAAATGCATAGATGGAACTACAGTTTTGAGTTTCACCTAAATTATATTCAGATTTGACAATATCCTGTTATTAAACAATGTACAAGGAAGCTTAAAAAAACCCTGAAGTTGCTGACTGCTATTGGTCGTAATTTCTGAGTTCCTATGTTAAATTTTCTTACATAAAAACAAACACAAAAACAACAAAAGAATATTGAAACAATAAAAGTATCTTAAATACTTCAAAATTCCTCGGGAAACCTTTTCAAATTAAAGGTTTTACATAAGCACCTCTCTAAACGCCATAAAGACAGATGGACCATATTAGTATATTACTTACTTGCTAGTATATTCTGTCATAGCGTATTGATGACCTGCTGTCTTGGGTCAGGCCTCCACTGGGGATTTTAATAATCTTTATTGGTGAGAGTGCTTGTATGAGGCTAAATTGAGGTCAGCATTTATAAGGAAAGACTGCTGAAGGAGGAATAAATATAATTTTTTTTTTCATGAAATCCACACTCTGGTGAGTGTGAATGCATAGTGACTGAATATTTTTCTACAGCTCATTGGGAAAAGTGGAAAATAGGTGAATGAATGAATTTGAGAGTTCTAAACTGTAGACTGTGCAGTTTACTATTTAATCTAGCTTTCAAATCTAGATGGAAAGGAGATTAGGTAGTAACTGGAAATATTTCTTTCTTGGGACTTCCTGTCAATGCTGCAGAGAGTGCAGTCATTCAATTAAAAGAGTGTGTAATAGTTTTAATCCATTCTGTATGAAACTTCACTTTATACAGGTTCTCCTCTTCAAAATATTTAAGTAATATCCAGAGTTTTGATCCATGTGCCTGATTAGGAAGGATCTTTTCCTTTCAATGTAATTTCTCTCCATATCGGTGTTAAACTGTTGTATTAAATGCTTATTAAAATGCATCTCTAATTACTTTCTCAGGATTACACGTTATCGAATAATTCCTAAAAAACGTTGACTGTATCCTTTTTTTCTCCCACTGTGTGAGATTCAGTGTCAGATGCCACTGATGATGGCAAAGAAAACAGCAGAAATATTACAATGAAGTGTAAGTCTGGGATGACAAAGGAGACAGAGTTATAATCATAAGCAATTGGAGGACTACAACATAGTAAGTTACAAAAAAATTATTTATATTTCATAGTGGAAACAAATCCATACAACAGATTTATTGATGTGGAAACAATTTATTTAAAATAATTTTACAACTAAAGGACAAATTTAAAGAAAAACTATGGACTGAAGTAGTTGAGAACTGACTCAGCTGGATCTCAAACATGACTCCAGAAGGCTGGGATACAAGTATGGCTTATCTAGTGTGTATGTACAGAAAAGAGTCTGTTTTAAGAAATCATCAAATGACACAGGGTAGTGGTTGAAAGAAAAGGAATTTAGAAACAGAGCTAAGTGAAGAAAACATAGAAATTAAATACCTTTGAATAAGCTTTCTTCTAAATTCCATCACTGTATTTCTTATAGCCTTTTGTGAAATAACACAAGATTTGCAAATTGAACTGCTTTGTGAAAAAACAGACAAATAAAATGCATCCTGTCTTGATGACAGAGTGTAAAAAGTGAAGGACTTCCAGGCCAGACCCTCAGACTGTAAAGATCTCTGTCCTGAAGTTTGATAAAGCTTCTGTACCACAGTTGTGGCCATTTCACGACTGATTCCAACCTGTGCTCCCCAAAAGTAAGAAATATGAACTACTGCAAGGAAGCCCTGCTTACTGCCTGAGCTGAAATGTGAGATTTGTTATTGGAAGCACAGGCTCTGACATTGCAAAGCAGAGAAGGAATTCCATTTTACATTGCAGGTAGCTGGCCTGCAAACAGAGGTGGGTCTCACTCTTACAGCAGGTGATTTCATTGCATAAAATGTGTAGAAGTTTTAGTCTTATCGCTTCCACACCCTGTACTCAAGACAGCCTTCCCAAAGCAAGCCTACCACATTTGGTTTTTTTGCTCCTTAAACCAACAACCAGTCTTTCACTTGTTTCTAGTTCTAGATGAGCTGTTCTGTTGTGACTAGCAATGAAACAAAGTGAACTCTGGATGTGAGGGCACAGTATTTTCAGAAATGAAATAATTATATTATCCTGATAAAATTTTCCACCAATAATTGTTATGGATAGAAATTTGGTTTTTAGATTTAGTCTTTGTCTCTTCTGTAATTACATGTCTGCTACTTGGGCTAGAGCTGAGGATGGACTGCAAATTGCTTCTTGGCTGAACTTTCTGCAGTTACAAGTGGTTTTTTTTGAAGACTGTCCACTAAAAGGTAGAAAACATTGCAGTGGATGAAAAAAAGAAGAATGTGATTCTATAGTTTTGGAGTAAGTTTTTAGTCAGTTGAGAGTTAAATCTCAATAGGTCTTTCAGATTACTTAGCTAACTGAAAGTGAACCCAAAAAGAAATGCTTGTGGAATTTTCCTTTGCTCAAGAGCAAACCAAGCAAGATTTATCCTGTCTGTTCCAAAAAAACCTGATATTTCCAAGAAATGTGAAGAAGTTGTATAAACAGTATCTTCAGTTGTTTAATGTTATTGACAATAAATAAAAACGCTATATAAATTATTATCCTAAGCTGAAAACACAGAGGTTAGCGGTCTGATGAAAACGTGGATTAGTGTTGCAGATTGCCCAAATAGGTATTTGATTTTGCTAAAACAAAACTTCTGACCACACCTGCAAGTAACAAATAAATTTGCTCTCAGAGTAAAAATAGTACTGCTGCATATGTATCACATATCCATGATAAGATACAGAAAGGCTTTTACTCTGTACTGTGTTATGTCTACTTGTGTTCACCATTTGTTTCCACAGGAACATAGGCTATGGTTCAAAATTCTTTTGAATAGCTTGCATTCTATAAAACATGTAATTGTTATTAAGCAGAATGTGGAAAAAGTAGAAGACAAATATTTTGTGAAATTTTGTTTTTTTTAGATAAACTTAGAATTCTCTGCAGCTGGAATTTTTTTTTCTCAAATAGATTATTGTCTCTGTGATCTTTTCACATGAACCATAACAGTCACCTGGATACACCCCTTCCAAGAGCTTTTGATCAGTCTGTGAATATTCTCAACTCTTTTCAGTTCAGATGTCCCACATTACCGAGGTGTCCGACATTGTCCAAGCAGGTGCTGCCACTGCATATTGAATTAAAATTGTGATGTTCTAAGGGGAAGGATTTTTTTTTTCTGTTAAGTGACAGCTGTTTCAGATGCATCGTCTCAGTTATGCTGTGCTTACAGACAGGACAGGCAGTTTGAAGTTCATGCTTACCAAATGCCTAATGTTTTCCCTTTTTCACTAGTAAGAAAAAGACAGGAGCACAAAATAAGGTCAGTCTGTATTTGACAAAAAGTTATATTACAGGGTGTTTGTCTCATTATTTGGCTCCTTCTGCTTGTAGAATTCTAAATTGCTGAGAGACTGTAGAATATTTTTTATCTGGTAGAACTATTGGCAGCAGAAAAATTTGACACTCTTTTGGAGGTGTTACAAAGTTATGTAATACGTAGACACCATGACCAACTTGATTTATTTGGCAGAAAAGCCACAGACATTAATTCATTACCCTAAAAAATTTTCTGACTGGTCACAGTATTTCTGTCTTAGTATGCTGAAATGTAAGAAATCCGAAGTATATTTTTGACTCCCTTTGTTATACGACTATATTCTCTCAAATTTATTTCTTAGGAAAATCAAGGTATCTGAAAACTACCAATTGGATTATTTAATGTTATTAATCCCCAAAGTTTCATTTTTGTCTCATTATTCTATTTTTTCTCTAAACATAATGTTCATGTCATAAACCTTTTCAAGGTTGAAATTTAATCTTGTGTACATTTATTGCATACAGGGACATAACCACCTGCAACTCATTATGAAAAATGATGAGGAAGTTCTTACTAAGAAAAGTGTTCTTGAGAATGTGATACTCTGTGTATCAAGTATCAATGAGGTCAATGACATCGTCAAAATTATTCACTATTGTTTTTCTTGTCATGATCTTTAAAAGGCAGGATTAGTGTCCTTTAGAAGATATATTTTACCTCACTAGGAAATGCTTATAGTTAGTCACAGGTAAGCAATTAAATATTGCAGTAAAACACTCAAAAATTTACTCATCATACAAACACTATGTATTAACATAATGTTAAATACGTGCAGGTAGTTAAAACTATCAGGTTTTACTAAACAATATTTGATCATTGGGTTAAATTCAGTAAAATCAATGTAATAAAGTTTCTGACTTTGAAGAAATAACATGATTTTCCACTACTGAGTTTTTTTCAAAATCATGCCCAGTTTTTCTATAGATTCGAAATTACAAAATTATAGAATACTATCCAATAATATTCTGACAGTAGAAAATAAGGTAACGAATATGCATATAAATGCAAGAAAATTTGAAGTCTACTGCAGTATCAAGTGCCACAGAATTCCTGAAAAAAATAATTTCATAAATAGTGAAACCTGATAAACATGCAGTGATAAGTTAAACTTTTTTTTAAACTAATTTTCAGTCTCTTTAATAATACTTATTTCTGGCTTGGGAATAGAAGTTCAGCAACTAAAGGGTAACATCTGTCATCTGAGGAGTTTGTGAACTCAGATGCTGGTCTGTTACTTGGAGAAAATAATGTACCTCTCACTCCTTCCCTGCAAAACCCCAGAATTATTTTAGCTTTGCCCTTTTTGCTCCCCTAATGGCAAATTGAGATCTTCAGGTGCTAAAACATAGTGTTTCATAGCCCACATCCAAGAAGTTACTACTGTTAATTTAATAAATCCAGTAATCCCTTGAATATATGAATATGCATTGAAATCATTTTTATGATCATGGTTAAGAGTAATGGTGCATTATTCTCAAGATTATTGTAAAGGTATTCAACACTTTGGAACGCTGGGAATAGATTAAATTGCCTATATGTTTAAACAAGAGTTAAATAAGATATTTTAGACAAATGTGGATAATAGAACATGAAGTAGAACTATTCACTCTTACATGCTCTGAAAACTTAATTGTGAAATCTACAAGTTACGACTTCTGTGTTTTATTCCTCACTTTGCTATCAGATCAATACATCGTACCAACAGCTGTAGAGTCTAATTCTGGAAAATGCCTAAAAGCATTTTTGCATTTGGTAACACACTAATGCATAGTGCTATGCTGCAGTGAAATCTGAAGCATCTTTTGTGCCTGCTCTACAGGCTTTTCTTATGCGTATTTGGTAAGAAATGTACCTTGAGAGCACATAGTCTGAAATTCATGAAGAGAGATGAAATGGATGTCTACTAATACTTAGCAACAAAATATTTTTCTAATGACAGTCCTAGTAATTGCACAGTATGAAAAATAATGGGAGAACCTTAGAATCTGGATGAAAATAATTAAAAATCTACTCTTCCATCCAATAACTTCCTCACTTAACCTGGGAGCTTTAGTATAGTATAGCCAAGAAGTGCTTGAATAATCCAATATAGAAAAAGTTGCAATAAGGCACAAGGTAATATGATGGAGTTTCAGAGCAGCAGGCTAAAAGGGTGCGCTCATCCCTGTTTCCCAGCTGAGGGTCAGTGGCTTATTGAACCCATACCATGCACTCATCGATGAGTATCTGGCACTGCCCTTGGAAGAGTCAACAGCTAAATGTCTGCTAGCCAGCAATATTGGCCACTGATTATCTGACAAAATAAGAGGTAATCTCCTGTCTGGGAGAAACATCTCTCTCCAAAAGTACGCTACTCTTAGCTGTAGTGAGCTGGTAAATATTTCTCGGTTTAAACATTCTTAAATAGAAAGGCAGAATTTGGAGGAGAGTCATCTGGTTCAGGCAAGACTCAAGAGAAAAAAGGAGGGGTAGAGAGCACATTCCTTGAGAAGATATTTATTTTTATCATCCACAATTGGGAGCAGATTGCTTTCTCAAGCTCAGACTCCTTTATTGAATGTTGGTAACTGAAGAACGGACAAACCTGAAATATAATTCACCCTACAAATTAAATAATGATTCCTTTTCTTGTAGCTTAATGCTTTTGTGTACTGAGATTTCAGCTTTGGTGCCCAGTAAATGAAAACACTGTCAGTATGAGTTATGTGCCTTTGTAAACAAGGTTTGTCAAGACAGCCTGTCTGAGTAACAGACATACAGCACAGAAGAGAGTACGGGTTTTATTGTTTTTAGAGGTATTCTTAAATGTACTATTTGGTGTAACTCTTTCCATTCTTCTTATCATTGAGATCACCCCAGGTCTCCATAACACCTCCAAAATCTTCAGTTTCATAAAATATTTCAGCCTTAAAAAAATATCTATACCTGTTGAAGGTGAAGATGAGACAAATTAAGCTTTCATTAATTTATAGAGCCTCCACAATGACAGAAAATTGGGTAAGAAATGTGGGTAACCACACCATGGTATGAAAGAAAACAAACTGATTGTACAGCTAAGCTTGTTTGACCTGAGGGATGTTCCTTTTAAATTTAGACCTAGTAATTATGTGGTCTTGGGCACACAAACCAACTCCAGACAGGTGGTGGGGCAATTTGATGTGCAGCCTTAGCAGTTCTTATTTACTCACTTGAAAATTTTCACAGAAACACATAATTATGTGGTTTAACTTTTCATGGTTGCAACGAAAAGCTTAGTGAAGAGATCTTAGATAAATGAAAGAGAAATCTTCCCTGGGTTATTTTAAAACTACTCTCATGATAAAGATATTTCCAGTTTTGGAAAGCTCTGGGGAAGCCAACTTGTCACTTTTAAATGTCACATCATAGAAACCTCTAACTATACACTTGTGACTTTCACTGCTGTAAGTGTTCTGCCTGTCTCACCAATATAACAATGAAACACTTATTTGCAGCTTGGTGCAGTATTTCTAACAAGAGAAAAAAAATAATATCACAGGAATTTATTCAAGAGGTTTTTTTGTAAGGAACAAAGATTTTCGGTAAAGGGATCAGTTGTCTGGTCATTTCTGCTGAAGCCCAACTGATATATTAACCAAGCAGCCAAGTATTATAGACATGTCCTATATATAAAGTAGATGGTGTCTCTTATTTGAAACTGTTTTCCTGTAAACTACATTTGTAATAGACTCCAAGCTTTGTTTATCAAAATGTAGCACGATTCAGACAATAAAGATGATTTTCGAAATGAATCACCTACATGCTCCATATAGGCTTATAACCTATGCCAACTTATTAAAAGCTGAAGAAAACATTCATCCATATACCTGGGGAGCAAAAACTAACCCGCTATCCAGTTACTACGTTGATATGGTAGTGTGACCCCAAGAGAATTATTGCCTTCCATCATCTGTTTTGAAGAAGGATTTATAAAGATAATTTAAAAACCCTAATCATAATTCTTTTATTGAGTTCTCATAACAAAGTGCCCTTAGTGCCAATTTTTGTAATCTAGAAAATCTGTCAATAAGTGAAAAACTTTAGCAGAATTGCGTTCAGACAGTTACAGACAAACAAATTTCAAATTGCATTATATTTCTAGGACAGATCATGGGAAAGATCTCTATGTGTGTTTCTTTTACTGCTTACTTCTCTATCCTTCCACTGGGAGTCAAAACCATATTGCAGTCCATACTGACTTATAGTTCCTGGATCATATTCTTTTCTTTCTTTCACCTCTTTTCAAAACCAGTGAGTTTAAACGATTTGAATAAAGAATACAAAGAACTTTGCTAATAAAGCAAAACAATAAAAAATACAGAGACCCAGTTTCAAAAAAACATTTTGGTCTGAAACAATAACAAGTGCTTATTTGGAATTCTACTAGATCAGCTGTGTTTGAGTGTAGTTAGAGTTTTTTAAAATTAAGCTATTTAAAATTAGTAATTATGTTTAATTAACTGCATTGCACGCAAGAAAACGAGGCAGCATATTATTTCTCAAGAAAACCCCTATATTTTCCAGCTATTCAGAGTCATAACGCTCATATAATGTGCTAAACCCCTGTTAAATTTTATTACCTTGTAGAAACATTGAATTGAACATCCAGTCATAATCATTTTTCATTCAAATTGATCATGCTCTGAAATTTGTGCTATGAAAGTTGTCACTTCGAAAAAAAGAAAGATAAAAAATTGGTTCATTTGAATTAAAGGGAAATTATCATACAACTGGAACACATTCATATCTCTTCTTGCACACAGCCTTTCAGGCAAAGTTGCACATATAGCATTTTTGTATTCACTTGAATTTTTAAAGTTTTAATGAATTATGAATTATATTGCGGCTTCTATTGCCTTACACAGCAATTTGAATAATGTTTTCAATTACAGTGACCTGTGACCGTCCTCATTATTTTGTCACTCTGAGAGCTCTCTCAAAATTAGGAACTTGACAGAGTTCAAATAAATATTGGTAATCCCTAACAGAAATTATTTGTTGTCATAATGACATAAAGAATCCTTTCTAATTGTATAATTTCTCTCTGATAAAAGCACAGGAAGATAGCTATTCTGAAAATCAAATTTTAAAAACTATGACATTGCAAAGTGGGGATATAATAATAGAAAGTCTTAGGTCCAATCAGACTTTGCCTATAGCAGCCCCTAGTAGAACTGCATAGAGTAAGAGTGATGTCAAAGGAAATTACATCTCGTATTCTGTGTGAGGATTTCTCTTCAGAACTGACAAAAAGGAGAGATCCTTTGTACTGCCCCAGTTAAATCAAGGGTAAGATCCCAAAGCCTATTCCCCCAGTAAAA
Organism: Dromococcyx pavoninus; assembly: GCA_033558185.1. NCBI lineage: Eukaryota > Metazoa > Chordata > Aves > Cuculiformes > Neomorphidae > Dromococcyx > Dromococcyx pavoninus. Next base: position 1,961,176 of record JAUMJL010000201.1, on the reverse strand, counting down.
TGAGATGACAAGATAAAGCAAAAGATAAAAGTGCAGAGCAATTTATATCTATCAAGATATAGTAAGAAGCATAGCTTTACTCCCAGAGAGATTTCAACACCTTAATTTTTCTAGCTAATTTTGCAACATAAAGAATAGATGTAATTATAAGCCATTTCATTGCACTGTCTCACTGTGGAACATCCCAAATTGTGTGTCCTGTATGTCTGCAGGCTTGAGTGCGCATGCTGTATATGATCTGAAAACAGATGCTAACTTTGGATAGATTTCCATCAAAACATTTACAGTTTTTCTGCAGCAACAAGTTATGGTAAGCCTCTCAAACCTCATATACAAATATAATGTGAATGCCTGTATACTTAAAAAAAAATAAAAAATTAAAGTTAGCAAGCTAAAAAGAAAGAAGATTCTCCACCCCAAAATGCAAAAAAATAACCCCAACAGCCATGCCCTCCCTCTAAATCTTAAGCTGCAAACAGTTCTTTGTAAAGTGTAAAAGTGAGGGGCAAATCTAGCAAAATTTTAAGTTCTTCTGTTAATTAAGTTGTACTGCTGAATAAATTGGCCAGTCGCCAGTCACTGGCTTTAAGGCCAGGTATCATGAACACACCCACAGCCAGCTTTGTTTACTTTGTTTGCTCTGGTTAGAATATGGTAAGGGCTGTGCTAGCAGAGCCGTAGGCTTCTGTCTCTTTACTCCTCACTGTAATGGGACAATTCTTGCAATATGGGAAGGTGCTGAGAGATCTCAACCTGAGCATATTTCCACTATACAAATCATGTGCAACTTGGCTTGTGTTTGAGTTCAGCGATCTAGAGAATCACATCCTTCTATTTTTCAGTTTTCCACTTCAAGAAATGAAATGATAGAGAGATCAAATGCACACGATTCTTAGGTTCCCTGTGTTCCTTCCTCTGAAATCTCAAAAGCCTTTTTTCTTGCTTTCAGAACAAGGAAGAAATAAGCCCATTTTACTTAATCTCTCACACACTTAAACTCGCCAAGAGTAATTCACCTGAGAAATTATGAATGGACTATTCAGACTAGAAAAAAAGATTACAAAAATATAAGGTGTATCTTGCTTAACTTCCTGCTGAGATCAGCTTTTAGATCTCAACTTTGTGGTCACAGGTGAAAACAATACTCTGTTCTGAAAAATATAATGATGCAGTAATGCATCATTATGCAGTAGTGATGATTGCTTTTCATGAGGACAGGTTGGCTTCTATAACTGTGGGAACAGAAATCGATTTTGCAGATTGTTCTCACAGTTAATAAACTATAACCTTCCTTTTATTGTCCTACTTTTCCTGCACTTCAGATGAAGTGTGCAGAAATCACCCTTGGCAAAGTTAAACCACTGTCATGTGTTACATAGATCTGAAGCTGAAGCAAACCACCTTTTACTAGGAACCTTTTAGATAGGAAGTAAAATAGAAATAAAGTGTTCTTCTTAGAAGATCATCTGTTATCTAGAAATGTAAATAAGAATCAGATCTTTGAACTCACTAAACATTACTAAACAGATGGTGAATAAGATTTTCCTAGCGGGAGATGCTTTCATTACGCCTCATAGTAGAAATAAAATGTTTCTTTATAAAGTAAAATATTTAATATAATAAAAAAAGAAACATTTTTTGTGTTTCATAATGAAAAAATAATTATTATTTTCAAAAAAATATTTGAAGATACTTTAGTTCTGTATGTATTCTGTTGTATCCTCTGTGTTACCGGTGCATTTTCTACTTCTTTCTGCTTTATGGCAGGGTGTCTGTTACCACAGACTGGTTATTCCTGCTTCTACATTAATAAATTAAATTTCTATTTATGCTACATTCTTATCAGTAGGTGTATATGTGTGTAGGGTGGAATTAATTTTTTCCTCTACTAGATCTTCTAGAGCTACCAGTCCCTCTACCACAGAAACCACTTTATTTACAAACATTTTAGCTGAGAGGGGAACAAAGGAGGTGTGGGCTCACAATGTGATACTTTTAGAAAAAAAAACAAAGATACTTTTAGAAATGGCTGTGCAAGGTGAAGATAGTAATAGTCTCCAGCTGTTTGATATTGTATCTCTGCTCAAACTTGCTGATAAGTCAATCAAAAGGGAGGCAGATTAATACGCCAACTAGTATTATTTAAGGTTTTTCAGCTCTGTGAAGAAATTTGTAAGGGAATAGGAAATATCACTTGTTTCTCTTCTAGCAGAGAATTAAAGATAACTAAAAAGAGCAAGTATCTCATCTTAAGAGAGTTTATTTTGTTTCTTTTTATGCCCAGTTTTATGTCGTAACCTTTCAGAGGGATTGAATGCACAACTTAATTTAAGCAACCAAATTATGAATTTCCAGGCCACTGACGTATAATTGCATCTTGCTTTTTTAAGCATTGTGTGATCAAGGATTAACATGTGTGACTGGAAATATACGTTCGCTCTCTGAAGTGTAATCAATGATCCTGAACTTTTCGTTCAAATTAGAAAACCTGTGTGAATACTAAACACTGTGTGTGGGTGTGCTGGTCAGAATTTGCATTCTGGGAATTTGATAAATAAATATAAATCAGTAAGAATGCGTAAAATCAATTAACTAAACAAACCATGCATAGCACCCCAAAGATGTAATTCTAAGAGCTGCAAATACAGTCATCTGCATCTCCAGTTATGTTTACCATGATAAAGAAAGTTATTTATACATTTTAACATGCAGGGTATTTGCCAAAGAGTAAATCTAAGTTTCTCTTGAAATTAAAGAGAGAATTCTGGTTCAAGTATAACATTAATTGAATTTTCTGTTTGCATTACCTGGCTTCTATAAATAGAAACAGTAAAACTAGTCAGTTTAAGAAGCATTTTAATTTTTTGTATACATGTAATAGCAATTCAAAACATATACAGATATAGGAAAATAAAAGTAAACCATAGAAAGGCGTACAAAAGGGTAAATACTTAATTGTGGGGATTTTTTGTTTTGCTGAAAAACACAGGCATGAGATGCTGATTTCAGAGCATGATACCCTCTTGCTGTAACCAGTAGCACTGTTTGGACTTCATTCACCATTGTCCTGCATATTAAATGAAAGTTTGTGATGCAATTGCATATAAATAGTGGTTTACTTCTGTTTAAATCTAATGCAAATTATTCAACAAACAACTGGTTAAAAGCAGATTGCAGATACTCTGTCGGTGTGGAGTTGCAAACATGAGGAGGTGATAGAGTTGCCAGTAGTTGTGACAGATGCTTCTGATGACCTGAGAGGGAAAAAGTGAAGTGTGTGTCTCATTTGCCTTCAAATCCTGATGGCATTCTTTCATTTGATCCTGCCTTTGTGAGTTGTGCAAGGATGTAGCAGCGGGGAGATCTCTATTCCTTAGGTGATTCAGTGTGTTTTGATAACAGTTCATCGCCAGTATAATTTTCAGCCAATATTTTTAAAAATTTTAGTACAATTCTTTCTTATTTCACAAGTGGTCTAATTATGTTTACATCAAAAGTTTGTGCAGGTTGAGATGTCAGAAAGTATTTAAATATAGTTCTTAAATCTTCTTTCAAAATCAAATCTCTTAACAGTTGTCTTATGTTGGTGAAGCAGCATGCAAATGATATGAACACTCTGTATTCACAATGTGAGTAACTGTAAAACCATCTGAATGATCGTTTAATTAGGAAGGGGACCCAGCATATTATAGACTAATAGCAGTATAAATAGCTAAACTTCTACAGGCAGCACAGAAAACTATGTCACTGTGATTTTAATTTCCCTACACATTAGGATTTAAAATAATTTAGAGCCTACAGTAAAAATCAATTTTGAGGATTACCTTAGCATCCTTCTTGCATATGTTCAAACCAGTATTGCTTTGATTGAATTTTTTTTTATTTTTATAGGCACACCGAAAAATTCTTTGTCTTTTATAAATGCTATGTTTTACAGGTAATGAAGATAGGCCATACAAGTATAAAATAGAGAAGTATTAATACGTACACTACAAGTACCTTACTTCATGTAGAATGTTTCAACAGAGCCATAAGAATAAAGACGATTTTTTTTTAATTCCAATCACAAACCTAATTTATAGGAATAGTTACAGTTAATAGATTTTTAAGATTTGAAATGTTCATCTACTCACACTCCCCAGTACAGATCTGGATAATATTTCATATATAGGACAATCCTCAACCTGCACTTGTGTTTCTTTTTTTTTTAATTTTTTGAGGGGGTGTTTTATTTTATTACAATTAGATAATACATCATACCCGTAACAAAGTAATACTGTTGGAAAATAGGACAGGTAGAGGTATAAGAAAATACTCATTTACTAATTTTTTAATTAGGTTTTGATTTTTTCAAGATAAGAAATCTTCAGTAAACTAGGTCCTAGCATTGGCATTAAGTTTTGACTTCAATGAAGGAGGCTTTTAATTACTGTCATATTCTATTCTTAAACATGGTGATTTTAGTGCTGTTTTTAGCCTTCGTTATAGCCCTTGTGACAGTGAAGGCAAGGCCTATGTAATAAAAAGTAATACCACCATTGTCTTCACAATTGAGTAACTTATTCATTAGAAATAAATGATCTTTTACTAACTGGTAAGGAATCGATCGAGGGGGAAGACTAAGAGAAAAATGTCACCTTTTTTCAATGAAGAAAGGTGTGTCAAGTGTTTACATCTACTTTTCTTTCACTTGTGCTTTGTTCATAACACCTCTCAAAAGTTAGCAAAGTGAGTCACGTTTACTTTATCAAGGAGTGTTTTAAAAACAGGTTTCTAATACATACAGGATGGTTCACTGGCCTTTGAGGGGCATTCGAGAGAAGGCTTGCAGTTTGACTGGAAGGAGGTGTTTCACATAGTGACATTTCTTTCTAAAGTATTATTCTTTTTTCACTCAAGTCATTGGGCACTTTTCCTTAAAAGGAAAGAGATTTCTAACATGATAAGAAGGATGTCTTGATTTGGAACATTCCACACAAAGATATTTATGGGGATAAGAGAAGAATAAAATAAGCCTTGCAAGAAAAAATAAAAGTCAACCAGTCAACACAATACCAGTGAAGCAGCAAGCAAATCGTATATATTAAAGAATCATGATTTTTTTTGGTGAGTGCCTTTTTGAAGGATCAGCTTACGTGTTCTTATGAGCTGGTTTACTTTGAACAGTTTTAGTAATATGCATGGATGTAAAGCATGCATAAACCATAAATTTTCTGGGTTGGTTTACATGGACTCTCCAATACTTATGCTTGTTGGAGGTTATTTTAAACATTTTCTTGCTCTCCGTTTTTTCTGTATCAGATCCTATGCTGGTTTGTGTCAGACACCACTTCTCAATTTCAAATGAATAATTGCATGGCAGAATACAGTATAAAGCTTGTCCAATTTGGTCAGACATTGCAATTCTTCTCTAATCTGTTGCTACGTATCTAAAGCTCAGCACACTATTAGTGTTAATCAGCCATAGTGTTAGATCATTTATTAACAGCTACATATCAGTAAATAATATCTTCAGTCAGAAAGAGTTGAATTTATGAGGGTTTTTTCTTGTATCTATTTAAAAAAATTCTTATTTAGTCTTTCATAAATGATACGTTTCTTGAGCAAGCTTGATTTTACTTGATTATTGTATATAAATGGTTTAGGGGGCTATTTCAAAAGCAGTGTGAATACCAAGTGTATTACCCTTAATCTATGGAGTTAATTGTCATAATTATGAAATCTCATTAAAGTCTTGATCTTGAAAAGACTCAGTCAGACAGACTACTTGTGTCTCTCAAATTTGAGCAAGCTGTTTAACATGTTGTCCTGCCAAGTATGAGTTCATTTTGCTGATTCACACGGAGATGAGCAAGTCTATGGATTCCAAAGTCTTTAGTCCCCTGATGTAACAGGGTTCACTGTTATTACATATGGGGCATGAGAGTAATAAATTGTTCTGTATCCTCTTAGTGATTAACACTGTGGATATGGCTGAAAAAAATTTGCAACAATTTGAATATTTTCTTTCTCACATTAAATTAAGAGAAAGTCAGTATTGAAGCTAGGATGTATTAAAATTGCTAATTTGTAATCAATCATCCAATTCAGGAAAAATCATTGGCTGTGAGGAATCTAACAGAGGTGTGAGGTAGATGTGCTATCAGTATGACTAAGCACCATCTATCCCCAAGTTCTTTCAACTTACTGTATGGGACAAGTCTGTGTTATTGCTGGAATTCAGGCAGTTGTCTTATATGAATGCTTAGGGCAATCATTGTCCTCATATTAAACGAAGAACACAATCTACTGGTTGCATCTTGCCCTCTGCTTAAAAGGTCTGAAACAGTCATTCCCTAATTACCCTGTAGTCCCACTGGTGCCAACTACAATTATTATTCTGTCTCAACTATTTATCACAATTACAGTACACAGTGAAATATGATAATTTGCTAGCAGTAACGGTGTAGTCAAACCAGATACTCTTTATGAATATCCCGCATTTTACAGTGAAGATCCTTGTATCACTTTCTCTCCATTAATATTCTCTATAAAAAATAATTTATCATACTGTTCCAAATTGTAATTATAAGGAAATAATTGGTCTGAATAATGCATGAACTTATTAGGTGTAAATAGTGAAAGATACAGGATTCATAGTTACATTATTCCAGAAATATGTTTAACAAGTTTTATACAGAAATGATGTTACTTGTTTTGTTTTGATTCTGGCATCAAAAATTCATTTATTATTGAACTTTTTTTGACATTCCTTCAGGTTCAAACTTCTTGGGATTCTGAATATAATCACAGAAGATATGTGTACATCTCTTACTGCTTGGCTGAGCACAGAAGATTTAGAAAGAACCCTAGAGGAAAAAATCCACTCCCTTGATGCATTCTTTAAGATCATTAATGCTTTCTGGCTGCAGCATGGAAGCAGGTCATGCTAGCAGAGCAATGTAATTAACCTTCTTTATAAATTAAATGTGCAAATGTGTTCTGTAGTGCACAGAATGTGGCTAGAATTATTTCTACTTCAGTGCAGGTTTAGTTGGGAAAAAAATATTTTCTAACAGCTGCTCTGTGGCTTGGGAATTTGAAAGAGCTTTTATTCTCCTTAAAGCAGCTATCAAGTACCTGGGGCTAAGAATGACTAAATATGGAATGTAGTCATATATTATTATATACAGGATCAATATTTCAAAAGGCCATCCAAGCTCTTGGAGAAAAGAAGGATTAACCATTTCTTCTGTAAACCGCTAAAGAAACATAGCTGGAAGTACTTATTTTTCTTGTCATTTAGCTTTTGGCAGACAGGCTTCTGTGTAATGCAAAGATGGCAGAAGAATAAATAAATTATTCATGTAGTCATCATTAACTGGGAAGGCTCTTTAGCAACTGTAGAAGGGGATAAAATCTTGCATAAACCATAAATGTAAAATATGCCACAAAACATAGATTAAAATTAATAGCTTATATGAAAGATGAGAGTTTGCTGCTAATTGTTTGTGTATAAATTAGTAGAAAAGCATTCTCTTTTCTTCCTTTCCTTAAGGACAAGGGTGAGCATACTATGTATCTTTTAGAAAGTAAAGAGTTATTTCATTTATTAAAGAAATGTAGTTGTACCTTCCTCTTACCTGTTTAAAGCACAGAAACATGATGAAAAGGCAACAGATTGAAATTCAAGGAGCTTTGCTAAAGAAATAGCGCACAGTGCCAACTGTAGATCCCATTAGACTGCTTGTGTACCAGGAAACTGCTGCATGTCCTGAAGGCATGCTGAAAGTCTGAAAGCAATGAACTCCACTCAGATCCCTACAGCTTCTCTAGGTGGTTTCATGAGGGTGCTGAGGCACTGGAACAGATTGCCCAGAAAAGTTGTGGATGTCCCATCCCTGGAGGTGTTTGAGACCAAGTCGGAGAAGCCTTTGAGCAATGTGGAAGTTGTTGCTGCCCTTGGCATGGGTTTTGGAACTGGATGGTCTTTAAGGTTCCTTCCATTTTGCTGTTCCTTGAGTTTATGATTAACATCAGAAAATATGTAGAGCATGCCAAAAGAGAGAATGAATCAAAATTACATTATGAATTGAAAGTTAGTCGATACTGATGGGTTTAAGAATAAATACTCATGTCTGTTGTTTTTATACAATAATCCTAACTCTTTTTGTTTAAGATAAAGTAACTGAAAACAAATTCCAAAGAAGTTCAATTTGCTTGCTACACTTTTTAAAGAAATCCTAATACTGCAGTAGTTTGTATTGTTATACTACTTCTTACAGAATTTGACTCAGCAGTTTCTGAAATGAAGAAAGTAAGGAAAAAGTAGAAAAACCCAGACCTCTTGTCCTTATCAATCAGAAAATCAGTATGTTGTAGTTAATAATTTTGTATGAATTCAGCATAAAATAATACTCAAAATTTAAAAGTTGTCCTGTTTTCTATTACAAATACCTAATTCATGATTGATGATGAAGCACAACTTTTGTCTACATGTCCTTTGTATACTCATTCATGGTAGGGCATGGGATTGCTATTTATATGCCTGAATATTTTTCCTGCATATAGGATGCAATGAACTGTTTTCAATGGAAAATACACTCCTCACCAGCTGTTTAGGCAAACTCTTTTCTTAGTACTTCAGTTTCTAGGTTTTACACTTTAGTTAGAATGTGTTAACTGTGGATTCAAATATACGAGTTTTCCTCTTGACTAGTTTTATAGGAAGTCCGGACAACACAGATCATATCCGATCATCCATTCAAGAGAATTAAAAGATGGAATGGTTTGCATGGCTACAGAAGCTGGTTTACTCTCGCAATAATGATTTTCTCATTACATGGTGAGCAGCAGTGCAAAATAAAGAATGATAATTTGGTCAGTGTACATAGGTGCAAGCAGGATGATTGTTGAATAATGTATGTTACAGGCAAAAGATTTATCCAAAAAAATCAGGAGACTGGATGCTTCTTAGTTTTATCCTGGCAGGGAAGCAAAGCATATCTAATAAAGTATATTTGACTTCTTAGGCTATTTAGCATAGGCAACACACCTACGTCTAGTTGCATCTGCTGCCTTTGATATGTATACCTGTGTTCATGCATGCGGATTGCTACTGCTGTGATACTGTTGAACTAGCTACAGTGTCTTGCATGACTCCATCATGCCATTGGGATAGGAAATACTCACAATCTAACCATGATTAAGATGTGTCAATATTTGTCGCAGTAAATATTGTAGGAATTGCAAATGATTACCCCCTGAGGTATTCATCTACTGTCTCAGCATGATTGCAGAGAGCTCTGAGCCTCTGTTTATGCTGCCTTTTGGATCAGCTAGTCTATATCAATTCAAAAGGTTTGTGTCAACTGTTATCCCATGATACCTTTTGTAAATAGGATCACTAACCCCAATATGTTGCCCAAATAGCAAGTCCTAATAACAGTCAGTCAAGCTAAATTCCCCCTATATTCCAATGTAAGGTGTAACATTCTTTGTTCCTCCTGTGCTGTTTTCCTCTTAAACCTCATGAAAATGAGAGTATTCAGCATTGTAAGAAATCAAACCCTATTCTAAGCATAGTCTTTCCTACTTTCCCTTGTTCTTCCAAGAGGTATTGCAAAAGCTAACTTGAAGTTTACTGTGCAGTCATTTGCAATATGCCTAGACTGAGGTTTCAAAGTCATTACATTACTTAGCCCTCTTATCCATCACAATTAGAGTTAGACACAAATATTTTCATGTCTAGACATATTGATGGAAGATATAGTTGCTATTCTGTCATGGAAGATTATAGTTAATAATTAGGATTAAGGCATTGACATGCATATTAGAAATTACTGCAGCCAAAGAACTCCTTTACCATCCGAATCGACAGTAACTGCAGAGACAACTCATCAGTAGCTGTGTTTGCTTCTATAAACTGCTTCCTTTTCTTAAAATGTGGCATGTAGGACAGCTAATAACAAATGTCACTCTCAGGGCAGAGCAGCAGAGATCCATTCCAGTTCTGACTTTGCAGGTCAAAAGGCAGCTGAAAACAAGAGCTCAGTCAAGCTAAATGGAAAATTAGCAGGTATGGTTTTGAGTTTTAAGCATATCTGAATGTTGTAATACCAATTTTGCGTTTATGTGTTAGCATGTGTATTAATGTAAGGGTATCTCTCTCCTTCACAGAATCTCAGATGCATTACTTCCTTTCTGCATTCTTCTCTGTGTGGCTTTACATCATAGATTTGAATAAACTCACGCCACTTAAGGGCCAGGATAGAGATCAGTTCCTGCTCACTTGGAAAGCATGTAGTCTGACGCCATTTAGAAACCTGTCACAGGAATAATAGGCTTCTTTGAAAAGCAAAAACTGAGACTTAGCTTCTTGAGATTCTCTGAAGGCAGAAAATCTGTGAGGCAGTTGACAAGAAAAAAGAATGGGACAGTTTATATGTAGCAGAGCTTCCATCACTCCACGAGCTCTTTAGAACTGCCCAGAGACTGTAGGCAAGGACAAAGGAAGGCCGAGCAAAATGGCCAGAGGTATAAGTAGATTAAGAGCCACCTGCTGAACAAGAGACATCAACATACCATGAGAATGAGCATGACTCCTAGTTGCAAAATATAAGATAAGAAATGATCCTGTGCATGTGTGACATGGAGAAGTCCATTAGCTGATTAAAAGGGTAATCAGGTCTTATAAGCAGGAGTGAAGAACTCTTTAGAAAAGGAAATCAACTTACAGTGAGTTTGTAAAATGGTCAGTGTTCTTAATATTTGTTAATGTTTTATTGTCACTATCTCATTGTAGGATTTCTATGAAGTACTCTACTCCTTCTTGAGTTAAATATAGATTAAATTTTCAGTGTTTGGTGACAGTGTATGATATAACAGCTTCCTGCTGTTGGCAGGAATTTCTTTGCCTTTCCAGCCAGGTCTATAGTACATCTAGCCAAGAGTTGCTTGTGCTTGTGGCTTGTGCTCAAATTCATTCCTGTGGTAAAGACTTTCAAATATAATTGTAGTGATTCATGACTTGCTTATCCTTGATCTTTTTTTTTAGAATGACACATTCTTATTTTCTTTTTATATCTGGGTTCTGTGTTTGGTAGTGATGTGATCCTAAATTAGTCTCTGGCCTTGTTTGGAAGCATCTTATTCTGAGTTCTTCAGTTTTTATTTAATGCACACTGTATGAAATACTGAATTATAATAGGGATAGTGTAATGGTATATTACTGACTTTTGTTAAACTTACATAATTCATCTTATATCTGTACTTCCTCTGTAAAATGAAGCTGAATTCCAGTAGAATATATTATATGTAAGTTCATTAGCATTTTTAATATTCAAACTTCCATTAATATCTATTTTAATCATCAAAATTCATGTTCTTGGTTTGATTACCACAAAAAGTAAAAACACTTCAAAAAATCTGTTGTGTCTGTAATGGAAACTGGCATTTGAAGTAAATATTCATAAAATGTTTGTTTTGTAAAATGTACTGAATATGAACACAGTATAACGGCAGTCTAAAGTGCCAAAGAATCAGAGGGGTTGTATTTTGAGAAGAAATCCAGGTCATTCAGTGAGTTGGATATTAACAACTCCAACAGTAAACAAACAGTAGCATGTTTCTCGTCTTGGTAAAATTGTGAAATTCATTAGACTGAAAACAGGTGTTATCTCTGAGACTTGTAAAACACTGTCTATGTATATTGCACATCTGTGTTAAAAAAGAAAACAAACACTGGTGTCATAGTGACAGAATAAGTAACTGGAAAATAAAAATTCCAAGCGGTGCTCTTTTTTTAACTATGAGCTTATTCACAGTTACCAAGTTTAGAAATCTATAAAATCTCTAAAATCAAAACAATAGCCTAAACACTTTTGTTATATTCTGTCATGTTCTCCTAGAAAATGGTTATGTTGCTCTCATATACCACTCTCCAAATTTCAGTGAAAACCACCTATGAATAAAGACCTTCATGCATAGTAGACATAAAATAAAACTTAACAGTAGTGTATAGTACAAACACGAATCTTGAAAGAATTATGAACTTTGTTTACATTTGGGCACCTTAAGATGTTAAAATAATCTGTATTTTATTTTTATATACAAATTTTATGTATTTATATACATTTCTATAACTTTTAAAATATCACAAGGGACAATTAGGTGGAAAACATCTTGGTATCACTAGCTGTTCTTAAAAGAAAAAAATACTCTCTTAGCTTTGTGAGTACCTTGAAATCAGAGAGAGGTCATCAAATTTATTAGGATAGCAATTACATTCCTGGTTTTCTTTAGTGCTTAAGAACTAACAAGTTATATTTTAAAAAGGCATACAAAGTTTTTACTTCATGCTTGTTTGCAACTATAACTCTTACGTGAGATATATTGAGGTAGAACAAAAATGAGAACAACTGCTGACATTTTAATAACCTGTCCTGTAGGACAGCTGGAATTTCAGAACTTTAGGTCTGTATATTATGCAAAATGTGAAATTTATGACCTTTCTGCCCTGCTCTTTTATTTGTGTATTTTTTCTTCTTATATTATTTTCCTGTACATTTCCAAACAAGCACACTCTGTGCAAAAGATTGGAAATTATCCTCCTCCCTTAAACAGCAGGTTATGTAGTGTGTTGTGCTAGTTATAAAGTCCTTTGCCTAGATCGTCATCTACACAGGTTTGTGTAGCTTTTGAAGTTCTCTTGCGTGTGGAAATGCTTCACGTATCCTGCATACTTAGAGTAAAAGCATTGGATTTCCACTCCTGTCTCAGCATTTATTATGACTTCGTACTTGCAGAGTAAATATTTCCACAATCTACCAGGCAGCTCTAGCTGTGTGTATATTAGCCAAAACAAACAAAAAACCCCCTACAATGTTTTTGAATTACATTAGTTTTCCTTTGATACTCTTCAAGACATTTACTATGTAACAAAACTAACGTCAACAGAAACAGCTCTTGAATGCGTTCGACTTTTTTTCTGTGAACGTGATATGGATGTCATTTGACAAGTGAACTTAAAAACCCAAAATAACTCTATATCTTTATATTTTATGTACTTAAATGGATTATTATTCTTATATACCATAAGTAAAATCAGTCCAACAGAAAACTAAAAGGGGGAGGAGTCATGACGGTTTATTTGGACTTGTCATTTGAAATAGGAGTTTGGAAAGTAGATTGGTACAGAACACAAATACTTTAGTCCTGATGTAATTTTTGAGGTAGGCTTTTCATTACTTCAAAAAAGATGACTTGTTTGATGGAATGAGTAAAGAGATAATGTTACTTACAGCAGTTTGCTTCTCTAAAACCCATTAGTACAAATAGTTACAAGGGGCAGTGCTGTAGAGAGGCATATTAAAAAAAAAATATGGAAATAGTACGGAGAAGAAAACCTGCGACAGCTTGCCTGGGGTTGCCAAGAAGATCGACCTGGACACATTGTTTTAAAGCATAGCCCCCAACAACCAATCTCTACGGTTTCCTCCTCAGAGCACGGAGTTGCAGGGAAGATCCAATGTTATAATTTCCAACATCTGCTATACTAAAGCAGTTTGATAAATATTAAGGATTCCTTCTGAATTTCATGTAAAGCACACACCCAGAGAATTCAGAGTGCATTATAGAGTCCTTAGAATGTTGAAGCAAGTTTTATAGGAGAAGTGTGAAACAAAAAAGAATCAAAAATTACCATTTCAACTGACTTTCGTGTTGTGTGTTTTCTCATTTTGCATCTACATATGGGGGTTATTATTATACTGCAATGCATTAGTGAATGAGATCACATTAAAGATGCAAAAATGAAAGGTACAAAGAAATAACCCATGTAGATTCCATCTGCAAAGGGAAGAACAATGCAAGTAGGAACAGTATAACTAGAAGTGATTGGAAAGCTCCAGTAAAGATTTACACCTGGCAAATATGAACACAACAAATTGAAGAAAGAAAAAAAAAATGAAAGAAAGAGAATTATAGTCAGATGTATAAAAAATTACAAAAAAAGTTGAGAGACGCCTACTTTGGATACTTGGATGTAGAGTTTAAGAGTTCCTCCCTTCATTTCTTTCTCCCCTATTATATCCGCTATTTCTATTTGAGCTTCTGTGTGTCCTTAGGCTTTCAAGATTCAATTTATTCAGTAAAACAGATAATAGTGTGCATTTCTAACTAGGACAATTACAACGATGCCAGCACATATTTACAACAGTGAAGAGAGAGATAGTAAAGGACAAAACAGTAGAAGTTTCAGAACCTTTCTAACAAAGCTTGACATGTGCTAGTTATAGTCCCGATATTTTCTTACATTTTTAAATTCCAGTATAGATAGCAACTAAGAAAATTTAAGCACAAGTTCATTCTTATACACAGAGACATTGTTTTGCTGTAGTAACTATGAACTTACTAAACAATATCATATAAAAATTCATACATTCATGTTGGAGGTATAATTTTAATAGAATAGAAAGAGATTGCTGAAAATTTGAAAATGCTCTAGGGACAATTTCTGTCTTTATACTGCACAAAGAAAAAATAATTCACCAAATTTAATAGGGTTATTTTTCATTTTTTGAACAACACATTAGATCTTATATCATTTAATAAAAAGTACATTGTGAAGTAATGCTGTAAGTATTGCACAGCATTATTCTCATCCAGAGTGACAATGTAGATTCTATGAAAATGAAAAAGAAAAATTGCCTTTTTAAGCACTATTAATCTGCCTGCTTTTGAAATTTTTAATATTTAAAGCAGTATAAAACAATTTTCTAGTCCTTTAATCTACTTCCTATCTATCTTTGGATATTTGGGTGGGGTTTTCCAGATTTACAGATCTACTATTTTACTTTTATTTTAGGTTGTCTACTGATAATGTCGCAAATTTGTGCAATAATAGAAAAGGCTCTTTTTTCTTAAAAAAAATCCTTTGTCTAGGCTGAGAAAGTCTCTTTAGATGGTATTTCATTCCTTATACTCTCATGAATCCATTGAGATGGATTATGAATAATGTCTTGCTACAGTAGTAAGACTTTTTATTATTCATAACAAGAATTGATTTTGTTTTGGTCGAAAATAAGGTTTAAACTTTCTATCAGATTTAACCTCTGTCTGAGGTTAAAATCTCTATCAATGTCTTTATCTATGTAAATAATTCTTGACAACATAATTAAATTTATTTGTAGTAAATTAGAGACATAGAAGAGATATAAACAGTGTTCTTCCTTTCTCAGTTTATAAGTGTTGAGACTTTCTGGTTGTCTGTTAAGAATATACTTGTGTGTAGCTCATACTCGCTTTTACACAGACGCATGTATGAGTATGGTCTCATTTACAATAGTAGTATCTTTTCAATACTCTGCTGTGGTTCACATAGATATATAAGGTGATATAAATTTTTTTGAATTAAATTTTGCTTCTATTTCTCACCATGTAATTGCCTGAATGTCTGTGTGCATGTGCATACACATTACACATATCTTCCTTTTTCTTTCAAGAAATAAGAGAACATACTGTTGGTTTGAAGTTGTGTTTGAGATAATTAGTCAAGAAATACTAGTCCACTAGTCTGTGTTGTCATTAATGTTATGTCATTACATAAACAACATTTAATAGCAGATATTTGAGTTGAATATTTCTTTCTTTTCTTGTTTTTTCTTTGAGTTAGTGAAATATTTTGCAGCCTTCTAATTTAACAACGTGTATCTATAGCATAATTTTATACATATATCTCTTCAGCGTTTACCAAGACTTTCATAATAAATTCAAGGAAATGTGTAAATCACTTTCACAAGAATGTCTGTATAGAATTTTATTCTTACAGCTAAAATATTTTATGTGCCCTTTACTAGTTGTTTTGGTTTTTTTAGTGCTTCTTAATACCAAATTGTATTTCAGATTGACAGAAAACCTTGAATTAATTTTGTATGTAACCAGCCCTTCTTTTTATGATGTCATATATATTATACTGGTGAATTTAAATAATTAGTCAAGAATAACATAAGATGGTAATGGTGCCTGCTTATCTTTAGTTGTTACTTTACTTTAGAGACAAAAGAGAAATAGATGTTTGGATTTCTGGTATTGACTTCCTTAATTGGAAAATTCGAAAAGTACCTCAGAGTTCATATTTTTTTCTGTGTATAAAATAATATTAAAATGTATTCATAAAATAACAAATCATCCTGAACCTCTTCTTGTTTCTGTGATATAGCAGTAGGCTAGAGATCCTCTGAAACTGCCAGTGACTTTATTAAATTTTTGGTTTAAGCAGTGAGAATGACACTTATTTTTAACAGATGAGCTTTTGGACCATAGTTTTAGTCTTTGCTTTTAGATATGCTGCCTTGTAGCATCTTGGCTATTTATGTGAATTAATAAGGCTCAGTTCATAATACTTCATGCATAGAAAAAGTTGTATTTTGAACTGTTTTTAACTAAGAGAAAATCAGTTGCCCAGGTGCTAATAATTGTGCATTTCTTCACATTAGCAAAATGCTTGTCTAAAAAGATATAGCTACTTTTAATTAAATTTAATCTAGTTTAGTGTGTGTTTTGGGGTGTGTTTTTTTGTTTTATCTTCCTTTTATGAACATCATGTCTCAGTTGAAGAGGTTAATATTACTATGCAATGGTGAATCTTCAGTTGGTATGGAGAGGCGATGGAGTAAAAAGATATTGGGAAGACTTATTACTGTCAGGCCTCAAATGATAGCATTATCAGAAGCATAGTTTGAAGACTGAGGAAAAGTGGATGACAGGACAGCATCATGTCAGCTAAACTGTTGTTGTGAAATGGAATAGAGTGAACTTGATGGATAGTTTCATTAGAATTTATCCCTTTTGAACTGGGCTCCAGAGTAAATCTTCACCATTACTTTTGCCCCCCGACTTTCTCATTGCAGAAGTCAACAGCCCAATAAGTGCTTGTGCTTCATTCTATCTATTAATGCATTTTTGAGACATAGTAAGATATACACACGCAGAGAGAGAATTAGATCCACAGTAGGTGAAAAATTAGAAAACTTTATTACATTTACAGCTGAGTATTTCCAGTACATAAGTCCTGCGAAGTAGCAAATTTTCCCAAATTATAAGAGCTGTAAAAAACTGGCTCCTTTACCAGCAACAGATGACTATTGGTATTTTGTTCTTTTGTTTGCTTGCCTCTCCAAAATTGAGCTTTATTTTCCCTAGATTGGCTTGAGTCAGTTTATATTCATACTAGGTCATTACAGACTGGATCTCATTTCAGTAAAATGAAAATAAAATGCTCAGAAAATACTGGAGATTTCTGTTCAGCAGGTCTGGTTCTGATGAAGAGCATTTCTATTTCAGAAGGTAAACTAAAGGTTTAGCTCTAACCAAATAGTCATAATACTTGTACATATCCTAGGTAATTAAAAGGTACCCAAGTTTGCTGTTAGGAGTATCACATGAAAGACGCAGAGTTATGATCTGGTATACAAACTACTTTAGTCATAAAAGGTTGTAAAAAAGCCATTTTAAAAAACGGTTGGTATTATGTGCAGTTTAATGACCGATATTCATTTTCTTGAATGCAGTTACTCAACATCTTTTTTGTTGTTCTGCATTAATCAAAATATGCCTGCAGTTAAATTGGTGAAGTGTGCAAGTAAATCTTCGTATTAGTGATGGTGTTAGTCACTGTTTTCAGTATCTCAAGTCACTGTGAACAGGTAGTTTTATATATAATAGGTTGCAGAGGGTACCAAATTCACTCTCTAATTCACACTGAGTTATGAGACCAGAGACAAGGAAATAAGGTTTTGTTAAGATAATAAATGTAGGCAGTGGCAGAAGTTAAATATTTAGAGCTCTGACCTAGTCCCAAACAGCATCTCCATGTTGCTAATGGTGAACTAATTCAGTGCTTTGTCTGTGCTGTCAAAGAATGACAATTGAAGGAAAAATTAAAATTGAAATAAGAACAAGCTCATCCATTTGGGTAAAGATGATTTGGCCAAAGAATATCCAAACAGAAATGTTTTGCTTGTTTATTACAAATTAAAATAAAGGTGGCTGACGGAGATGGAATCTGATTAATACCATGAAAATGGAGTTAATCTAAAAATTCTTCAGGTTAATCAGAAATTCATAGAATCAGAGACCCCAAATTTCTACAGAATAATTTCATTTTCATTCTCCAGCACAGTCCTACCATCTCCCTCTAACTTCACAAATGCATCAAGGAGCTCTTAAGAGCTAAAGAAAAAAAGAGCAGTACTATTGCTCCAGACGGTGTGTTCGTTGCTGGCTGGTAGCAGCTTTCCAGGGTTTTAAAGCTGCTCTTCCCATAGAAGGATAAAACAGCTTTGTTCCTTCAGGGTAAGGCCTAAAAGTATTTGCGTGGGTTTTTTTAATTTATTGTCAGTAAAATAAAGGTGTCAAAGCAACGTACAGGTCAGTAAAAAATTCTCTGGTTTTGGGGAGTAGTTTTGTCTCTGTAACTGTAATCAGAGATTGCTTAAGTAGGAAGTATTCTTTTTTCCCAAAGTACTGATCTTTTATTAAAGAAATACTGGCAGCTATCTCTTCTAGAAATGGAACCTCAGATGTTAAGGAAAATAACTTGATTTTCATTAAATAATGCCATCTTTTGAAACATACCACAACAATGTAAACTGACATTGTGATTGTTGATAATTCAGAATGGCATCAGGGAAGATCATGTGGAATTCTACACTGACAACCAAAATGTTAATATTAAGTGATTAAAGCAGAGTTGCCGAATTGTTGATCCTGCAAAATATATGAGCTTCATAATATTCACAGTGACCCATGCATACACAAACATCTGCAGGATTTGGGCCTGCCAGTTGTAAACCAAGGCAGTCACTATTGGGTATGACCAGTATAATTCACCATATGATAAGCCATATAATTGATACGGTGCAACACAGCACTATTAATTGTGAAATGAATTTAGTTATCAAAATAATAGTAGTAAAAGATTTCCCACAGGATTCTCAAACGTAACATGCATGTTGCTACTTTCTGTTGGATAAAGTCAAAGTTGGGAGAGGAAAAAAAATCCCAAAACATACCTGTAGTGTTTCTCAATGTTCCAAAGAGCTCAGATCAATTCAAGTCCTCTCTCAGGAACAAGACAAACTCTTGCCAAACTGAATTTAGGTTCATCACGCTAAACAAGATTAGGCATATAAAGTGAAATTTTCATGTGGCTTACAACATATTAAGCAATTCCTAAAGTTAAACTTACCATAGCCTAGAACATTTCATGATGAGAAAACTAGGGAAAAAAAAAGAGAAGATAAGGATAGAATAAGTACACGATACAGTCCAGGAACTAATAATGGAAATGGTCATAAGTGCACAAAATTGTTCAAGGATCAATTTGGTTTTGTAGAACTGGGGATATATCTTTTGGAGAGTAACATCTTTGCTTATTTATTTTATAATCTAGTTGATGTGGAGTGAGCTGTATCTCGGGACTTTGATTTCTAGCTCTACTGACATCAAAGTTAGTATGAAGTGTTTAAATTGCATGAACACTGCGTGGAGAAACAGTTTGTAGGATATCCAACTTAGGGAAAATTGCATCTTCAAAATATTTCACTGAAGTAAATGGCAGAGCTTCCAGTGATTTCAGCTAAAGTACAATTTACCATTATCAATTTTTTTCTCTCTTAAAAGAACTAACAGGAATGTTAGTTTCCTTCATGTGTTTTCTTAAGAGGCAGAACGGAAAATTCAGGTTTGCTTGAAAAGATTTTTTTTTACCAGGGAAGGAGAAAGAAGGGATCCATATTTTCCAAGAACAGTGAAAAGCAATGAATATCCAAGCCTCAAAACACTAAATAAAATGTGGTGTAGAGGAATGGCATGTTGTTTTGTTAGTGGATTTGGGGTTTGGAAGCTTTTGGGTTTGTTTGGTTTGCTTTTTATTTTGTTTTGATTCTTTTTTTTTGTTAAGGTTATATTTTTCAGCAGGATCAGAGAAGAGAAGTAATATAGAATTTGTTTATTCAGAGATTAAAAACACAGCTGCAAAAAAAATAGATATTGGCATTTAAAGTATGAAACAGATAAGACGATTTCTGTGGTTTTGCTGGAATTCATGGAAAGGTCTGTCTTTAACTGTCTGAACTGACAATAGAATATATTTTCCCCTAGACATAAACAGGGTTAATTTTTGCCTATTTCGCTTTTGCTCAATCTTTATTACAGAAAAACTCGGTCATTTTAAAAACAGTGAAGTTCTTGTTAAATTAATCTAAACCATCTGAATGTTTTGTTTTTTGGACAGGGGTTCTAAGCATGCAAGCAGCGTCTTTGAGGGGCTGGCAGGCTAGTTCTTTGGGCTTACACAGCAACACTGTTCCTGCTAAAATTACCAGCAATTCATTTAAAAGAAATCAGTGCTTTTCTGTAATATGGAGCTCTGCATCGTGAGGAATCTGATATTAGGTGGCCTTTACTGTCATTTATTTATTTGTTATTAGCCTGGTCTGGATTTGTAATTAGGGCCCTAAAGATGTAAAGACTACGTAAAGAGGAGGTTTAGAGCTCTCAGCAGGGTAAGTGAATTTATTATGAGAATTATAACAGGTATTATAAGAGGATTATATTGTAAGAATTATAACACCCCTATTAGGTGTCGCTGTTCCTTGCATCCTGTGTCTGTCCGTGGTGGCAGCTACAGCAACAGGGCCAGCTACACATGAGGCTGTGCGAATGAAATTGTCTGCTTCGACATCACCTTTCTTGAACAGCTGGTGTGCATTGCCAGTGGGAGAAGACTTAATTGAAGTGGGTAACAGGGCCATAGCTATCCTTTATTGAGACAGTTTTCCTGCCTGATCTTTCCGTTCCAACAGTCTGTTCCTGCCATAATGAACATACATTGTTCCAAGAACTATTAACACTATTTGCTGGCATAAACTGAGTAAGTGATTAGTAATACTAGTGTATAAATACTTTTAATAATGCAGTTTTAAAGCCATTCTTTAAACTTTTATATTCCTAGGAACAAATCAGTATGTATGTATTTAGTGATTTCGGAATGACCTCATGATTTTGAGAGTTTAATTTATTATTTTTGTCATGTGGGAACATACAAGAGTGGGAGAAGTTCTTTATGCACGTTTTCATCAGCCACAAAGCTCAGCTAAAGAATGCTATTGCAGTACACATTGTCATGAGCATACTAAAGTGGACGTAGGTAGCGTGGTTAATAGCAGGATTAAAGTTGTTACTGACCGACCTTCAGGCTGGTGACTTAGGTTGCTTGGTATTGCCTAGGTTGTATGGGGTGTATCTAGTTGATTTTGTTATTACCAGTGCTGGCTAAGTGAACATTAGCATGAGCGTGACTGCTTGCCCTATATTTGCTGTGTGATTGTAGCTCAAGATACAGAAATTTGTTTATAGTCCTAGAAAGGCAACACTCAAACATGCAATAAAGTAAAAGAAGAAAATTGAATCCTACAAAGAGTAAAGATACACAGAAGTAATTTTCCAAGTTGGTTATAAGGAGCAATACCTGTCATTGCAGAAAAAAATCCTTATTTTAGTTTTTTTCCACCTATTCATTTAACGTTTACTCTGGTTTCACTTTCACTTATTATGCTGGTAATTTCAGGGCTCAGTATTCCAAGGCTGCCTTTTCAGTCCATTTTCTCAAATGAGCCAATTTTAAGTTTTCTTTTCATGGGTTTTAAACTTCACTTAATGGGGGAAAAGGTCCAACTAGCCAAAATAAACCCAAAAAACACCTTTAAAAAAATCATTTTGACAGGCTGATATGATGAATACATAGTGGTACAAAAATGTTTACAAAAATATCCATTTTATGACTATTCCTGCGTGTCTGTTCAAAACAAAACAATTTTGAATTGTGATCAAACTTAGAAAGGCCATTAGAATAAAAAAATACTCGGGAAATGATCTTGTGAGCATGTATAGACATGCTTGGATTTTGGGAATCAATGATCCAATTGGTTTCAAAGTGTCACGAAACTGTGACACTTCAAAGCTTGATAGAAACTCTTTTGAAGTCAATATAAGGGTAAAAGAGGCCAAGAAGGGGCAATTCACCTGTCAGAAAAGTCAGACTTTTCCCAGGTTTCTCGTTAACATATGAAAATAAATTATAAAGTTGATGGATTTTCTTACAGGCAGCTACAAATCCCACCTCCGGGACCAGCCTGTTGTCAATAACATTGCCCTTTTAGAACTGTTAAGGGATTTGTTTTTTTAATAATAAGTTAATACTTGTTTTACCGGTAACTCCTATTTATACATACATCTGTGTACCATATTTTCTTTTAAAATATACATTGTCTAAACATTTGTACTCTTCTCTAGACAGTGAGTGTGTTTTACCAGCAGCATTTTACTATCTGGCCTTCACTGATTCTCCAGTGAGAGAATTTTGCAATATTTGCAGCTGAGAGTGTTTTAGGCTATCTGGTATTTTATAGTGTGTCATGACCATTTAACACGTACTTTAAAATAGCAGTTAAAGCTTTGATTTTTGCTCTTCAGAAAAACAACAGCTGTATTTTTAATTAACATGAGCAATTATCTCCTGAATTGCTGGGAAAAGCACTTGTATTGTATGGAACACAACTAGATTGCAGGGTAAATCTAAATCGTACACTCTCTGAAGAAATACCTTTGATTTCACACATTTGACATGACACAATCATATAAGATACCTGGCACCAGGGCAAGTCTTAATTTTAAAATGTAAAGCTACATAGTTTAGTGTTAAACAGTCCTTCTGTTCTTTGTTCCAAAGAAAGCTATCTTAGCAAAGTAAAATGAATGATGTGAATTACTTCCCCTTTTAGTATCACACATAGTTCATATTTGTAAAAGATTGCTGAACAACAGAATTGAATTGGAAAACTCTGGAGGATTCAAAAGAAATGCATGAAAACTTCCATGGTTACATTAGATATATAACATTTGCATAAATCTGCACACTCAAAATCATGCACTATTTGAGATTAAGAATACCTCTCTCGTAAATTGATTATTTCATGGCTGATAGTTCAAAAGTAAAAATACATTTCATCTTTTGGCCATTGGAATGCGCTGCCCAGGGAGGTGGTGGAGTCGCCGACCCTGGAGGTGTTTAAGGGGAGACTGGATGAGGCACTGAGTGCCATGGTTTAGATGATGGGTTAGTGTTGTGTTGGGTTATAGGTTGGACTTGATGATCTCAGAAGTCCTTTCCAACCTTGTGATACTGTGATCTTCAAGAGCTGACTTTTCAAATGTCCTAAAGTTGTTGGTTTACAAGTATAATCTAGTACAATCCTTCCTATTATTTGGCCAAATGATAAGCTTACAGTAATAAGGACTAAGAGGGAGAGGAAGCTGAAACTGAAAGCTGTGAAGCTAAAAACTACCCTCATTTTGGATCTGAATACAACAGAAATTCTGAATCTTTGACATAAATTCCAGAGCTTTTTATTTCAGTAAGACCAGGAAATTTTAATGAATTCTGTGATTGGGCTTATAATTTTACATTTCAATTCTTCCATCGTTATTATTTTAGATTACAAATAATATAAGTACTAAAAAGCCCCAAATCCTGACCCCTCAACTAAGACTAAAAATTGTAATGAATTTAAGTTAAGATTGCAAGCATGTTTCTACATCCAAAAGCTGAAGGTACAGGCATGTTGTGTATGAAACTACGGCTTTGTGAAACTCTAGTAATTTTGTAAGGTTTGTATACTTTATTGATTTAAAACAGTGGGGAATGTATCTTGCCTATCAAAATGAGGATCCAGCCAACATGTTAACCTCTGTGAGAAACCCACATTTTACTGCTTTTTAAAACAGCTGATTTAAATAACAGTATCAAATCCTATAAAACAAATGGTTTAAGACCAATTTTATATATCTAAACGGTTTAATCTAATCTAGTTTTTATATTATGTTCCACATATTAGCATTCTCTACACTTATGCAGCTTTTTATAAACAGCCTTAGCACGTAGAACCAAAATCTAAACACACTGCTCAGCATTCTTCTGCCACAATTAAGCCATTATGAGTTGAACTTCTGCATTTACTGTTGCATTTTCAGTTAAAAGGTATTATTTCTTTAGTAATTGATGTTTATTGGTTTTTCAAAATTTGCATTAATTACAGTAATCAATGCTAATATTACTCTGCTAAGCATATCTTCTGTGTTGTGTACCAAAAGCTGAGCTAGAGACAATTCATTGTGAGTATTGGAGAGGACAGATAATATAATATGAATGGCTTACAAAAACTACTCTTAAGTTTATCAGTGGTAAATTTTAAAGGGGACAAAGAATTAGAGTTATTATCGCAGAAAAAAAGGTCTTTACAATTCTGTTTGCTTCTGCCTTCCACATTGAAAAACAGTTTAATTTTTCTGCCCAAGATCTATGTTGAATATTGATTGCCAGAGCTAGAATTGGAGAGATGTAATGTGTTTTCCATATATTTTTTCTCCACAGTGTGTTCACGGAGGCTTAAAAAAGCAGTAGGTAATGCAGATCTAAGCATGGCTTACCCAACATCTTGTTGGATCAGCAAGTAGCTATAAAGGTGGCAGGTAGGCATTGACATGTCTTCCCCCTTATTTACATATACCAGCTCTACCATACCTAAGTATTTCCAAAGAAATAAACCCTCTAACAGGACAATGTTATCAAAAAGTTCTTGTATGCAGTCAGATGGAAGTTATCCAGCAAAATTTTTTAACATATCCACATAGAAAAGTTGCCACTTCAGTATAGTCAGATTCACACCTAAATACATATTTACTTTTGATTTTTGCTGTCTATGGCATCTTTAATTCCTCTCATTTGCAACATCATACCTTGAAAAGAGGGAGACTAAATTGGAATATTTGGGTGTTGATGGTTTGTAGTAGGGTCCTGAGGGGACAGAGGAATGTTGGAAAAAATTGAAAATAGAACATATGAAGATAATGAAGAAAAACTGAATGTGAATAAAGTGGCTGAGGAGATAGAGTACAGGATCTGTGCAGGTGGCTCAAGTGATGAATAGTAATTAAAGTAAAGGAGAGAAGTAGTGAGGTAAATCAGAGGCTCAGAGACAGTCAAGATTTTAAGCAGATAATGAAAGTTGAATTGAAGTCACCCATACAATTCCACAGCCTTTTTTTTTTTTGAGACAGTTTTGGGGGAGCAGAATATATTCCACATGAACCCAGAAAGGGCATGACATGCTACTAACTGAAAGAATTGTTTGTTAAGTCTTCTCCATGGTTTTCTAAAATTTGCTAAGCTGCTATATGACAGACTGTGCCAAGGGAATTTAAGTCTCTTGATTAAATTTTCTGTAACTTTTCTGTTATGATGTCATAATAGTATCTTGTTAGTTGTGTTTCATTTTCCTATGGGGTCCTTCTGCTGCTTTGAATATTTAAAGCAAACACACTGCCTTTGACATGTTTTATGTGATTGTTTTATTCCTTTCAGGAGAAAAAATATAGCTTGTAAAAATTTTGTGAAGCTGGTTCTGGCAGCTAGAGCCAAGCACGATGGAAGCAGGTGCTCTACAAGCTTTTCCATACAGCTCTGCCAAAAAAAGCTCACTTCAATCCAGCCAAGTTCTTGTCATCTCATTATTGGCTCATTCCTGGGCAGCCCAACAATTGGGCCAGCTTTCTTTTATGTTGATAAAGTGCAAATTGGACTAGATTGTAACTATTTAACTAATTTCATTTCTGAAACCCATTCACCTGGACTTTTAAAAGCCATAGTTCTGGCCCTGAGGACAGCAATAAGTCCTAAATTCCCTGACCAACTTCACCTGCTCCCTCCTTACTCCCTACCCTTCATTTAGTGTATCCACCTAAGCTCAGGTGTAAGGCTCTGGGTGTTCCCTGGTTTGTGTTAGAGGTGGACCTGTCTCTTTTAGGAGTTGCAGACATATACCGTAGATTTGTCTCTAGTTCTGCCTCCTATTTCTTCTGGATAGGCTTCCTATACAGCCTTTGGTCCACCTTCTCGCTGTGTCTGGGACTGCCTGCCACGTTCGGGTTCTGTGGGATCGGTGAGGGCACCGATTTGGTGAGGGCACAAGCTGTGTGGCAGTCACCTTTGGCTCCTGCTCATCCCCCTTCATGGAACTGCCCTGCTTCTGAAGCTGCTTAAGAGGTACTCCTTTATAGTGTCTCCTAAACTTTGCTGTGGTGTGCAGAAAGATCAGAAATGCTGCAGAATTTATACAGTCTTTGTTGTAATCTAGAAAAGTGGAAGATGGAAGCCAATTTATACAGACACATAATCACAGCATTTAATTTAATTTGTAATAACTTAGGTAATTTTGAATATGTAAGCTTAAGTGACCAACTCAGTGTCACAGAAAAGCCCTGTGGCTTAGGGCAGAAATACAACCCTAGTCCCCTTGTTCCCCATCCGCTCAATTAGTGAAGCAGATTCTCATGAGAAAATAGGCAATTAAAAGATGTTACTGTTGGCTTTAAAAGTGGTACTAAGAACTTGTACACTATCTGTTTAGTTGAAGTTATCTGTGCTCACTTTTATTGAGAAAATAGACATTGAAATGTATGATGGAAAACTGTTTTTATCCTACTGGTCATACGTTTTAGTGCCTTTAATACAGAATAAACGTAGAATAAATTCACCTAGTCTTTTCCCCTCAAACCACTGTGAAATCTAAACCCAGCAATTATTAGAAGAAAAATATTTTGAGTCTTAAAGTAAAGTACTGTCATTTTTCTTTTGGCTGTGAATGGACACAGGCTCTAACTGATATACATTCAAACTCCACGTCTCCTGTTTCTCCAGTAATCCGTGCTTCTTGTAGCACGCTTCCTTTAAACTTGATATATTTTGTGCTTGGCAAATAATTATGGCTAGGAGGGAGAGGTGGTGGGGTAGCCCTCTATATTAGAGAGTGTTTCAACTGCCCCTAACTAAAAGAGGCTGGTGAAGGGGCTGGAGAACAAGTCCTGTGAGGAGCGGCTGAGGGAACTGAGGTTGTTTAGCTCGGAGAAGAGGAGACTGAGAGGAGACCTCATCACTGTCTATGGCTGCCTGAAAGGAGGTTGCAGCAAGGTGGGTGTTGGTCTCTTCTCCCAAGTGACAGGTGACAGGGCCAGAGGAAACGGCCTCAAGTTGCACCAGGGGAGGTTCAGATTAGACATCAGGAAAAATTTCTTCACTGAAAGGGTTCTTGGGCACTGGCAGGGGCTGTCCAGGGAGGTGGTTAAATCATTTTCCCTGGAGGTATTCAAAAGACAGTTAGATGAATCTCACAGGGATATGGTTTATTAGTGGACAGGTATGGGTAGACTTGATGATCTCAAAGATGTTTTCCAATCAGGCGATTCTATGATTCTAATTACACCCTCAAGAAATTAAAAGCCTTTGAATCTAAATATGCACGTTTTGCTCAGGTTTAAAAAAGCTCACATGCTCAAGAAGGGTATAAAAGATTTGAACAGTACTTTACAACAATCATTCTGTCGTTGTGTACATCTACTTAGTCTCATCTTTTGATATGCTCTCTCTTCACAACAGAAAGAAAATGGTGAAATAGAACTAATCTCCATGCTTACATGGTTCTCCTATACCCCTTCTCTTACATCACTAGAGAGGCTGGCACTTCATAAACTGAATAGACTTCCATTCTTTGTGAAGTTGTACAATTGTTTAAGAAAACACAGCCAAAAATTTCAATGGTAGCAATTTCACACCTCTTACGACAGACCAAAGTTTTTTAATTAGCACAAAAACAATATTTCCAAACTCCATTGTTCGGAAGTGCTCTATGTAGAGCCTCTGGCAAGTGTTTGTCACAGGAGGTGTCTTAATGGTATTTCTTAAGTAGGTTCTTTTAGCCATTATGTATCTAAATCTCTTTCCATTATTAATTTAATTTCTAATAGTATTGTATACTGTATTTCATATGAATCAGGGCTAAAATAGAGGCAGATGGACTCTTCTTTTTGTCTTGATTTCATTTTTAATCAAAACTATCTGTCATAAACTTTGCCTGTCTTCCATTTCTTTCCTCCGAGGCCTTAGCTGAGGTACACTGAACTCAAAAGTAACTATTTAAATGAATTTTAAAGGCTTTGAATCAGCTTTCAAATGCTACTTTTAATGTGGAAAACCAAATAAACATCCATAGTAATTCCTTTTTTTAAAAACAATATTTTAATTAGCGCTGCAGTTGCTTTAAATATGTACTCACTGAGACCACACAGAACCTTCTTGAATTCAGTTATGCGTTGAGTGATTGAAGGCAATTAGTTCTGTTGGGTCAGAAAACAACCTTCAGTGGATCTTTGCAGTTCCATGTTGAACTGCTGAAAGTTAAATATAGTAATTTAGGTATTTTAATAACATTTTACTGTAGCATAAGCAAGAGTAAAACTTTTTCAGTATGAGGGTTTTTTGGTTTGTTTTTTTTGAAAAAAAAAACAAACCAAAACACAAAAAGAAACCTTGGGGTTGCTTTTAGACCCTGAGAAAAAGACCCTGCACTTACAACAGCTTTAAAATGATTGCACTAGTACGATTTCTGTTGCAGCATAGTGGATCTGCAGTTGTCTTTTGTGCCACAAATGGTTAAGTTGGAACAGCTGTCATGGTAGAAACATGTTTGCATAGGGGAAGCCTTGAATATAAAAGTATGGCTAAATAAGATACGGTGCATTTGCAAATACCACTATCCTAGCGTTATGTCAGAAAAATCGGATTCATAACACTTTGCATGTTCCCAACAACTAGGATATGCTTGGCTTGGGGCAATCTTTATATTCTTTTAATCCAAACCACTTTCTCAAGTCTGATGTAGGAGTGCAATGTCTTACATCAAAAAGCATTCTAGAGCGCACACGAAACAGTTTTGTTCTGTATGGCTTTTTCTGTAAGATGTAAATAGTTTGTTTCCCTTTTATATGCAAAAGAATGTCGTTACTAGTTCAGTCAGAAGCCTGCTGCCACTTAATTACATGTTCACTAAGTTATGGTTAGTATTATGTGCTGCTGCTTACTGGACCTCTGCATCTCTTGCTAGAAGAAATTGGAAAAAAAATTTGAAACATCTAGAGAGGCTGAAGTCATAGTAATAAAGAGCGTGCGTTTAAAACTCTCTACCGAGTTCACTGGTGTGCTTGGAAAGGAAGAACACTGCATGCATTTATATCATTGTTTGATCTGCCTTTCAAGCACAGAACTACCCATCGTCTGTTATTTTTTCTGAGATGAAATGTTCAGTGTGGCTGGTAACAGTAGTAGGCAGAGACCATTTTTAGTGTTAGGGGTATTTTTTTTTTAACTTGAGTTTTGGAAAAAAAAATGGTGGGGGATGGAGAGTGAGAATGATGATGATGAACATTATATTAACTGTTTAACTTCTTTATTTAACTAAAGTAAAATTATTTTGCGAACCTAAGAGAAAGGGGGGATCTTGAAAATGCCAATGGCTGCCTACAGATATCCTGCTGCCAGCCCTTCTGTGAAACGTAGTATGCACACTGTTATGATTATCCACAATGAAGTGCAAGTGGAATAATTGAAAAATATTAATCAATCGCCTGTCAAGCAAGGTTTTGCTCTGCTTCATTCACTTGTTTTGAGCTTCTTCATAGTGTTAGAGGAGTCTATTCTATACCAAGTATGAAGCCTTAATTTAGATGCAAGTTTATTGATAGTTAGATAGTTATAAGAATACTTTGGTTTGGGTATTCCAGTTCTGTTTTGACTGGAATTTTCAGTTAAGTTGGAAAAGGAATACCTAGTTTATATAAGATAATGTAAACATTTGTACCTTAATGCCATTTCTGTATAACTGATGTTGATCAGACTCCCGTGTCTTTTATTTGCTCTCTTATTTTACATAGTGTATCTGTGAAGATTGGCAGAAGAATGTACTTGTTTCTAGCCTGCAGACAAGATTTGAGTTTTGCTGTTGTGAGAGGCCACTGAACTTATGTTTTTTGGGGGTTGTTCTTTTTTTAATAAATTGATTTTCATTCAGAGTACTCACAGAACCAAAATCATTACTAAAGATAGACCTTTTTTCTGTAAAGATAAGCTACGTGCCTCTGAGGTCTAGGAGTCAAATTCTCCTGTTTTGATTTGAAATATTGAAAGAACAATGCTGGCTTTTCGATTGGGTCTTGTCTTGTCCTTTGTGGGGCTGATGTTTCCTTTTCCTGGCTGGTGTCCAGGTAGATTATAAATAAAGTGCTTACTGCCTGGTGTTATCTTAACTTTGGAGATGCATCTCTTTTTGATTCTCTGTATTTCCCTTTCATTTGTACAGAAATAAGTAATGACTGTTTTGGGATCCAATACACATCACATTCTGGGATAGAATTGTAGAGTGCACAGAAAACTTGGAGTGTGTCTATACAGCTATTTGATTTGATTTCAGAATTTTAGGGGTCAATACAGGAGAATTAAAAATGCTTTGTAGAGACAGCCTTGCATGTTATGATCTTTCATGTATGCAGACCAGATTTGAAGTTGTTTTAACGTACGATAGAGAGTAAGAGGAAAACTTGATGTATTCACAGAAAAACAAAGAAGAAAGTTAAATAAAGGTGGCATGATGCTTCCTTGTTCTTGTACTTAGTATTTAATAGTATAACTTGCTTGAATGAATTAGTTTTAACAGTCTAGAATCAGAATGATATTGCCAACCAGATATAGGTAGTTATTTGTAACTCTGAAAATCTAGGCAATTGGAAAATCTCACAAGTAAGCCTAATGGTGTAAAATCCTCTTCAAGAGTAGGTCCATGAATCTTGGCAGATCAGAAAGAGGGAAGATCAAAACAAATAAGCAAAGAAACCATGCTGCTTGTCAGAGATTCGAAAAAAGGTGTTCTATCCTTATACAATTTAATCCTTGATATTCTTGTCAAATATCATTTTCCCCATCATTTGTAATTTTTGCCTTATCCTAAGCATATCTGCCTTTCACATTCTGCAGTATAATATTTGCAGTATTTTTTTTTTTATTTTGAAAGGAAGGCCAAGAACTATGTGTGAATAACTGCAGACCTGTAGAAAAAAACACTTTGCATGATATAAAAAGTTGTAAGAAGATATACCAGAGGAGGAAAAGACTATCGATGTCTTTAAAATCCTCCACTGAAATGAAAAATTCTTAAAAAATTGACATGGTCACATATGTGCCCAGATCCATTAGCACTGGTGTTTAACTCAGGTAGGAAGGAAACCCAATTTATATAAATACGTTACTAGCAGGCTTTGTTACTATTGACTGGATCTTTTAAGGTGATTCTCTGCCAAATTCTAACTGTAAGATAGGAGCGGAAAGCAGAAATAGAATTAGAAATTAGAAATGCTATTTCCCATCAGATAACAAAGGCTCTGCAGTTTCATTAGCCTCAGTACTGTGAATGGAATAGAAGGGTAAATGCCGTACAAATATAACAGCTGTTGTGAAAGTGTACCAGATTCTGATCTCTTACCTGAAAAGTATTTAGTTTGTTTTTTTTTTCTCCATTCTTGTCTGGTCCAAAGCTATTAGCCCTTCACTATCTTGATTTTATTTACTTTTTTTGAAGGTGTATCTCATTAATGGTTCATAGTCTTCACATGATGGCCTTTTTTTCTCCTTTATTCTTTCAGATTAAAAGGTTTCTGAATTATTGTTGAAGCTTTTGTCACATATTTTTAAATCAATTTTTGTTGTTAATTTTGTTGTTTGCATGCAACCTCATTTTGCGTTATTGAATTTCATTTGCCATTTTTACCCCAGCTGCCAAGGTCATCCTGTTCTTGCCATGTGATATCATTATGATGTTCTATGTGGAGCTTGTCTTTTCCTAGCTTAAGAAACATAGGTACGTGTAATCATACTGGGCTCTTTGGGACAGCTGCCTTGCTTTAGATAATACTTCTGCTTGCTGTGACACACGGGTGGTCTGGGGTAGGGGTGGTTTACAAGTGCAGTTTACTTGCTCCAAGTTACAGTGTGTATTTTTTCTGGAGGAATTGAAGATAGAAGCTTTTGTTCTGGGTTATTGTATAGAAATCAGAATTTAATGGAGGTAAATTCAAATGACTGAATACTCAGAAAAATCAGAAAGAGTAGGGAGTGCTAGAATACAATGACTAAAGCTTTGAGAACACTAAGCAGCAAAAGCCCTTAAAATGTCAGCACTTTACAGAAGGAACAGGACACTGGCATGGAACCAAAATGCATAAAAACAAAATTAAAGGAATTACAAGGTACGGGTTAGATCTCAGCAAGAGCCTTGTATGCACTAATAGCCATGTGAGAAAAGCTGTAATTGCTTGTGGTAGGATGAAAAACTATTTAAATAGTATGCTTTTTGGCTCAAAGATTTGAATTATAAGCAGTGTAGGAGTTGAGCTTTTTCTTGGAATTAGTTAGGGGATGGGGAAAGCCTTGGAATTTGTTCTTCTAAACTATGTTTTAAAATGATCAGTAGGGTTCCAATAAAATTTGTCTTTGTATTTTCAAAAAATGAATAAGATGAAAAGAGGCAAAACTGTACACATTTAGACACACATAATAAAATAAAAAAATCACCAATAAAGAAATAAAAGTGATGTGGAATTGGTTAATATTATTATATCAATGTTGCACATGTATGCTGTGAAATTCTGCTTCCACAGCAAGGGCTCGAATGTTGACAGTGAGGTGTTGAAGTATGTTTGGGAATTTGGGATTCCATGCTTCAGATTCATAGGAATTAATTGTCTGTAATAAAATCTGCATTTTAAGGTGGGTGACGTTTAAAGACAAATTTCTACCAACTGCAGTGGGAGTTAAATGCCTCTAAATCCTAAAAATCAAGAATAATAGAATCTTCCGGTTGGAAAAGACCTCTGAGATCATCGAGTCCAACTGCACCCATCATCCGCTAAACCATGTCCCTTAAAAACTCATCTATCCTTTTTTTAAATACCTCCAGGGATGGTGACTCCACCTCCCTGGGCAACCTGTTCCAATGCCTGACCACCCTTTTGGTAAAGAAACTTCCTAATATCAAGTCTGAACCTCCAGAGATCAGTTCCTAGCTCTCAAGCCTTGTAGCACAAGGGACATATCTTTGCTGTTAAGCATTTATTTTTTTCTAGGTTGTGTACACACTGGTTTTTTTGTGTCACGGTATCACAAGGTTGGAAAGGACCTCTGAGATCAGAGTACAACCTATGACCCATCACCAACACCTACTTGTCATTTAAACCTTGGCACTAAATGCCTCATTCAACCTGCTTTTAAACACCTCCAGAGATGATGACTCCACCACCATACCTGGGCAACTCATTCCAATGGCCAATCACCCTTTCAGTGAAGAATTTTTTTCTGATATCAAGCCTAAACCTCCCCTGACGAAGCCTGAGACCATGTCCTCTTGTTCTGTCACTGATTGCCTGAGAGAAGAGACCAACCCCTGCCTGCCTACAACCTCCTTTTAGATAGTTATAGAGAGCAATAAGGTCTCCCCTGAGCCTCCTTTTCTCCAGGCTAAACAACCCCAGCTCCCTCAGTCGCTCTTCATAAGGCCCTTCACCATCTTCGTTGCTCTCCTTTGGACACATTCCAGTATCTCAACATCTCTCTTAAACTGAGGGGCCCAGAACTGGACACAGTACTCAAGGTGTGGTCTGACCAGTGCCGAGTACAAGGGTATGATAACTTCTCTAGTCCTGCTGACCACACCATTCCTGATGCAGGCCAGGATACCATTGGCCTTCTTGGCCACTTGGGCACGCTGCTGGCTCATGTTGAGTTTCCTGTCCACCATCGCTCCCAAGTCCCATTCCACTTGACTACTCTCCAGCCAATCTGTTGCCAGCCTATAGTTCTGCATGGGGTTGTTGTGTCCAAAGTGTAGAACCCGGCACTTGGACTTGTTAAACTTCATCCCATTGGAATCAGCCCATCTCTCCAGTCTGTCAAGGTCCCTCTGTAGGACCCTCCTACCCTCCAGCAGATCGACACTTCCTCCCTGCTTGGTATCGTCTGCGAACTTGCTAATGATGGACTCAATCCCCTCGTCCAGATCATCAACAAAGATGTTAACCAGGACCGGTCCCGACACCGATCCCTGAGGGACACCACTGGTGACCGGTCGCCAACTGAATGAGACACTGTTCACTATCACTCTCTGGGCTCAGCCAACCAACCAATTCCTAACCCAGCACAGAGCACTCCTCTCCAAGCCACGGGCTGTCAGCTTCTCCAGGAGTCTACTATGAGAGATGGTGTCAATGGCCTTGCTGAAGTCCAGGTACACCACATCCACAGCCTTCCTCTCGTCCACCAGCTGAGTCACATGGTGATAAAAGGAGATCAGGTTGGTCAGGCAGGACCTGCCCCTCCTAAATCCATGATGACTGGGCCTGATCTCTCAGTCATTCTGCAGGTGCCGCATGATTGCACCCAGGGTTATGTGCTCCATAATTTTACCTGGAACCAAGGTCAGATTGACAGGTCTGTAATTACCTGGATATCTTTGAACATAACCTGATTTACCAGCCCTTCTTTCCAAAGGCGATGCACCCTCTTTTTCTTGCTTAGCTCCTTCAGAAGCCCCTTACCCATGCAGGCCGGCTGTCTGCCTCTACGGCTCGTCTTACGGCACACTGGGACAGCCTGCTCCTGCGCCTTCAAGATTTCGTTCTTGAAGTACCTCCAGCCTTCCTGGACCCCCTTGCTTTTAAGGGGTATTTCCCTGAGTACTCCCCTGACTAGTTCCTTAAATAATCCAAAACCTGCTTCCAAAAGTCCAGTGTGGACATCCTATTCATGCCCTTCCTTGTTTCATTGTTTATGGAGAACTTGATTATCTCATGGTCACTGTATCCCAGACAGCCTTCGACCACAACATCACCCACCAGCCCTTCTCTATTTGTACACAGCAGGCCCAGGAGAGCCTCACCTCTGGTGGGCTCACTCACCAGCTGTGACAGAAAACAATCCTCAATACATTCCAATAACCTTCTGGACTGCCTCCTCTCGGCTCTGTTAAGTTCCCAGCAGATATCTGGGAGGTTCAAGTCTCCTTGACCTTGAGAACAAAGGCAGCCAATCTTGAGGCAACTTCTAGCTGCTTAAACAACAATAGATCCACCTCTTCCTCCTGATTGGGCAGTCTGTAACATACTCTGACCAGAATGTCAGTCTTGATTGCCACTCTGACTCTTACCCATAGGCAATCAATCTGGTCATCACTAATCTCAACTTCTACTGCGTCAAGAGTTTCCTTAGTAAACAGGGTCACCCCTCCACCCCTTCTCTCCTGCCTGTCTCTCTTGAAGAGTTTGTAGACCATCCCAATGCAGTTGCTTTTATTGTGCATTTGCAGTTTGAAGTCATTGACATAAAGAGGACTGTGCTGCAGGACAAGGTGTCTTTAGGGCATGATCCCATGATTGTGTTAAATGCTGTGGGGTATGCTATGAGTATGTCTCATCATGTGTTGAAGAACTTCACACATATCAACAAGAGGAAGTGCAGATTTCTCTGTCTGGAGAGGAAATAACCCTTGCCACCAATACATGCTGATCACATGTGTGAATGTCCTGGTAGACATGTTGAAAATAAGCAAGCAATGGGGACTTGCAGAAAAAATGCTACCTCTCTTGGAGTGGATTAGGAAAGGAGTACTGCCAGCAGTTTGAGAAAGGTGTGCTTTCTCTACTCTGCACTGGTGGGACCACGCCTGGAGCACTGTGTCTAGTTCTGGGCTCAACAATGCAAGAGAAACAGAGCTACTGGGGAGAGAGCAGGTGCAAAGAAAGTCAAAGAGATTTGCCTGGGATGACGTGAAACATAAGGCCGTTGCTGGCTTATGCAAATCATCAACAATAAAAGCAATACATAATGAAAATGGCAGCACTTTTAGAAAAATATATCCGCGAACATCCAACACAGTGTGGAAGGCTGTGCCCAGCTCGGAACTGCTGTGTGTAGGAACCAGGCTGCCTCAGGGACTTGGAGTGGTTTGGTCCTCTCCTGAGTTTCTAGTACTGGTTAAAGTATAACTGGAGGCCCTTGCTGCCACCACCTCTTGTACTGACTTTGCCTGGTAAATAGTCGTTGATTTTTGCCAGTGAATGGTGCAGTTCTGTCCTTGCAGCTACCTCGGCCCAAAATTCCTGCATGACAGGTACCATGGTGCCAGAAACGTAACTCAAGACTGAACATTGTCTCGCTGTGTATTCGGTGTTCGTACTGAGGTTGCTTGGAAACTCAGTTGCATAAGATGAGAAAATAATTTTCTGCCTAGTTCTGTGGAGTCTTTTCATGTTTAGATTTAACAATAAAAATGCAACTATACCAATTATGTTATCCTTAAAGTATTTTAGAAGCTTGCTGTTATGTTTAGCAGAGCACTTTGACTTGCTTTTCTTATCCTACAGCTTTTTTATTTTGGATTTGGTTTGGTTTTTTTTTTTTAGGGCATGACTCAGTTTTAAAAACATAGTATTGCAAGAGTGAGACTATTATTTATAGTGTGAACATATTTAAGCTTTCCTTCTTGTAGCATTTCTCTGTCCCTAAGTGTGTTACAAGCACACAGTGCAGAACAGATTGAAAGCAACATTTTGCTATCGATTTCAGCAAGGCATCTTTATCATGTATGTTGTGCTTATAAGAGCAAGTGCTTTTTTTTTGTAAAGAACATTCACATTCTAAGAAGAAAGGGGCAGAAAGTAGTTTTATGTACTTTTAGGTACTTTGCCAAACCAACCAATTAACAGATAGATCACATTTAAATGCTGTTATTTTAGAACTCGTTGGATACCTTACAGCAAGCAATATTCATTAAGCACTATTCTTATTTTCTGTTTACAAATCTTACATATGTAAGCCTTTTCAGTTTCCTCTGAAGTACTCACAGTTCTTTAAAAATTAATTTTTAACAAATATATGTTTCTCTTTGTAAGCTGCTTTCTATAAAAAACAACCAGTCATGTTCATTTCTGGTATCATGGGATATTGATTTTGCTTTTGGAGTGGTTTACACAGATTTTTTTTTTTTTAATAATAGAAAAATGATTAATACATGATAACTTTTAATAGAAAGTTATCCTTAAATGAATGATGGAATATAACAACAATAAAAGATATCTATAGCATTTTGGATATCCCATGTTACTCTCAATGTCACTGAGGTCCATAGTATCAAGAATATGGAGAATATGAAATTATTTATGCCTGTAAACA
The DNA here is from genome assembly GCA_033558185.1 of Dromococcyx pavoninus. Classification (NCBI taxonomy): domain Eukaryota; kingdom Metazoa; phylum Chordata; class Aves; order Cuculiformes; family Neomorphidae; genus Dromococcyx; species Dromococcyx pavoninus. The sequence goes on along the minus strand of JAUMJL010000201.1, from coordinate 1,923,975 downwards.
CTCACAAAGATTACTAGTGTTTTCACATTTTCTGTTTAGCATCTGTTTTTATCAAAGTTAACTTCTACCAGGTACCGCAGGAAGTAAAAATCATCATTACAGTTGACCTTTGTGTAATTTCATTTCAGGATGAGTTTTCATTTCTTCGGTTCTGACTATACAATTAAAAGTAAAAGAAATAAAGGGCAATTCGTTTCCTGCCAAGGGGTCATAATTGGAGGCAAATTGGATAATGAACAAAGTCCCAAAACAGACCCAAAGTGGAAATGGAATTTAAGTACTAATAAAAGACATTCATAAAAATATGCACAGGAACTGAAGGTCCTTTGGAAAAAAACCAGCAGTCTTTCAACACAATATAGATCAGGTAAGCCCATCTTCAGGGAAATAGTCTTCAGTCTGGTTTTGAAACATTCAAGTTTGTTCTAACTTCAGATGTTCCACACATAGTTTCAGATTATAGTTTTAAAAATCATAATAAAACTTCAAGAAGGGAGCATTTTTCTTAACAAATCGCAATGTGCTTTTCCGTAAAATCAATAGTTATTATCAAGGTCTGTGACTTGAAGCTACAAGCCCTATGCACTTCATAATTTCCTTGTATTTACCTCTTCTTACCCTATATAAATGCTTATCTGGAGTTCTAGGAAAGAATGTACTCTGTTTTAAATTATACTATATGTTAATGGAAGAATGTTGGGAAAATACCATTATATTCACAATTGTTTTCCTTTTGTGTGTGTGTTTTTTCTGAATATATTCTCTTTTGTGTGATTACCAGAGTTTACAGTGCAAGAAAAAGTCATAGTGAAGAAAGATATTTTACTTATTAAGTAAAAAAAAAATGATGTGAGAGAATTTTTTGTTTATACAGCCATGACAAAATAATTTTAATGATCAAATTCTCAGCACAGGTGAAAGAGAATAGCTCTGTCTTTGATGAAAATATGAGCCTAAGTTGGTTTTGGGGACCATAAAATCCAAGCACATGCGTGTAAGTTTTTTTTCATTTTTAGAGAAGTTTCAGAAAACTTAAGCATGTGTATTCAAAATCAGCTCAGATCCTGGGAAGTAATACATCTCAGCAAAACAAATCAGCTAATGCTGAGATTTGTTCTGTTAGATTTCCTGAAACTGTGCTAAATAGCTTTAATACTTCTGATGTCTGAGTTGGCTTTCTGAGCTTTATACTTGTACTGTCAAATGCATTTTGCCTGCTAGTGTTACAAATGCACTAAAGCACTTTGGAACCACTTGTCATTAAAATGTAGTGGATTGCACATTCGTATGACAGCTTGACAATTTATTTATGTTTTCAAATTATTTGAAATTCAAATCCTTAAAAAAATCTACATTTAAGTACTTAAATATCTTTCAAAATTTGTCAAAGGGTGCTCAGGTACTTAGACTTTTCATATTTACCTATTGAAACAGGTATGTCAGAGTAATGCTCGTGTTACATTTTTGGCAGACATCAAGGCTTGGAAGACCATAGCAAGCTGCCAGTACTTTGGAATCCTGGATGTTCTAGGGACCGAAAGGTCAGGATGGTTTTTGTAGGGACTGTCTTGACTAAACAGTTTATGGTACATTGTGGGTATCCTGAAAAAGAGCCTTGCAGGAATGACTTTTTCTGAAGATTTTTATCCTGAATGACTATTATAGAAAAGTCATACCTGTAGTACAAATATGCTGGGAATTCAGGTCCTCAGAGTGGCCTTTATCAGTTTGCTCTGACTGTATGTAAGTACCTTAAGTTTAGTATCCAATTTCAAAATTAAGTCTTCCTCCATTGAACTTATGTTGTATTTCAAGATATTTTCTATGTGTAACCTAACATTTAATTAAGGAGAATAATATACTATATGATGTCTCCAGACGCTGTCAAAGACTGATGCATCTCCCTCATGGAGAAACTTTAAGTAAACACCACAATGCAGTTGGCTGGACTGCACCAAAGAGGGCATGACATTGTAAAGGATGTGAGCATCCAAGTCCTTGGGCTGTTACCCACAGAAGAGTGCTAGAAGCATAAGTGGACTCTCATGTAGATGCAGCTGTAGTAGCTTCAAATTGTTTCTCAGTGAAAGGACATACAAGGACATTCCAAAGATAAATTATACAGAGGATGCAATTCCATTAATTGTCTACGTGTAATGTACAACAACTTTAAAATTTTGTTTACATAACTATCAATTATTCTGTTTATTATAGCAAACTTAACAGGATAATATTAAGATTTGTTTACAGAATAGTACGATATCTGATCTAATAATTTACTAGTGGCAAGCTGGTGTCAATCTATTTAATTCTGATTTTTTACCAGAAAAGGAGGTATCGGTGGGAAGTGGTTTTGTCATAATTATGTGACATGGCACTGCTGCAAGATAAAGTTCAAACACACACCAGGGATGAGTCTGATTGTCCAAGCCCTAAATAATTTCATTTATATTTAGTTCAGAGTAAGTCATATTACCAGGTTTCTAACAAGCAATATGATGGGAGGTTTCTTTCAAGTACCTGATAGATGAAGGTCAGTCATTCTGTTTTGTATGTGTACGAAAAATTTTACAGTATGTTGTTGTGATCCCAAGTGAAGAAAAGCTGTGACTAGGCCTAAACCCACATCCCTTTTCCTACTGTGGAAAAGGGAAAAAGTTGAATGGGAGATAAAAAACACCTCTCCGCTTTCTTAAGACCTGGAAATAAAGTTTCACTTGTTCTTTATTCTTCATCCACCACTCATCTGCACTGTCTAGAACACTGCATTAACACTTGCATTTACTGCTTGAGCTGAATGCCATGCAACATGGGAAGCTCACAGAACTTTATCAGTCATCAAGGTGTGTACTAAATATGTTGAAAGCAATAATACTATAATAATGCAATAAAATAAATAAAGCTCATATTAACTACAATGAATTAGAATAATTTAATACCACTGAAAGCCAATATCACACACTTGTTGAAACATTCATTACAATAATATTTTAGGCGATGTAAAATCTTATCATTCAGTATGAATATTAACAACCTCTGTTTCCCAGAAAGCTAAGCAATGATTAGAACTGATTTTGTAGGTAATATGGAAATGATGTTCTTAATTGCAGCGAAGTTTTTATTGCAGTGTCGATACAGAAAAGAGATTCATACTAGCAATTATAAATTGCAATAAGGTATAGTACTCAGGAGAGTTTCTAAGTTAATATTGTTTAAAAAATTGACTCTCTTTTGAGAAATAGCAATGTTTTTTATAGCCCTTTTCCATTTGTTTTGTTTTGAAAATAAATAAATAAATAAAACCCCTATAGTTGGCCCTAAGACAAAAACAAACAAGAACATCCAGTGGTAGTATGGTTAGTGACCTAAACAGAGAGATTTGTATTCAGTTGAGGTTATGAACAAAGTTTTGTATTTCTGAGGGTCTTATGTTTGAGCCTCAGGCTCTCATCTGAAAAAAACAGACTGGTACCATTGGTTTCCTGTGTTTGTTTTTTTTTTTCCTTCTTTTGGATATGGGCTGCTTTGCACAAAACTTGTCTTTGTGCAGTACAGGTCTGATGTTGGCTGTTGTACTTCCATAAAAAATGAGGTATTTTTTCTTTAAATGTCTTCAAACTTTAGATACCAGTAATTAAAAAGGTTTTTTTTCACGTATTCTAGAAAAGATAAGATATTTCTTTGACTCAACCTTTGTAGCATATGTTTGAATTGACTTTGGAACTATAAGAAGTACAATAATTAGAATTTAAAAGTATACTAAAAATAATTAAATATTTCATGGTTTTGAGACATTGTGAGATTTTTGAGGGCTTTTTCTATGCTTTTTGGGTCCTATGGTTTTTGAGGGACAGAAACTGACTGCTTAAAGTGAAGACTTTTACTTCTGTTTAGAAAAGCAGGTGTTATTTAAGCAGAGATTCCAGTGTATCCATACATCTGGGTCTAGAAATGGAAAAATACCAAATGTCATAGCTCGAACACCTATACTACGCTGATACTGGCATTTACAAGAGAGGGAGAATAAAAGACTGTCAAAGTGGATCAGAGAGCACTGCGCTGTAGAGGAAGGTTCTCTTAAAGAAGGATTAGTTGAAACAGGACAATTGGAAAGATTCTCAGCCTTCCTACGTTGCTTTTTTCTAGTATAATGACCATCCAGTTTCACCTCCCTCTTCCATACTAGATTTTCTTTAGGGACAGTCCTTTGGGGAGCAGCAAAGGGTAGTGTAACTGCAAGGGAAAGTGATTCAGGCACCGAGATCACAGGGAGCCAGGCAGAGCAGAACCTTTGCTGACAAGGATGATGTCCCACAGTACCTGAGCAAGGCAAAGAGCAGATGCAGTGAGGGTAGCCAGGTACAATTCTGAGTTTAAGCCTGAAGGCAGTTCATTTGTCAGCATCAGCAAGGTGTGTAGTACAAGATCCCAGGCAGCCAAACCTTCATGAAGTGAAAAATTCCCTGACACTAGATCATACAAAATTAAGATATTTGTCGCGTTTGTTTGGTCACCATGTAATAAAAAAAAGTGATTTTCTTGTACTTTAACAACTCACAAGTAAAAGAAAAAATAACATTTTTCTTATTAAGTTCACAATCCTATTAGCCAGCCAACCTATTTGTTTAAAACTGACTGCCTAACAAATCTTACTTTTGTTTTGACTTTTCTTTTTGTCAGCATTATTTTTATGAATAAACAGTAGAGCATAAATTCTCAGATATCCATAGTTCAAGTTCACTGTGGATCACTGAGAATAACAATTACTTTAATGGTGGTGTCAGCCAATATTACATTGTCATGAAAGAGTAAATGTGTTTATGCATCATCAAACTGTCATTTGACAAGGTGACTTTTTTTTTGCCAAAGAGATTTCTAAATATCATGCTAAGAAAATATAAAAAATGTACCTTAAGTATATCTGCATGATAGAATTTTCATATGGAGGCACTTAGCTGACTTATCAAAACTTACAAAAACTACAAGCTCTTTTCAGAAACCTTAAAACTCCACAAAGTTTTTCTGTGTGTGTATGTACAAAGCATGCCTATACACATGTGCACGTGTGTACAGGTATATATATACACGTATTAAACCCAAGTCAAATAGAGGACACACAGATCTGAAGAAAAATAGTTTCCCATGCTAGAGGTTTTAGATCTCTCTGCTCAACTGGATGAGGCATAATTTTTGCCACACTTTCTTTTTTCATCTGATTTGTATTACTGTCATTTTACTAACAATATTTTTATTTTTTTTACTAAAACTATTATTGCTGTAACAACAATGTCCACTGATTATTATGGTGGAAATATACAGTAGTAACACATGATTGTCATTCCTGTTTTAATTATTTAGCTTTTAATTATTTTAAATCTTTCCCCAGTAATAATTGTATACAAGTTCATTACTTTGTGTAGCCACATCAAAACACAGTTCTAGTATCAATTACACTTTTTTTTTTATTAAAGACAAGATAAAGAGTATATCTGGTAGATAACTTTGGTTCTTTTTTGTTTCTTCCCTTTACCCAATTTGTCCTAGGTTGTAAAAAGCAATCACATTCACTGGATTTTTTTAACTTTTCTACTAGAAAAGTTTTACTTCTCAGGCAAAAAGTCTTGTACTATGTGCTGACCCCTTTAGTATATGTAAAAGGGTTTGGATTAATCCAGCAATAGAAACAGTTACTTAAATGAAGAAATATTTAATTTATCATCTGATTTTATGAAATTGATATTTGTATCAATGCTGACAGCCTGACAGCATTACAGAGCAGTGTCTGAGTAAAACCTGCTTTAAGCTTGGAGGGAAACTGTCAGATAGCACTGTCATTTGTCACTTTCTATAGTAGCTGTAGTAGAGAATCTTCCCAAAACCTAGGATGCTTACATTTTTTGTGTTATATGCTGCTATTTGACAAAAGTCACAGAAGTTCTTTACAGATACACACGAATTTTAATCCTGTTGCATTAGAAGCACTCTTTTACCTCTTCCAGATTCTCCTTTTTAACAAGATGTGGTAACAGAGATTGAGAGAGGTGCGTTTGTTCAGCCAAGACAAAAGAAGGCTCCAGGGAGACCTCACAGTGGCCTTCTAGTACCTGAAGGGGCTACAGGAAAGCTGGGGAGGGACTTTTTACAAAGGCTTGTAGTGAATAGGACGAGGGGGAATGGCTTTAAATTGGAAGGGCGGAGATCTAAATTAGACATTAAGAAGAAATTCTTCACAATGAGGGTGGTGGGACACTGGCACAGGTTTCCCTGGGAAGCTGTGGATGCCCCATCCCTGGAGGTGTTGTATGGGGCCTGGAGCAGCCTGGTCTGGTGGGAGATGTCGCTGGCCATGGCAGGGGGATTGGAACTGGATCGGCTTTGAGGTCCCTTCCAGTCCAAACCATTCTATGATTCTATGAAATGGCTTACGTTGGTGTGCCAGCTTGCGTCTTGTGGGTATCTGTCTGGACTACATACAAACAGATGTTAATTTGGATGCCATTTACAATTACTGGAATTCAAGTTACTATTCTCATTGGGTTTTTTACATTTCATTGTGCTAGATACAAACCCAAATACTTCAAAATTGTACAATAGCAAACCAGATGTGGAGTTTTGAGGGCTAGGAATACACAACAAATAACAGCCACTATCCTTGTAGCCTATAGTTGGAAAAAAGAGTAAACAAATAATGTCATTTGGTCAGTGCCACACAGCTAGTGAGTGCAACAGATGAAGTGGGCTGGGGAATGTTGTAGCTATGTGTCATTCACCGTGATTAGATGTGACTTGAGCTTTTTTGTCCAAATCTTCAACACAAATATTCTTAAATCCAGAAGACCGTTTTGGTATAACCCATTAGACAAATGTGTGCCTCATTAGCCCAATGATTAAAGGAATGTGAGCAAGATACCACAGAGGATAACTGAAGCTGAGTGTGGTACTGTGCCCTAAATACATTGGCCTGTTCTGGAGTTGATCAGTCACAACATTAACAAGAACAATATGTGGGATCTTGATATTTTTATTTTCCTAGTGACTTTAAGACTTTGCCTTTTTTCAGTGTACTTTTGTATAAAATGGAATGGGTATTTTTATTAATACCATCCCTATTTATGAGTTAGGAAAAAAATTGGGAAATTCTGATGTTTTCAGTTTACAGAACAAAGTATTTCCCAAACATTCTTGAATATCTGAGAACACCTTTTGTATTAAGTAATTAATTAGTTCTGGGAACCTGCTCAGTGGTTTAAAACATACTCTGAAAATGCTCCCCAATAAAAATGTCAGTTAGAATTGGTTATTTTCTTCTATTCCAATCTTCTGAATAACACAGCTCATCACAGGTGATACTGGCATATGATCTATAGGTTGTGGTTGCATTAGTAGATATATTGTCTTAAAAGAGGCAGCTATCCCAAAAAGGTATTCTTACTCTTTGTGTAAGAACCTGATACTCTTGATACAAGAGGCTCATGTTTTAATTTTAGCTGATGAGGTCTGTTTAAATGCCGCTTTAAGCTCTTGTATAAGATATTGCCTTATACTGTGGCGACATGCTTGTGCAAATATAACTGAGATGAATAAAGACTTAATTCTTTGGTGTTATAGGTGTCTTATAAATGATAAAAAAAGAAACATATTGTACTTTGTTTTCCTAGACTATGACATGGAGTTTTCACACAAAAATGATGAAGATATCCTGAAAAAGACAATTTTATATTGAAAATTAGTTTAGTAAAACAAGATCTCCTCAAGTACAAATAAAGTGAAATAAAATTAAATCTGAATTCAATTTGATTAACACTTGTCAGATAGAGAAAGAACAAAAATAAAAAGAAAAATTTCATCATTTGCAGTATGTACTAAACATATGTAAAATGAGACAATTCCAGTAAATTAGAAGCCTGGTTAATTCATTAAGAAGTCATCTCTTGGGTAATTGCTGAAACTGAAAATGTTGACAGCCTATTATTGAAATCTCCATAGGAAGTTAGTGTAGAGGAGAGGGATGTTTCTGTTAAGCTGAATGATTCCCTAGAGACAGAGAAAAGAAGAATGTTGGCTGCCACCCTGTAGCTTTCTAGGAAAGTGTTCTTTACCATTAAACTGTAAGAATGCAAGGAAAAAATTAAATTTGAAAAGTTAAATTGGATTCTATATCTGCTGCTAGGAATAATCCCCTGTAATTTTAGTTGGTTTGTATTGGGTTCTGGTTTAAAATATATCTGTGAGATAATGACATGATGATAAACGCTGGGATTGTACAAAATGGGTCTCTCTGCAAAGGAAAGATCAGTAATGTGAAATCTAACTATACAAGGTCCAACAAAAAAAAAGAGACTATAGCTCAGGGACCAAGAGTGAGAGGGGAGAGACTAAGAGATGGTTGTAGTATGTGTTCTAACCTGTCACAGTAAGAAAATGCTCGGCTCTGTCTCTTCACTCAGTACGAAGCAGACACGTCTTCAAATACAGATGTTTTATAACCTTGGTTGGAAAATATTTGTATGCAAGAGTAAAGAGCGAGTTAACATCAAGTTCCTTGTGAAACTGAAGAAATCTGTGATGGGAACTTTTCAGTTTTTGTCTGAAGGTTATGGTGAAGATATCCCAAAGATTAAGTTGGTACTAAAAGTAACCCAGGTTTTGTCAGTAGAAGACGTGAAAGCGAAAATGGAGATCCTCAACAGTCTTTTAGAAAGCGAATTGCTTTGACCATTGCAGCATTGCATGCAGCTGTGTGTCAATTCAGAAGGGAACTATTTTGAAGGTTACTGTAGTTGATTTTCTTAATTCGTTAAATAGAAAGTTTTACAGGTACAGACTCTTATTTTGTGTCAGACCTTGTACTCTTAGTACAGCTACTTCACTTTTTTACTGTTACCGTGTGTTTTAAGCAGCATCTAGCAGCCAAAGCCACTGTGGTAGATACTGTGCAGGAGAAAAAAATACTACAGGGCTTTTTTATATTGTGGTTTTGATGTCTGTTGTAGCTTTACGTTTCAGTTTTGTGTTCATCTGATTCTTTATATTGTTGCTATATATCTTTTGGATTGCAACCCTGACAGCAAACCACAGTGTAGGATCCAACTCCTCGAGTGCAGTCCATTTGAATTTGGAATTGGAGTCCAATTCAAATTTCCAAACCTCAGAGTACTGTAGTTGTCAGAAACAAGTTTTAAAATTAATGTATTTTTCTGTTAATAGTGCAGTTCTATCTGGTACTATAATCTTATGTAATATTACTCTTTAATGATCAACTGTGTCCACATTTCTTTTAGCTGTAGGTCTGCTCAGAAAAAACAACAAAATCAACAGTTATACACAGTATCCAGTATCTCACACACATCCTCCCCTTTTTTTAACACCTATCAAAATGTCTTCAACATCTAGGAAGATGTTTTGTGGATTAAACAAAAACATTAAATTTTAATTTTAAACATATGATTAAATAACACCTCACATTGCAGTTTAAATAGAAATATCTTGTGTACCTACATTACAAGATAAATATGTCTGAGAGATTCTAAAATATACGCTTAGGCTTACTACTAGCTTTTTTTTTTTCTACTGAAGTTATTCAGTGCACAGGAAGGTAATACCCCAGAAGTTAATAACTGCCCTCAGTGTGCTGACTGATTTACCTGTCCAAATATAAACAGAAGGAAATAAAAACTACAGACAACTTGTAAGTCCAACTGGGACATAAATGAGTCAACATATCAATTAAGATGCATTGAATTTCCATCTATTTACATTTATAATTTACATTGATTTTGACCATTTTTAGGTATTTCTGGCATCTCATACAGATAATTAGTGAACTATCTGACTGTCTTCTCATGTTACAGACTCAAGTCATTCAGAACTGTATACTGAAGGCAGGGATTTGTCACTTGACCTGACACAGCTGACATACAGCACTCCCAAACTTAGTATCAGTCCTAAAGCCTGATGTAGGAACTGAGTCTTGTTGCATACCATGAAGTAGGATGTGTTCATTTCCTTTTTGATGAAAGCTGGCTACGCTAGCTGAATGGATAGCGATTAAAAATTACATTCCATGAACTAATCAGGGAAGTGATTTCAAATGGCTTAATTTCAATGGTGAATCATTTAATTCCTAAGTAAAGAATTTGTTGTCTATATATGCTCAATTACCATCCAAAATTCAGAATAAGGTTTTGTTAATGATTTCCTCACCTGCTTGCTATTTGCATTTAGCAAGGTGGTGAAATGGATGTTCTAAGTTGAAAAGAGTGGCACATGTGCACATTGTTTGTGCCCTCCTGGAAACTGCTGTACCGAATTACTCTGATGTGAAGGAAAGGAAGGAAAACAGAGTGGGAAGAGGCACACATCTGAACTGAGTTATGCACTTTATTGATGCAATGATTTCCTAGTAAAATAACAACAGAAATAATAATGCTGTCTAGCAGTTATTGCTAAGATGCTGCTAACAAAATACAATTCTTATTTTTTGCCTTATAACTCATTATATTCTAATCCAGTATGTTCTGAATCACTAGGTGAAATTCATTGCAGGAGCCTTTTTCTTGGATTATCCTTGGCTATTTTTAACTTCTTTATAGAATATTGTTTTCTGGTTTGGGATTTAGTGGTTTAAGTACAGATAATATGTCTTCAAAATAGTACAATATCTTAATTGTAATGGGGAAGAAACATTAAAACCTAACAACTGTGATGCAACATTAAGAGGATCAAATCTTTCCTGGATATAGATTTTACTGAAATATGCTCAGCTCTAGAACCTAATTTGAGGGGAAAAGTGCCAATTTGTACTTCAAAGACAAATATGGTTTTAACTGTATGCCTTGCATTAGAAGTCTTGAACCTGTATCATAGTTTTACTGAAAAAGCTTTTACAGTAACTTAATATATTTATCAGCTTTGCTCTGAGTAGAAACACTACAGCTATCCAAAAGCTGTTATTAGACAATCTCTCTACTGCCTGCATGTAAAAATCTTCAAATGAGAAAAGCAACACAGGTTTTAAATGGGAGACGTTGTAATGCTTGATTCTATGACATTCTGTGATTCTATGAAAACTTCAATGTTCTGATATTTATTTTTATTAGAAAAAAATGATACTTCAACAGTCTTCTTGGGCATAAGGAACACAGGATAATTAAGAATTCCATCTAGATGAGAGGGACATTGCTGATTCAGGTTTGTACTCTAGTCGATTCAGCACAGCGCCTTAAAGCTGGGTCTTGGATCCAAAGATGTACTAAGAAATTATTTTTCCAATAAAGTGACTTATTCCAACTGAACGGAAAGCTTCAGGTGATCAGATCTAGTGAGTCCAAGAGCAGAAATTTTTTTTAAGTTGCCACTTAGTCCCAGCAGCAAATTTTTTCCTTGGCTAGTTTAGAATTGAGAACAATGTATTTTTCTTCATCAAGCCTGAGCTCACAGTTAGAGGTCTGACCTACATTTATCCCAGTAATACTAAAATGGCCTTTTTTGCTGAAGTTATTGGGACACAGAGGAATAAAATGACTGTTCTTTAGAGGCAGCTTACTTTTAAACTCTGAAAGTTTGTCTTTCTATCTTCTGCCTTTTATTACCATTTTTTGCATTTTAAAGGGCAATGTCTAATTTAGGAATGGTAGACAAGAAAGTGAACTTTCTATCAAAATGTAAGGAGCTTTTTTCTTTTTTTTTTTAACTGGAGACAATGACCGTTTATCATGGAATACCAAATCTGAATATTAATGTGCCTTTCAATCCTTAAGACTATATTTCGATGTCTCTTAAATCTAGTTCCATACCTAGGTATCACTTAATGTTAATGTCTTGCTTGGAATTTTAGTAAATAGCACTAATGCTGGTCTGTTCTTCAGTGTGTTCACATTGTGTTCCAAATAGTCGTGTCCAAATATGGGTTTGAGGAAGCCAGTAAAGACTTTTCTGCATGTAATGCACGTATACACTTCATGCAGACTGTCTGCTGCCACATGGAGGACTTTACTTGAAGTCTCTCCCTTTAGATTTCAGTCTATTGAAAATGCTTTTGTGATGATGTGATTATTTCTATAATTTGTATCAGAGCATACATTTTCCACTCCCAAGTGCCCCCAAATCATATTAATTGCTCAATAAAATTTATGGGAAACCCAGGTCACAAGTAGCGGAGATTTAAAGAGTTTCTAGGATGAAGAGGTAGAACAGTTCTATTTTATTGAAGTTGATGTTAGGCAGTGCTTGCTGGATGAGGTAGGCCTATGCAAGCTTGGATGATTGTCAGTACAGAGAAACTAGAAGTTGGAGAACAGGAAGAATTCGTGTCTGCGTGTGAAGTTAGTTACTTTAGCTTGCATAATTCCTTTAAAGTTACCTAAGAAAAGTGAAGTATGTATTTTTTCTAGTTTTAATGCAATGTAAACATCCATAATGTTAAAGTTTGCTTGAAGGCCAAGTGCGAATCCGTAACAGTGTCATTCCACACATACTTCAACTAGGGACTGACAGTTCAGCCCCAAGGGAGAAAAAAATTAATGAGTACTCTGTTTTTTGAGATGATCAGGGCACTGTAATCTATTAGATAATTGATGGCTTAAGAAAATATGAGAAAAAAACTTGTGAAATTAGAAAAATGTTGGGAATGGGGAGGCAGACAGGTGAAGTCTGAGAAAGGATTGGATAAGTGACTCATGAGTTTCCATTGTTGGATGTCAGTGGAGGCTGCAGACTGAATGTCAACTTGAAAAAGCTATACTTGTTTTTGTTACATGAATCTGCTGTTATGTTGATGTTTCTTGTTTGGACAAAAGAAGGCACATCTAACTCCTTTACAGTAAGAGGAATGAAATGTAGATTTGGGGGAATGAAGAAATGGCTTTACTCCGAAAGCAAAATACTATGCAATACAAGATAAATAAACTTGTATTAGAGGAGTATATATTTTTTCATTGTATTTTTGGATCAGTTGCTAAATGACACTGAACAAATATGTTACTCTGCTTGAACAAGGTAGATACACTTCAATGGAAAGTCTATTCATGAAAATGTAGCCTAATGTCAGAAAGAAGCACAGCGTTTTTATGTAGGTCAAGATACCAGATGAAATTTGGATCAGGTGGAATGGGATTTCAGGCTTGTGGTTTTTTCCAGTTTGCAGGACAGATGCACTTCTTGAAAAAAAATGGTCACTTGGAAGAGTCTTGCATTTAGGTCACTGGTAAAGAAGGCGTTCTGCACTTTATTCCAGAAGTAGATTGCATGTTATTTTGTGGATAATGTTGCTACCAGAAACACCAACCCTCATGCTGCAGTGCCAAAAATATTAATTGACTGTAAGTATGATATTCTTCCTGGGATGTAATACTAACTTCTGTTACTTGTACCTCAGGGAGGTTTGTCAAAAAGTCTTCTTGACACAACCACCTGCTAAGAGTCTGTTAAGTGTCATCTGCTTTCAGTCAAGTCCAGCTTTGATGAGGGAAAAACAAAATACATGGTGGGAACAGTATCATACTGTCAGATTAACATGAATACTTTAGTATATTAGCTTTAGCTTGGAAATCTTGATGTAATTTATATTCAAACAATGGATTTGTTTCCCCCAGGAAACTGCATATCCAAAATGTCTTTCACAGACCTTTTCAGAGAAGTTGAAGTCATATTATCTGCTGTAAAAGCAACCAGCACATTTGCAAATATTTCAAACAGAAAGCATTTCGAGAACTTGCCAAAATACAGATTTTTGTCTGTTGGGATTTAATTTGCTTAGAAACAAAACTTTCCCTTGAAGATAAATAGCAAGAGGTATTGATTCTATGAACTGGAGTGATACTTCCAAATTAATTGAAAAATATTTCCTAAAGCCACTGTAACACTTCTACCAGTTAAAAATATGTTCTGACTGGAAAGTTTAGTGCTGAAGAATTGTAGTTATAGCACACTGAAAACTTACTGAATTAACTTTTGATTAAGCTATTTTATATCAAACTATTTTATTTCAAAGACAAATGCAGCATTACTTTAAAGAGTTCATGCTGAATATGAAAATCATTATCATTTAAATAGAGATGCGCCATATGGTTTGACAGAAACTGGAATACTCTCAGACATGGGGGCCTTCTGCTTGCAGCTTCAGAATTTGGAGTCCATTATAGTCTGAAAGGAAAAGAATCTTAAATCTTAAAAAAACTTAAACATTGTCAAATGGATATATTTTGTTTTAATTCATTGGTTAATATATATCTAAGTAGTTATAAAGTACTTCAAATGTTAAAGTAAAGGTGCGAGTGGAGGGTCAGTTAGGGTTAATTATTGACTATGTTGGTAAATAGACTGTGAGAGTATAAAATCTAAAAATTTTAGACACAGTTTCTGTGTGGGTGGGAGAATTAATAGAAATGAAGAAGGAAAATGATTACTTCTTTGAGAAGTGAACGTTGTCTGCGATTCCATTCTGTACACTGACTTCTGTAGTTTTGAATTCCAGATAATAGTTCAATGACCAATGCAAAAATGGTGTTCATACAGCTCGGGGCTGGGTCCTGAATTCAGAGGGTTTTAGTCTGTGATTAGAAGATACAAAGCGTTTGACCTTTCAACAGGGCAATACAAACTATATCTGAGAATCCCTTTAAATCTTAGTGAAATGTAAATTAATAGTATATTAATTTCCAAATGACAATTTCCAAATGAGGGAAATTTCTGTGTAAATAGAAATAAATAATCATGGACCTCAAAAAACCTCTAATTATGACTTGTGGACATTCAGCATTGTAATAGATGCTGGAAAGCATTGTAAGTGCAGTACAAATGTCTGAGGCAAACTAATTTCTTCTTTTTTCTCAATTTAGATTTTAAAATGTCTCATGCAAGTTAGTAAGAATGGATTTATCTAATTTTGTTATAGAATGGTTATTTTCTTTCAAGAGATGCTATGCTGGAATGAGGGTCATTACCTGCAGTGTTTGAAGTTTTATGTTAGGGATTTGATTTTTATACTACTTAAAGAGCACAGTAGAAAATACAGTGTGGCTCAGATAGATAAAGTGTTTTCCTACAAAAGTATGATATATGTATGTATATATATATCTGGCTGCGTTTTGCTTTTATCTAATAGATAGGTTATATAGTCAATTTGACAGACCCAGGCACAACCCTGCACAGGGTTCATGCAAGTGGTATTTTCATCTTCCAGAATATTGAAACATAACTTGTTAAACAACTAAAAAACTTTCCTGTTTTTTGTTTGGTTGTTGGTTTTTTTTTTTTAAAGGAAGATACTTCCTAGTAACTCAGAGTGACTGCATTTTCATAACTTCTTAATAATATTCATACTAATAGCAATAGGAAAAGCAGTACTAAAAGCAGATGTTTCCCCACAGAATATATATAGAAGAGGAATAACATTAGAGACCAAATCCCTATAGAATTGTGTATAGGGATCTCGGGTGAGATTGCTACCATGAATAAACCTAGATGCTCATAAGGTAGACTAGGGGAAGAAATATTCAATCCTTATTTTGTTTAGTCAAACATGGTAATAAATGTAGTACAATCAAATTAATATAACTAGTTGTCATTTTTATTCTGACCATCTTTCTGTTGTGCTGCTGGGTTTTCCCTTACTCAGTGAGAGGAAGAGGTAAGACTTCAATTAAGTGGAGGTGGCCCACTCTGTTTTCCTCCTGGTTTTCATTGCTTCTTGTTATCAGGATAGTGAAATATATTTACTAGTAATTATCTGATTATTAAGCAATTATTTTGAAGTGGTCTTAAACTGAACTTTCCTCCTGAGAGCTCTGCTTTGACTTTTTGTAAAAAGGGAATCTGGCTGCGTTGATGCTTTGTCAGAAGCAAGTGCTTTAATATTTAGTTCTCAGGTAAGCTGGTAATGTTTTGTGGTGATGTTATTTTCATTATTCTTCTTTCTTATATAGTCTAAATTCCTGTTTAACCAAATGGTGTATGATTGTCTTTATTTTATTTTTTTTGGTGTACTGTAGCAAATGTGTTTAAAAACCCAACAAACAGTATCAACATCTGTTCAGAGCTATTTATTGGCTTAAAAAATAAGTGACTTACAGAATTCAGTGAAATTCTGTAATACAGTAAAATTCTGTTGCAGCTGGCTTTTTTGTTCTGTTGATTTTGGGGGGGGTGTTGTAAGAGGAAAATTATTACAAAATAACAGATGCTTGAGCTTCAGGTTATTTATTGCTAATGCTTGTCCATGAGTCATACTCACTGATGAGACTACCTCCTTCACAGTGGTTTCACTGATGATAATTATGATGGGCTCAAGCTGATCAATAATGTGTAGACGTGTTTTTTAGTGTTCACTAGTATAAGTCATTTTAGACTGTATTTCCATGATGGTTGTTTTTCCACATATGTGCTGTAGAATCAGTTATGAATGGATAATGGAAATATTTAGCTAGAGGTAAGGTTTATTCAAAAAGTTCCATGCTTAATAGTGACCTGAGATTATGGTAAAGCAAACCCTTTTGTTTTGTGATGTCCTCTTAACATATGTCTGTTGCCAAGTTTCACTACATAAAGAACATATAGCATTTGTTACTTTCTTTCATGTTACATGGCTGCAGCAGTTCTAGTTTCTGGTTTTTTTGTAATTTTATTTCTTCTGGTTTGCTTTTATTTTTTTGTAGCATTGTCACTATGGTTCTGAGCCTTATTCTTTCTTCCACACTTTGTCTCATCTTCTCTATAGTAGCTTGAACTCTTATGAATTCCAGGTCAAAAATCAGACTTCAGTCATGAAGTCAGTTAAATCCCTGTCAACAAAAACTTTTAAATCCTTGTTCTGGAGACTATTTTGGAGAATAGGGTCCTATATATAAACTTTATAGGTTTTTACAATTCTTTTCTCTAGTTTTTCTGAAATTAAAATGGTTAATTTTATTGCCATAAAATTTTGAAACAAGCATAGAAGGGATATTTTAACAATAAGGAACAAACTTTAAATCTCTTGAGAGTCTTAAATGCAATTTTAACATTAATTTTCCAAATATATATTTCGCTATAATTTTTTCTATATAGATTATTAGATAATTAGATTTATTTCATTAAGTCTAAATCAAATCTGTTCATCCTTGAAAGCTGGCAGTAATATGTAACGTAAGTATTTTTATATAAAAATACAAACAAAGAACTCATCTGTATGTATCAAGTGTTATACTGAATGTGATTAAGTTCGGTTTTGTTTCTAGAAATAGGCATATTACTCAAAAATAGACTGGTTTGCTTGCGCTTGCTGTGGGGTTTAAATTTCCATCATAAAGACAAACTGCAGTAATATATACATTATTACTTATAATATCAAAGGAGTTATAGCAAAGAACCAATGTATGAGCCACAGTATTAGCATTAATCCTTCTCTCCCTCTTGTCCCATAAAAAAAAGGAGAAAACAAAAAAGTTAATAACTAGACTTTAAATAACATATAGGAAGAACTTCAGGAAGTTTAATTCCTTCACCCTTTATTTTCTCCAGTTTAATTACACATTACTATTATGTTAGTCTTTCATCTTTTCTCATGTAAAATAAATAGTCTAAAATATTTCAGTCATTGATTTTCAAAACCTTCAATGACACTTGCAGTTGAAACTTTCCAATTTCTGAAACATTTTCTTCAGTGTGGATGTTGGACACCATTACCGTAGCAATTTCAGGGGTGTCAAGCTCACAGCTCCCACCGTTCTCCTGCTCCTGTATCATAACGGGTGTCACTCGCTGCACACATGCCCAGCACTGGCAGGAGTGCAGGGGCAAGGAGCTCGGCGCTGCCGCCAGGGAGAAACAAGGTGCCGGGCCAGATAAAACAAGGTGGAGGGCTGGATTTGGCCCATGAGCCTTGTCTTTGTCACCCATGAGTTATATCATGGTAAATAAAGACACAGGATAGCCATTTTGTCTCTTTAATATGCAGCAAAACCTTACACGTAGCACCTTCTACTGCATTGTTATGTTGTGACGTCATGTTGTGAACTTAGGCTTATGATTCTCACAGCTTTTTTCGTGTTACTTCTTCCCAGTAAATTTTCCTGTCTCTAAAAAACAGAAACTATTTTTTTGTTATGTATAAAGCTATATATTTAGCCATTGAGAAAGATAAATGTTTTTCCCTTATGCCCAGTTCACCTAGTAGTAAAGATTGTTTTTCAACATGATTGTTTCACTACATTAATTTTTATCTCAATCTTTATGTGTCTGCAAATATGCTTATCCCTTATTTCATTTCTTTCTGGTAGGAATGTCACTTGTCAGAGTGTTAGTTTGGCTATTGTCAACATTAAACTTTGTGGAACTTCTTAAGTGACATCTAATTAAAAGTAATATCAAAGTCTTTAGGGACCTTAAGGGACGAATGATATCATAAAACAAATGTTTTGCTTGAGGTACTTTTTTGTCTCAATTGGTTTGTTGTATATATTCAGGTACTGTGCCTTGAGATTGATGTTTACACTATGACAGCGTTAGTGATAGGCTGTCATTGAGAAAGTTCTACTAGTATAACAGAAAAGACAGTTGTCAAAGACTATGCAGCTAGTTTATCTAGATAGGCTCGACTTACAACTGTGTTGCAACTTTATCTAATGACTGAATCCCCCTTAAGTTTAAAAGCTTATACCTAGCGTGGGTATTTTTCTCTACGTGGTTCTTACAGATTAGATTTGTAACCACTAGCTGATATAAATTAATTATACCTCTCTATAAAACAATGAAAATCTGTCCAGACTTAGTTGAGCGCTTTAATAATTTGGGGGAAAAGGCTAAGAAATCACATGCAGACTTAACACACAGCAATATTAACTGATGAAACACAAGTTATGAAAGATTTTGCAAATTCAAAGTTAGTGACTCTTACATTAGATTACAATAAATATTAAACAGAATTGATTTATTTAAATTACATTTTCTCATAATTTAATTCCTCTTGAGCTGATTTCATCCTATTTCCAGCATTTCATGAAAATAAGATCATAAACACTGCATATTTATAACCCATTAGTTAAAATGTAATTAAGCTTGATGAAAAAAACACTTTTGTGTAGGAAAGAGAGGAACATTAGCAGTGGTAGGAGGAATGTAACCTACTGGGCAGGTGGCTGTATCTCAAGATCTAAATGATCATCATGACTGAGCTATATTATTTAAGTTCGGAAGATTTCACCTTAAACCCATGAGCCAGCAGTGTGCCCAGGTGGCCAAGAAGGCCAATGGCATTCTGGCCTGCATCAGGAATAGTGTGGTGAGCAGAACCAGAGAAGTTATCGTCCCCCTGTACTCGGCACTAGTCAGACCTCATCTGGAATACTGTGTACAGTTCTGGGCCCCCCCAGTTTGGGAAAGATGTCAGGATACTGGAATGTGTTCAGAGGAGGGCAACGAAGATGGTAAAGGGGCTGGAGCATAAGCCCTATGAGGAGCGACTGAGGGAGTTGGGGCTGTTTAGTCTAAAGAAGAGGAGGCTCAGGGGAGACCTCATTGCTCTCTACAGCTACCTGAAAGGAGGTTGTAGTCGGTCAGGGGTTGGTCTCTTCTCTCAGGTGACCAGTGACAGAACTAGAGGGCATGGACTCAAGCTACGTCAGGGAAAGTTTAGGCTTGATGTGAGGAAGAAGTTCTTTACTGAAAGGGTGATTGGCCATTGGAATGCGTTGCCCAGGGAGGTGGTGGAGTCGCCGACCCTGGAGGTGTTTAAGGGGAGATTGGATGTGGCACTGAGTGCCATGGTTTAGATGATGGTTGGTGTTAGTGTTGGGTTATAGGTTGGACTTGATGATCTCAGAGGTCCTTTCCAACCTTGTCATACTGTGATACTGTGATACTGTGATACTTCTTGTCTCGTTAGAGAATTACTTTTAGTTAAGCGTAAAGTTTCGCTGAAACAGTATAAGTGGTGAACAGCATAGCACAGCTGTGTTGCCAAGTAGTTATTCTACCCTGATTTTATGAAGTTATTTTTAGATCGTCTTTTATAAGTTCCTTCCTAGATTAAATAAATTTTACTGAAATAGTTGCCTCTCAGTTTCTCTTTGGAGGTGACTTTGGATCTCTGTTTTGTCCTCTGAAAATAATAATATATTTACCCTAGCTACAAGTCCCGTCAGAACCTGCTTTGCTTAGTGCTTAAATGATCTAGGAACCACTTGAAAACAACTTGAAGGGCCCTAATTAAAGACAATGGTATCTGGAAGAGCTCCTCTATATGCTCATTTCTTTCTTGTTTAATTTCAGCAGCAGATAGCTGTGAGTATGCTGACATGTTCAGAGACATGTACAGAGATCTATTGCCTTACTAGCACATTTTTTCAAGCCAGAATAAACACCTGTAATAAGGAGAGTCAATATAGGTATCTTTCTTTCCACTGTACTGTGTCATATGGGTGTTCTGGTCATGCACACAGAGCAATGCTTTATAAGTAATAAAAACATGAGTTAGGCTGTCACAATGAAAACTGCTTAACTCATGGTTTAAAACAAATAAGGATTGGAGAAGCCTAATGATTTATTAATGACATGTTTTTAACTGTCCATCAGTGAGCTAGTCATTCAGGACCACTACAGTAACACACACAAGGTTGATGAAGACCTGCATTTTTCTAAACACGTCGTAACTATTTGTCAGATGTTCTAGTCACACATCCACTACCATATGCATGTTCCCGGTCTTGCAGGCCACATGAGTTTCAATCACTGCCCTCCACTTATGAGGGTGCAGGTTCTCCTATTAACACACAGCTGCTGTTACTGCTGTGGATGCCCCTGCTTTATGTATACCCTGCTGCCCCATAACACCTGCTGATCCATGTACTGGTGAGAAAGGCACCGTGATCACATACACACACCCAGGTTTGGGTGTCTGTGCTGCACCCTGAATTGTCGCTCATCTGGTTGGGTGTAGGCTGCTCACGGCATTAGAGAGGGAGGATGCTCTGCCTGGCCTAATTGGAGGTCGTAGTGTCAGTGGGGCAACTTCTGCCAGTGCCAAACCACATTTAGGCAGCTACTCTGTTATCCTTCTTACTCTAAGATCCCTCATGATCATTGCAAATTTTCATGATTCTAACTCCATTTTATTTAGTCAAGCAGAAGCGAGAAATTACGAGGTTTAAATTTGCAACTAAGCATGTTTTCATTTTCGAGACAGGAATCGGTACTCTTGTGATGGAGAGTAATTTCACTTGTAAACTGTAGGATGTTAAGCTTTTAAAATTATGTGTCACCACTAAAACAGCTGCAGTAGCCCTGTGTTCACCTCAAAGTTCAGCTTTATTCGCTGTGTGAAAAATTTAAGGAAATACTAGTAACTGGACGTGTGAATGCATGACTCCATTCAAGAAAGCAATAGAACAGGCCACTGGGCTGTAACTAAGCATGGTTTCCAGGATGTTTCTTTGTTAGGGGGTGGAGGGAGGATGGGAATGGGCTGACTGAAGAATCAGAAAGCATTAGAAACATTATATAGAATTACACAAGAAAGTAAGTATTTGCTAAATCATAGTGTCTGTCCTCAGTGGTACTTAACATCACTCTGGGAAGCATTCTTTCTGCATATGATAAGTTAGAAAACTGGAAGCTTAATTAAATAATAATTATGAGGTTAAGTGAAATACCAGGAGAAAAGAGAAAGCTGGTTGTAATGTAAACATATTTCAACTCCAGTAAGAAGTTCAAGAACATTCTAAATGTTGCAGTTATGTATTCCTTATAACAAAGACATGACTACTCAAAGTAGTAAATATTTGTCCAGGAGTGTGTTGTTGGAGCAGGTAATTAGTGTTAACTTGTAGCTTGTTCTATACCCATGATATTGCTTAGCAAGCCTCTAAAATATTCCTAATAGAGATGATTGTAAATACCACTGACACGTATCTTGTACTTTTTTCACTCTTTGCAGTTCTCTTAGAAGAATTATGAAGAGGCTAGAAAATGTGTGCATGTGTGCTGGAACATGCTCTGTTTGACACTTTTTTCTCTATTATATAACAAGCATTTTAAAACATTTATTAATCTGGGATGGCGAGGCTGGCCTGCTTCTTTTGTCTAATTTGAAACAATTCATTTTAACCTGAGAAGACAGAATAGTTTCAGCAGTTTTGTAAAAACTGTCATAACTATTACACTTACCAGAATTTGATAAATCAAAATTTTTTTTCCTTTTTGTGAGAAAGCTTGTCTGACTATGTCTACTCTTTCTTCTGCAGATGTTGAGCTGCCATTTCTCGTTTGACTTCCGTTGCTGATGTTACAGAATTGCTTATTAAAAACATTTCAGAAATAAGTATGTGTAATAAATTTTAAAGTATAATTACAGATAATATTAGCAGGGATGTGGAAATGCGATTTTTTTTTTCTTCTGTCCTTTCATATCCTCCTTTCTAAAGTGCAGCAAATTGTTGACTTTTACTACTTCAAACCACAAATTCAGGGTTATGTACCTTGTATCTTGATACATTGTTGACTAGTACAGTACGACTCTTGCTGGATAACGTAGCCTGGCTTTTTATCAAGAACAAGCTATACCTTACTGCAGTTCATTGCAATGTTTGACTGCTTTGGAATAGAGGAAAAGTCTCTTGACAGATGTCCTGACAAAGCAATAATGAAAAGGTCATACTGCATTTCCTGTAGCATTTATCTTGTTTCTTTAGTGGCTGTGTACCAAAATCTGGATCCAATTACATCTAATTAGGAACACTAAGTTCTACAATAAATTTAATAATCTATTAATTACTTCTATCAAAATTATTACACATTGTATTTGAAAATTCTAAAATTGTGAAATAGTGTCTTGCCAACATTCAAATCTAATCTTAAAACTTTTTACCTTTTCTAAAGATCAAGGTCACAGAGCTCAGCAGTTCTTGTTTTATGGGGCCTTGGGGCCATTTTGAACTATTACGACTTCAAGAATTGTTGATTATGATTGAATACTGGAACAAAAGAACATCATAGACATTCTCAGCAAGTCTTTGCTGACAACATTATCAGCATATGGAATAATAAATGCCCAATATTCAGTGACAACTATGAAAATGCTTGCTTGTCAATTGTTTTATCTTCCCTTGATAAGCCCTAAATGATTAAAGTTTAATTCTAAAAGTCCTGCATGTTTGAATAACTACACTAATTACGTTTCTTTTGTCATAATGTTCTGATTTTAGAAAGCAGAGTAAAAACAACTGATGATGCTAAAGAATATATTTTCTGTATTCATATACAAAAGTAATTTGGATGAGTTTGGAACAGGCTATTTTGAAAGGCTATAGAAGTCTACAGAAGTATTTTAGCTGAATTAATGAGTCTTGTTAGATCCATAGCTGTTAATTAGATTGGTAACAGTGTCATTGTTGTTGTGGCACTAGTACAATAAGGCACTCAATTATATGATTTTTACACTTCTTAATAATTGACCTATTTTGCATTGTGTCAGACCTTTTTTGCATATGCAATATCAACAAGAGACTTTGTTATATTTTAGATAGCTCCATATTCTGAAACATTTAGATAGAAAATTTAGTCCAAAGTCAAGCAGGAGCTAGAAGTCACTAAGATTGTTTCCATCAGGTTTTCTTCTAAATAAGAAATACTGATACGGATTAGTACATTCAGAGAGAACCTACATACAATAAATACTTTCCCTCTTCATTTTGTAACAAGAAGAGGTGAGTCAGAGTACAGGATTCTGTATTTGCTAAACCTTAATTACACAGTTACAAAAAATGGCTCAAAAATAATTTTAGTAATTGTTCAGCTAAATTTTTAGAAGTTTCTTTCCCTCTATTTTGTTTTCTAGTGATTAAGGTGTGATATTAACAAGAGGGTGACTAATAGAATTTCTTCATGGGCTCTGCTAGCTTTTTTTTTAAAATAAATCAATTAAAATATGCAGGCTGAAGGAATAAAAAGACCTTTCAGTCCAACTCTTTCCTCCAAGGCCAAGTTATCAGAGGTGATATCCCTCAAACAAATTATTGTCTTATGTGTTCTGTGTACACTTAAATCCTACCTGGTTATATCTGGTGAGAAAATTTGTTGTTACTGAAAAAATATTTCTCTAATAACACAGATGACATAGCATCAGTATTGATGAACTTGACTTTCATTAAGAAGCCTGTTGGAGTGAAATAGTTATCCACTGGAAAAAAAATGTGGTGGAAAGAAAGTGAAATGAATGCAGCTTTGATACAATTTCTTCATTCTTCTTATTCTTGATAAAAAGCCTATACTGTTTATTTACAAAGTGCTTTTACTTTTAGTGATGTGTTTTTATTATCTGAATCACTAGGGATGAAGTTTTAAATAATTTATATTGTATAAGTTTAATTATGAGAAGATACTATGAATTTTAGGACTGAATGATCGAATGCAGAAGAGCCTTATACCTATACCTGTTTTTGTGGTTTCAATCTACTCACCTACCTTATTCCCAAATAGTTTTTTGGCTTATACTGTGCTCATTCTACCTTTGATCTAAATACTGATGTGCACTTTTGGGGGCAGGGCAGGAGGGCTGACAAGAAATAATGTGTGAGTAACTCTGGGTGACTGGAACAGCCAACACTGCCTGAGAGGATTTACCAAAATAGTGATTCCACTGAAGATGATGATGACCATCATCCAGCTGGAATAGCAACCAGGGAATTAAAAAAAATTTTTGTATGAAGACTTACCTTGAAGAATTACCTTGAAAAGAAATATGAAAGGTACACGGAAAGTACACAACAATCATGTGGGACCTTGGAGTGAGAAAAAGGTAACAGAGCAGGAGTTTAAATCCATTTTGACACTGGCAGAAGTCATCTCAGCACATGACTTCTGGGGCACCCACAGGCAGTACATGTAAATACGGGAATCTGCATCCCCAGAAAAGGAGAGGTCTTACAGCTGTGAGTATGCGTGGGTAACTAGAACTTTGTATCATTACTTGCTTGGAAATTTGTAGATCTTTATTAATATTTTTTCAATGTTACTATTTTATCTGTTTTATTGCTGAAATTTTGATCCTTGTTGGTTGATCCACTGTTTACCAGTTAATGACATATCGTTAATAAATCAACACACCACTCCACTTCCATTCTAATTTATGACATGTGAATTGAGTGGGGTCTTTTATGCAGGTACATGTTGTATCTAGAAGGTCTCTGACCAAATCGAAGATTACAATAATTAAATTGTAGATTATATGAGCTTTGCAGTACAGTGACATTTTCCCTGTTTGTTAGAAATCATGAGGTACACCTTGTGGGAAAAAAAAAAAAAAGGAGCCATTCTAAAAAAAGTTTTCCCTCCCCAGAAATCTTAACTATTTGAATTGTCTTTTCTGAAAATTATGATTTACACCATTGTACCTGTTACAAAGTCTACTCCTAGAGAAAGAAGTACAATGTTATAAAAATGCTAATTTGAGCTAGGAAGTATGAATAAATGATAAAGTATAAATAATTCTATTTAATTTTTTTCTCTGACACTGCAAAATAGGGACTAGATACTTAGTAGAGATATTTGGAATTCAGGCTCATTTTGTACAGCTAGGTGACTAGCCTTGTGTACTTCAGTGCTTTTCTGAGTCAGGTCCCTGAAAATCTTCCAGTTCTGAAATACAGGTGTTCATTGTGCTCTACTGAGGTATAAACAATTGAAGAAACAAATAATATAATGGTATGTATGCCCTATTACATGTCAAGATGAATTACAAGAGAGTACAATGGCACCAAGGTGATAAAGGATTATGACTTTATATGCTGCTATTGCTGAAGCACAATTATCTTAGCCAAGAACAAGCCATTATTCAAAATAAAACAAAATTTGATATAAATACTCAGAATATATGGGGCATAAGTCTTCCTCTGATGTAAAATAGTTTGGTTGAAAGGGTTAGTTTTCAGAATCATTGTCACCTTTTCATTTTCATGACTTACCAGACTGTTCCCATACTGTGGATAATTTTTCAGCAACTTTAAAAATTAGTCTGTAGAGGCAGAAGCTGTCTTGAAATTTTACTCGAAGCCTCTCTAGTTTCAACAGTTGCAATTTTTTTTTTTACTGTGTGATTCTTGTGTGCGTGTGGTACTCTCCTGCGAATTAGGAGGCAATGATTTGGACTCAATGGGAAGGGTCTGGTTAGACTGTTCCTCTCAATGATCTGGTCACAGGTGTGTTTGACAGGGCTGCCATGGGTGGCTGATGTTGGGGTGGTGACATCCCAGTTACAATGGCTTCCAGATGCTCTGTGGATGACAGAACCAGGAGAAAATAACCCAGCGTGTGCCAAAATTACTCACCAGAGAAGTGTATATGATCCTCTCCTCAAGGAGGTTGCAGCCATTAAATTGAACGCTCTCTGGACAGAAGGAATGGTTCCCTTTCGAGGGAAGTGCAACCACAGATGTTTCCACACCGGAGCAGGGACACTCCTGAGGGAAGTGCTGACATGCTGGAGCAGGGACACTTGTGAGTGGTCCACTGGTGACTGCACACCACAGCAGGGCCGGTAACACCTGCATCAGCTGCTACGACATCTGCTGGCCGGTCAGAGGAATTGTCAGTGGACTGACTGAAAAGAAGGTAATTTGAGAATGGGCAGGTGGGAAGATAAGGGTTTGTCTAATCATATGCTGTTTTTCCTCAATACCTGCATTGATGATCAGAGGTTTGTGTTGGTGGGCTGTGAATTAACGGAAGTAAAACTCCACAACTTTGGACAGTTTGCCCCATCATACTTGAATAAGATTTGGTACAGGCTCGATCTAAGCATTAAGCATTACCACAAATTCCCTGTTTGAATGGTCCTGGTGGACGCTAAGTAGAACGATCTAACTGCACTTACTGGGCATTAAGAATTTTCCTCGAGAACTTGCATGGAGCAGTCACAGTGCAGTGAAACCACATCCCAGCCCTTTCTAGAGAAACTAAACTACAATTCTATACATAGCAAAAATAATTTACCTATCTCCAGGTGTGACATTGTCAATAGAAGTAGTGATCACCTGGATTTGTGGTGGGACCAGAACACTGCAGTAAAAGATGGAGGGCTTCTTTAAACCTAGAGTCTGCGGAAGCGTGAGGTTCAGTGTGACCTGTCTCACAAATACTGCTAGGAAGCCTTTTTGCAAGTTCCTCTGCAATCAGTAGTACAGTGAATACAATCAAAATGACATGACCTGTGGTCCCTGCTAGCTCCAGGTGGAAAGCAGGTGTGCCCTTTACCTCTGTGTGTCTTCAAGTGTGAGGTTATCACTAGAAGGGAGAAGAATGCACTGTTGAAGCTGTGGTTCTCAGTATGTTTAGAAACACCAGGCATCCACTAAGTCACGTGAAAATATATGAAATTAAAAGGTTAGAAATTATGCTTTAGAAGCTTGATAAGTCCTTGATAAAAGTACCAGAATTTTTTTCTTCCTCAGTCAATTTTGCATTGGGAGTGCATGGAATTTACATCAGCTGCTGAACTTCAGCATACCCTACAGACAACAGCTGTGAGGATATTATTGCAGTGCTACTCCATGATTGCAGGTAGCAGGCAAGAGAAAATAACATTTCTGAAGGGCTGTTCTCATTGCATGTGTAATTTGATAAAAAAGATCGATTTTCATGAATACTTTGTTATATAATGTATTTCAAAAGTTACTATGTTCTTTGTATTCCAGTGTTATAAACAATTAGTTTTATACAGTTCTTGAAATACAACCAAAACCTACTTTTCACTGCTGAAGTACAGATTCTAGCCTGGAATTTTCCTCAATGGTAACGTGGTTTTAGTTTGTTGTTAGTCTGTAATTAGCAAATTTATTTCTAATTTCTGAGGATTGCTTGGGGAATGGCAAGACTGGAAAACAATTGCAGTTTTTCTGTGTTGGTGATGGTTTTGCTCCTACACTTGCAGTTCTTCTTAGAATGTATTTGCATGTTATGTTATAAGACATTCATGTCTTTTAGAACTCTTTATTGGTGTTTGTAGTTATACAACTGAACTTGCCCCTATTAGCATTGCAATTCAGTGTATAAATCCGGCGGCATAGGAATCTTTCTGTATAATAGGGTATTATAAACTTAATGTTCTCACATTAGCGTACAAAATACATGGTTGAATATGAACTGGCTTTAAACAGTAGAGTGCCTGGGTAGCTAAATAAACTGTATTTAAACTCACTGCAAAAGCATAACAGAAAATATATTAAATCTGATTTTGCAAGTGCATTTATTATCATTTGGAGATACATTCATAGAATTTAAGAGGAAACAAGCACTTTAAAATATCTACTCTCACCACCAAGTGTCCTAATTCACTTAATTACACCTTATCATCCTTAAGTTGTTCATGTTTCTTCAGCTGGAATGAAAAAAAGTCCTGTGGTTGGACTGAATAATTCCTTTGTCAATGTATGGTTCAGGTATTTTAGTCATAAACATCAATTAAATAATTGATACTTAAGACAATACAAATATTATTTCAAAGGAAAAAGCTCCTAAAGAACAATATACTAAAAAAAACCCTTAACTTTGGACAGGATTTTGTTGGTGTGTGAAGTTATGCTTGTATAATACTTTAATGACTTGTGTATTATTCATATTTTCTTAAACTGGATGGTTAAAACTGAAAACACCTGTGATCCCTGTACAAGAAATATTCCTGTAACCTTGTTTTTTTTCCCCCCAAGTAAAAAAAATACATATAGAATAAATTTACCATTTAGAGTTAGTGTAATACTATCTAGAGCAATGTTACACGGCAGCTATTCAAGTACTTCATCACAGTAGAGATAACTCTTAGGAGACATATATTCTTATCATGAAACCTATGAAATTTTGGTGCCCCCAGAGGCACAGTGAGTGTGAGATATCTGGACTAGGCCCAGATGTCTAACTTGTATTAATATTCACTGAACACAGAAATAGCTTTAGTTTAAAAACCAAACAGTAATAAATTGTTCATTCCGTGACTGTCACTGTAAGTGGTGTCTACAAACAGAGCAGCCTGTCATCAAGGATATCATCTGTTAGAGTTTACACTACATTTAGAATCATTGATACAGCAGTTCTGTTCCATTACTGTAGATATGTATGTGGACTGAATATCTTTTATCTTTGCAGTGATTTAAACACAATTGTCCTGACTTCAGAGAAGTAGTGTTGAAATCTGAAAGGGATAAAATCACATTATCATTAGTCTTTAAAAACTTTTATTGAAACTCAGATGGGCTGTTGTGTTTTTATAACCTTTTTGTCCCTTAACTTATGGAAGGAGGAGTACAAGTCAGTCTTCCTTTCAGACATTGCAAGTGATCAGAATAGTTTCACATAGGTCCTTCCCGCCCCCCCACCACCACCCCCACACACACACTGCCCTTCATCGTGTCTCAAAGTAGGGGGTTTAGGAAAAGGAGTTCTCTGCTTCCCCTATTATTATTAGCTATATACTTCAGATCATGGTGCCAATTGGATTTTAAATATGCTGGATTACAATAGATCTGATATGGAAGTACCTGTGATATTCACTTGAATACCACATGAATTCTTAATCATCTACAGCTTATAGTGAATACTAAATAAATTAAGATAAATGTAACTGTATTGTATCTTTGTGATCAGGGCAGCTGTGTGAACAGAAAAGTAAGTGTGTCCTTGATAGAAACAGTAGAAGAATTTGTGAAAACACAATGCAATGTATGTGCTGAAGGAAGAGATAGACTAGCATATTTACTAAACAACTGAGGGGAAAATGGAAACATGCAGGCATACTGCTGGCATGTTTTATGTGTGTCTATAGGTAATAGAATGAGATGCTAAAATTTAAACATACCATCCCTGATATTGTGGTTTGAGGTTTTAAAAGGTTTCCAGTGGAACTCTACTACATCCCCCTGTGCATACAGAAGACACTTCGTTCATTAAAATGATCTGTTTCCACTGTGAAAGATAGCACAAGGTTGCAGTCATCTGGTTAATATTGAATTTAGAGCATCTGCTGTTCTTTGTACCTGTCTTGTTATGTTGATGCGTCTGCAAAGAATTATGCACTTTGGGTTCTGCGCTTTGGCTGTAATCATTGACACTAAATATCCTGAACTAGAGGGAAAGAAAAAACGTCCCTTGGCTATCCAGTTGTCAGATTCAGTTTTCTGACTGACCAAAATATAAATATGATGGAATTTTTTTAATACAGACATGAGAACTGAGTTAAGTGTTTCTTAAAAATGAGAAAAATATTCCATTATGAAACATAGCTTTCAAAACCATTTTTGTAAAGGATCGTTTTGTGCCTTTAAACGTTCCATTTTTTTCATTGTTTTGGTCTGTGGTTCGCCAACAGCTAGAATTTTTATAATAAAAATCAGGTGATATTATTTTTGTTGGGTCAATTAATATCAATTTACATCACTAAGCAGTGAGGTTATTTTGTTTCAGTTTTCTTACTGGGAAAAGATTATAACTATACGTGTGTGTGTTTCTATCTGACCTATATAACAGATAGTTTGGGGTCTTTTGCTTCCACTTCCAGGTAATGAGAAAGTTTCAGTAGTAAGCTGTCAGAGTCAGAATAGAGATCACTATGTGGAATATCACCAAGTAAGTTATAATTTAGTTGTTTTAAGTATGTGATCCTAAGAATAATTGCTAAATGTTTCAAAGCCAGGAATACAGTTTCATTTCTAATGTTAGGTTAGGAATGATAAAAGTTCCTAGATGTTAGGAATAAAAAATACTTACCAATAGCTTAGAAATTGCCAGAGGTGGGGACAAATATAGGTTTGGGCAAAGAAAAATATATTTTCTCTGAAGACTCTATTGTAGTAGAAAAAAGAATATACTTTTCTGGCTCTTGTTGCTTTATCCTTTCATTACATCTGAAGAAGCTGTAGTGCCTACAGTCTCTCTAATTTAAGGTTCTTACCTATTCTTACCAATCTTATCATGCAACAGGACAGGAAAAATTCTTGTGGTAAATGATGTGCTCATTATATGGAAGTACTTCAAAGCTGATATATTTAATTTGTTAGTCCAAATAAATTTAGAGTTAAGAGAATGTACTAAAAGACCCAAAGATGTATAATTTTGTCCTATACAGAACAGTCAAAGTGCCATCAAATTACAGAAAATAAATACTTCAAGATAGTATCTTTCAGCAGGTTGGAGGATAAGCGTTAACCCATTTTAACTGACTTCTTTGGTGGTTTTCTTTTTTTTTGCTTATTTTACTTTGAATTATAGTGGATTTTGTTTGGTAAACTGATTAGTGTGATTTATGGGTTTACAGGATTCATCTATGAACAAGCGCTAGTTTGGTGTATTAATCATCCTCAAGCTTGAGTTATAAAACAGTACTGAATACTGTGCTAACTAACAGGAGTTAGTTGTGGTGCTGTATCATTATTCCTTCTTTATTCATTTTGCCTGTCATCTAGAAAAATCCTGTAAGAAGAAAAGAACTTTGTTTCACTGTGCTAAATGAAAGTGGATTTTCTGGGTTTTTTTACTGACTATTATGAAGATGGAACATAATTCTACAGAATTAACTATCTAAAATGTTTGTAAGTTTCTGAAATGTGTTTTATTTCTATTGAATACATATTTTAAGTATTATCTGGTTTCTTAAAAAAGGCTAAAGACATTTTGGATGTATTTCACACATTGATTGTAGTCTTGTGCCAATGTACATGCTCAAAGAAACTTTCAAATTGATGAATATTTTATAAAAATGTTTGTATAAAACTTGTTACTTCCTGAAAATGCTGTTTGAGTAAGTTAATCTCTTTGGTAATAGTGTGAATTCAACAGATTTCATGGGAAAACTATGAGTGCCGACAGAGATATAATTGTATGGCTAAATGGTAGTGGTAATATACTTTTAAAGATAGATTCAAATTGCTGTGCTGTGCTTGGGGAATTCATGGAAACTATCTCCAAAGATAATTTGGCAATGATAAATGCTTTTAGAAATGGTACAATTTTCCATTCATACAAAGCTATAGTACAAATAAGAAATGATCCTCATTATTAGTCAGTAGAATTAGATTATTTGAGTGGCATCATTCCATTAAAATACTATGTATTCTGAGTTCGATATTCAGTGTTCAATGTTCAGTATTCAGGAGTCAGTTGTATATGTCTGCATTTTGGCAAAGTTCAGCAGTTTTCCGTGGATAAGTGTTATTTACATGTTACAGTAAAAGCACCTTCTGTTAGCACATATGCTGCTTGTTCTTTACAATACCATCCTGTGGAGGACATAAAGGACTGACTGAGTACAAATCACTCGTATTTTCTGATATGCAAATTACCACAAATCTTTAACATGATGTTTCCTTTGCCAAATGTACCGATGTTATGTTCAAACACACGAATAGCAATGTGAGCAAAACTTGAGAAACTAATGTATGTTTCTTCTTACCTATTGGCTTCAGCTCACAGACTTACTGTAATATCCTGTGGTCTTGAAGACACTCCAGTTTGTCTCAGTATGACAATATGGGTTGCAAGCTTAAAATAAAGAAATATTAAAGATAAGATTTGTTATTATTAACTAGTAAAACCCTTCCATTAGATTGAGGAAAAAAAAGTATTTAATATAAAAGGAACTTTCAAACTATGAGAGCTTACATGAATAGGTTACATGAACAGGTCACAAAATTAATTTGGGGGAGCCAAAAGTAAATATTCAGACTTCTAGTTAGTCTATATGGCTATGTCCAGAGACACAATGAGATGATGGGAATAAAAATGAAGGTGAAGATAAGTAAATGAGTCCATAATATTTAGATATAGTTTAGGCACTTCTGACTGTTGAAGGTAAAAGTTTACATAATATTTTGCATTTAAAGATTTTTCTAGATAGTTTTAGGATATTTTTCTTTAACAGGGCGTTAATCAAGGACAGCAAGCAGCTTTTTATACATCGTGTCTTAGGGAATGCAACCTCCTCTTCTCATAGTCACCACAAATTAAATATTTGAAGTAATTCGTCTTTACTGAGAGGAAGATCCTAATCTGAATTTTATATTTTTAATAAAGTGTGAGACGTGAGACAAGATTGTAACATATATGGCAAGGTAATATATGGTTACATCATCCTCTGTATGATGCGTTAGGCTCTTCTAGAAACTTCTAGCTAGAAAATAGCAGTTAAAAATGGAATCTAGCTCTTTTGCTTCCATGAGTACACAAATAAAGAATTTTCACAAAAATTTTCTTAGTTGTAAGGGGAACACAGATTCATATTCAGTATTACCATGGGAAAAATATGAGGAAATGTTTTTGTGAGATTTAACTAATCTAGAAGAAGATTATTCACTGATATGGGTTCATCATGAATGGACCTTTATTTTATTTTAATGCCAATGGTATACATTTAATTAAAGATGTTTAGGAGTTAGCTATGAAAAATAAGTTTAACTTGTCTAATAGAAAAAGGAAAAGAAACTATGAGAAACAAGGTCACTTAGAAAACTCATTTAAATATTTCCAGACTTTTTACATTTATCATTAATTGAGAATGCTGAGTGGCTTTTCTAATAAAAAGAAGAAATCTGAAAAATTAAAAGCATATCAATTACTTTACCATAAAAATGACACTGTCTTGAATTGTGTCACAGTAGTTTCATGTTTTAGACTTCAATGATTTTGATTGATAATGTAGGAGCTCTAATTGTAAAGTTTCTATTGCTGAAAGATACAGACAGCCAAAGCTACAAAAACAAAAGGCAAACTTTTATAGCTGGAATGGAGAGACAACATGTAAAGAGCCTGCTTAGGGCTTGTACAATATGAAGTTCCACAGTGAAATGTATCTTACAGGCATTATAAATCAATCTGTGTAACCGAAAAGAAATTACAAGCATTTGCTATTTGGCATTTATGTATTTTTATTCTTTTGTTGCTGTCTTACAAACATAGTTGGAAATTCAAAAGAACACGTTATTTCAAGTAAACACACTGAGTGCAGTAATAAGGTGTATTAAAATTTTTAAACCATACAAACCAGTTTCCTAACCATCTGAAATGTATGTGCTTAATAGAAATAAGTTGAAAATTATTTTGTACTTATTCTATAAATACGCTTAAACCACTTAAATAAGGTAAACGTTCTAATCAATCAAAAGGATCTTCATTTTCTGATCCTAACATAATAAATGCCAGTGAATTGGCAAAACTATTGACATACTCTGCTTCTGGCTTTAATCTGTGACATAGTCTGTGCCCTTTATCAGCTTTACAATGTTTGCAATTTGTGATCCAACTGAATTTTCTTCAGAAATTACAGTATGTAGATGCTCAGTATTAGTGCTTCATTCTTGTTTATGACAACATGAAAGTGAACTATGTACAAACAGGGACTTTTTTTCACCTGACTTAAATTTTTAAAGAGAGTTCTTAGCTATAGCTATAAATAACATTTAAGCGTAAAATGCATGGCTGCAGATTATCAAAGAGAAATGTTACTACATTGCAGTTACTGACTGTATAAGCTACTGAGAGGTGAGGAGAGGCAATGCACAATTAAGTAAGAAATTCATGGAGGAAGAGGAAAGATGAAACCTAGGGACCTGAACAGGAAGTCTAGGGTTAGATCTTCTCTTAAATGTCATGAGTGTCTCTAAAATAATGTAGGCCTAGTTGTATTACTTAGTCAGAATTCCACAAGTCAAAAATTAAATGTAAACTTGATGTTTAAATTACTCCTTAGGTATCCAGTATGCCTGTATTATATTTTCAAAATAAACCTGTTGAAGTTATCTTGGTTTAACTTGAGGGCCAAATTAGTATCATGTAAGGAACACCTTTCTTTCAAAATATTTCAGAACTGAAAACATTTAAATCTGGTAGGGTTTATTGATATTTATTGTAAATTATATAATAATGTGAGTCTAAATATTGCCTTGAACCATGTGATCTTGACTGCTTAATTCTGGATGATTTAGAGCATTAACTAGTACTACTTTGTGATCACATACTTCAAAATATGTAGTGCAGCTGTTCAGCACTGGAATACCCTTTCTTATTCTAAAGGCCTGCCAAAATAAGAAATAATTACAAGTTTTATCAAAGTGAAGTAATAGTCTCATTATATATTTTATGACTCCATTTTAAAAAGTAGAAATTGAAAAAATGCCCCATAGTGTTATGAACTAAACATGATGGTAGCCACTGATAACTTATAATGGACACTTTATCATGGATAGCCATATCTTGAACAGTGTCTATTTCATTATTAAAAAATAAAAAGTGCAGGACAACAAAAATGCCCTTGCTAGGGCTATTTTTGCCTTGGAGAGGAAGTCAATATAGACAGCATACCCAGCAGTGGTGAGGCTTACTCACTTAGCCCTGACTCACACCTCATTTTCAATTACTGTCATTCTCTAGAAATTGAAGGGTAAGTTGTCAATAGTAAGTTATGCAGCCTGAAGGAAGTTTTTTTATTTTGATAATTGCATGAGGTAATTACATTGTGTTACATCTGAGATACAACTGCAGATTTCCTGGGAGGCCTAAGAATGAGACAGTTGCTTCCTTGGCCAGATTTAAAGGAGAGATTTCCCTTTGTTTTTGCCCTTCTCCAACTGGTTTGCTAATCCAGTAGGTTGTTTCTCAGTGTTCTATTTTTGGTGATCTATATCAGTTTCCACAAGAAGTTTCTGTTTGCTTGCTTTCCACACAACTTTTTCATAGCTGTTGGTAGAGCTTTCTTTGGGGTTTTTTTGTTTTTTTTTTAAAGTCTCTGAAATATCTTTAGCTAGTAGCCATGTTTTAGTTTTGATTTGTAAGTCTTTTTTGTAACTATCACTTAGCTACGCTGAACAGCTTAATAAAACTGGATGTCTCTGAAGCTAGCAGCACTGTTTGGATAAGGAAAACTGTAAGAGAAAAAAGCAGTCATAAAAAAGTGGTTTGAGATCTGTCCTGAGCACAAAGAAATTGAAGGTAATGAAACCCATCAGGGAGGTGAAAATGAGATGTGTATACCTGAAATTTATGTATTTCCATGTGAAATGTTTTGAACTTCAGTTTTTTTGACATATTGAGGCTTTAAGCTGCAATATGTGTTTGACAGTAGTAGGTTCATCAAATGCTAGAGAAAATATGAGTTTGAACCCAAAAAAACCCCAAGATTGTGCCTGTGGCTCTTTTTGCTTAACAAATTAAGAAAATCAACTACAATTCCTTTCAAAATAGTTCCCTTCTGAGTTGACACAGCTGCATATGGTGCTGCCAGTGTTCAAAGCAATTCCACAGATCATTTTCTGAAAGGCTAATGAGGATCTCCATTGGTTTTGCTTTCATATCTTCTACTGAGAAAAAATGGGTCCCTTTGAGTACTGACTTGGTCTTTGGGAAGAGGGAGCCAGGTCTGGTGAACAAGGTAGGTGATCAAGCACAATGATGTTGTGATTGGCTAAAAAATGATAAATCATTGTGAGCTGGCATTGATCCAAAAATTTCGACCAAAGGTAAGAAAACCATGTGTCTACTTATAGTGAGTGAAGTTATTGAGCTGAGCCTTGTCTCACTGAGACAAGTTAGAACGTGGTCTATAACCTCTGTCTCTCCCCTTTCGGTTCCTGAACTATAGAATTAGTCGCTGGGTTTTTTGTGTCGGGCCTTGTATGTTGGTATACTGAGCTATAAAATAGTCAAAGTTGGAACTCTAAAGGCAAGCAAATTTTTTATCAACGTAAGTATGGTATGCTTTGACCTTAGCATAATGTGTAGTTATATACATCATCATTTATGGATTTCAACTCTCATTATTATATCACCTTATATTACATTATTATATTTCTGTGAAAGAATATTTGACATTTATCAAAATGCAATGGACTTCTGAATTATAACATCTGCAGAGGCCATCTGATTCTACTTTTGTCAAAACAGGCAGTCTAATAGTGCAAAAAGATCCACTGAGTTCTTTTCAGAGTTTCTCAGGAGGATTAGAATGGAGCTCTCAATTCTTTACAAAGCCATCACTTCAGTAGGTGGTGTACAGAAGAATGCAGTGCAGGTTAATAATAGCCTTCTGGAACAGAGTACTCCTTTTTGAGACCTACAGTGTTTCATTGGAAGAGTTGAAGGAGATCAGAGAGGTACACAAACAAAATATTAGTGAATATTCTGGAGTGGTCTCCCCTCTGACCTCTCAGCCTTTCTCTTTCCACCTCACCAACACACCCTTCTCATGCTACTGAATAACTGCACTATAATATCTAGAAAAATTAATTGTCTGGTGTCGGGGATTAAATTTAAATAATGATAGTGATAAACCAGTCATAAAATGTTAATAGGATGTTAGGTTGGTGATTTCAGATGGCAAAGTGGTTGTTTAAAGCATTTATATAATATCTAACATATAATTTTGTATATATATGACGTGTGTCTTCTGTATTATAATATACATTATAATGCTAATGAAAACAAACCAGAATTCTGTGGCAAGTGCCCATAGTATTACTATGCTTAGTCTTGATTGAACTAAACTGAGCCATCAAAGCTTTTCCTCAACTTCAAATGTTGTCTTTTTTGGCGTTTGTGGACAGACTTCATTTCTAGATTTTCTCATTTCATCTCTGGTATAAGATTTCATAGCCTAAGCTAAAGGAGATCGCATTTAATGCTAGTAGTTCATGCCATTTGCTTTATACGCAAAAGGATGTAGTTGTGCATCAATTTGGAGACTGGGTTTTTGCCTGTGTATAAAGCAGTGAAACATTTTATGTCTGATTTTTCAAGTTATTTTTATACACTTTTTTCCCAAGGAATTAATTACATGTATTTTTTTTCAAATTTTTATCACTGCCTCTTCTGTATTACCTTAATTTGCACACTATGGTTTTCAGTATCCTCAAAAACAAACAGAGAAATATCATTGCCATTGTACGTAGAAATACTTGACAGTTTGTGTAAGATAATTTCATAGAAAATGTATTATGACACTAAGGCAGGGTAATATTTTATAAGGCGGAATACATGAAATCTAAGCAAGTAGTACAAGGAAACTAATTATATTTGATCCCTCAATTTTTTTTCAAAGCACAATGCCTGCTGCCTTATTATGGCATTAACAGGATATTATTCAGAAATTTTGCTAAAATACTTTCTTCTTATGCTAAAATCTTCCTTATTTTAAAATACTCTAGTTATGATTTGTTGTGACCAGCGCAGTGTCTTGAGAACATACTGATTTTTATTTTTTTAAGTAAGGACTTGTCACTTAATGAGATATGGGTTAAATTAATTAATTGTAAGACTCTTTATTTTGTATGTCTAGAAATGCATATGTGTGAAAGAAAGAAAAGACCTTATAAATGATCCTATTTGGCAGCATGTATAAGATACAGAGGTATTCCTAAAAAGTATTTTATAGAGACTCTTTAAATGCTTTAAAGTAGAAAATGCTGGCTTTTCTCTACTGGACAATGTTACGAGCGTTTTCCACCTTTAATTTCTTGAAGTTAATTTTTGCAGCTCCATTGAAAGGCCATAGAATATAATGCAGAGCTGAATTCTGATTGTTACTTTTAAACTGAGGCATGTGTGAAGTATTAAAATTACATTTATCCCTGCTTCATAGAGGCTCTGTATAACAATTCTAATTTAATTTTGATATGTTCTTCAGTCTTCTGTGTCACCTATGTTTTTTTCAGTGTTCATTGGATCTTTAATTAGTGAGAGTTTAATAAAAGTAAAAATAATTTATTTTCCATAGATTCTCATGATCATTCATGTTTATGAGGAAATAAACTCTGTTTTTTTCATGATGCATGGGTGAAATAAGACTCCTTCAGGTTTATTTTGATGTACAGCTTTTCCGTGAATGGCAGTTACCACTTTTGCTATCTTCAGCCAGAATAGAGAGAATGTGGCATGCAGGAACTTCTGCAGTCATTAGTGTACAGATATTTGAGATGGGCATCCAGTTGTGAAAGTTTCCTCAAAAATGTAGAGTACTGCCCACATATTGCTGTCCACTTGGCACTTCTGTATTTGTCTTCTTAAGCTTTATTTTGTGGATGTTCTTATATTTATTTAAGTCCTGACAAATGCTTAATCAGCCTATCTTTTAATATTTAGTCCTCACAACATACTTATGAAATGATGGGATTGCAATTAGTGAATTGCAAATCTTATTTTGACATCTTCTGAGGCAGTTCCTGAACTCCTGAAGTGAGCTAATGACATTGTGTCTATAATACATCACAGGACTTTTCATGCAGTACATTACATTGGAGGTAGTAGCACTTTTAGTGTAGATTTGAATAACTCTGAATTTCTGCCTGTCTTAATACCTTGCAAGGCTCTTCTTATCTTAACCGTGTTAATACATCTGATGAGATTTTGTTAGAATATCATTATGTGTGTTGTGTATTTCTAGCACGAAGGGAAAGCTACTGTAGTTTTCTTTTAATCAGAATTCTATCTAGTAGATATCATATTTTCCCCATGGATTTTGTCATGAATAGCTCTGTAATATTTACTTGAATCTGAATGGTAGAGAATGCTAAGCTTGCCACAGAGCATAAATTACTTGTCCCTTAGTTACTGTAGTGCAAGTTTTTAATAATATATCCGTTCTTCCTTGTGGCTGGGGAATAAGCAAAGATTCTCTAATACCAATTCTAGTACCAGTTCTTTCAGAAGACATGCAGGTACTGCAGTTTTAAATTGAGACAAAAAAAGTAAATGGCCTGATTAGACTTTTTCTACTTGCTTTTTACTATAAATATTTACTAAATGTATTATCAATAATGTATATTTAAAAACACTTTATGCTAGTATTCGGAAACCAGCTATACAGATCAGTGCAAATAATACATTCAGCAAATTGGAATAAGTAAATGGGAATATATTTAGAAGCATTAATTCTTAAGAAAAAAAGGAAAATTTGTTCTCTAAAAAACTCTTATTTTCAAACATAATTCTGGGTTTTCCTTCCGCTCACTGTATGTTATATAAACATACTGTTAATGGGATACAAATAAAACTCAGATGAACAGATATATGCAACAATAGGAAGTTAATTTTTACAGCCGTTGGAGAGATTTCTTTGTACTTCTCCAGAAACTGCTTTAGTTTTCAGTTGCTGTTCACAAAAAAAAGACTACCGTTGAATGTTTTTGTTTCCTCTTCAACCCTCAAAAAATCAGCTTTTTTCAATATATGATTAATATTTTGAGACTTTTGTGTTAAATGGCAACAAATACAAGTGTTTTGAAAAGAGATGAGCCAAAGAAGAGAATTAAGAAAAAAAAAAGAATTATTATCTTAGAGAATGATTTATGCAGTAACATTAAGAAGATAAATATATGTAATCTGAGCAAGTGAGATTTGAGATGGAGCAGCAAGCTGAGCACAAAGGTGAACACTTGCATGAAGATGAAATATATTCACAAGAAATGTAATGGCATGATGGAGTAACAATAGGCAGCAGAATTCTAGGCTGGCTATCATTGTATTTCTTAGCACATCTCTTTGATAGATGAAAAGATGATGGCTTGATTTAGAAAACTCAAGGAGTTCAATTTGGCAAAGTAATGACTTTTCTAAGTAATTCCAGAAGTTTAATTATTTTCAATTTTTACAGCTGTATTTCTTCCCGAATATTAAACCCCCCACGTTTTATATATTCTCCTCTGTGAATAAAGTAATTTTCAGTATTATTTGTACATAAAAAATAACCTTGAATAATTTGAAAACATTAGTATTTCATTTTAAAACAGCAATTTAAATTTTTGGAAAGTATTCTATAAAATTATTGGCTCAAATTCCTTTAGAGTGAAGATGTATGGCTGCAGGATGTACTGATACCAAATCAATTTTGTTCTATAAAAGATACCAGTAGATTTTTATACCCTCTTTTCTGAACAAGCCTTGTAAACTCCAAAAGACTAATCCATTTGCACACAGAGGATTGTGAGAAAGCTAGAAACTGATTTTTAGATCAGGAATTAATTTGAACAGAAACTTGCTTGGCACTTCTGTATATGCATATTTTTTTTCTTATCAAAATGAACCAGGTATGAAAAAAGGTTTTTTGGATTATTTGCCTTTATTCAGTTTTTTCAATGAGATTGGGAATTATCATCTAGAGAATCTCATTCTTCA
Organism: Dromococcyx pavoninus; assembly: GCA_033558185.1. Classification (NCBI taxonomy): domain Eukaryota; kingdom Metazoa; phylum Chordata; class Aves; order Cuculiformes; family Neomorphidae; genus Dromococcyx; species Dromococcyx pavoninus. The sequence goes on along the minus strand of JAUMJL010000201.1, from coordinate 1,882,869 downwards.
AATGTTTTTTCTGTAATTAACTTTCTTTTATTTAATTATGTTTAGCCATATACTTATAAGGACATTGTAAAATTTAAGTTGCTATTTGCATATGCTAAGGAATATGCAAAGTATTAATATTATTATACAGTAACCTGTAAATTCTACCTGAATCATGTTTTGTGAAAGTTTGCCATGTTTTTTTCCAAGAAATGTAGTGGGAATCCATAAATATTCTCTGCTGTCTATTCAAATCTTTCTGTCGTCCTTTCCTGTTCTGTCCCCCTGCCCACTGACAGCTTTTGAAAGTTTGTTTCTGGACATTAGCATTCTATTTATGAACACCCAGAGTTCTTGAGTTTTACAACAAGCATCGTCTTTGCAGAAGACTGTTTTCTCCCTGTTAATCTGTAATAATTCTACATGCAGCTCTAGGTCAGTAGCCATTAAAGTGAATTATACAGTTGTTATTGATTCCATGAGGTTTGGGAACAAATCTTGAGGCTCTGATGAACAAGCATCCTTGCTTAAGACAACGTTTAAACACACGTTTTTTACTAGTACAGTCGATAAAACCTGTGTACATGTTAAAAATCAAACAGTTTTTAAGCACTAAAGAAGGAAGAACTTAATCATATGAGTAAGGATGTTTTGAACTAGAACTTGGTGATGATTCTTAGGGTTTTTTTGAACAAACCTTGGCTACAACTTCAATGTGTGTTTTACTGATTGTGTAGACATTCAGTTTTCCTTGGCCTGTTGCTATGGCATTTTCTCTAGAGACCCCTATGCCATTACAAATGAGGACATGGCACATAAAATAAGGAGGCACCTCTGGTTATACAGGAAGAAGACAACATCATGTCTTCAGATTTATATACAGTTGAAGAAGTTTTAAGAAGGAGGAATAAACTTTGGTTTTGTCTTCCTGCAGAAATCTCATCTTATAAGCAGGGAGGATATAGACTGTCTGAGGTATTTTTATGATGGAGTATAATGTATGAGACAAAATTTTATTTTTAGCATCCCGTCACACAGCTTTCTTAGCATTCCTGTTAATGAGTTAATTAAAGTAATTCCAGTACCACATTAACAAAGGTTGGTTTGCCAGGGTTTTTCCTTCTTGTAGGCTTTATGAAATCCTTTGCTGTCAGTTTAACTGCTCTTTGTCATTTACCTAAGAACTCTTTGAATTTTAAATGATTATTGAAATTATTTTTGAAAACATTTAGGAATAAGGTCCATTGCCAGGTTTGTAATTAGATGAAAGACACTTAATTTAGTGTATTTAGACTATGGGCTATTGTACACTGTTGAGGAAGTGTGGGAAGAGTTGCTTGTAATTTAATCTACATTTTATTTTCAACATAAAATATTAAACCAACTGAACCATAAGCCTAAGGTGAATAGATTTTTCTGCTTGTGGTATTTATTGCTAGGATAAATTAGGTGTACATAATAACCAGCTGTCAACCTCCAGATGTAATACAGTCAAGCTGCATAAATTCTGCAGACTCAGACACTATGACTATCCCTGATGCAGGGCTTGGTGGGTGCTGTAAATAATTTCATATTGTGTAATATAATTTCATGGCAGCTTTGTTTTTATTTTTATTTTTCTACTAATTTAATGAAAAACATGTTTTAATAGGAAATTGTGATTGCAGTGAAACTGCTAAAGCTCTACTTTTTGAGAATAAGGACACAGAAAATAATCAGAGATTGTAAAATTTTGTCTACAGTGATCACAGCAAATGACAGAAAATTAATGAGTGAAGCATCCTTAATTCTAATAAAATGCTTAGCCTCAATTAAAATATTATAGTATCAGTAATGCAATCTGGGGTTTTCACCTCCCTTTTTAATTTTGTTACACAGAGTAATGATGGAGTAAGGTCTTTAAGATCCTGAGCTGCTCACTAATTGCAGTGAAGCTGAACAATAAATTGGATAGTAAAACTGATCATCAAAAGAACTTTTATCCTCCAACAGAAAAGTTTGAAAAACCTGTTAGATGTTTGAAGGGGTAGAAGGGAAGGAGATGAGATGAGAGAGAAATTGCAGAAAAACCTTGAACTCCCTGAAGATTTGTAAGAAAGCACAATGAGGAAAAAACAAATATAATTTATCGAATTTTTTGAAAACTCAATTTTTTTTCCTCTAGTAAAATTTAAACAAAAGATGATCATACAAGAGAGTGAACAGTTTTAGACATGTAGATCTTTCCAACTTAGGCATATCAGGTTGAATCTTGCCCATCAAACTGGAAAAAAATGTTCCAAGCTGTTATGTTAAATGGGCTTGAGGGTCTTCTAATGCTTTACTAGTGAAAATTAGATCATCAACTCAAAATGCAGGAAATAAAATGAAAGGTAAACTTCAACAGCTAGGGTTACATAAACGGTCCGATAGCAACTTGAAAAAAGGCAAAAGATAAAATAAAAAAAATATATTTTTAAAATGTCATTAAAAAGCAGCCCCAGCCTCTGCAATCATCTGAGAGAGTAAAGCATGTGTATTTGCTGTTCATAGAAAACTGTAAATTGAGTAACTAGAAACTGATAGTTACAGAGAGATTATGTTTTGGATTCAGGAGTCACTGGAATATAAACAGGTCATTTGAATACTTCAGGCAGATTATTTTCAAACCTGTCTTTTCATCTTTTCAGATAGGTTTGCTCTAGTGTGTCAACCTGTATTTAGTGGAATTTGGAAACATTGTTTGAAACCGGTAAGTGGCATGGAATTTTGGACAAACTAAGCAAGAAAGTGGTTCCCTCAAGTCTCACAACTTGCGTTGGTCTCTATTGCTATGCTCAGTTTTATCGGTAGCTGAAACAAGTCTTCATGATCTACAGTTCTTCCTTTGATCGTTGTTTATTTAGCTGAATGAAAACTGAAAACCTTCTTTTTAAGTAAAATATTGCATTAAAATCATTATATTAGTAAAACTGTGATTTTGTTGGTTAATGCTTAATGAAATTTTTAGCCACCTTTGATAGATACATGACAAATTGAAGTGTAATTTTGCATACTTTAGACTAAGTCAGGTTGTGTTCAGTTGCTGGTTTTCACTTATCAGAGAAGTAAGAAATCTATGGTGAAATATTTAAATTGAGGTTGGAAATAATTGATTCCAAAGATTACTATTGTTTTTTCACATGATAACAATAAGTTACAGTATGAATTACTAAAAAATGTTAGATTGGATAACTTTTTTCTTTCAGTCTTGCACTAAAATAAAAATATGCCTCTATAAACAAAAAATACTACAAAGCCCTCAATCCTTTATGTTCTGTTTTTTCTGTGAGTAATTCCAGCAGAAAATCTAAGTCACGCTGCTCCAGATAAAACTCATTATTTCTGTTCTAATTAAAATAAACCAGAATCTATAAGTCAGTGGGTACTTCAAATCCAAAATCAGTTACAGATTTGATTAGTCTTCCCCTGTTTATGATGGCGTGATATAATAAGTTTTTCCAAATTAACATATGTATTCCTTATTTTCAAGTACTTGTATGTGTACCTTGAGATTCTGCCATGGAGAAATGGAAACAAATTATAAATTCAAACTTCAGAAAATGTACTAGAAAAAAAAAGAGTAAGATTTTAGGAGAAACATTGAGATGACTTTTATAAAACTAATAACTCTTAATTGGATTTTATACAGCATTATATACTAGTGTAAAAAAATAAAAAGCCTAAAGATAGACAAAAAACTTATTGAGTACAATTTTGAACATTGTTTTGTTAACAGGTGCAGATTTATAAAGTTTAGTGTATTTATCAGTTTGGAAAAAAATATACTCAATCTATATCAACTATTTGCTAAAATGTACGAATGAGGACACTCAAGTTACTGTTTTCATGGGGAAGCTACTAAGCCTATCAAGGGAAAAGATTTCAGATATTGAAGGGCAGAGTGGGCAGGAGAGTCGTAACACAAATTTGGGAGCCTACAGTTCATGTAGAGAAACTCTGTGACTGTAGCAAGGAACAGTGGCATCCAGCCAGGATTCAGAAGGGATCGGAAGGACTTTGTAGGGACTGGAAGCAGAATTTGCTGCCACCTGAAAAACTTTTTCATTGCGTGAAAAAATTTTGTGTTCTCATAAGTTAGGATATAGTAGGCAGGAGGTGATTTCTGTGCTAACATTTCTGGTTCCGTCTTTCATAAGTGTTTGGTGGTTTGAATTCTCTGTATTGAAAACGTTTCTAGGTTTTATTTATTTATTTATTTTGGTGGATTTTACTGTAGAGAGATGATCTAGGTACTTCCACTGCAAGACTGTGGGCAACTCAAGGCTTGATCAGAAGGAGTTAGACGCTTAGCTTGATAAAGTTGGGGGTATTTTCTATCACTTTCCTCACCTTTCTACATGTTTAAGTGCCTCTTAATTTTATGAAGCTATCCACTGGAAGATTTAGAAAGTGTTCTAGACTACTAAGGACTGATGTGCAATACTGTATTTGCTTACTCTCTATTTCACACTCTAGGCATCTTAATACAGTCCTTGTCAGTTTTTCACCACTCTGCTTTTGTGTAGCCTTTTTCGGCTCTTCTAACTTCCACAGGTTGATGTAAAAGCGCCTTCCATCAACTTTAATTCAAGAGGAAGTTCTCTGAATTCTGAACAGGTCAAAAATCCCTTAGTACGTCACTCGTGGTTTTGAGCCTTTGTTATGGTAGAGGTTTTGGGTATCACCCTTTCCCACCTCATCTTTGAACTAATTTTCAAACATTATTTTTCATGCAATGAGTAATTACTTTTCATATCTTTCAGACCCAATGTAATCTATTTTGGACCTGACTCTTCATTTAGGCAGGTAGTTATTTTTGGAGCTTCTCTCCCTTTCTCCACAGTTGTGGAGAACATCAGTTGTAGTATTTCTTACAACTGAAAATAGCCATGTTGAATTTATAATTCTCTTTCTAAGTAAGCAAGTTAAGACTGAGATACGTTCATTCATCTTCAGATCTTAGCCGCTTTAAATTTATTTCTGTTTTTCAAATCTTTCCACAGTCTTTGTTGTGGAGATAAATAAGGAATTAATTTCTGATTTTTAACAGTGTCTGGCAGAATATGCTGCAATGTCTCCAGTTTCATAGAGCAAGCATCTTGCTTATATGATTCCACATATTACATTATGCAAACATGTACTGAGTATACAGTATGAATGAATCTCTATGTGAAATCTGAGATACTGGAACTTGAAAACAAACATAAACCAACATTAGAAGAATGTAACCAGAGTGCCGTATTAGGATTAATTTTTAGAATAGATTCTAAATTTATTAATACTGTCCATCTTTCATCGAATCTGTCATAAAATATATTAGAAGAGAATATTAAGTTGGAAAAAATCATATGTTGCTTACATCATTGTCCTGTATCCTTTTTTTCACTTCTGACTTCACCCAACTAACTATAATGAGGTTGAAGGTAACTTCATTTTACTACAGTAATAGAAAAGTAAGTGTTGGTTAAGAAGAAGGATAGTTTTTCCAAAATTTATTGTAAAAATAACAATGAAAAGGAAGTCTTTTCTGTAAATCCCTCACAGGAGGAATCCAGATAAGTATCAAAATTTTACCATTACCTGTGCAACGTTTGTTAAAACATTTTCATAATCTTTAATTTAATAAGCACACATCTAATTGCATTCTGGTGTTTCCCTTCTGTCAGCACAGGTACTTATCTGTCCATACAATGAGTAAGTACAGGAATATAAACCAGTAGATAGTTACTTTATTAGAAAACAGCTGTCCAGCTGATCAAGTGGAATACCTTTCTTCTGGTTTAAGTCTGTCTTCTGGATATTCCCCATGATATGACACAAAGCGCATTGACAAGGATTAAGGGTTACAGCTGTTTATGGATATATAGACATGTCGCTTTTATCAGAATAGAACCCAATAGCATGAAGGAAAACAAGCAAGCTGTGAAGGGCTTATCAAAACTTCAAATCACAGAATGGAAAATTGGTTTAAGAAAGTCCGTAAGAAAAGTCAATGCTTTACCTATTTCCTAAATTCACGTACAAACATATGCATAAAGGTATGCAATTATTCATGGAGAGAACAAATTGATTCTGTGTTCCATGTTTCATAACAAATTTTTCATGAGTGCGGACTCATATCCTATGAGTGAGAACTACTTCTTAATAATGCTGAGTTTTATAGACAGTAAGGCAAGTGTTGGTGCTTTAATAGTTCAAGTTTCTTTTTTAGTTTTAAAACCCCGTGATATTTAAACTCGGCTTTCAAAACTGCACACAACACCTGACAAAGGAGTTACGTTTAAAACACTGCGAAGCTTCTGACTCGCTCCCAAAACAGGCCATCATGATGCTTTAAGAAAGTGAATACAGAATAAAAGAACATTTTACTATTCAGAGTATTTTTGAAGGGGGAAGATGAGAGGGCAGGAGTAGTAAGTGTAGTCATTACAACAGTCTTAATTGGACCGTATTTTTAACATTACCTGTTAACATGGGAAGAAGATTCCATCATGTCATAACTAACTTAAACTAGTAACTCACACTTTGGACTGCAGACAACACTAATGTTCAAATCCACTGTACATCTACAGTTACCTTGTAATACTACGCATGGACATGTACATGGACAGCCTTCATTTTTCTAATAGACTTAGCTACTCTGCTGAGAAGCAGTCTTGGGAGTGAAGAATTTTTCTCCCAGTGGTATTGGTTTCATAAACAAAAACACAAAGCATTGTCCATGTGTCAGATGTAGAGCTGTTTTCTCAACACATAAAAGCCAAGATTTACATAGAAATCTTAAACAAAGAGTATTTATGGTGGTAAGGCATGAAAAATGATAGACAGAATTTTAAACTTGAATGCTTAGAATGCAGGGCAAATCATATGTATTTAGCAGTGGTTTTGGTTTATCAGGTGTTTGGATCAGATTTGCACCGAGTTAATCTGAGTATATTTATATGGATTGTTCTAGTTTACAGGACATATATGAGTAAAATTTCCTTTACAGATCTTCATTAACTTTTGGAAAGTTAATTTTACATCCTTAATTCTGTTAGCAAAATGGTTCTTCATAAACTTTTCATATACAGTATTTGGAATTGAAATTATTCCCTCAGAATTCTGTATAAGTTTAAAGGAGCTCCAAAAGCATTTGATGTATGAGTCACAGCCTGAGTCTCATGAAAGAGGTTTACTGACATAACTTTAACTACCAACCTTAAATGAAAAGTATTATTTAAAAATATTTGCACGTAGCATTTGTCTTTCTCTTTCTGATATTTTTTATGACTTAGTGGAAAATTTAATAGCAATTTGCATGCACACTTAACTGTGCATACTATAATAATAATTTATATTTGGACCAATTCATATTTTGTTTCTTCCTTCTAAGGAATCTGGCTTAGTTACCTACTTTTAAACAAATATTTTGTAAAATTCCAAATTCATGACATCTTTTCTAGGTGCCAAATAGCAAGTGTAAAATTTCTCCAGATGTGCAGCAGAAAGCTATGCCACTTCTTGGTGTTTTGCACTCTTCTCTCTTCTTAGCTATCCTTGTGTGAACTCATTTCTTATTGATAAACCCAATATGTTGCTGTTTCAGTCTAGGGCATTATGTCTTCATATAATAATGGACTATCGATTCTTTTTCCAGTGTAATGAAACAACACAGATGAAAAAATATTGTTCCTGTTTTACAATTCTTAAAATTGTGTTAGAGATGGATTTCAGTAAGCAGCAGATCAAAAGTAATAGGCAAGTAATGAAAACCTACATTAAGAAGAAAAATCAAACTGTTTCCCAAAAAGATACACAGAACACTTTTGCAAGAAGTTATTTAACTATATATATTATCAAAGCCAAAACTCCATTTCAGCACTTTATTTTTGTCTTATAGGTTCTGTAAAGGTGTCTTATGTGTTATTGAGATGAAACTAGAAACCTATAACAGAAGTACATAAAAAGGTAATTTTTATTTTAGTAATTAACAATATTCCTTGTAGTTCTAAAGTCAGACAAGAATTGAAAAAAAAGATGTTCTTCTTTGCATTATGCATTTCATATAACCTGAAGAAATTTCCCTTCATTTCAATCTGATATTGGACAAAGTTGGGAAGTTGTATCTAATCTGCCTTTGTACTTTATGAATCGACCAGTCTTTTATTAGTGTAGCATAGCATTATATTCATTGCAAACACTTACAATAATGGTTCAGCAGAAGGTCAGACCTGGTATATACAAAACCAGGAACTATTATAATTTCCTAGACAAGATAGTATGTCATTTTTTGTTTGAGATCTTTAATCTTTTGTTTGATTGGTCAAAAAGTCAGTTACCGTTATTACCCTCATCATCACTATCGTATTTTTTACTATATTGACTAAGATATCACATATATATATATTTTATATGGGAAGTATGAAGCAAGAGTGTAATGAAACTAAAATTCTTAATTTTGTGACCAAATTCCAAAGAAACACTTTGGCCTTTTTATGTTAGATTCTTACATGAGTTTCAACACTTCAGCAATCCTCCAAGGACCACCTATGTCAAATTAGCTGCTCTTTAAAAACACTGTATCACATTTATGATGCTTATCAGGAAGCCTAGCTTAAAAATTTACAATGATGTTTAAAAAAAAAGTTATCTAAAATTGCTTTATCCTGTGATAGAAGCAAAATTCTGAGACTTCCAGTTGGATTTGATCAATGTGAGTTTTATAAGTTGCAAAAAACTTGTAATAAAACCCATTGTGTATCTGTATCTTAAAGCATCTGAATGTGCGTGTGATTCTTTATCAGTGCATATCTTTGTGTGTGCAATAAACAAATTTGTTCATGAATGAATGCCAGCACATCTCAACTTCTATACCTGAAAGTACTTGTAAACAGTGTAGTACTTACACCAATGAAACTCCTATTTAAGCCTCCAAGACTGTTCAGTGAAAGAAATGGTTTGCTTCAAGCTTCCTGTGTCTGTAAAATATAGTCTAGTCTTTAATTTCAAAATCTCGTTGCTATACTTGAGTTCATTACTTAATCTGTGGCCTTTTGGGAACAAGGAATTATCATTAAAAACTGAGATTTACTGGAGGTTTAAAAAGTTTTGAGCAAAAACATCTAGTGATCCATGCTAAACTTGTGTATGAATAACTGTTGGAAGCCAAACTAATATTCTGCAAACTCTCAGGAATAATTTAGAAAATCCAGGTATGTCTATGAAAACACAAACAAAACCTCTTTTCTGATCTGATCACAAAAAGCAGGATAGAAGCATTTCAACCCTGATGAGTGTAATTCTGTGACACAGTAAACTATTAAAAACCACATTATAATTCATTAAACTAAGACTGAAGTAGGAATTAAATTATGTTTATAAATATATCTAGGCATATACTTCACCTCAACAATGTACATAAGAGATGCATTAGTGACCTTTTCTCTTGAAGTTGAGCAAATATTTAAATATTTTTCTAAACTTGGCTGCATTGTGTTGTGCGTAGTAAGAGCAGAGTGGATATAACCCCGTACCACCATGTAGACAAACATTGATCAGAGAATTAGACCTTAACAACAAACTTCATTCTTCTCTTCGAATGCATTTATGAGGTTTGCACTATTAGTTTTACATAGATTTCTGAGTGTTGTGGAGGTGTTATGGTTTTTTACATAACAATATCAGAAAGTGTTGTCTGTTATAGACCTTAAACACATCAGCCCTAATCTGCACACAACCAGAATTATCATTTTGCTCCAGCTTTTTGTTTCTCTAACAATTTACAGCAGATACAAAATCTGCTTAATCTACTAGTTAACCAGGTTTATAGTTGGTTTGCAATACCAGTATGATGGTAATTGTTCTGCAATACATTCATCTATACTAAGAAGGAGTCTTTCCTGGTTTTGAATTTTCATTAAAATTGACTCCTAAATTCACTTATGATTGGAATTCCAGACAGGACCCTTGCAGTAACTGTAGACCATTGGTATTTCTAGATTAATTTTACCCATTGTTTTTCTTTTCTGTGTATTTCAGGGTCTAGAGGGAAGTTGTATGAGAGGCAGCTGAAGTCACTTGGTCTGTTCAGCCTGGAGAAGAGGAGACTGAGAGGGGATCTCATAGCTGTTTAGTGCCTTTTCACAAGGGAAGGATGTGAAACAGGTACTGGTCTCTTCTCTCTTGTGATATATGATAGGACTAGAGGGAGTGGCAGGAAGAAGTGCCAGGGGAGGTTTAGACTGGATATTAGGAAGAGGTTCTTCACCCAGCGGGTGATGGAGCACTGGAACAGCTCCCCAGGGAAGTAGTGATGGCACCGAGTCTATAAGCACTCAAGAAGCATTTGGACAATATCCTCAGTTACACGGTGTGAGTGTTGGGAGTGTCCTGTGTAGGGATAAGAGTTGGACTTGATTATCCTTTTGGGTCCCTTCCAACTCAGGTCATTCTATGATTCTTTTCTATTCTATATTTCTCCTTGCAATACGAATGATATTTTATCATTTAAGTTATTTTCATTTCTACTTTAAAAGTCATGTGGGTAGGGTTTTTTAGAGTAATTTTAAACTATGGTTTGTAGCCCTAGTAAACAGCAGGAAAGAGGAGAAAGAAAGTTAGCGATTGGTCTCTGCCTAGTGCAGACTGTTGAAATTCATTTGGCTTCAGGCTGAGTCAAAAGCAAGCCCAATGCATTATAGAAAATGGGTATGTAACACATTTTTCCTTCTCTCTTTTGCATTCAGCTTTAAAACCCAGGGTCTGGTTCTGATTCTTGCTTATTATATTCCACATTATTATCACAGCCATACTCTTAATAATTGTGACTTATCAATTAGTTTAGTGAGATTGTGTCTTTGCCCATTTTTAATTTTGCAAAGATGGCATTAAATCCTCTTGGATTTGCAATGACCAGTGGAGAATTCTGTTCTGTTACTGGAATGTATTCATTACAGTGGCTGCAATGGAATGAACTGCTTCAGCCTCCTCTTTAACTAGAAACTTGCCATTTATTTTTGTATGAAACATTTGTTGAATTACAGCTGCCGGTCTTGCTCCAGTGAAACTGCTAAAGATTTTTTAATAACTATTTTAAAAACTAAACAAGGTCGTGTTAATTCCAATAGTTGGATCCTTGTGGATTTTTATTACTTTATGACTGGATCTGGTCAATCTTTCAATCTGATATATCTCCAGATTTCATTTATGTGTTGCAGTTATTTTGAGTTTCTAGTTTATATTTGTTGTAAAGGGCTCTTGTCACTTTAAGAACCTGGCATTAAGACAATGTGTTTTCCATTACAATAACAAGTATATATATAAAACCCCCCTATCTGTGAGTCTAAAATGTTTGAAGCATTTTAGCGTCAGCCACTCATTTCTAGGAATCTGGATTAAGACTTGGAAAAGGTGTTTTTACTGCAGCGCTATAACTGGTACACTAATGTGTATCTGCATGTCAGGAATACAAATTGTATTGAAAGGGCAACCTTCTATGTTGCGTGTGACAACTACATAGATTTCTATATTTCTTCTTACACTGAGATATTGATGATTACTAATTTCAAAAGGCTTTTTTCCTGGAAAAAACCCCCCACTGGATTAATTTCTTTCTTCAAAAAAACCCCTTCAATATATCAAAATTATGTTATCCTACACAGGAGAGAAATAAAAGCTGCCTTTAGCTATTTTTTTCAAACCTGTATTTCTGGAAGATGTTTTTCTAGATCTCTGACTCCTCTCACTTGCATGCTTGTGAATCAGGACTATCTCAGGAATCAATGATACTACAGCGATCTACATGTGCTATAAGAAAAGCTTCAGGGCCTGTGTGTTTATTCATATATGCTAAGGAAAACTAAATGCTTAGTTCTTAATACCTAGAATTCCATTTGCTAGCCAGTGACTTTTCAGACTTAGTGTAGTACTTCTGTAGAACTGATTTAAGAGAGATTCTATTGATCTGTGCTTTTTAAATCGACCTATTCATACTTGATGAAGACATAAAGATCCATATTTTATTTTATGTAACTGGCCAAAAATATTCGTATTTTACCCAAACTTGCTCAGAGATGCTGTAACAATAAGATCATAAATGCAGGTCTGGTGAGGCTGCAACTTTAACTTAGCCCATGATATTGCCCCAAAGGTAAGGGGATCATGATTATTACTTTTTAGTTATCTATATTAGAAAACTGAGTTTTGAGTATTCAGAGCTCGGGGTCTTTTTGACCTGTAGCAATTATGCAGATAATGAACAGGTTTTTTCCTATAAGTGGTTAAGTAGCTGTGTTACAGACAAAAGGATTTTTAAGGCTATTTTGCAAAGAAACCCCCCCACAAAATATATTTTTAATAAAAATAATTTTCTCCTTTTTGTAGCATATATTGTGTCAATATATAATGCTCGAATGCAAATGAACATTTTTCTTGAGAGGTGCTGGGTGTTTGCATTGGAAATACCAATGCAATCATCTTAAACTCTGAACATTTGATGGAATGTTTAATATATGTGATTGAATGACACCGAACTTTATAGTATGCTTTATCTTAACATTAAGCATTGAGTACACTTAATTGCAGTTTTCTTTTAGGCAAGAGCTGCATAAAATACCAAGTTTTTTTTTTGTTTTGTTTTGTTTCTTTTCTATCTTTATAGACATTGATGTAATGGGAATTAGAAGTCAAGAATAAAGTAAAAGCTGGTCAAATTATCCTTCATCTAATGGCCTTGCTTTCTAGCGTCGATGAGCAATACAGTAGTTTGCTTGAATCACCTTTAAACATATACTGCTGAGGAAAATTTTAATAGTATTTTTAAATAACACAAACACTGAATAAATTGTAATTAACCCAATGACAGCAATATTTGATTACCTTATTCTCTTGAGTAACTTCTGAGGAAATCCTAATAGCAAAGCAATAATTCAGAAGAAAGAATATTCCCAGTTTCAAGCATCACAAGAATATTGATGGAAACATGCAAATTGTACTGCTCAGTTACTATGACACAAATGTTCTTCCCACATTCTTGCCTTCACAAACTCAAAACAGACCTATCACTTATTAAACAAACGTATCGAACTACTCTTTGATCACATCTAATGTGCATAAAGTGCACGAATAAGGAGAATAATTTTAAATGCCTGCTGCACTGGACTCAGCTATATTTTTACCACAGTCCTCCTTACAGATGCAATACAAGAGATGGGTAGGCCCTCCAGTCCATAACTCTACTGCTTTATTGCTTTTCCTCAGCAGTGAGGATGACAAAACACCAAATCCATGTTTTTCTCTCTTTTCTATCCTCCTTTGTCAACCTTAAGCCTTAGCTAATGGTAGCGTCCTTTTACTCACTACATTTTTAAAGTATATAAGCAAAAATGTTTGTGCATTTCCCTGTCAGCAGCTGAATCACTGTGCAGTGCAAATCATGGAATCACAGGATCCATGAGAAACCTAGTCCAGCCATCTGCTCCATGTAGGATCAACACTAGGTTCAGATCAGATGGGTCTGGGCATGGTTTCTTTGAAATCATTACAGTCATGCTCATTTACACACCAGGCTTTCACTAAAAGGCAAAGGAAAGAGATGCTGCTCCTCCTCAATCTTTACCTGTGTCTTGGCTTTGGTTGCCTTTTTTTCATGTCATTTGAAAGTGACTTACCTAAAATGCTCCTTGAATTCTTAATGTTTTATCTCTGGGCAGTAAGATTAAGCAATCTGGAAGCATGTTGTGTATTGCAGCTTTCAGACACCCAGGTTTTCCATTGTCAGCCCCTGTTAGCTTTTTTACTAAAACTTAAATAATATTTAATTCTTTATATGTTCTGTTCAGATGTAACTCAAAGGCTTGGCTCTTCAAAATTCTTTCTGATTTATACATGCTTCTACAACCTCCTCTTCAAGTACTCTTCTGTCATTTTCTAATTGGCTTTAATGAAGTTGAAAGTCTTCTGCAAGGATCCTTAGCTGAATGGGTTGTCATATTGTCATGCTGATGAAGACTGGGTAGTTTCCTGTTTGGCTTCTTTGTCATCAAAGCTGGACACAGTATTTGGTTCTGGAAAGAGAAAACTCTATTATTGAAGCAGCAGAAAAACACAAGCATTTACAAAGGTTTTTGTTAGCAGGATAACTTTAGGGAAACAGAAGATAGCAATTGTTTGTTTTGTGAAAGATAGGTTTTGATCTTGAGCCACATACATTACACAGATGCCTGAGGAACAGTGAAAAAAATTTATGAAAAACTACTTTGCTGTTTGCTTTAGAAAAAAGAGCTTTCTTTTACTTTTCAGATAAGAAAGTACCAAACACAGCAACAAGATGTAGGAGTAATCATAGAATACCAGGTTGGCAGGGACCTCAAACATCATCAGGTCCAACCTCTTGGCAAAAGCATAGTTTAGGCAAGATGCTCCCTGCCCAGATGAATCTTAAAAGTTACTAAAGGATTTTGAAGGATTTATGAAGTTGCATGTTTTTAGGGCAAGAAGCATGTTATCTACACAGTCTTTGCAGTCTTTGAAAAGCAGTAGTAGCAATGTGAATAGAGAAAACTAATACAGAAAGCAACAGAGATAAGTATAGTCCTCATCTGAAAAAAAACCCCTGTATTTATAGTACTAACTTTATTAGTATTGGTATTATTTAATAAAATTTCACTGATGGATTCTACATTTGTGTTGAATGTTTGAGCATGTGAGAACACTGCAAACAAGAAATTAGAAATCTGCTAATGCTTTTACTGTAGCTATAGACAAATGACCTATTCTAGTACCCTTGTAGTAGTAGAGGCCAGTTTTCTCTAGTTCTCAAAACTCATGTTCAAGCCACTGTATGGTAATTCTGCTAATGCTAAATCTGATTCGACATTGCATGAAATCAGAGGCCTGACTTTTATATTTATAGTTAGATCCACATTCATTTCTGATGCAGATGCCTTGATTTCAGGGCTTTTAATTCAGTTATGCTTTTTTTTCTCAGTGAGAACATTGGCACTGCACCAGAATGCAGGATTTTTAAGAAAGCTGTTCTGTTTTACTGGGTAAAGTGTCTTTTTCTACTTATCCTTCTACCAAGACAAGACTGCTTTTGGTAATCAAAGTGTCTACTGCATCCAAGCAAAAAATTTTCCCAGCATAATTTTTGTCACTGGTGAAAATTCTTGCCATAGTTGGTAATTATTTCTTTAAAAAAGAAATAGCATCAGGCATTTTCTACTCAAAAGCCTGTTCATTAAATTATATTTCCTTGTCTTTCTTGCCTATAACAAGCCTAGATAGAGAAATACCTTGCTCATGTATTTTGTTTAAGCAGTGCAATGGGTATGCAATAGTTTAGAATAAGAGATAAAGAACAACTTACATAGTTGAAAGTTTCAGGGAAGCTTGGAGGTAATGCCTGATTGACATATAGAAATAAAAAAAAAGAACAGATTACTTCTTTCAAATTCTTGTTTGAATGAAAAGAAAGTATTTAAATGTAGTAAAGAAAGTTTCTATGTGATTTGTAATAATTACTAGGCACAAATGTGAATTTCACTTTGTATATCTCTAAATGCAAATGAATTTAATGTTATACCATTGCCATTAGTTTCAAATATGTTTGTCTGGATTTGTTTTTTACAGTTGTTCACTGTATCAGACTGATCAAGAAAATTATTGCAGATAAAAAGGTATCACTTGCTGTCAAAAAAGGTTGACTCTATCCATTAAAAAATGAACCTGCAAGAGAAAGTACAAAACTGAAATAAGAATGTTTCATTTTTTCATACTAGTGTACTCATGTTCCCCTTTGATTCGACAGTACTGGCACAGGGAGTAATTTTCAAGTGAGTGAGTGCATTTAAGTCAAAAGAAATTCTAGAATGCCATGAATTTATTGTTGTCATTCAAATACTTTGCCTACAAAATTGCATAGCTATTCTTAATTTACAACATATAGGCCAATTTTGCTATAACTTCATACATTTCTGAATGATCACTTAATTTTAGGGAGTGTCCATGCCAGCATCTACAGCATTGGGCAGCACTTTGAAACTTCTGACAGTTATGTTTGTGGAGTAGTTACTAGGATGCTGTGTTATCCTATATTTTTGAGAGATCTTTATTATGTGGAAGAACACATATTTTTCAAGAAAGAAATAGCTTACAAAAATCAGCTGTAATAAGTATGATTCAGAATTGTTTATACTTAAAGCAGAACAGTTAGAGTAAAAGATTCTAGAATTCTGATGACTACTCAAATATTAAAAGAGCATTTTTCAGATGATGTATTTCTGGAAGTTCTAGAAAACATTCTGTGAATGAGTAAAAATCACAATGGGAATGGAAGTTAACAAGGAATAATAGTACCAGAATATTTCCTTTTTTAATCCTTTTACTTGGTAGTGATCTGAAAATTTAGAATTATGAAGGGGAATGGTTAGAAATTGCCAAAATACAGAAAATACTTAAATTTGGAATTAAAACAGATGTAATTGGATAAAGTTCAGGGTATTGTCTTTTCTGAGTATCTTTTTTCAAAGTTGCTTATAGTTCCATTTATCTACACCCATGTATTGTTGCATAGACAGAGTTTTCCTTGGTTAGTAACAGAAGTTTTTTTGGCTTGAGCTAGTTAGCTCTGCTGAGCAGAACTGTGTTGCTTCTAGTTAGTCTGTTTGACATTAGTTTAAATGCGTCACTGAAACTGGTGCCTTTTTGCAATACCCTTTTATTTCTAGACAAACAGACTTTACAAGTCTTTTCAAGAATATATACTTAGAAATTTACTAATGAGAACAATAATTAATGAGAATGCTCTCCAAGAGAATGACACCCTAACCAATGGGTGGCAAATCACAGTATATGGCGCATATGAAGAAAAGTTTGTGAAAAACTTGAACTCGTCTTCGTTTGTCTTCTTTGACATCGGTAATAGATACATATTTCTAATAGATAGGTTAATCTTTGGTCAGTGAGTGGCTGTAGCCTTTTGACAACTTATAGAGACAACTTATATAAAAGACTGGATGTGTTAAAATCAGTGAGGACCATCCATGTTGCCAGATTTGATCTGTAGGGTGTTCTGAGTTACTAATTCTGGCACACTCAGAGCTGTAAGTGCATCAGGATACATCTGCTGAAACCAAATGAAACAAGGCCAAACCTGTAATCAACCTGGCACAGGAAAGCAAGTTCCTACTTTGTTTCTTGGAACAATAAGAAAGGCTAAGAAGAACCTTATCTAAGGAATTCACTAGTTCTAAGCCTGCCCAAGTAAACATGGAAGTTTAAATAGTAATGGCTTTTACAGTGTTGTATTACATTGGTAGCATGTATAAATGAGAATGACATATCTTTATTTGTTTCACATTCTGTATGATAGGAAATGTTTTCTAGTCTCATGTATTTTCACACATATGGACCACAAGTGTACTTTCATATGAATAAGAATTAGAGACTGTCTTACTGAAAAGTGTGAAAACCAGTGCATATCAAACAGGATTTTATTTCATAACAGAAAAAACACCTTACAAAAGTGTCTGTTCACTTGCAGGTGATATGGAGTAGTAGATTAATTACATTTCTTTTTTACAAGTAGTAAACTACAAGTTTTTCTACCCACTCTCTGCAGTTGTTCCTGAAATTCAGCAACCAATCTTTTTTTAATAAACTGATATTGAAGAACTTTGCTTTTGCTTTCAACAAATATACAGTGATTTGAAAGGTAGCACTAGCTAAACTTCTCTATGCAGAATACTTCTGAAAAATACCTTATTTTCTATTTAAGCTGCATTTTATATAAGAATAAGTTTACTTCCTAGATACTCATTACTGAAAATGAGCTGTAGACAAGAATGGTGTTATCAAAAGTTAATTTTTGATTGCATATGATCAGATTTATCTCTGTTTGACAGTAACTTTAATAGAAATTAGGTCAAAAATAGTGTTTCAATAATACTTCAATGATTTATGGATGTATTTTAACTTCTGAGTAGGTTTTACTCTGTGAAGGTCAGCTGTTCCTGAGTGAATCAGGCAAGCTGCATGTACGAATTTTTGAAAGAAGAAAGTACAGAAGCAAAATCCAGTGTTTACTTACAGTGTTACTTTTAACTTCATCTGCTGCCCATATGTTGGTTTAACTGCGTATAAGCATTGACTTTCTCACTTCTGACCTTAGGTTGTCTTTATTGATTTTCTCTTGACTTGTCGGCTTAGTTATCTGTCGCTCACTGCTGAAGGGAGAATTGTTTATCAAAAGCTTCTTTTATTCTTCAAAATAGTTGCAACAGTAAATAAGTTATCATATCTACAGGTTAAAAAATAATAGAACAAAATCTTGAAGAGTTGTTAGTCCTCTCTAAAGCTCCATTATCTCGCAGAAAATTGTTGCATTGATAAAGCTAAGACAAATCAAGTTTTCTTCTAGAGGCCCTTTTAACATCAAGAATAATTGAATGAAAGTCATTTGCTACCACATCTGAATATGCAATTTAGTAAATCAAAGTAAATTTTTTAAATAAATTATTTTCAGGTAAAATGGTTGTATTTTTTTTTCTACTAGTATTAATGGCCACTTAAGGTTCAGAATAATGAAAAACCAGGATCAGTGAGTTAAAGTTAAGTATGAGTCCAGGTTTTGTTCTGTAAATATTGAGTATTGGTTTTAACATATGTGAGTCTTCTTTGGCAATTTCTTTCAATGAGGCAAAATGGTTGCCAACTGTTAGAAATGTGACTTTGTTTATTATTAAAAGGAATTTTGCTAAGAAAATTCTGCTAATTATAATCCTATATTTGTAAGGACCGTTATAGAAATCTTATGGAAAGCATTGAAAACTGCAAGCTCATCTGGTAGGATCTGCTGTTCCAACAGGTACCAAGACTTATACGTCAGTGTTTGCTTCTTAAATATATCTCTGTCTTGCTTTATTTAACTGATAAGACATATGTTCCTGATTATAATAAGTGTCTGACTTCTGATACGTGTATATATAGAAGTTATTACTGATAAAAAAATACCATTATTTTCTTTGCATATTAGTTCAGTCGGCAGTAAAAACACAGCATTTCCTAAACAATGTAGAGATTATAAACTGCATTTAGAACTTTTCTTGTGCAACCTTTCAAGATGGAGAAAAAAATTAGAAGCATCATATGACACTGACTTATATGATACGTACCAGCTTTAAGTATTGCAAACTTCCTTCAATGCTATACTGCTTGATGTAGTGCTGACTGAGTGCGTCTCTCCTTTAATCTTTGAATGGCTTTCACTAGCAGCCAGTTATGCTGAATTTAGAAAGGGAGAGCTACCAGGAGTTCTCCCATTGAACAGGAATGCAGAATAATTTCTGAATTAAGATATGCTAAGGGCAGGTAATAAGCCTACAAGATTTTTACTTTGCAAAATCTATCTAGGAAATGGATTAAAAATAGCAATTTTCTAATATAGTTGACTCTAGGGTGAAATATATATTGCTATATATTCACATGCATAGAATCACAAAGTGTTTTGGGTTGAAAGGAATCTTAAAGACCATCTGGTTCTAACCCTCCTGCCACAGTCAGGGACACCTTCCACTAGACCAGGTTGCTCAAAGACTCATGCAACCTGGCATATGTTTAAGAATTTTTCATATCTCCAGGGATCCTGAATTAGTTTTTATAATTAATTTACATTACACTTTTAGGGAACACACAATATTTGTGCACCATTTTATTTAGCTTCTTTCTCACCCTTTAAAAAAAGGATAGAACAAATTTTTTTCTACCCAAATTGCTGATGTTATCTAAACCACTTTATAAAATGGTCTTTAGGCAGAAAACCGTCAAATGAAATACAACAAAGACAAAGAAATTATCCCCAAGAATAAAAATGACTAAAATTTAATCAGGAGATGAGTATTTATGTCTCTTTATGCCTATCAGAAGAAAATGCCTATGCTTTTAAACCAGAAATGGCTGAACAACAGATTATGTGTGATTATTTCCAAAACAGAAACAGGTTTCTGATAGATTAATTGGGATCTGTGAGGAGTTAGGTCCATAGCTTATTTAGGTAGCTATGAAGAGTGTCATAGATCATTAATCACTATTCTAGATTGCCTGCAAATAAATAATTATTTTCCAAGTTTCCTTGGAAAAAAGACTCCTTGATATGGGAAACAGAAGCCTATCAACAAGGAGAAGTTTGTAGAACAGGTACGTTATTCCTATATTTTATTAATCCCTTTATATCTGTCTTTTTTTTTCAAGTGCATCTTGGTTCAGTAGATTTTATTCTGATGCTGTTCATGTTACATTTGCCTGATCTGAATTTTTTGTTTGGTTCAACAAACTCTTAGGGTATATTTTGGGACACTCTTGTGTTTTATTGATACTGAAAGGACACTCATGCTTGAAGTATTGTACAACTGAATAGAATCAAGCATATATATAAAGATAAAGATAATACTTCTGTGATTTCTAAATAGGGTATGCATAAATGACACAAATTAAACTGTATCACTTTTTTTTCAGATATTCTTCTTTCAGTACCTCAAATCCTGAATTTTTCTAGAAAAATTATGTATTTATTGTTTTTCAAAGATGTGTATGTGTCTTTCAAAGATTACATACACATGATAGAAAAACAGCACCAAGAGAACAGATTTATTTATTAATTTAAAAAAAAATTAAAAGAGCAAATGTGAACTTGTTATGAAATTAATTCCTAGTACAACATTCTTGTATCAGAACTAAAAATTAAATTATTTCACAAATTTATTTTAAAAATTACTTAGACTGCAGAAATAAAAATATTTGAAACAATAAATTAATGAAAAATATTTATAATTTATAGTTGCAGGTGTTCTACTCCTTCATGTCACACAAAATACCCTAGCAAGGCACAAGAATTAGCCAGATTTTTACTAGTTTTTTGAAAATCTGGGTACAGATATTCTCATTAGTGTGGTCCTGTGATCAGTTTTGCCCACGTAAAGTACTGGAAATGTGTGCATGAACATAGGGAGACAAAAGGAGAAAAACTAGAGTGGAAAACGATTTAGGAAAAAAATTGTGGAGTCTCAGTTAAAATCTTCTCAAGTTTTTGGTACAGAAGGACAGAAAGAATAAAGTGAAAGGAAAGGGAAGAAAATGATTTAGTATCCTATTAAGATCTCTTAGAGATAGTTACGTTATCTCTGGTTTTAGAGGGTCATAGGATTAGAAATGTTTAATTCAGAATTTATACATTTACTAAAGTAAAATGCAACATAAATCAGTAGAAATACAGCAGAAAAAAAAATGTATCTTTCTTAGGAGGATGCCAGTATGTTTTTGAGCCTCAGTATCTACAAATGTCTTGAATGAAGAGGCGCAATGTACCCTGACTGATCAAACGAAGAGACTGGAGGAAAAGTTAATTTTGTAATGAACAGATGCAGTGCTATCCATTGCATCAAGAGAGGCATTAAAGCATGACAATAGAGATCATTAGAAAGGCAATCTTCTGGGTGCTGTCTGCTTTTGATTAAAATTCTGAGACAGAGAGAAATGGCTACAGTCCTTGCGCAATGTCAAGGGAATTGTCCTCTGCAAAAGAAAGACTGAGTAATTTAACCAAAGGGAATTATTTGTGTGCAAGCAAGTGAGATATCTTAACTCCATCTTTTCTTAGTTCTAAATTTCTTATTGTACAGAAGTGGCCAGCTATTACATCTAGCTGGGATCCATGTTTCTTAATCCTCTTTTCAACTTACGTGCTTACATCGCTCTTCAAGTGATAGATGGCCCCTGCCTTTCTGTAGTGAATAGAGATCTGATACAACATTATTCGGGAAAGAGATGACTCTGATACTTCCAGGCATTCCTCGATTACCTGTTCTACTTTAAGCATACTCATGTCAGACATGACATGTTTTTTAACTTCTTCACTAACCTTGTCTGCTAAAATATTCCAGGACTGCAGGTAGCCATTATTTGCAGCAGTCTGCCCAGAACTCCTTTTACCACCAGAAGATAAGCAAATCTCATTAATGGCCCTTTCATCATACTAATTCTACAAAGACTAGAGCCTCTTTATAGCATCGTAACAAAATGCAGAACAAAACAGGCTCCAAAATCTGACCATCATCACCGGATATCATTTAAGAATTAGCATTAGATGCTGTAATTTTGAGAGTCCAGATTTAAAGATGAATTAATTAATATATTATTTTGGGGGGGTGAGGGGATGTTTGTTTGTTGGTTAGGTTGTGGAGTTTTTTACCATGGTAAATGAAAATTTTCCTTAGTTCCAGTTTCTCAATATAAATTATAGGAAATATTTCAGGGCAGTAGACAATTTTTGTTCTACTACCATTACTATTATTTTTATTACTTTTAAGCATAAATGCAAAATCAGGATGGAGTACTCTGTTGTCTTAAACCTGGGCTAAAACCTCAACCAGAGGACAGGCACATAGAAACTACATTTGAATTTAAATAAATATTAAAATAAAACTTCATTTTCCCCTTAACCTTGTTTACAGTTAAGATGTTTATTGTCATTGAAGTAAATGCTAGCCATAGTTCATTGTGAGCATAATAATGCACAGCAGAAAAAAATACGAAATATTGGGTTTTCTCTTTTTGCTTCTCCATGTTTGCTCACACAGATCTAGGAAGAGGAGTGAGTGTTAATAAAAATTTCATTTCCACGCTGTAACATCATGACCAAAATACATATTTTTTTGGGAGTGGTAATGTGATGCTGTTTATAAAGACATTTACAACAGGAACTTCTGCTGCTGAATCTAAAGAACAGAAATACCTGGAGTATAACCAAGCCCAGTCCTCAGCATTTATATGTAAATTAGCATATTTGCTTTTATTTTAGTTTAAAGTACCCATCAACTAGCTTTATTGCTACACAGTCTTCTTGTTGCCTAAACCTTCTTAACGTTATTTTCTTCCTTTGGGCATAGTTTAACAAACAAGGATCTTTTCAATTAGCTTTTTCCTGCATCCCAGTAGATTCTTAGGATTAGAACTTACACAGGTGCCTACTGTGTGAAACTTACTTACTCATGTTCATACTCCAATTTGCCATAAATTACTCCATGTTGTGTACTGTACCCTCTCTAACATTATATCAAACAAAATCTCCTGTAAAAAACCAACAGTATGAAGTGTTTGATATGCCTTCTTCTGCATACATTCATGTTTTCACAGTACATGTCTGTACCATGTAACTGTCATGCATGTAAAACCTGATCTTGCACTCACTGAATTCAGTGGGAATCTGGGCTCTCACTGCAAACAACTTTCTCTGGTAGGATATGATGTAGACAAAAGTCTTTGTTTTTATTACTGGTATCATATAAAAATTAATTTAGATTAAAATTATTTATAGTATAAGAACTGTGAATTCTGAATATATTTTCATTAGTCCTATCATGCTACATGTTGAAAGTCCTACAGAAATTAATGGACATATCTAGCATAGACATGCTGTACATGATTCAGATGTTTCTGAATCTGTGTTCTTATAAAAGACAAAATACAGAAATATTTTTAATACAAAAAAAAGTTTGTACAACTACAGTTGAATTAGCCTAATGAGATGCCTTAGCTAATTCAGGCTCTGGTAACGCATTTGAATGGCAAGTTTGCTTTCAGCTCAATGGAATGGTATAGACAGGCCTGCTGAAAGCAAGAAATATATAATGATCTTGCATCCTGGCTTCAGCATTGGAAAGTTTCACCGCCATTAATTATCTACTACCCTTTTATTCTAAGACACAGGAAGTATTATTATTTCCATTTCAGTCATGTGATTAAGTAAGAGATATAAAATAAAATCATTCTTGTGTGGTCAAGTAATTGATCAGTGACAAGACAGAAAATTGAAAATGGCTTTGAAATTTATTATCAAACCATTTGTTTTTCCTAAAAATATTTTCTGTGTATCAGGTAATTTGAAAGGATTCTGTCCTGTAGCTTCCCTTTGAAACTACAGACATGTTTACTCTGAACTTTTATTAGTTACAACAACATGGCTGGAATGCAGGTTGGACTCGATGATCTTCGGTTGGACTCAATGATCTCGGAGGTCCTTTCCAACCTTATGATACTGTGATACTGTGAAACACAAATCTTACCTGTAAGGCACTGGATAAAAAGGACATGCAAAGAACCATTAAATCTAGATTGGTTACAAATATCTGGAAAAGAATTGGCTTTCTTAAAGACAAACATACACAACATCAGCTTTTATTAAACCACAGGTCAATGAAAACTGACTTCATCACAAAGTCAGTGCTGACTTAATTTCTTTTCTTGGTGTTCAGAAAGAACTGTTGCCTCTGTATTTACCAAAAACATGGAAACAGACATTTTTCTTTCTCAGTAAATGAGGTAGGGAGGGGTCTACTATCCTATTCCCTCTGTTGCACCAATTAGCAAATGAGTAGCCTTAAACTTGTGATAGGGGAAAGCAATAAAAATGGTTGGCTCTAGAAATAATACTTGCCCCTAACTAGCACACTAGATATGCACTTAAATGGATATAGTTTAGCCTTCACCTATGGATTCTCATTAATGTTGCCCTGAAGATGTAATATCCTGTAGTAATCAGAGTTCCTGGAAAAAATACAATAATAATAAGTATGTGAAAATCATATAATTTTAATGTCTATCTAGAAATCTTCCTCATTTTGTTCTTTTTAAGATGAGAAAAGGATATCAGCATTGCAATTAAATCGTGTATATTACTTTCAACAATATTCTCATGTTGAAACTCCCGTATAAACTATTGATCTAAGTTCATAGCTTCTTAATGAGAACAGTTTGAAGGCACGAAGTGTAGCTCATACAAATTAGCTTTTGAGAGAAAGACCCTAGTTTGGAGTAAAATTCCCTCCTAGTTGTTCAGAGTTTTCACTGGAGTCCTTATATTTCATTAGCAGAGACCTAGTGACAAATGGGATTTGTTCAGTGTAATGAAAATTATACATTGTGTAAATCATCACTTTTCTTGTTTTTGTGTAAAATTAGTACCTTCTGGCTATTTGGTCTGCATGAAGAAATATCTGTCAGTATATGTATATTAACCAAAGCCTTACCTGGCCCCACCCTGTGTCAGGAGCTCTGTTTAAGTTTGTGCCGGGGTGTTCAGTCTTTTTCAGAGTTACATTGTGGGTTGGTTTGTCTTCATCTTTGTCTCTAGTTACGACATGCTGGGTGGATTCCAGACCCTCACTGCGGCACCAGCTTCTGCTACTCCTGACCAGGCTGCTTGAACTGCTTTGTCCCCTCGCTGTGCCAAGAGATGTTGGTGAACTCTTGGCAGGTCCCCAGGATGTCTACTCTGCTCAGGCCCCGTCAGGCCTGTAGATCCTGGCTCTGCCCCCTCTCATGGAGCTTTGCTTTTCCTGCTTCCTGATGTCGTAAGTCTTTTCATGTATGTTTACAAATACATAAAATATTATGTCATATTTTTGAAGTTTCATCTAGTGTTTTATTACTGCTAGGGTAACTAGAGAAATCTGTAAATCAAAAGAATTAAAAACATCATTATTTGGCAGAGAGACTACCTCCTGGAAGATGCAAAGGTTGTGAGTGTTCGTAAATTGTTGTGATTAAAAAACATCTTGGTAATCTATGTGATACAGCCATTTGTGCCCCAAATAATATTTTTTTTGTTCTGGGTGTTGACTTTTAAAGCAAGGAAATAACAAATCTGAAGTATAAGCACTCTACAAGTCATTGACAATTTCCATGTATTGTGTGTGTATATATATATAAAAGATATCTACTAAGGAGGTGTTATCAAGGAGATATCTACTGGAAAAAAAGGCTCAGGTGTTATGAAATCTGAGATTCTGGGCCTGACATAAAATACAACACAGTTGTGTTTTAGGGAAGAGTGAGAAGATCCACAGCAGTATTTTTGATAGTTGGATAAAAAATAAATACAGCAACACCAGGAAATGTCACCTAAACTAGGAGTTTTTTTAATTTCCTTTAAAGTAATGCAGTCTTCAGGATGTTTTGGTGTTCTGGGTTTTTTCCCTCCTCCTTAAACACATAAGTAGGGCAGGTTTTAGTATCTTGTAGACACAGGATAAATTTGAATTACAGACAAAGAATACAAGAGAGACTGTTAAAAATAAAACTTGACTGCAAAAGTTTTTATTTTTTTCCTAATCTATTCTGCATCATTAGTATGAGATTAAAAAGCTGTTGTTTTCTAATTCTAAATAAGCTAAAATCTTGTGTCTGAAATCTAACTACTTGATATTTATGACAAAAGAAGTCACTTTAAGTAAACAAAATTTTATAGAGTATTTGAAGTTTTATTCCAATATGTTTATTGAAATTGTATGTTTGTATGTTATGAAGGTCTTATTTATATTAATGCTGATGCAGAAAGCTCATTGATTGTGTCAGATTTCCTGAATAGTTGCTAATTCCAAGTTCATTCAAGTAAAAATGTATTTTCATTTTTCTTAGACTTTGGATGTCAGAATACAAAACTGATATAAGTTTAAAAATACCTCTTAACTTTTCAGTAGATATTTACAGCAGGACCTAATTAGGTGCTGCTAAGGCTAATTGTGAAATAAACAGTTTTGAAATATGAGATATCATGATAGTAGTTTACGACTCTTACTCTGGACAGCTTATGAAAATAGTTAACTGCTGTAAAAAGACTCTGTCTATGGTTCCTTCTGTTTGTGTTTTCCTAAACAATTCATTTTATATAAGCTGTTAAGTTCAAAATCTTCTTTAGGAGCAAAGGCAAACACAAATTACATGTGAACTTGAGAATTTCTTTTTAATGTAACTGGAATTTTCCCAAGGCAAATATTATTAGTCCAGGTTTCTCTAATATGGAAAGGTATATGTCTGTGCAGGACAAAAGTCTCAATCCCAATGCACTTAAAATTGTTCTACATGCATTTTGTAATTTCCTGCCCCTTTTCCTGATATTATGGGTACCTTTGTCCTGCTCCTCTGCGTCCAAGTTTCATTCTGGTGTTGGTAGTAGAGGTGTTAGAGCGAGCCATCAGTATCTGAAGTCCTTCACTGAGTCGAATATGGTGTTGATGGTTTCTTTTTTCCTTAGTCTTCGTATACGTATGCCTTTTTATACAGTCACCAATACACATTCTTCCTTGCTTGTTTCTTGTTGGTTACCATATTTACTATATATGATGCTTTTTCCGTATGTTAAATACCGTTTGCTCTCAGCTACCCGTAAAACCATTATTTTCTAGTTTTGCATTTCTTTAACCATTGATGCAAGTTGTTTCTAGCCATTGAGCCTCCAGCATCAATCCTGTGCCTTGGCTACAGTCATCCCATGCCTGTATTCCTCTACAGTTCCTCGTGTATCTCCAAACCTCAAGGCTTCTGTTATCATACTAGGCCTGTATTTCTTTATCATAATGTTAGGATTTAAAAAACGTAGCAATAGCATACAAAGATAAGTGTAAAACACATCAGTCATAGACAGCTGTACAATTAGGAAAATTGCTGTTATAGAGCTGCAGGAGGCAGGCGAAATAAAGTTCAGAGAAAGCACCCCCGAGAAGCCTCTGTTAGGAGGTCTTCCAATCTCAGTATGAAACGTATAAAAAATTCTAAGGTGTGCACCTGCAATACTTTCTTGAGCTTCAGGGGAGATACTGACTGTAAGACAAAGACTCAGTGGTGTATCATTGGATTAAAAAAATGATGGTTTATTACCAACAAATAAGACTAAGAGTTTAGTCATAATTTGATTTTACATTCTTATAGCTATTTTTATGTGATGTATTTTTATTCATCTAAGGTAACTTTTTATTTTTTTAGTTACTTCACATATAGCTTTATTTTGGCTGGAGGTATATCAATGGTATTGTGCTAAATGTCAGCAGTTGCTTTTCATTCTTTTGGCTAAGAATACATGTGGTCACTGCAGAGGAAAAATACACCCATGTTCATAGAATCATAGAATGGTTTGGGTCGAAAGGAACCTAAAGATCATCCAGTTCCACACCTCCATGCCATTGGCAGGGACACCTTCCACTGGATCAGGTTGCTCAAAGCCTTGTCAAACCTGGCCTTGAACACCTCCAGGGATGGGGCATCTACGACTTCTCTGGGCAACCTGTTGCAGTGCCTCACCACCCTTGCTGTAAAAAGATTCTTCATAATATCTAATCTAAATCTCCCCTCTTTCAGCTTAAAACCCTCAACCTATCACTGCACTCCCTGATAAAGAGCCCATCTCCAGCTTTCCTGTAGGTCCCATTTAAGTGCTGGAAGTCTCCTCTATGTTTTCCCCAGATCACTCTCTTCTGTAGGCTGAGCAACCACCAGTCCCATTTGCTCTCTCTCAGGTTCTCCAGCCCTCTGATCATCTTTGTGGCCTTCCTCTGAACTGGCTTTAGCAGATGCACATATTTTCTCTGCTGAGGACTCCAGAACTGAACACAGTAGTCCAGGTGAGGTCTCAAGAAAGCAAAGCAGAGAGGGAGAATCACTTCCCTCGACTTGCTGGTCACATTTCTTTTTATGCAGCTTAGCATATAGTGGGCTTTCTTGGCTGCAAGCACGCATTACTTGTTCATGTCATGCTTCTTGTCCACCAACATCTCACGTCTTTCTCTTCAGGGCTCAATCCATTCTCCATTCTTCTTGTATTTGTGTTTGGGATTGCCCCAACCCAGGTGCAGGACCTTGCACTTGGCCCTGTTGAATTTCATGTGGTTCTCACAGACCCACCTCTCAAGGTTGTCAAGGCCCCCTTTGAATGGCATCAATTCCCTCCACCATGTTGACCGCACCACACAGCTTGGTGTCATCAGCAAACTTACGGAGGGTGCCCTCAATCCCACTGTCCATGTCTGTGACAAAGCTGTTCAACAACACCAGTCCCAGTACTGGCCCCTGAATAACACCAGTCATCACTAGTCCCCACTTAGATATTGAACCATCGATCACAACTCTTGGAGTGCAACCATCCAACCAAGTCCTTATCTACTGAGTGGTCCATCTGTCAAATGCGTGTATCTCCAATTTACAGACAAGATTTTCACGCAGAACAGGATTAAATGTTTTGAACAAGTCTAGGTAGATGGGGTCAGTTACTCTTCTTCCCTTATCTACTAAAGCCCCGCCATAGAAGACCACCAGATTGTCAGGCATGTTTTACCCTTAGTGATGGTTGTCACCCATCACCTCGTTATTTTCCATGTGCCTTAGCAGAGTTTCCAAGAGGATCTGTTCCATGATCTTGCCAGGTACCGAGGTGAGACTGATTGGCCTGTCATGTGATTTGGTCTGAGCCTTTCTCCACCAGGACCATTTTGCACGTACTAACTGGAATCTTAGGCAGTGTTCTAGCCCAAAGAAACTACAGGGCTACTTTACAGTATAGTTTATGTCATGTCACAGTAAGAGGTGCCATACTTTCTGTCAGACAGCCACAGAATTACGTCCCTCCTTGGTCTGCCAGGGTTCTCTTTTACTATGTCCTGAATTCTCTAGCAAATTGTAGAACGAACACTCGTATTTTAACTTAACAGGACGGGACTCTGATTTCATGAGGCCATATTGATCCATTCTGCAAAGCTGTCTTCCATCTTTGATGTTTTTCTTTTCTTTGTCATTCTATTTCTCCTTTTTATGGTTCTGGACTACTATGTTTTTCTTTCCCAACCTTCTCTGCCATATTTCTCAGCCCAACCCGATAAAACAAGTCAGTAATGTGGAAATGTCCAACAGATTTTAAAGCTCTCCATTTTGATTTTGAAAGCTAGAATACCACTTTAAAGGTTGCTGTTGTGTTCCATTTTAATTTCAGAGCAAACTACTGTTTTGAGGCATTCTGAGACATTTGCTTGAAAACTTTGTGAACTCATGTGAGTTTCAAGTATCCACAGCCTTTGGATTTTTTTCTTATTGTTCTTTTTTCTTTTGCTTTTGTGGGGTGGAGGAAGAAACAAATAATCTTTACAATCTTTTCCAAGACCATTTGTGATTTTATTTATTTATTTTAAGAAATCTATTTCATGCTGTTGTTTTAGTCATTTCTTCTCAGGCTAAATTTTCATATTTTATTTCATTTTTTATTTCATGATCATTGATCACCCATGTCACTCTTTGTAGGTTCTTAATTTTCATGAAAGAATCAGGTAGAATGAAAGTGCTCCATAGATTTATGATGACATTAATGCATCTTCTATTTTGTACTCTTTTTCTTTGTAAATAATGTCAGTGAACAGTGTTTGGTTTGCTTTTTGACCATTACTGAGATCTCTTTTTTGCCGTAGAACTATGTGTTCTAACTCCTGAGTCTCATTTTTGAGTGGTAATGTTCAGGCATCACTGTGTAGATTAAATTGTAGTTATCTTTTTCCTACTTGCCTTACCTTACAAATATTCAATTACATTCATATTTAATTTCTGCTCTTATCACCAAATTCCTTGTTATTGTGAAGACCTTAGTGATTTCTACAATCTTTTGCAAGGTCATTAGGTTACAAATCAAGAAATAGAGCCATGAGCAAAACACATGAATATGAGCAAATAATATCTCACCTTCACTTGAACTTCCCATATGTGAAGTGATCTAATCATGACTTGCCTTTCAATATAATCTGCTCTGTGTCTCAATGAACTTTCATTACCACTGTTAAAGTAGGGATAACTATCAGTGTCCAAATAAAATGCTTAATATGAACTTGTTTGATGTATTTCTGAACGTATGTCTTCCATGTCTCACTTGAATGCCTAAAATCAAGAAAGTGCTTGGATTTTTTTAAGTGGGTCTATATATTTTGCCTGTCATTGAAAATAATTAAGTTTATCAAATGTTACAATTTGTCCTACCAGTGGTTGCCAGTTGGATAACTTAGAAATTTTGAGACAGATTGAGATATGAATTTCTTCCTACTTGGCTGTTAATTTAATAAGGGTTTTTTATTCTATTTGTATACAACATTAATACAAAAATATCTATATAAATATAGATATCTCCAAGTATGACTTTGTCAGGTTTTTATAATACCTGGAAACCTTTAATAGGAAATATCAGCATGGGTAACTATATAAACTACTTGACATCTGTCAGTATTTATAAACACACTTTTCATTTGCTGTAGTTTATTTACTCTTGGCACATATAAATGAAGTGTGACAGGTACCCTGTGGCTTCTATTGATGAGAGGATTAATAAAGCTTGTACTTTCATTATGACATCTTAATCCATGAAGCATAAAGGCTTCAACAGTCATTATTGAACATTGACACGTATTGCATTGGTAATCAGAAGTGACAGAAGATAAGAAGCTGGCAGAAATTACTTTCATCTGTCTCTCAAGAATAATCTGTGGTTTTCATGTGTCCTCACTAATATATATCTGTGGACTTGGCACTCTAGATTCATTTTTAGCTTTATATTTGATCTTTGTCTACCTGTTTTACTGATATTAAAGCAATACCTAGCACCAACATATTACTTGATAGCACAAACTGTCATGGTGCTGGATGCTAGAGCATCTTTGATGGGTATATTTCAATATATAGTCTTCATTAAATGTTCTTGAATTATTTTAATCATCAAAATTACTTATTTAGGTCACGTGGCAGCAAGGAGCACACCAAAGCTGTCTTTTTCTTATTTCTGCTCCAGGGAGCAGAAATAGTGTATATAGAGCTAAAATCTAGTTCTTTCTCCAGAGTGCTAATCATGGTACTGTTAATAGACCGTTATTGTGGTTTAGTGGTAGAAATTAAATCTCTTTTCAAGAAAGATATTAAACAATATATAAAAATGGAAATTGAAGAATAGAGTCCTGAAAACTTCTGTTTCTGTTCTACATTATATTTCTAATCTACTATTGGGTTGCTAGTCTTGTCCAAACTAGTAGCCCTCTCTGAGCAGCAGATCCATTCTGTTTTGAACAGCTCTCTAAACTAATAGATTTAGTTTCAAGGATCAACTTCATTTTAAAAGAAAAAAAGTCTCCTCTCTCAGTTGAACTCTGTGGAGGTACTGCCACTTTATTCTATGCTTTCTCCTAAAAACTTTAGATAAAGGCAAGAATGTTGTAAGAATGTACAACTCTTCATCTCAATGAAACAGAGAATTTCTTTCTTTTATTTTACTGAGTGTTATATCAAGGATTCCTGGTGACTGTACAGGGTATTCTTTTCATATAACCTCTAAGGAAACCACAGAAAAGCTGAAAAATTTAAACTTTTAGTTAATATCTTCCTCGACACAAATTGGCATAGCTGTTCTGAGGTACTGACTCCTTATCTTGCATTTATACTTCAGTTTGAATCAGTCTATTCTTAGCAGATTCTATTGCCAAGCAGATTTTCCTCTAGAACGTCTTTCTTTTTTTTTCTGTGATGTCATGCCGTGAAGAAACAATCACTGTAATAAATAACTTCAGACTAGCTTTGGTTCTTGTGTTTTTCCTTCAGGAAGATTTTTTTCTTGTAATATTATCTCCTACATATGAGAACAAGATCTATTCCACTTTTTTGTTAGTATAGCAGGGTTTTCCATAGAAGCAGGTAATAAAGCAGCCAAAGTAATCTCAGAATTAAGTCTGTGCACAGTTGAAGGTCTGAATCTAGCTCAAGTTCCAAGCCTTGTTTAAATTCATGAATATCACTGATGTGCTAGGAAAAAAAAAACAAACAAAAAATGATGACTGTTTTGCATCAAACTGATAGCTCTGTATTATGGGCATGTTGCCTCTTCCCGTTTCTTCAAATTGAGCTGAGGTTAATTTGGCTCAGAGAATCAAATGATGAAAAGTTGGGATGGTTATTATTCTTTAATGAAACAAGTTACACTGGTGTTGCTGCTGTTAGAAATATCTTAGTGTGTTTGAATGTAAGAAACTCACTTTCATTATTTTCTTTTTATGCAACGTGTTTCATGTTTTACGTATTTATTTTATAGATAAACACATACTATGACATGCTATTTCTATTTTATCATTTGTTGCCAAAGAGTATTATTATTTGCCACATGAATCTGGAATTTGTTCTCAGTTAGTTAATTAAATTTGGTAGTGTAGTGTCCATGCACACTATCGTAACTACATTGAATTCTCCTTTCAATCATGTCAAGGTGCCTTCTTTGTCATCTATGACAGATGAAAGAGTTGAGATTTCCTTTTATAATCAAGTTACCATCTTCTATCTGGTAAGTGTGTAAGAAGGGGCTTTTGTTCTGTTTATGCAAAGCTCTGCTAGTAACTTGCAACAAAAAATGAAGCCCCTTGGCCTGTAAGAAGTTAGGAGTCATTAGAATTATTTCTTGAGATTCAGTGGAATTCAGATGGAGAGCTGAAACAAATCGTATATCTAGATGTATTTAGCCAATTCAAAATGTCCGTAGTTCTTACTGTTACATTTTCATGATTTGGATCAAAACAAACAACAGGCTACAGAGAAATTATATTTGTACTTCCTCCTTCTGAATATATGCATGTTTAAATTAGATTAAGGAAAATATATCTGTATCTGGATTTTTAATTTGATGTAACACACCAAACATCTCAAAATTTATTTTAGTAATAGAAAATGAAAATGTGAATTGATTTTTATGTATACTAACAAATGTAAACCTGTTTAGTCCATGAAATAGCCCTTTTAATTTTGTTCTCTTTTTCTTGAATACAAGCTGTAGATGGAGGTGGGGGGTAACCAAATACCCAAACCCTCATGGCAATCAAAATGGTCAATAGTTGTTTTCCATTGACCTCAGCAGGAGGAGAAGTAAACTACAGGCAATCATAAAGAGTTAGTCAGCTGAAAGGTCTGTGTAGGTTTCATACGTGTTTTGAGGGGTAGGGGAGCAGTGGCACAAGGTGGAGTGTAATAGTTTTGCAGCAGGTTTGATTCATGTAAGTATTGGACAATAATTCTCTATTTGACTATGATTCAGTTTATCATTGCGCTATGGAATACGGATTGTAAAGTAAACTTCGAGGTACACAAGTCACAGATGGGATCTTGCTGAACAAAAGTTTCAAACTATTTAA
The DNA here is from genome assembly GCA_033558185.1 of Dromococcyx pavoninus. Lineage (NCBI taxonomy): Eukaryota > Metazoa > Chordata > Aves > Cuculiformes > Neomorphidae > Dromococcyx > Dromococcyx pavoninus. Next base: position 1,848,874 of record JAUMJL010000201.1, on the reverse strand, counting down.
GCAATTTCTCATCTGCATGCGATGAAGCAGAGTAGTAACAAAAAGTGGTCTGAGGCACGTGCAAAGCCAATCAGGCTAAATGTAAGTTCAGTGGTGTTCTTGAAAGGGTGATCCAGAAAATGGGTAGTTATGTCTTCAAGAAGGAAATGAGACTCAGATGGTGATGGGAGAATGTAAATGAAATCTGTGTCTGAAATGAAAATTTGGCCTTGCAGTAAACACTCTTTAACAGTTCTGTAGGGACAAAGTCCTTGTTAAATACTCTTTAGTGAAATTTCAGAATGTGATGTTTGTAAAAATAAGATTATTAATAACAATAACAGACTGAAAGTGTAATGTTTGTATCTGAGATTCTCGGTTTCTATTTAGCATATTAACTCACACTGTCATTGAAAGCACTAACCTCTGCAGAAGCATGTTTTAATTTTCAGAATTGGGTAATACAACAATAAAGAGCTAGGACTGATAATACCTTACGTGACTAGTGAATGTGAGTCAGCCTTCAGAATAGAAATTGTCCTGTATTCTACAAGCTGCATGAATTTTGTTGCTATACAAAGCAATGTTGCAGAAGAATGGGATTTGATAGATGTCTAAATATCATTGCAGAAAAAGAAGAAAAGATCAATACTGGAGAACAGTACAAACAGGTCGAAAAGATTGAGATTGGGAACAAAATAGTGCATTAGATGACTGAAGAAAAGAGAACTTGGAATAAAAATGCAAATGAAATGAGAGAGGAAGAGGGATTGGTAAACAAATGCAATTACTTTGAGCTAGGTAGTTATACTTTCTCAGCACACAGATATATATTGATGTGAGAGTACACCTGTAGTATTTCCTATTTACAAAGAACAAAACATTGACATGATGTACATACCTTCTAGGCAAATGTTTTACAATGGCAGTAGAGCAATCAAATAGCATCATGTTGTGCTCAAATAAGAATCACTGTGATAGTAATCCCATGAATGATTTGCAATAAAATAGTTCAACTGCAGTACAGCTTTTCAATTAAAAGAACAAAAAATATTATAACACTTCAAGGTTCTATAAATTGTTTCAGGTTTCCAGTGAAAAAGAAGCTAATTCCTTCCCTTGCCCCTAATTGCCAAATAACACCTAGTTTTGTCATAAGTAACAGAATGGGAAAAAATATTCTAAATTTTTAATGGTTTTGGTTATAAGGATTTCAAAATTATAAACTTTAAGTACTTCATTCTGATCCATTTCATTTCAAAATGTATGGTGAAATGGAGACAAATAACGTTATTTCTATTGTTTTACTACTTTCTGGACAGTATTTTTCACATTTTGGTGAATATTGGCCAGAGGGCCTCGAGTTCAGCAGTGGTGAGCAATTGCACTGTGCATAAATTGTTATTTTATTATTCTTTTATCATCATTGTTATTATTTTACCTTCCATTCCAGTCCTATTAAACAGTTTTTTACCTCAGCCCATGAGTTTTACTTTTCCAATTCTCCTCCCCATCTCACCAAGAAAAAGGTGGAGTCCTGAGCGAGCAGCTGCTTTGTGCGTAGTTACTGGCTGGGGTTAAACCATGACATTTTGCTTATCAAAAACAGGGCTTTGACTTGATTTCCCTTCCTTCCTCCCCCCCCACCCTAAAAAATCTTAAAAAGTAAGACTGGTATTTCATACCTCCTTTCTTAAGCACTGCCTGTGTTGATTGCCTTGCAAGCTACAGCAAAGCCAGACTGCAAGCTGCAGCAAAGCCAGACTTCGTGCGCAAGACTGTTTCCTCTGTCTTGTGCTCAGAAGCAGAATCCAGTCAGTGCATTCCATACACGCTTTTTTAAAAGTAGCCATGCATAACTCATTCTACATATAGTTTGCATTAGACCACAAATGCAAATTTTAAAGTTCAAAGTGTAGATAGACTTTTGAGAGAAGTGAATTTAGTGTAATTTAAACTTTTTATGTTAATCACCAAAACAATTTCCCAAAGATTTCATCGAAAAACAACAAATCTAATTACCAAAATAGTGATTATTTCTGCCTTTTCTTCCAGACCTAATCTCAAAATGAGAGTTATCTTTTCCAGAATGCAACCAAAAAGTCTGAAGGTTGGCAGACATTGCCATTTTGGGGAGGGATTCTAAGAGAAGTTGTGAAAGTTTGAATAGTAAAATGCTCTGCAATATTTTTTCAGCTGGTAGTGTGCTAAACATAGAATTTAATTACATCTTTGGCAGTCACAATCACTTCATTTGAAATATCAACCTCCCCAAAGGCTTCTAGGTATATTTCTTTGGCCTTGTGTATTTTTTTTTCTCTCAGAGGGAAGAAGGTATTATGTACAAGATTCTCTTTTACCTTGTTAATGTTTTCATCCAGTGATGCGTGCTAACTTGAATTATATTTTTTAAAAAATAGTAATATAAATAGTAGCACTTGCCTTTTGAAAGGTATAATTTCAGCATCTGCAGGACTGACAGAATTGCCTTTATATTATGCCAACAAAATGCATCAATAAAAACTGAATGAATAAGATAGATAAATGGAGGACTAGGAGGAACACCCGATGGGCAGGGTGAGAAATGATCAGTCAAAAAAGATGGTTAAAAAAATTTTACTATATATTTTACAAATACTAATATAAGGAACATTAATACTGATACAGGAAAGAAATTAAGACATCTGTTCGTTTGTACACTAAAAAAATGTGTAACAAAGAAAAAGGTAATTATAACAATTTTTCAAACTGAAATATAAATCTCTATAATCTGAACTATTTTTATTTGATTTTGGGAATGATAAAGCTTGCAAAAATATTATAAAAATAGCAGAACAGAACGCAGAGTAAGTAAAATAATTTATGTAGGTGTGTTTTCCAATTCATGGACTATTTTTCCCCAAAAAAATGTATCTGCCTTTTATGCACAGTCACAATTCAGATATTTGTATTTTTGTTCCTTAATTTATTTTAACCTTCCCATTATCTAGCCTGACCTTGATACACTTCTGAGAAATTACTAAATCCTGTGAAGCACGAACAGAACTCCCAGAACAGTTTATTTTTATGTCAACTGTCTTCATTAGACAATCCCATTAGAACATCACCAGTGACAACAGAGAGAAACATAATACTATTGGCACCCTTTTAATGCTGTACGTTACAAAAGTTACTGGCATTAGTAAACTCATCTTACTGTCAAAATCTTTTAAAGAAGTCTACAAGCTAATTTCAATGACTTATAGAACTATTTGTACTAAGCAATTCATTTTGCCTTATGCACTGAGGAACAAATTCTACCGTATGTTTAAGTTGACTGCATTACTGAGATACCACCCTGAGTTAAGGTTCTATCTCTTTTTGTGTCCCTTAAGGATCTCATTAATACAGTAGAGCAGACTCTACCAAATATTCATAGCCTGTAGTAAACTGAAGTTAACGTCCTCCTGATTCACTGCAGTTGGAAACAGACAGATGTTCACAGCTGGCATTACTTGCATAGATCCACAAATTCAGTTTTTACTGGTTAAAGCTCTGCTTCATAATATTTTAGATATTGCTATTGTTTTCTAAAATTTTGACATTCATAGATTCTGTGTTATAGAAATGAGTATCTTCCCAAACAAGAGCATGTGATTAAATATATTCATATATATTTTCTGCTCTTTCTCTTTCCTAACTAGTTTATTTCCTGTTCAAATAACTTTGCAGAAATGTAGCGTCATATTATTTCATCTATAACTCAAGCTTATTCATCAATGATATGGAAGTCTATGAACTTCTGAGAGGTATCGAAGTGTGCAAATGAAGTGGTTATAAAAAATAACACAAAATAATCATGCCAGGAACTTGAATATAAAGCAGTACCTGTCTACTACTTCACATGGATAGTAAAAGGAATTCAGTGATGTACTTAACTATGTTTTAGACTACAGTTTCAGGAGCAGGCTCTTTGAAGTAAGTGTTTCTGATTCTCATTTGCATTTTTTATATAAAGGTGCCATAATGCAAATAACTCGAGCTGGCCTACTTACGTGTTTGAAGTTAGGCATGTATCTTGCTGAATAAGAGCTTAACTTGGCTGTTCATTGATTTCAAAGTCCTTCTTTTGAACCACTCTGAGTTTTTTAGCTTTCTTGCTGTTTTCAACCTGAGCTGTCAGACATTCTTTTTTGGCTGACCACTGATTGTGAATAAAAATTGCCTTTTTATTTTCTTTCTTTTATGTGTTGCAGTGATTGTCTGCAATGTTGCTTCATTATTTTATGCCACGTTAACTGGTAAAATTAATTGCAAGAGGTATCTTTCAGAACAGAAGTAGCAAACCCCACATTAACAAGAAGCATTTTTTCCACGGGACTTTTTCCGTGGGGAATTGTAAATGAATCATGAAACATGGAAAACTACTTGTGGTAAAATTTATCTATGAATTGTGCAATGGCTTTTTACCTAAACTGTAATGACAATAAAATCAAATTGCAAGTGGTGCCCTCAAATGAATAGTATGGTAACAAATATTCTTCCACCAAAAACATCATTAGTGTGCTGTTGGATAGGAATACACTCTTGCTGATGTATCTACTGTTGAGATGGTACAGTCAGACAGACTGTAGGATGTTTGGGAGGCTTCAACATCATGTGGTGATTATGGTTAGCAAAATGGACTTTAAGGCTGTTAATGAACCCCAGGTACATAGAAAATATTTTCCTGGAATTAAAGAAAACACTTATGAATTGTATGTGCTGAATTTACAGAATTTTTAAAAAAAACCATCAACTCTTCTAGGTGATATGTTGTACACTCAAAAATAAGGTTTTAATTTTTCCATGTTATTTAAACTAGTAAACAGCACCATAGTTTAAGCAATCAACCTTTCTGTAAGGTATTCAGTTTCAGCAACTGTCGCTTCTGAATAAGTTCCATTTCTGAAGTGCTCCTCTTTGATTTTTTTTATTGGTTAGGGTTTAAACCTGTTTCATACCATTAAAATTATACCTCTTGATACTGCATTATTTATGTCTGTTACATCAAATGCACAAAGCAGGGCTAGATTTCACACTTTGCCCCCATTTCATTTCAGTAAATGATTGTGAACCCTAGGTGTGAACTCTCTTCCAGGGAGGGTATCCCAACATTAGGGAAGGCTCAGTGTCTTTGGAAGTTGTCAGAAATTGTAGCATTTTCCTGCTATGTGTGTGAAGAGAGGTAGCATCCCTCCAATGGGGACGCTATTGGATATATCCTCCATATATCCTCCATTGGATATCTCTTCTATCTTGTTGGGTGCAACACTCAGTTCTATTTCTGAAATTCTTTTTTGGTTGTTTCAAAGATTTTATATGAAAGATTCCTGCAGAAATTTGTCTTTTTGTTGTTATTTTTTACATTCTTTTTTCTTTTTATTTTTTTCCCCCTGTGAATAAAGTGATAAAGCCCCAGTTCATGGCAAACTTTGAGTTTAACGTGGAATTTCCCAAGTCTTACAAAAAATGGAATAGAGCTTTGTAGAAAGTTGGACTTTTTTTGCTATCGCACTATTAGTTATTCCCTGAAAACACTGAAAAGGGTGGCTGAAAACAGCCTGAATTGAAGAGTTATGTAACACTCTTTCCTCAATTGTAAGACAATTATTGGATTATGCTGTACAAGTTGATGAAATGAGCAAGAGATACTGATTTTGGAAAAAGCATCTGTGAGAAGACAGAGTAAATATGTTGCCAGCAATATGGTAGCTTTGAACAAATGCTACTGAACCTGTTAAGCTTTAGTTAACCTGATATATGCAGGTAAACATTCTGCATCATAATGCATCTTTCAGAGTATTACCTGGAAGACAACTCTTTCATTCTGGTCTGATATTCCTTGAGAAGCAAAATATGGATATTTATATGCAGTTCAGGTGTCTGTCTCTGACCAAAATTGGAAAAAAACAAAAAGTTAAAAAGGAAGTAATAGAAAGATACACATCATAAATTCCCCCTTTTTAATGTGCTGTTTCACAAAATAACTTAATGTACCTCATGAGACATCATAAATCTAACCCTTTTTCAGTCAGTCTTTCACTTTACAAAATTAGCCATTGTAGGAGTAGCAAGTTTTGCTGAGTAGCATATTAGAATGGTCCTTCAAAGCCCTTATTGAAAAACAGAGCCATGAATGTGAATTCCTTCATTTCTCCTCCATTTTACATACTTATACACACAGATATACCCCCCCCCCCCCGATACTCTGAGGGACTCTAGGTGTCAGGAGACCATGGAAATGTGATCCTTGACCACATGTGACCATGGACCTAGTTATTCAATCTGCAGTCAAGAAATTTTACCTTTATCTTCCTATAAAAGTAGCAGTATCCTTTATTCCAAATTCTCAGGACTGATCCAGAGTTTGTAGACCTGTTGGCTGCACTAAACTTCCCACTTCTTGGGGAATCAATATAAAACCTATTTGTCATGAAGGTCTTGAGAATGCATTTAGAAAGTTACTGGTTTCAGTAGGTGGGAAAGAGAAAATGCCATTGATCCAGGAGCCAAGAGCAATAATATACTGTGAGACCCCAGTTTTGGAATTGGAGTTTCCCATCCTGAAGGTCATTTTTGAAAGGCCTTGTGACTGGTGAAAGGAAGAATTTTTGAATTGAACTAGGCTGTCCCTGCGAGGGCTGTTGAATTTGAAAATTCACCTCGTTAAAATGAGTAGCAACAGCATTCAATGTTAGGGGAGCATTCATCAAAGAAAGCTTAGCCTAAAAGCTAATATCTACCCCATGGGACAATTTCTAGCAAAGGGTAGGCAGGATAGTCAAATGAAGAATGGCCAGCAATGTTACAGAGAGAGCAGGAGTTGTTTGCACATTATAGGATATTGCTCAGCAATTCAAGATGCTCTGACGAAAAGAAATAACTATGTGAACAGTTGGCTGAGGAAGCTTGCAAGTTAAAGACTGATTAATGAACAGAGATTCCAACAGTCCTGAAGAACCATCAAAATGCGCTGTACAAACCTGATTTGGTATTTAGGAAGGAGGACATCAGAACTCAGGGGCTTCTGGTGGGTATAAAAAGCGTTGTCACTTGACCCTAAGGAGTAGATCTGAGAGGCAACAAATGTCAACAGCTTAGTGGTTTGATGGCAACTAAAGCCTCTTACCTAAACTGGGATTCTCAAAGTGCCTCAGGCGGGTTTCTAGGTGCACAGGGGAGGTTCTAGGTACCTGGGTTTCCTTACATTCTGGGTGCTAGGTATAGTAAGTAACTTGTTTATTTCAGTTTCTCAGTTTACCTCTGCAATACTTTACATATTCTATATTTTGGCTGCTAGATGGTCTCCTGCTGTCTCCCAGAGACTTCCAGTGAGTCATAAGAAATCTTAAACATGGCATGCTGGACCCACAGTTTTATACAGACATTTATCTTGGTGCATTGTAGCCTAGGTATAAAAATATTGCCCAGCATATTTCAGAGAACTAATTCATAAGACTGTAGTTGGAGTTGAGAAACCAAACTCGTCTTCGAGGGTTATATTAAAAGTAGAACAAGTACAAAAGAAATTCTAATATTCCTTCTATAAAAATGTGCCTTATGTAAGAAGTGCAAGGACAGTGGTAAATAGGTAGATATGAGCCTCAAATGTTGTGTGTATGCTGCACATTCTGAGTAACTTCCTCTTTAGCAAGTGGTTTTTTTCTTTTAAGAAAGCCCTGCTTTCCACTGATGTCTTCCCAGTGCACTTTAACCAACCATAACTTGCACAGGGTGTTTTTTGAGCACATCTTCAGTCTAGTTGTAAAATTTCTATTGAATTATTTTTACAAATAGGTTAAATAAAGGCATGATAGTTCCTCGATGCTTTCTTCAGCCACTTTTCGCTCTGTGGGGTAACACCAGAAGCGAATCTTATTGTCGCATAGAATGAGCAAGATAAATAAGATTGTGGCTATTGTTCTCTTCTAATTTCAAACCAAGATAGCTCTTAGAAATATCTCACTTAGTTAAAGGTGAGTGTAGGAAAAATATCCTCAACTGTTACAAGAATGGTACCTATAACTTATGTGTGTAAATAAATAGGCAGTTGCAGGACTGGACATTTTCTGAGCTACAGAGATTTTCATTATTTTAAAGCACTAGAAATTACTTCCAAAACTGTGATCAGCTTAACAAATAACTTCTGTATTTGAATAAAACTATCCGCATTCTGATTTCAGTTACTGTGCTTTGAACTCATAGAAATAGCAATGAGTGTGTTAGAATTGCTCTGGGTTGAAAACTGAATGTGAAAATAATGATCTGGGCTGCTGTGTTTTTGAGGTGTGCTTTTTAAAGGTACAAGTTATTTAGAAAACCTCTGGAAAAAGTATTTATCTATCAACTTCATATTATACAAATGAAAATAACTTACTCCATGACTAAATTAGTTGTATTATAATTCATTTTAATAAACAGTTCTTAGTCTATGCATGAAAAATATTTCTGGAATCCCTGAAGGGAAGGCGAATCTAACCAACCTAACAACAACTAGAAAAAAATGTAATTCAACTCATAATAAGAAAGAATAAAAAATCTTGTTCTGTTTATGTGACAAATAAATGCAGTCAGAAAATCTTTTAAAAATCGACAGTAGCAATGCTATTATGCTTATGTTGCCAGCTTCCTACATTTTAATTTGCTTTGTCAGGAAGGAATGTATCTGTTCTTTTCTGGTTTGAATGTAGAAAATATTTGCCAGATATTATCTGAGTTGTCATTATATTCCTTCAGGTTAGTGTTGTGAGTCACCTGAACTCTAAAATGTGCTGGCACAGAACCTGAAGAATGACAAATAAAGACCATCTATTGTATAAACAGCTGTTTTGAAAATTGTCAGAATGTGATATATATTTTAGCATGCATCTGTCAGAAATCTATGATGATGTAGTTTATCTCAAATCATGCGCTCTGAGGTTTCTTTATAGTTTGTAGACCTTTCAAATTCAGAGTTATTATTTCCTAAATGAGTGATGTTGCACCTCAGGCGAGAACCTCAGTCAGTTCAGTTTTGTTTGTCGAAGAGTTTTACATATGTGAGTGATAGGATAACTAGCACCAAAAGTATTTCTTTTTTTCCAAGGGATGAATGAAGTAATTTACATTTATTCTTATAGTATATAGGTCTTAGTTACCTCTTTGCACTGTACAGTGTGCTGCATGTGTTCAGAATCCTAGAGTTGAAATTTAACTTATGGAAACAGTCCAGCTACCTCCTTTGAGTTACCCAGGAGACTAGCTGTAACAGTGAAAATCAGTGTAGGAAAAAAGGTTGTATTCATCATATATAAATCATAATTAGCACTGTAGCATCCATAAAACCCAGGTGCTTTCCAATAAACAGGTACTTCTAAACTGTGCTTGTCTTGACTTAAGACCAAATTAATAGTGTGGAGACTAAATGGAGTTGATATCAGAACTTTTTCATCCCAGGTACATACACAGCATGGTAAACTAAATAAATTCCCTGTTCTGCGAGGGACATGCTGTGGTTTGGAAGGACAGTCAAGGGAGTCAGCACAGTGGTTCCAGCTATGCTGCACAGACACAGGGTGCAGCAGAGTCCCTCTCTTTCTATGCAGGTACCCAAGATCTGTCTTAGTGTTCTCTTCTGTGTCTCTCCCAGAGTTACTTCTGCCCATGTCAGTTACAAGATTAGGTAGAAAATACTAATTCTACTCGTTTGGACCTGATGACTAACTGATGGACATGGTTATAGTGTTGATTGGTTGGGTAACACATGTGTACTAAAAACACCAACCCAGCCAACAGACAAAACCCCCAAACTGATGCAATATAAATCAATTCCTATATCTGGTTAATTTCTTGCTGATTCACAGTGTTTGTGTCCTTATTTCCTGCATCGTTCTACATGTAGCAAAATCCAAAACGCCTTTGAAACAATGCAGAATTCATACTTCTGAATAAAGAGTGGAGCTATTTTGAGAAGGCAGTTTTCTATTTTTATGCTGTTATGAGGTGTCTACCTGAGAAAATGTTTTTTATTTCTATCACAAATCAATATTCATGTAAATGTACAGAAGATAATGCTCTATCCTGTGTGAAAGTTCAGCTGAGCAAAGGTCAGGTAATCAGAGCTGGCATAATTCTATTTTAGGTTCTGTTTGTTCCTCAGCAAGAGGAATGCTTTGTTATTTCACATCATATAGTCCTTTTCAGAAACTGTAAAACAGCTAAATGGAGTTCTTTCTTACCAGCTGTCATGTGTTTCAAGTCATCTTTATATTTATTAGAATATCTTTCATAATTTCAGCCTTAATTTACTCCTATCTGATTTACATAATCTGGTCTTGATTTGATGTACTTTATCCTAAATAGTTTCCTCTGTGCTACACAGATTTTCTTCCATTTACTTTTATATTTCCATGGACCATGTATGATCTTTTTGCTTTTTCATTTAATATCAGTTCTCTTTCTTTTGGTTGCCCTTCTGGTCCTCTGCAGCTCATCTGTCCTTCTTACTTTTTGGAGAAGCATTCACAGTTCATGTTGCTGAAATACTTTTAAATGCCCTGAGATTACTTTTAAAATTATTATTATTTTATTTAAGATTTCTGAAGTAGTATGTTTGCAAGTGGGATATTTGCTAAAAAAAGGTATAAATATACTATTATGGGTCAGGGAAATCTTTTTCTCTTGAGGAAGTGTATCATTTTTCCAGGTGGTCTTGGGGTCTTCCTTAGTCCATAAATGTGTAGTTCTTAAAGCCAGAAGACAGGATTAGCTTGGTCATCTTAAGTCTGAGCACTGTTACAGGTTCATTAGGGGATTTTAACATCAAGACCATATGTTATATTTGAGATCTAGCATACTGTTTCCTAGAGCATCCTAATAAACTTTATTATTTAAAGATTAGAGTTGTTTGGAATATCTGTTGCCTGATTCTGGTTATTATGATATTTTGCGGTGTTTATTAAAGAATTATTGCAGAATAAAGCAGATGTAGCTGCCCAAGAAAATAAAAAATATCCTGTATCTTGGCAACATAATTCAATCGAGTACATAGCTTTACCTGAAGGTGGAAGATGTGCCCCGGGCTGAAGATTCCTTACACTAGTAAGTCATGTGTATGGAGCAACTCAGTAGGTCTTCTACAATATCTTCTTTTTAGGCTGACATGTATGAGAAAAGGAGCAAGTAAAAGTGGATACAGGCATTTACTCATGGATGTAGTATGAGTCATTGCATGGAAAATGTGGAAAGGCAGGCTCAATTCTGTATAACTGTGTTGGAGAAATCTAATCATTGCTTGGTTTGCAAGTGTGTCGCTGCAGTTGCAAAATAGATATATTATTGCACCACAGCATGTGGGAAGAAACCCATTCCTCTAAAACTGGAAGAAAATGTGTTGGTTTGATTACTTAGATACAAGATGACATGAAGCTATAAAAATACCTGAATGATAAGAAAATATAGTTTGCATATGATATTTGACACATGCTGCAATGCTGATTTTCACTATGGTCTGTTTAAAACATATATGGAAATATCTTCTTCTGTTTTGAGATTTCATTTTGGGAGGATAAAGCCAGAACTGGATTTTGTACTTGGGTTGCTGTCAGGTCACTTTTAAAGTTGAGTCATTGCCTCTAGGATTGCATCCTCACATTACTGTGTTTGGGAGAATGCTGGAGCTATACTGAGCATGGCACTGGAGTGTACTGAGAAGTCCTAAGTCAGTATCTTGGAACAGTGGATCAGTGTTTTGAATCAAAATTAGCTGTTATATTTAATTCAGCTGAGGATTACTTTGGAGTCTTTGCCTCTGCTGAAATGAAAACATCGCTTCTGCTGGTTTGGTTTTGTTTTTTTTCATTTTGTGGGGTTTTTTTGGTTTTTGTTTGGTTGTGGGTTTGATATTTGTTGTTTTGCTCTAGTCTTCGTTTTCAAGAGGTATTAAAAAATAGTATTTTCTTCCTTTTTCCCTAATTTCCCCAAAAATTTACTTCTTTTACTCTACCATACAAGAAGCTCATTTACAGAGAAAATCACAGAGGAAAAACATGGGCAATGTGGATAAAATATTTAGTTATGATTCATTAAAATTTGCATCTAACTCTAAATAGATGCTTACTGGTTGAGTTTAGATTCATATGCTTTATAAATTAAAAGTAACTTGCCTTTCCCCCCAAAAATTTATTACATTTGATAAGGTCATTCTTGAGCTCAACTAAGCAGGAATAGGAAAAACATTATTATATGATTCAGAAAAACTTTCTGTGAGAAACTTATTTATAACAAATGTACTTATTAGTTTCCACTTCTATTACTACTTAACAATATTTCTTCTTATTTGAGATAGTAATATGGTTGCTGCTGTCTTATCGCACAAACTTTTTATTCAAGTTTCCTTATACTTAAGAGTACTGTTTTGGCAAACACTATTTATAGAAAAAATTCAGATCCACTGTAGTGCTTTCAGTTGAAAACTGTTGGCAATTAGCGACTCTGTAATAGATTAAATGCACCTCCACACTTCCCCGTTTAATTATGCTGAGGGCACTGATAAATCCATTAGTGAATGTACTCTCCTGTGAGGACAGGCTGAGTGAGTTGAGGTTTTTCAACCTGCAGAAGAGAAGGCTCTGGAGAGCCCTTGTTGTGGCCTTTCAGTATGTACAGGGTGCTCATAAAAAAAAGAGGACAGGCTTTTTAGCAAGCCCTGTTGTGATAGGAGAAGGGGTAACGGTTTTAAGCTAAAAGAGGGCACATTCATACTAGATATAAGGAAGCATTTTTTTGCTGTGAGGGTGGCAAAACACTGGCACAGCTTTCCCAGAGGTGGTAGATGTCCCATTCCTAGAAACATTCAAGATCAGGCTAGACGGGGCTCTGAGCAACTTGATCAAGTTGAAGATGTCCCTGCTCACTGCAAGAGGGTTGGACTGGATGACCTATAAAGATCCTTTCCAACCCAAATCATTCTGTGATTCTGTGTGCAGAATGAATGGCGATCTTTTTGTTTTTTAAATTTAGATGAACTTAAAACCTTTTTTCTGATTTAATGCAAACCTGGATGGGAAAAGTATAAATATAACTTTTTGTGTTTTGTCACATTTGTAAAGTGATAAAATTAATACAATAATTAGATTAATACAATAATAATTTTTGATGTCGGGTATACATGTGGTTGCACTACTATTTATGAAGGTCCAAATTTAGCTCTTGATTAACCAACATATTAAAAAAAATGCAGGTAACTAAACACATAAGACGTCACTGCTCTGAATCGTGACATCTCGATAAGGATATAATATCAAGAATTATAAAAGCTCTTGTAGTTATATTTCTTAAATTGTCCAAATTTAACCTTTAATTATATTTACAAGCAGGAGAATTTTATTAATTATAGTGCTGTGAAAAATCCTGAAATCAGAAAATTGTAATTTTTCAAAACAGAAATAACTAAATATCCAGGTAGTAGGATTTAAATACCAGAAAGTAATTAATGTTCACTTTAATAAAATAATAATAAATACTACTGCTCTGGTAAACATTATTATGAAGTTTGGAATGCTGAGATTTTGAGAATGTTCACTCAACTCCTGCTCAGACTCCAGTTGACCCAGTTCATGCCAAGGACTGGGATGTGTGCTAGGAGTCGTGCTATTAGGTCGAAGAAGAGAAGCACATGGGAACGAAGGGCACCCAGAAAGAGCTGAAAGGCTGCTATGAGCTGTTCTCACCTGCAGAATGCTGCCTCCTGCAGCCATCAGCTGTTGTCTGGTGTGAGCGATGAGGAAGGATGGACACCTTCACCCTTGTCAGGTACCTCCTTTTTTTTTTTAATAAGTTATGAAGCCTTATGACTTGCTACTCTGGACAAAAGGGAATTGAACCTATGTTTGTTGTCTTCATTTGTTGTATTTCTTAATGATCTTATCAAACAAAGTTTAAAGCAGAGTACTTTGTTCTGTAAATTTTAGAGACCCAAAAGGACTGTGACAGCTTTTCCTGAAAAACAACAAAAAAGTGTAGTTTTTTGGCATGTTGTCCTTACTGTCAAATTTATATTATGCCACGATAATTAAACTCAGCAGGATTCATGTTCTAATTAAAGTAGGGCAAGAATTTATTCTCTCATCCCATGATATTGTCATGAGACGCCTTTTAGTTTCATTTAGTTTTTCTTTTTTTAAAAAATAGCCTAAAAAAATCTGCTGAAGAAAGCTTAAAAATCCCATAGTTTGAGAAGCTCAAATGAGATGAGGGAGACTGCAGATTGCATCCTAGCGAGGGCATTATGGAACGAGTTCTGCTAACCCACCATGTTTTTATTTTTATACTGAATGCATGGCAACTTGGAGGACTGGTAAAACAGGCAGTCTGTAATGGAGGAATGAACACAAGTATGAATATTAGAACTGAAGAAGAATTACTATGTCATATTTCAGTACCCAACAAATTTGGATACATTTTTTTCCAGTCTTACAATTTGAAAACAAAACTGATCTTAAGGAACAAATGATACAAAAGGTAATCCAGAAGGTGAATAGATAGCAGAGGTTAAATTTATGGCACATTAGCTTATTTTTATAAGTTTGAACTTAATATTTGATGAACATTCTCATACATATGTGGCACGAAAGGCACTGCAACTTGGTTTCAGCCAGAAGTGTGAAGGGACTAAAAATGAACTCTCCTTGTCATGCTAAAAAATATTCAGGCATTGATCGAGGATTATAGTTGCGTGCAGTCCTGCTCACACATCATCTTCCACCTCAAACTTGGTATGCATGGGGTGATTCAGAAGGAATAAAGCTTAGATTTTGTGCAACTACTTTTAATAGCCAGATTGAGAAAATCAGACTGGAGTGTGCTCTGATCTGCTGTGGGGATAGAGCAGCAGTTTGTCTCTTCCTGTATGAAACAGAAGGAAGCTGGGAAGGAATCATGCAGCACCGGAGTACTGCTTTGTTGTTCTGCCAGCACAGCTTACACAGTGCCTTCTCCTAAGGTTATGCTTAAAGCTACATGCTATTGGTGAGAGAGACGTTTGTTTGTAGGAACTCAAAAAAATAGACTGTAAGGAACACTATCACAGGTTTAGGAATCCCAGAGGAGAGGAATGAGTAGTATCTCCTTTTTTTGTAGGAAAACAACTGTGATGTAAAGACTGGCATCATTAGCACATGGGAGTAGATATCCATGAGTGCCTGGAAGAACTGTTTAATTATTTTGGCTGAGTTTCTATCTTGTTCAGCTGAGTTGGCAATACTACTTGTTTCCACCCACCTAACATATATGTATATTTCAGCAAGATGAGGATAAAAGTGAATGTTTCCCTTAATTCTTATTTCTTAACTAATTGTTGTCCACTGACCTGTAAGATCACACACAGTTGCTGAAATGCAGTGGAAGTATTCCAGGTCTGGTGTAAGTATAATGACAGCAAGCACAAGACTATGCATTAATCTTGTGAGATATATTACTAATAGGTGTTCTCTATATACTCATGCAAGTGAAATACCTCAGGAATATAACATTGAAGAGAGATATTAATGGTTGCATCGATCTGTTGCATCAGCAGTGACTCAGATGTGACTAGAAAATGCATAAATCCTATTCTAGTTTTTGTACTGAATAACAATCAGAAACAACGTATCTGAGTCTGCCTTTCAAAATGAAGGCAATAAGAAGTCTACCTGCATTTCAGGAGCAATATATTTCATTTAGATAATATAGCAGTGCAAGGTTAATACTTTTGCTCTCCAGAGTTTCAGCATATAAAGCATGCTCATCTGCTTACGTCCAGTCTCTAAAGTAGTGCTAAGAGAAGGATAGGGGAGTTTCATCAATGTATCTTGAATGCTACTTTTACCATTTTCCTTTCAACCTTTTCCGTGGTACTTTATTTTTATTTCCTGTAGCTCCACTCCCTCAAAGAATATCAAGACTATGGTTACTCTTAAGATCGTCTAAGAAGTGAGAACAGTGACTTATAAAAACATAGGTCACTACTGCAGCAGAATTCCTCACGTTTGTTTTCAAAAGCTATGTTTGGAGCAACTTCTCAGTTCTGGGTGCCAAACAAGAACTGAGCATGCCTCACACCGTGTCCAGTCTTACCTGACATAACCTCGCAGCGTTTGGGTTCTTTGGGAAGGTAGTAGTCAGAGTTCTACCCATTCTGTTTCCAGTGTAGACTATTATTACTGCCTCAATTCTAGTGCAACTAACCGTAGCAACAACAGCCAACCCTTCCTCCCTACCATCTGCATCCTCCTATGCAGAAACAAGACAGAAAGGGAAGAAAGATAGTATGAGAGCATGTGTCAGCTGTACTTAACAAGTACTGCTGTGAAGACCAGCAGCTGTGAGGGTATTTGTGGTCTGTGGTGCATTTTTCACCGTGTTTTATCAGCACTTTTCTATAATTACAAGTTATCCCAAATGTGGTTTCGAAGTGCAATTGCTGGTTATTTAGACTGAGTACAAGCATTTGGGTTTAAAATGCTAAAAATCTTCTCCCATTCAGAACTTTGTGCTAGGAATTTCAGAATTATCCAGGACAGCCACAGTGTGAACTCCTCTTCTTCAGTAGTTTTACGTCAACACTATCCTACAGAATATCCAGAATCACTGGTTTACCCAAAAGGTTTTCCATCTCTGGTTCTCAGGTTTGTAACCTAAGAAATGAGATGTTTTATGCGGTAGTTATTTTGTTAGTAAACTCACTGTCCTGTACCTTCAGGAATAACATGTCCCAGTCACATAAAATCCTATGCAGCATTACAGAACAGTATATGAAAGTCAACAGCAATTACGAAAGCACATTTAATTCCTTCAGTCTTTCAAATGTGAAAGCATTTTTTTGTCTGTAAGGAAGACAAGCATATAGTTAATATGCTATAGTGCCACTTAGAAACCCCAGAAGATTGGAAAATATGTAGATACCCAATTTACAGATTGTCTCTACCTGTAGAAAGTTCGAAACTGTCACTTGGTAATTTCCATTCTAAAGCACACTCTATTCCCTTCAGGAGCAATGAACAGCATATTACTTCCTGTAGATTAAAGAAAAAAGAAAGATAGTACAAAATATAATTTTCCTCCTCTTTTCATAGATACTCTGAACTTAATCTAGTAAATTATTCTTCCTGGACAAGTCTCCCCCAGATTATCATAAGCTCTAATTATTGATTTATATTATTCCTATATTTTCATTGAAACTTTCATTGCTACCATTGTTATAGTTGCACTGTACATAAAACTGCAAGACGATAGTGCTTATTTGTCTCTGCGGATATGCAATTGCCACTTACAGCATTTACTTTCAAGGAGACATCTGTGAGTGATACAGCCACCTACCTCCAGAGCCTCCATGCTTTGTCATTAAGAGTCTCAGTGTCATAGTAGTGAAGTCACTCTCTGTAATATACCTCATTATTGCATGAATGCTTTTATCTCTACAAAATGGCTGAGTGTTATTTCTCAGTGTAGTAATCTAGTGATGGAAAGGAGATAATCACATTAATAATCCCTTTGATTGTAGTATTCTGTCAGACATTAGGAATTTTGCAGGGGAGTGACCATCCTTTAGAAAAGACTAGCCAAATACTTAAAGTCTATGTATGCAGAAACATCGTAGAAGACCCAGAAAACACTTTAACAATACTTAGAGTTTTCCTCTAGCTTTTGTAAATTTTCCTCTGGTGTAACTTGCAGTATTTTAATGTAGTTTTTCCAATTTTGCCTGAAGAACTAAAAAAAGAACAAAGTTCTTTAATGTATATAATCACAGGAGCGTATAATATAGTAGTGAACCTATAGTATGGGAAAGAGGTGGGACTCCCTTTACTGTTGTCTGAGTACCTTTGCATAACTATGCAGTCTGTTACAAAATTATTTTCATGGGAGAGCTGTTAGAGACAAAAAATGCAACAGAAGTCCCGAAGCTCAGCTATTGTGCACTGAGAAACTTTAACAGCAACCATAGCTCATGAATATTATTCTGATTTGTACATAGAGGTGGAAAATACTACCTTCTCTCTCCCTTGAGCTTATGTCGCACAAAACCTTCATCCGCAGTAATTCTTTTAGCCCTCTGAGAAATTGTTGCCCAATTGAATTTGTTTTGCCACCAACCACAGCAAACAGATTTATTTCTGTCCTGTAAATTTCTATGTAGCCAGTGTGATCCTTACCTGCAGTATATGTTATTTAATGTTTGTAAAGCAATCTATAGGTGTAGACAGATAAGACATATAACTGCAACATACAGCTGTCTCATGATTAGCTACCACTAAAATTCTTAAAATTGACATATATTCAAATAATTAGTCCTATGTTCTATTTCAAAATAGATTCTGTGTTGCTACTGCAATTACTTAAAGAATGCAATGATTACACAGAAACTATGTAATCTATGTGTATTTGTTCACATAAGTTCTGTTTGGTGTACAGCCTTCTGTTGGGCAAGACATCTCTGGAGAGGATAAATATCGTTTATTTTAAAACAAAGCTCAGGAAAGAATTGTACTCATAGTATACTAATTTTAGTGTATGGGATGAAAGATATTTTTACATTAAAATAGGAATGTAATCTTCTGTTTATGCAGTAACTGCTCTAATAATATAAAATTGTGCTTAGAACAAATCAGTTTTAAAGTTGAATATAAACAAGCTACAAATAAAAGGAAATGTCCATTTGTTAAGATAATTGTAGTATGTATTATAAATAAACTGACTTCTTCTGAAGCTATCTACTGTAAATAAACTTTATTTATTTACTTTCCTTAGAGGAAAAGGGCTGTATAAATAATCCTTAAAGATGTTCACTGTTTAGACTTTATTTTAGACATCATGCTAATACTTAATTTTAAATAGTGTTAATTATGTCATTTTATTTAATCCATTGAAAAATAGATTTCCCTGGGTGCTTCGTGACTTCTTTAGTGTTAATTGCATCTC
The DNA here is from genome assembly GCA_033558185.1 of Dromococcyx pavoninus. Taxonomy (NCBI): domain Eukaryota; kingdom Metazoa; phylum Chordata; class Aves; order Cuculiformes; family Neomorphidae; genus Dromococcyx; species Dromococcyx pavoninus. The sequence continues at coordinate 1,829,938 of JAUMJL010000201.1, read as the reverse complement.
TGTCACAAAATTGCAGCAGGTGTCACAAAATATTTTAAAGCAACCAGTCCTTCAGTAAATATTGTAATATTTAAATGTATTGAGACGTTAAATTATCAGTAATAAATTTTAACTGAGATTCTAAAAGCATAAGTTATTAATAACAACTGAAGTTGAGTCCTGTCTTGTATTATCTCTAGAACTTCATTGCATACAAGTTCTCTGTTTTTCTCAGTTCTATAACAGTTGTATTACTGACAAAGATTAGCTCTGGTTTGTATTAAGTTAGGATAAGTAGGGTTTCTTTTAATTCAGTAAACTGGGTAGATATATAGTTGAGTATGCAGTTAAGGCTTGACTATCAGAAGATGCCCTAATGCATACTCATAGCAAGTGTTACGCTGGGTCTTCTACTCATACTTTCTGTGGATAAAGGAGAAGCAGTGATGACAAACTGCTTCTGTGCTTTGCCTGTCCCAGCACATCAGATGCACCAGGTATGGTGTCCAGTGGCTGTTCCAATAGGTAGGATATGTGCCTAATGAAATCTACTGTTGGAACTGCATGATGTTAGTGTTTAAGGAGGAAGCGTCAGCTGTGCACTGACAATGAACATATGCACAACTAGGGGTTCTTATGCTCAGCATCAATCCACACACACAAACATCCACTATATTGGTAGCATTGTGCCTGGGTCAATGTAAACCTACTCTAACCAATGACAGTCTGACACTTTGAGTTTGTCTTCATGTGAGCTTTATGAAAACCTTTGTATATTGAGAAGGTTTAGGAATTTTGTTTTAAAGCAAAAATAAAAAATAAACCCCCCCAAACTTATACCTAAGCCACAATTGTTGGAGATCTTAAGCTAGAGCAGCATGCCCAGGCCTTACTAAGTTAATGCTTCACTACATTTCTGAGTCAGATCCATAGAGTACCAATGGATTAACTACTTTTATTCATAGACACAGATGTGCTACCCTTGTAGGTCATTTGGTCAGCCTTGCGTTTGATCCTCTGCTAAGTGGATGAAAAATGTAGCCATGTGATTTGGCAGCTTTTATACTCACAGAGCTCTAAAGTTAATGGCTTAGAAGATATAAGGAAGGAGAAGGAGGGGAAGGAGACTTAGCGTCTCTCCCAATCTTCCTTAGCTGTCTACTCTGTTCTTTGTAATGCTCTTCTCTTCTTTTATCTCCTTTGATTGGTATGTGCATATGGTACAAAGAAAATTGCACTCAACATCATATGAAATGGCATAAAACATTTAAAAGTTTGTAGAGAATAATTTTATACTCTTGACAGTGACAACAAATATGACACATAGCGATACTGTATTCTAATGGATGAAAATCAGACTAAATGAAACCCACTACCACCAAAAGGTCTCCTACAAAGTCTGACACAAAAACATGAAACTAACCCTATAGGTCAGGAACAGTGGGAGGAGAGAGACAGAGCTAGTTATAGAACATGCTTTGACCCATCACAGTGACATAAGGATCAGCTCGATCACATCACTCGGTTTGAGTGAATATGTGTTCAAATATAGATATTTTCTTGCCCTCAGTTGTGACACGTTGATGTGCACCAGCCCACAAAGCTTTGTGAAGCAGGTTTTAGTTGATAACAATATCACTGAGCTTGAGCATCCACCCTGTTCTCCAGATCTGGCTCCCTGTTTCCAAAGATCAAGTTGGTGCTCAAAGAAACCCATTTTTTCATCAATAGAAGATGGGAAAGCAAAAAATGACAGAAACCCTCAATAGCCTTTCAGAGAATTATCAATGGAATCGCTTTGAACATTGGCAGCATCATATGCAACTGTGTCAACTCAGAAGGGAACTATTTTGAAGGTGGTTGTAGTTGATTTTCTTAATTTGTTAAACAAGGAGTTAGAGGCATGGTCTCTTTTTTTTTTGTCTGACTTCATAGTGATCTCACTGGCTATAGGATTAAAAACAAAGGTTGTTCAATATGGAGCATATTTTGCTTGAATAATTCAAATAGATAAATTCCCAGATTTGTACACTAAATAATATTAAATGCACAGCCTTTTACCTGGCATGTCCAAAATTTTATATTTTCCTACAACATGGAACTATATGTATATGATTTCTAGAATGTATTTTTTTTATAAAATTAATTTACAATCTCACAAATGTTTTTCTTCAAACGACAGACAGGTTTTTGGGTATATTCTTTAACAAAGTCTTCCAAGGGCTAGAGCAGTGAAGCTTCATTCTACTTGTTCTACTTGTGAATCTAAGTGTAACAGTAGTTCAACGCTTGCCATACTGAAACACACCTGAGAATTGCTTGTCATGTATGAAATGTGCGCATACAGAATATGGCTGGAACTGCAAATATTTTCAGAGATAAATATAATGCAGTCTTTAATGTAGATAAATGATTCTTAAAGGAGACTGCTGGGAAATGTGCAGATGTGTCTAAAACAAATCAGAGGTTTGTAGGTCACCTATACACAAGTCACGCAACACAGGCTGAGTCATACAGCAATTTGTGCTTTTTCTCTCAGATAAGTCTTAAAAATGAATCAATAAACAAAAGTCCAAAACATGCCAATTATTGTCTCCACCAGTTGTTTGTGATTTTTTTTTTTCTTTCTATGTCTTATCTTCAGGTCTGAAGAGACGAGTGAGAGAAAGGACAAAGATTTGGAGACATGGTTCAGTTTAGGCAGTTTGTTTAATTAATGTACTTGCATTAAATTACTCACCTTTTTCCTTTACCTGTAGCTCCCCAGTTTTTCTCTGTGCTCTCTTTGCAGGTGCCTATGTGTGCTGAATGTTTCAAAAGTACTGGAGAAAGCCTGTAATATGTCTGGCAAAGTAGTCGGTTTCTGTTTGCTGATGAACAGGAGATGTTTTCTTATTGTTTGAGTAACTGAAAATGGGAAAACACCTATATGGCTGTGAAAATGGTTATTTGCTACTACTTATTAAAATGATCAAGTCCCCAGCATGTTTTTCTATCTTATTAATGAGGGCAAAAGGAGTAACTGGATGACTTGTTAAATTGCTCATCACAGTCTCATCAGTTAGCCGGTTTTTGTTTTGTTTTAGGAAATTTTTGCTGTTTCTGGACAGAATTATACATTTTATGTCATGAGTATTGTGCCTTTATTTTATATTTAAACAGGTAGCCTTCTAGTTTTCTTGCCAAATTCACTGTGGGTGATCGTCATAACATTTTACTTTAAGATATACAGGCAAGACTCTAGATATTTTCAAAAATACATTCCCAATTGTTTAAAAAGAGTGCTTCCATTTGCTCTACTCAATCAAATTTTGGTTTCCATTAGTTTAACAAATTTCAACTGCTATTTCCTACAGCACTGTAGAGGTAGTTTCATGTTGGGCATAGCAAAAAAAAAGAAAAAGTAATAGTTAGATATGTGTGTTACATTATGTTAAAATATAAGTAAAATTATGACTGATATATTTTCAATGTTCTTTAGAAAATTTTCTCAACACTCCCTGTTTATTTAATCACTCAGATGCCTGCAAATCTCCACACAAAATTTTTTACATTTGAATTTACATTTTTTTCTAAAGTGGTCTAATTTTCTTCCTTTTAAAAAAGCAGGGAGTGTAAAAGCTATGCTGTTTAGCATCTCACAGTGTTCCCCAACAGTACAGAAACCATCTGTCATATAGACTGTCAATATTTCTAGCTCTGAAGGAACATATTATACATTCCCCAAATTTATGACTTGATTGATCTTTTGTCATTCCCACAGAGTGAAACTGATAGCTTCTAACAAAATATAATTTGCTGAGACAAACAAGCAGTCAAAAGATGATGAAAAGTATTCTAGGAAACAGTAACTGGGTCTGCAAATAAGTTATGTAGGCTGATTCTGCATAGTTGTCTGCTTGGTATGCGCTTTCTGATGCTCAGGGTTCTTATTAGCACTGTGCATTTTAATTATGAATAACTACATTTTCACTTATTACCCTCAATGTTCCCAAGTTCATTAATTGGATTTTTCCAAAGTTCTGATAGAATTATTTGTCTAACTTCCACTGAATTTTAATGATATTTTGACTCATGCTCGCAGCCATCAAGTATTTCCTAAAAGAGACTGTGAACCAATGTAGGCGTTTGTATGCTTGTCAAGTGCGCGAGCTATTCGTGCTGCTCAGGCATGAACTGCATTAAGGAAACTGGATTTTCAGAACTAAAAATTGTTGTTAGTCCAAAGAATTTGTGAATTTGTAAATTACTGTAGGAAAACTGAGATATTTATTCTAATAACTGAGGCTGCATGCGTTTGACCTGTGCTTATCAGCATTGAGAGAAACAAGTAAAAACCAATGCTGCTGGTTTTATATTAACAGGCCGGCACAGACAATGCAAATATTTTCTTTGTATCACTCTTCGCAGTACTAAACTAACCCATGCACTTTTTTGAGATTAACTCCTATACATGCTCAAAAGAGAAGGCAGGCACATTGAGTAGCATCCGCTTTGCCATTCTGCATGCAGCTCCGACGACAGGAGGGAGTGGCCAGGCTGAGTTCTGGACAAAGGCGATTTTTACCATAATTAATACGGAATTTTAATTTTGTTTCTGAAATTGACCTGATATGAACTGCTGTGGAAGAGCACTTATTATGGCAGTGTTTATTACTGTACTCTGAATCTCAGAGTGATTAATGAAAGTAGTGTAGAGAGAGCAAAAATGTTTTGCCTGACATGTGAAAAAGAAGTTAGTTAAGTTTGTTCCTGATGGGGGATAAGCTTCTCCTGGCAAACTTGTTCTGCTGATGAGACGCCATGGGAATGAGAAGGAAGGAGATAAAATCCTTTACTTACTCCTTTATCCTGAAAGAAGTAAAAATGGAAGATGGTCTTAGAAGTGGTACAGCTGAGGTAGTATTATAAAGCTGAAAAAAGAGAAGTAATGAAAATGTTTGTTCCTTTTACTGCTATAATCTGAAGATTATAGCATATTAAAAAATGTTTTAAAAAAACCTGGAAAATAGTAAAATATTTTGATGCACATATTCATTAATGGTTTGAGAATTTAAAACAAATTAAAAAATGTTTTTCTCTTTCATGGAAATAATTTCACTGGTTTCTGTAAAACACTACAGTGTGTTAACTCCTCTTAGTTTATGTGCTGAATGTTGTGCAAGTTTTCCATTTACCTTGAACACAAAACTTAAATACATATAAGAGCAGAACATCAACATAGCCTTCTTTCTCATCTTTTTTGGTCTTTTTATTGTCTCATTACTTTTTTCATTGCTACTTTTATTTCAGTCCTTTTCAGGCTTCTTTAGCATTATTAGTTCCATTTGTAGTGTCCCTTGTTTTACATATTTGTATCGCTTTTTGTCACTGAGCATGAAACCCCTTGAATTTTTAAAAATGGTAACTAACTGGTTTCTCTGACGGGTTGGGTTTTTTTCCCTTGGTTCTTCTCCATACGTAAAAACACTTGTCTCCCTTAAAGATGTTAAACGTTTGATAGCAGAAATAAGACCATTAAGCCTCATCTGCTTAACTGCTACAAAGCCTGCTGTAATTGATGATAAGGTTTGACTTCATGTTAGTTACTCATTAATCTAAGATTAAAGGAACCCAAGGCTTGCACAGGCAAATTCGATACTCAATCTACTCAATGAATGCACAAGCCTACTGCTGTTTTCTTTTATCCCTGCTAGTAGGATCTGCAATTTTAGAATAAATCTTACTATCTTATTTTATTTCCATAAAATTGCTGAGAACAGAAAGTACCTCAGGAGATCATCCAGTCTCCATATGTCACTTGTTCAAGCTTAGCCTCTAGCTGTCTCCTCTTTCCTGTATATATATATATGATGTCTTTAACACAACTCTCTTGTAAACTGAGGATCACTACGGAGAAGAATGCAAAACTTGGGGCCATTGTTTGCACCTTCTTAACATGAAAACTAATGAGATGATATTCCTCCACACAAATTAAAAATTAGGTAGGATTTTCTGTATTTTTTCTATGATCTTTATTTTTCAGCTAATATTTATGACAAATCTATCCTTAGTGGAATATACACTTGCAAATACGGACACGTCGTGTTTCCCCCAGGAAAAAATAGGTATTTGGGAGGGACAATGTAATGAGACTGTGTTTATCACTCATAGATATCTGTTCACAGATTTAGAAGAAGGAGACAAAAGCCTGGTTGAAAAGAAATGATTATTGTGTGGGGACAAATGATGAGACACAGTTTTGACATAATCTTAAATGTTTAGATGCTGTTTTACTTCACTGTATGTACCCATTACCTTTAATTTTCTACAGTTAGGACAAACAGGTGTTATTTTAGACTTCTCTAGGACCACAGATACCAGCTGGTACATAAACAAAAATGAAGAGTCATTGCTCATTTGTATTACGTCACCTATTTCCCCATTTCCTTAGTTAATATTTACTTATTGTTCCAAAGCAGATTAAGAGCTTTGCTGGTTTATTTCTGTAGATTTCTCTATTTGAGATGTGAGTTAGGCAATATCACTTTTCAATGAACAAACATGTTTACTTCAGGCGAAGTACTTCGAGAAGAGTGTTGCGATTAACTTTAGATAGCAACAAAGAACGATGTTGTCACTCACTCCTCCCCTCCAGTGGGATGAGGAGGACCTTTGTAAACCTTGTAAATTAGGATAAAAACAGTTTAACAGGGCTGAAAAGGAAGGCACGACAATAATAGCAATAAAAGGATATACAAAACAGGTGCTACACAATGAATATTGCTCCACACTCCCCCCACCACCCCCAGCATGCTCCCAAGCTCTGAACCGAGCCTTGCACTCCACCCCTCATACTGAACATGACACCAGGGTATCAAATATCATTTTGGCCAGTTTGGGTCAGCTGCCCTGGTTGTGTCTTCTCTTGGCTCTTTGTGAAAATTAACTCAGGATAATCCAGGACAAAATAAAATCAGCTATGATTTGATTAGATTTTCTTTTAAGCTAAAATCTGAAATTGGATTGTCACTGCCTGGCCAACTTGAAAAATCACAGCAAGCAACGAATATGTAAAGATTTGATTAGCTCTTTAGATGAGTGTTATTCAGTAAAATGATTTAAATAATTCTCCTTTTCAGAGGTTACAAGAGCTTTTATGATTTTATTAAAAAAAAAAAAAGCCAAACACAAAACCGCCATAAACCACCCCAAAGTCCCAGAAATAAACTGTGGTTACCGTAAAGGCTAAAGTCATAAAGGCAGCTCATTCTGCCATAAATATTATGAATTAAATGTGTAATTGTGCCACCATGGTGTCCTGTCCTTTGCTATATTTCTAATCTTCTTGTCTTTGTATCTTTATGATGCATTTTAGAATCCAGTCCTGTTGCAAGTTGAATTAACATATATTACTGATGTGTTTACTCAGATTTGAAGTTAAAAGTGAGAAAAAAATCTAAAATATGTAAACCCTCAAGCCAACTTAAAATTATTCATGGTTACTGGGGATCTTGTAAATAATAAGGATTCCAGGAAAGAGAAAACCATTTTAACTGAATTAAATGAAGGCAGAAATTTGCCACAGTGAGTACACTGTGAAATCAGGTAAAAATTTTGGGGGAGGGGGGGGGGAGGCGGTGGTTTGCAGATAGTGGAAATCAACCTCACTGTCTCTTTTCTTGCATCCCTGGTCATCCCTTAAATTAAGATTGTGATTCTGATTTTAAAGTAATTAAATGCTGAGAAACAGATTTTTTAAAAAACATGGAATACCCGTAAAGCAAAACCTGAGGAAATTACGACTCAAGTGGAGGGGGAGGTTGACTTTTTTGAGGTCATGAGTGAATATTTAATCTTTTTTTAAGAGGAGGTCTACAAATATTTTCATGTAATCCCTCTCCTGAGGCATGTTGTCTGTCCATATCTTAAGTGTATAGAAGCTTAGAGAAAACAGTCAGACTGAGAGTCCGTAGCCTGATTTAAGGATATGGAGAAAGTATTCAATAGAAAAAGCCTGACAGAAAATATTTGAGAATGAAGAGAGAATTTTCCATCACTACCTAGTTCAGTTACAGGACTCATTAAAAACCTCTCTGATCTTTATATCTTTTTAACTTGACTTGACTAGAGAGATGTTGACAAAGTGAAAGATATTTCGATAGTCTGGTACAAGCTCATTGAATGGTTTGCAAGAATTACACACATCAGTACATTAGACACAGTTCTGTAACTTATTTTTTGGTGATAATTGTGAAATCTAGCTCATAATTTTTGTTGCTTTGTACAAATCTCTTTTTATTAGGTTCTTTAGCCATCTGCTGTAGGGTAGCAAAATATGAAAACATCAACAGAAAGATCAGGGTGTTGGTTTGGGCATGTTTATGAATTACAAACACGTGTTTGACTTCAAAGTGGTCAGAAGTCATCTTTTGCAAAGTTAATTAGAAAAAACCCCACCATACTCCCTACTGAAAAAGACACAAACTATTAAAGCATTAAATTAAATTTGCATACTTTGTCACAGTTGGCATTCTCCATACAAGAAGGTCAAGAAGAGGGTGTAGCTCGGAAGATCATGAATGATCTGTCAGCCTGAGAAGGAATAGTTTGTATGCTGCCTTTTTTACTGTTCCTGGGTGCAACCCCAGTAAATATATATAAATGAAGTAATTTGCATTCAGAGTAGTTGAAGTTTAGTGCAAGGTAGTTGGCTAAACTCTTTTCCTGTGAGAATACTGAGGATACCCTTGGAGAAAAATCTATTCTAGAATTGTGATAGCACTCCTTAAGCATGGGAACTAACTGGAAATTTCATCAGAAGGGCCTTTTTCTCTTTTGACCTGAGAGAAGGAGTGCCCTTGTTGAAAGCTTAGCCAGCTAACATGAACAGGAAAAAGAATTATTTAACAGCATCAAGTTAAGCAATGTCATTAAGCAACAATGTCAAAATTAGGCTTCAGTTAAAAAAACCCAGAATTCTCTAAACAGTATTTTACCCTTAGCCTCTAGTTTGGGAGTAAAGGGATCTGATTGGTTTCATAATAATACAGCTTCATTTATAATGAGTCCTAATATCTGCTAAAGTCTCAAAGTCTGTTGATCCTTTACATAATCCCAGATCTTAGTTTTTGTTGACACTTCTTATTTGCAGGTCATTATTATTTTTAATTCTATGCTTTCCATGCGAGCCATTATCTGTTTAGAGTTTAATCTATTTCTCTTAGAATGTGAAAAAAAATGAAAGAAAAGACTGAAAATTCATGCTTGTCTTATCAGTACAGTTTTACAGCCACAGGAAGGACTAAGTCTCCTTAATAAAATTTCTGTTAGTTAATGCTTAAAATGGCAGTTGCTAAGAAGGCAGCAGATAATTTGATTTTAAGAGAATGACTGCTATCTGTATGAGCAGGTTTCGTGATATTAAAAAAAAAAGAGTTAAAAAGGAAAAGAAAAAATTACTTAGGGAGAGCAAACAAGAAATCTGTGACGAGATATGCCTTAATATGCACCAAGTTTGCCCCCTATGGAAATTTTGAATAGAAAAGGTTTTAAATATTGGAGATTCTAAAAGAGTAGATGTTTCTGTACTTTACGTTAGAATAAGCAGCACCAGTATTAGTACAAGAATTTCTTTAAGAAGTGGCTGAAAGGTTTTAAATCCTGTATACAATACAGGCACAAAAGCCTGTAAGCATTCAGTATGTACATATTATAGGAATTACATTGTTTTAGGCAGTATTAGTCACAAATATGGGAACAATGCACTGGTGAATCCAGGCTGCTTGTTCTCTTCAGATATATACACAGGCTTGTGCCCAGGCAGCTAGGACACCTATCCAGATGTAATTAATTTACGTATAGATTGCTGTTCAGCAATAATTTTAAATATCTGACCAGTACTGCTGAAGTGGGGTTTTTTTACCATAAAGTGGTTGCTGCTTAGTGTAGTGGGTAGGGTATAGCTGTTTATATTTGAGAATTTGGAACACAAAGTAGCCTATACACTGGAGTTATTCACTAGATCACAGTTATATTTACTTTTTTTTAAGAAGTTATTTTTTAGCTTTCTTAATACTGATGTGTAAGATATTATTTTTAGTAGAACCTAGATTTCCAAGGATTCCTAAGTATATGCTTAATTGCTGATCTTTTGGAATTCTTCATAAAAGGGTGGGACATTGAATACCTTTTCCAGAATTCACATTATGATCATGATATTACAAATCTGAGTTTAGTGGTTTCTTTAATTGTCAAATAAGGCGTATAATTTGCATTCCCTGTTTGTGACTGAAAAAATACAATTCACTCAAAGAGAAACCTTGTATGATAATTTTCTTTACACTTCAGGAATAGCTTCTGATCTATGATTGTACACTTTACAGTGAGAAAGATTTAATTATGAAAATCTGGTGAAATGCACTTTTATTACAGATTTTATAAAAGAATGGCACTCACCGAAAAAAAATCTTTTAATAGAAAAGTTTTAGGTAAACCATTTTATCATCTGTTGTCAAGACTCTCATGTTCCATTTTGTTACCTAACTCAAAGAAATTTTCCATTCTGTTTTTCTCTTTGTGAGCTCCCTGAGTGTTACTAAATGTTGAATGACCAGAGATGGAACATTTAGTCTGTTTTCTTATACTTTGAAATAAGAAGGTGAAAGCCTTTCTTTACTTGTAATATAGGTAATAATAAAGAGAGAGAGATATGGCTCCCACAATCTGCAACCCTGCCATCACAGATGAAGTGTACATTCTTGAGTGCTGTTATAGGTATGTGACTTTCAGTAAGAGATACTCTAGTCACTTAAATATTTCCTGAGTTGAAACTTACCAGAATGCTGTGTTACTGTTTGGGGAATTTTCTATCATGCTGTATCATTAACACAAAGAGCATCATAACAATAGGCTCATTAAGAGGCCTTTAAACTAGGCCTGAAGGGGGATGTAACCAGGCTCACCAGTGATGTGACTGTAGGGAGTGAGTCATCATTAATACACGCAGTATGGGCAATAAACATGAGGAGCTGGAAGTCCTGGTCCGGCAGGAGAGCTATGATATAGTTGCTGTCACAGAAACGTGGTGGAATGACTCTCATAACTGGAGTGCTGCCATGGAAGGTCACAAACTCTTCAGGAGAGACAGGCAGGAGAGAAGGTGTGGAGGGGTGGCCCTGTATACATCTCTTGATGCTGTAGAAGTTGAGATTAGTGATGACCAGACTGAGTGCCTATGGGTAAGAGTCAGAGGGGCAATCAAGACCGACATTCTGGTTGGAGTATGTTACAGACCGCCTGATCAGGAGGAGGAGGTGGATCTATTGTTGTTTAAGCAGCTGGAAGTTGCCTAAAGATCGGCTGCCCTTGTTCTTTTAGGAGACTTGAATCTCCCAGATATCTGCTGGGAACTTAACACAGCTGAGAGGAGGCAGTCCAGAAGGTTCTTGGAATGGATTGAGGATTGTTTTCTGTCACAGCTGGTGAATGAGCCTAGCAGGGGTGAGGCTCTCCTTGGCCTGCTGTTTACAAATAGAGAAGGGCTGGTGGGTGATGTTGTGGTCGAAGGCTGTCTGGGATACAGTGACTGTGAGATAATCGAGTTTTCCATAAACAATGAAACAAGGAAGGGCATGAATAGGATGTTCACTTTTGGTGGTCAGGTTTTGGATTATTTAAGGAACTAGTCAGGGGAGTACTCAGGGAAATACCCCTTAAAAGCAAGGGGGTCCAGGAAGGCTGGAGGTACTTCAAGAACGAAATCTTGAAGGCGCAGGAGCAGGCTGTCCCAGTGTGCCGTAAGACGAGCCGTAGGGGCAGACAGCCGGCCTGGATGGGTAAGGGGCTTCTGAAGGAGCTAAGCGAGAAAAAGAGGGTGTATCGCCTTTGGAAAGAAGGGCTGGTAAATCAGGTTATGTTCAAAGATATTGTTAAGTCATGTAGGAAGAAAATTAGAGAGGCAAAAGCCCACATGGAGCTGAAATTGGCCACTTCTGTTAAGGACAACAAGAAGTGTTTTTGCAAATATATTAATGGCAGAAAGAAGGGCAGCAATGACCTTCACCCTTTATCGGATGTCGAGGGAAATATAGTAACTAAGGATGAGGAAAAGGCTGAGGTTCTTAATGCCTTTTTTACCTCCGTTTTCGACACTAAGACAGATTGTTCACTGGACAACTGGCCTTCTGAAGTGGTGGATGGGGTCAGGATGGAATATAGCTCCCCTGTAATCCAGGAGGAAGAAGTTAGAGTCCTGCTGAGCCACTTGGATCTTCATAAGTCTATGGGGCCGGATGGGATCCATCCTAAGGTGATGAGAGAGCTGGCAGATGAGCTTGCTAAGCCACATTCCATCATTTATCAACAGTCCTGGCTCACTGGAGAGGTCCTGGAAGACTGGAAGTTGGCCAATGTGACGCCCATCCACAAGAAGGGCTGCAGGGACGATCCAGGTAATTACAGACCTGTCAGTCTGACCTTGGTTCCACGTAAAATTATGGAGTACATAATCCTGGGTGCAATCATGTGACACCCGCAGAATGACTGAGAGACCAGGCCCAGCCATCATGGATTTAGGAGGGGGAGGTCCTGCCTGACAAACCTGATCTCCTTTTATCACCATGTGACTCGGCTGGTGGACAAGAGGAAGGCTGTGGATGTGGTATACCTGGACTTCAGCAAGGCCTTTGACACTGTTCCTCAGAGTAGACTCCTGGAGAAGCTGACAGACCCGTGGCTTGGAGAGGAGTGCTCTGTGCTGGGTTAGGAATTGGTTGGTTGGCCGAGCCCAGAGAGTGATAGTGAACGGTGTCTCATCTAGTTGGTGACCGGTCACCAGTAGTGTCCTCCAGGGGTCGGTGTTGGGCCCAGTCCTGTTTAACATCTTTGTTGATGATCTGGACGAGGGGATTTGAGTCCATCATTAGCAAGTTCACAGACAATACCAAGCTGGGAGGAAGTGTCGATCTGCTGGAGGGTAGGAAGGCCCTACAGAGGGACCTTGACAGACTGGAGAGATGGGCTGATTCCAATGGGATGAAGTTTAACAAGTCCAAGTGCAGGGTTCTACACTTTGAACACAACAACCCCATGCAGAACTATAGGCTGGGGACAGAGTGGCTGGAGAATAGTCAAGTGGAATGGGACTTGGGAGTGATGGTGGACAGGAAACTCAACATGAGCCAGCAGTGTGCCCAAGTGGCCAAGAAGGCCAATGGTATCCTGGCCTGCATCAGGAATAGTGTGGTCAGCAGGACTAGAGAAGTTATCATCCCCTTATACTCAGCACTGGTCAGGCTGCACCTTGAGTACTGTATCCAGTTCTGGGCCCCTCAGTTTAAGAGAGATGTTGAGATGCTGCAATATGTCCAGAGGAGAGCAAGGAAGATGGTGAAGGTGTTGGAGCAAAAGCCTTATGAAGAGCGACTAAGGGAGCTGGGGTTGTTTAGCCTGGAGAAGAGGAGGCTCAGGGGAGACCTTATTGCTCTCTGTAACTACCTAAAAGGAGGTTGTAGGCAGGCAGGGGTTGGTCTCTTCTCTCAGGCGACCAGTGACAGAACAAGAGGACATGGTCTCAAGCTTTGTCAGGGGAGGTTTAGGCTTGATATTAGGAAAAAATTTTTCACTGAAAGCCATTGGAATGAGCTGCCCAGGGAGGTGGTGGAGTCATCGTCCCTGAAAGTATTTAAAAGTATTTTAAAAACAGATTGGATGAGGCGCTTAGTGCCGTGGTTTAAATGATGAGTGGGTGCTAGTGTTGGGTCATAGGTTGGACTCTATGAACTCAGAGTTCTTTTCCAGCCTTGTGATACTGTAATATACAGTGTGAAAAGTAATGCTGGGCTGTGTCTCATCAATTTGTATATTTTGCCTTCAAAATAAGGAAAAGATCCTGACGTGTTTTTCAGAAATTCCTGTTTCCTTTTCCATGACTGAGCTGTGTTGTGGTACAAATAGGTGACTGAGCTGTACAAATTACTAAGAAAATCTCTAGCAGTTACATTTGCCTTCCTTTTTGTGGTTGTCTGTGAAGGAGTGATGCACTTCACTTGTAAGGAAAAGCATCAATTAACAAAATATAATAAAATACAAAATATCCATTAACAAAATTTGATAGTGAATGTGGCAGTGGCTTAACAAGGTTCAATGGAAAGGTACACTTATTTATTTACTGCACAGATGACTGGATCATACAAAATATCAGGGATACCCTCCCATTGAGTCATGAGGTTCAGAAAGGACCTCCTTGCTCTCTAAAAAGCTGCTCAGAGAGAAGTCTAGGTGAGGCTGGATCCAGACTTAGCCATAGACTTGCTGAAAGTTTTATGTATCAAGGATTATACACGCAATCAATCCTTTATATAACCTAACTAAGTTTTCATCATTTTAGTGCATTTATTCACAATTCACTTACTGAGTATCTGACATGATAAGGATTCTCTCAGCCTCAAGGAGTAACCTTGAGAAGTATCACTGCTCAAGGGGTGATCCTGGTGCACAGCCTACTGCCATGCAGGAGAGCTCAGAGGGATCTTTTGCCACTGACTATTTATAGAACAAGATGATTGACTGAGTCCTATTTGCTGTATCAACTGCAGATGCCAGTTTCTTCCAGACTTGGCTTGACTTGGATACCAACCAGGGTTGTGCCCAAGTACCCACCTGGGCATTACCGCAGATTAGCCCTTGGCAATAATGTTGTTATCTGTCTCCCCTGAATCTACCTTGAGCGAGGTGCAACCATCAAGACCACCAGTAGTGGTTATTGCTTGATCAGAGTTACAGGAAAAAGTCAGTTGACAAGGAGAGTTGGGAAAGAACACCATCACATGTTTTCACTTGTAACTTAAGAATCTATTGCTTTCATTTGAAAAAAAAGAAAAAAAATATTGTGAATTTGACATTATTTTGACAACTAAAGTTGAAATACCATTTTAAGTGGTAGTATTAGGAAGTTTTCAGAATAAGGAAACCAATATTCTTAATTCACAGGTGAAAATGCCTCAAGGACTCTAGTTTCTATATAGAGAAGTAAACAGAAAAACAGAATTTAAATTTATTTTTGCTAATTAGACCTAAAAAGAAGTAAGTATTAAAGAGTCCTGGTTTCATGTTTGCTTAGCATTTCATAAACCTCAAAAATAAGTTTATTGCATGATCTGCTGCAGAGCCAGAAACTTGTCCTTGAGTCAACTGGTGATACTGTCTTTTGAGAAGGAGAGGCAAAATCTTTTGGTTGTCCTACAGTGAAACATAAACTAATGCAAACAAAGCATGCAAACAAAGCACAGCTTTCCTGCAGACTTTTAGATGTGTGAGTAGTCTTATTTATTCAGCCGGTTCACCTGACTACATTAATTTTATTTATGTAAAAAAGGGTTATTTAAAGAATCTTGACTGAAGTAGTAAAACTTTATTTCCATTAAATAAAAGCATTAATCCATTTTCCTGTTCATGAGTTGTTTTTTTTAGTTATTACCTGAGTTATACTTTTGTTATAGTTTAATGTGAATCAGTCCTCTCAAAAAAAATGTTACTCAGTTTTTCCATTGATGACTTGCTTTTCAAAACGGTGTTTGAATGAACGTATTTACTGGTTCCAGCTGAGGTCCAGCTTGATGGAAATTCACCAGAGTCAATGGTAATTTGGTTATCTAGGCATAGAAGAATGAATCCTCTAGAACAACTTGTCTGACTAAGGAAACAGGAGGTCAGATATCCTTCATAACAAATACGTTCAGCAAAATTATGAATGGATAGTATTCAAAGGGTCCTCTGCATGGAACATTTATTTTTTAAGGAGTATAATATACAAAACATAATTTATCTGTATTCATATACATGGAAACAGAAAAAACTCTATTTTTAGAACTCAGATTTCCAATAATTTTATCCTTAATTTTGTAGGTGGACAATCCAGTGTAAATTAACTTATTTTATGTTAATACAATAAAGCTGTTAATGTATCCAATAATTAAAATGAAGAATAAGACTAGAATCATTTTTTATAGGGAAAAAGACAAGATTGTGCTTAAGATGCCTAGATGTAAGATAATTCAAAAAGTTTTCAGCTGATAACATCTTAATTGTTTTCTAAGTATACAAGGTGAGGTTTTTTGGTCTGGCAAAAGGAAAAATGCTATTTAATACCCAGCTCCGTACCAAAAGTCAAGATGTCACTTAAATGAGTACAGTCCAATTTCAAGATCAGGAATCTTAAGCAGGAAATAGCAGCTTATATTATATAATCTTCTCTTATGCCCACAGTCCTGTTTCTGACAAAGAAGATTTCCCGAGAATTAGACGGTTTTTGCAGTTACTCTGTGTCTGGTTGTGGCAGCCACCATCAAACAGCTGGAGATGTTTCTGGAAGAGCAATGCTCTTAGTGTCTGTTAAGTCTCTGACCTGAAGTCAAGGCTAGTAGCTACATGCTGTTTCTATGAAAACTGGGCATTTCTACGTGTGAGTAATACCATAACCAGCAGTTTGCATTGGCTTGACATGCAACTGACATTGTAGGAAATGTGTAGAGAAGGCTGAAATTGTCAGCAGGTCTGACCTTTTGTAGTGGTAAAAATTGTCTTCACTATGTGACCTTCAGATGTATGTGAGTTTATAAGCACCTCCTCATACTGTGGAGCACCCTAGATTTAAACAGCTTGAGAAAGGATTAACTTTAACTCAGCTTTTTACAGGATTGTGTTCTAGCTTTGTATTCTCTAATCCACGTGTTTGGTTTTACTATATTATCGAAGGTTTTTGACTTGGAGAAAGAAAAAAATCTAAAGGAAATCAGGAAATTACTTTTTAGACAACTTTGTCCATGAGCTTTGTCCTTGAGAACAGCTGAGGCTTTGGATTGTAGAGACAAAATCACTTATAACAGAAAGTATTTTTAAACACATGTTATTCCAAGGTAGGCAGCTGCTCACTGCATGAGTTCTTCACTCACTGCTGTGCTCAGCAGTTAACTTTCACTACTTAAAGGCAATAGGGCACGGAAGATAACTTCAAAGCATATTTTTTCTTTCATTCTTTACTCAGTATTATCAAAGTGATTGTATCTGATAGAAAGTAAGTGATGGAAAACCAACAAAATGCAGCTGAGTTGATTAAGTTTGAGCTCCAAGAAAACACTTTATTCTTAGATCAGTATTAATAAAAACTACTCAAATAAAACTCAGAGCCTCTTAATTAGAAAAGGAATGATCGTCTGTCTGAGATATAGAACCGTTTCCTTTCTTAATTAGAGTATTAATTTCTCCTTTAAAGTCTTCCAGCACGAGTCACATGCAGGTTGCAACTACAAGGCTAATGTGTATGCTTCACTGTTTTTTTACATGCTTCATAGATATGGTCACTTTTGTAACTGCTTAGATGTGCATCTTCTTTACATGGGGAGGACGCCTGAAAAAGACGGCAAATTCAACACATTTCCTTCACACAGCTGAGTTTGTAGCTGTTTCGATGTGACTCTTACGAAAAATTGCTGGGGCTTCAGTTTCATTTTTTCCAGCTCTGACTGTAAGCTCATCATTTTAATTAATTACGTCTCTTTTCCTTAGTAATGAAGTCTTTCTTTTCCTTTTATGACCTCTGAGTCTCATTCTCTATTTTTTGCTTCCTGTAATATATATAGTTCCGTCATTTTCAATGTGCATACACAATCTGTTATTTTGATATTGGTCTAAACCCTCAATTAGGTAAGGCATGTGTTCAGTGAGGCAGCTTCAGAGTACAACTGATGAAGAAATCAGAATACTGAGCTAGCATTCAGCTTGCACAGTTGGTTTTGCTGCCTGTTCTTCCCTTATTTGGATTTGTTGAAGTCCAAGAAACCTGATAAATTGTTCTTCACAAAACTTTAACCCCTTTAGATAGTAAAACTGGCCACTAAGCCAATAAGCATTCATTATTAATTATTATTTCAAGTTTGTTACTTATACGTAACCAACTACGATTATGTGTGTCTTTGTGAATATTAACTCTATGCTTTGGAAATCTGTTCCCAAAATAGAAGAGGTTTGGGGCCATAAAAGTACTTTTCTTATTCTTCTAGATTCTTCAATGTTCAGAAAATATGAAATGAACAAATATTTTTTTTCATATATCTAAGAACAGTAATGAGGCAGTGGCCTATATAACTGAAGGGTTGCTAAAATTGATTGATTAAATAAGATAAACTTCTGAGCAGGTTTCTGGTAATTTGATTTTTGTATTACAGTAGCTATAGGAACTTAAGCTCCAACTAAGATCTGGTCCCTGCCTTTCAGGTTCCACAGTAACTCAGAGTCAAGATAATTCATCCTGCTTTGATTTGCTAAAAAATAAAACAGTAGAAATCGGTAACAGATAGTGGAAGGGTATAGATTCAGAAAGGAAATAGCTGTAACAACAGCTGTGGTCAATTGGAATCTAGGTCTTTGTCTCCTGATCAAGTACCTGTTCATTAGCATGTGCCTTCTTCCTCACGAAATTGCTTAGCTTTTTCTACCTTGTAGGTCTAACGTGAATGCAGTGGTGCTGAGGTATGTTCTGCTTGCCTGTCTCTTGTGAGCAGTCTTTTTGCTCCATACTGAGCAGTGTGGTTCCTCCATTTTGCAATATCTCTTTGAGTACCAACAAGTTTTATGGGACTTGTGATCTTAAATGGCCCAAACTGGTCAGCTGGTTAACTATGGCATGTGTTGATTAGGCAGAGAGGGTTTGGCTGCTGCTTTTCTGTAACTATTGACTATATGTTAAGGAAGAAATGCTTCTGATCTATAATGACTTTTGAGGATTCGTACTTCGCATGACAATTTGAAAAAACTTTCAAAATTATATAAATTGCAGACTGATTCCTGCTCTTTATTATGTCCATATCAAAACTTCTTGGTAGACAGGGATGAAATCTTCTGTAAAGTTCTTCTACTGTAGACATTTCAAAGGTAAGTCCAGTGATGTAAATTAGTCTATGCTTTTAAAAGAACAAGGTCAAATTCAATGTCAAATTAAATTTTAAATTGCTGTTCAAGATATGACAATAGATGTTGTGGGCATTCACTAGAAAAGAGATATTTTATCATTGCATGCCTAATTTTAACTTAATTGGCAGCCTGGGTTGTGTGTGATGAGCAGTTTCAGTTGTCTGGGACATCAGTAGCCTTGGTTAACTAATTTACTGACTACTTAATGGGGAATAATACCTCTCTTTGTAAAATGCAACCATATTACCTAGAATATGAGTGGCTTGTAAAATAGGATGCTCAATCTTTGACAGTGCATGGTAGAGAGTACTTTGGCTGTCTTGGTACTAGGAAGAGCAGACACAGTGCAGAGCGCGGTATATGGAGTGCAAGTGGAATATAGCTTAGCAGTGCTGATTCCATCCTTTGCAGTTCTCAGAATGTGGAACTGAATGATGGGTGTAGAGCTTTTATTTTTCAATGTATGTGAGCTGAAGGCAGCTCATACTAGCTAAGCAGATCTTTGCTTTTCCAGTGATCTCCAGATGAAAAATGTGGAATGAATCCAATGCTGCTTCTGCATGCATAAAGTATAATGATGATTAGCTGCATATCTCTGGTATAACTTGTACTTCTTATAACCTCATTAAAATCCAAGGAATAGTTAGTGAAGGATGAAGTAGTGTCTGTCACTTCAATAAAGGAAAGCAAAAGAATCCTGCAAGCCACTTCTACTGAGAGATCTAATTGATGTGCAGTAGGATCTCGTTTGTTTCCATTGTTATGAGATTTAAAGAACATTAGGTCAGCTAATTAAGATTTATACAGAAGCCCTTCTGACAGAATAACACCCAAAAGTTAATTGGAAAAATATCCATATGATACTAGCATATTCACAGGATTTCTACTTCCTCCAAGTAATTTTTTCCCCCTTTTTTGATTCCTCAACAAAACTGTCTTCAATTGTCGTTTATTTAAGCAGTTCTAAAAGGTGCTGCTGACATATTACTGGAGGCATATGGAATGCACATATTTTACTGTTAAATCTAACAAATAACAGAGTTATGTGAATCTCTAGCAGTGCATTATCATTACAGTAATTAAATTCCTTCAGATAAATGTTTTTGTGGATTAAAAATAAATACTCAAAGGTTGGTTTAATTTTTGCATCTGATTACATCACTGAAATTAAACTTCTAAAGCACTTCTGCAGATTTCAAACTTTTCATATCTCTTCTATTTACTTTAAAAGAAATCTAGTATTAATAAAAATAAAAAAATAAGAGACAAAGTTGCTAAGTGAGAACAGTAAGTTTCTCTGTCACCTAAACATAAACACTTAAAAGAAAGAACACAAAATTAAAGGCAAATCCTGCTTTACTGCATGATAATAAGACATTTTTCTTATCAAGTGTCATCAAGTGAATCTTAACTTCAGCTTGAATTTTATAATTATTATTTATACAATTTTAATATAAATATATGCCATTTCATTTTTCTAATAAGCACACTGGATAGAACAAGCCAAAAAAATCTATTAATATGGGGCTTTTGAGGAAGAAATAAAGCATTTATAGCTGTTTTTAAGAAATGACATATGAAATAATCATTAAGCTGGGGGAATCATATATTTAAAATTCCATTTGGTGATAAGCACCATGTCACTAACGTGTTCTTATATAATTTTTTACATTATTTTTTCAGATGGTTCTTGTGCTGTCAGTATAACCTGTAATGACCTGTGAAAGAGCAGTACTTTATCATGTGGTTGAATTTCATTGGTTTTGTAATAAATGCAGTTTGAAATATTTCATCAGAGTATTGGGTTTATGCTTCTCAATGAAAGGTTTAAGATATCATTGACTTAGTTCCTTGCTTTTGAGCAAGTTTTGTAAATAATATGTTACCTAAAACTTGTCACTTAGTAACCTTGAATTATTTTTAAAGAAGTGTTTTTTCACTTTTCTTTTTGTTTCAAAATGCAATGGTATTCTATTGGGGTTTATTTTTTCATGTTTAGGTTTAGATTTTGGCTTTTTTGTGGGGGGTTTTTTGTGTATCTTTGGATTGGTAAAAGATTATGTATTTTGAAACATAAAATGTATGGTAGAGTAGATAGAAATATCTGCTGCTAATTGACCTTGTAATGACTGATCAGAAAAGAATATCTGAATTGACATCTTGAATTGGAGCAGAAGATAAAGAACAAGAAAGGATTATCTTTATCTGCCTCTAAGAAACAGACAGTTTTGACCATAAAGATCATTGTTTGTAAGAAAGGGATAGACTTTTTTTGTTTCCGTTTGTAAATCAACATGATTTGACATTATGATAAATGTTTGCCATGTCATCATCTTAAAACCACCTAAAGACAAAGCTGGTGCAGAACTTAGTGCCTTTGTGGCACTAAGATTAAGGTTTCCAAAAGCCCTTAGGAAATAGGGAGCAGAGCTCATCATTTTCCAAGGTTCCTTCGAAAACCTGGTGCTGAGTGTATAATAGTACCTTGGGTTTTCTCTAGGCTCTTGATGTTGGTCTAGCTTTCTCCAGCGGTACTTACCTGTCCCCAGTCTCTTTCTCTTCATTGTTTTGTGGTTGTCTACATAGGTACCAAGCTGACAGTAGTGTGTACTCAAAGTTTGCAGAAAACTGTGAGCAGGTCAAGCTTGGGCATTTTACTGCCACCAAGAAAAGCTTTTGGAAAAGACAAATAGTGCAGGATTGGAGATGGTAGAAGTTGACACCGAGACGGAAACTCTTGGGGGTGTTGGTTGGCAACCGGCTGAATATGAGCCAGCAGTGTGCCCCGGTGGCCAAGGGAGCCAATGGCATCTTGGTCTGTATCAGAAACAGTGTGGCCAGCAGAAGCAGGGCAGTGATTGTGCCCCTGTACTCAGCACTGGTGAGGCCACACTTCAAGTACTGTGTTCAGTTCTGGACCCCTCAGTACAAGAAGGACATTGAAGTGTTGGAGCGCGTCCAGAGAAGGGCGACGAGGCTGGTGAAGGGGCTGGAGAACAAGTCCTATGAGGAATGGCTGAGGGAAATGGGGTTGTTTAGCTTGTAGAAGACTGAGGGGAGACCTCATTGCTGTCTATGGCTGCCTCAAAGGGGGGCTGTGGCAGAGCAAGTGTTGATCTCTTCTCTCAGGTGGTAGGACAAGGGGAAATGGCCATAAGTTGCACCAGAGAAAGTTCAGACTGGATATTAGGAAGAATTTCTTTACCGAAAGGGTGGTCAGGCACTGGACCAGCTGCCCAGGGAGGTGGTTGAGTCACCATCCCTGGAGGTGTTTAAAAAACCGGGTAGATGAGTTTTTGAGGGACATGGTTTAGTGGATGACGGGTGCGGTTGGACTCGATGATCTCAAAGGTCTTTTCCAAGTGGAAGATTCTATGATTCTATGAAATAAATGGGAGAAGCTAATGGGAAATACAAAATGATTAAAAAAATGAGAACATATCCAGCATACCCCTACAAGTAGTTGGCATAACTACCTTCACTTAAATAGCTTTAACTTACTAACTTTTATGTCAACAGTAACAGATACTATTCATTGTACTGGGTTGTTCTCAGTGCCCTCCTGGGAGGACCTGGACCCATGCAGACTGCAAAGCTGCTGGCACACACGATGTGGCTGGGTGAGAGAGATGAAAAGGCAGAGGGAGGAGGGAGCTTGTAGTGTGAGCTGAGGCGTCCTGCAAGAACAGAGGCACACTGGCAGGGACATCTAGATTCTTGGGTGGGCTGCACTGTTTTGCCATTCCAGTGTTAAATGAGGGAATCTGAAAGGAATGTCCTGTTCCATGGTTGCACCTTGAGAATATGTCTCTCCCTCCCCTCTCAGGTTTTTTTCTCTAGTTCAAGTTCATGCCTCTAGTCTGTCATTATGAAACTAAGCTTTAGGTTTTCAACTTTGGTGGATCTGATGTAAGGAAAAAAGTAAAGGCACAGATGTACCAAAGCCAGCGATTACTTAAGGTTGCATCAGAGAGGCTTTCTCCCATAGACGAAGTGGGCCATGTGACAATCTGGCAGATAGGCAGGATAGGAAGCTCTGATTGCATAGCTCTGCATATCTGCAAATTCAAAAAAAAAACTAAAATTGATTGTTTTCACATGTAAAATATTTGAGTTGGCTTAAAACTTCTGGTAGTTTTATTCACTAATTGAGTCTTAGTCCTTCTGGACTGTTTTGTTAGAATCAAGGCCAGTTTCCAATCCCTTATAGAGTCCTGACTGGAGACTGAAGTCTTGCATCCTGAGCAGGAACTAAACTGCAGTCATATTTTGTCCATATGAAAGTCAGATGAGTAAATATCTTGTGCCATTCCATTTGTCATTGGTAGTAAATTAAACTAGCTGCAAAAATAACTGTTCATCTGTGAGAAGTAAAACAGGTCTACAGCAATTTTTAAGCATTGGTGTAAGAAATATTAAGTTAAATTGACTAAATTAGTTTTAGGATGTGAATAATTTTGAAGCATTTTCACAACAGAGTATAATGTACCTTTTCTATCAAATGTTTCTGTGATATCAGAAAACGAAATAAATGTCAGTATGACAGTGATTCAGAATAAGCTATTTTCGAGACAAAAAAGAGATAAGAATTGTTTTGAAAAGCTGGTTTCTCACCTTCCTACTGTATTATTTTCAAGTTAGTGCCTAAACAGCAAAGTTAATAAGTATTGCCACACAAACTGTATTTTATCTTGTCAAACTGTTTGTTAGATCACCTTGTAAAACCAACTATTATATTATGAGTTTTGTCTGCCTACTCCAAAATGAATCATCTTTCAGGTATTTTAAAAGGGCTGTCAGCAGCTTTTCATCTGTTATCAGGCAGGTTATGTGTTACGACATGCTAATACAGTCTGCAGAGAAAAGTTGTGGTTAGAATTAAGGACTCTTTCTCTTCTTTCCAAGTTCTGTAAATTAATTGAAAAATTTCTGGGTCTTCCAGGAGGTCATTTTCATAATGTCAGAGAAGTTGAAGAATTCACTCTCTGGCTGTAACTGGAAGCAAGGGGCATACATAAATCTTCAATTTTAGCCCTACTTCTACCAAGAACTTCTAATGGTTTTCCTGGAATACTCATGAGACGTTGTATTAGGACGAGCCCAGCACAGAGGAGGACCCTGTTTTCTTTATTATACAATAAATAACAATTTTAGTTGTCTTCAATGCGTATAAAGAGTCTTATCAGTTACTGTAATATATAAATTATCTTACTGTTGCTATAGTCCCAATAGCTTTTATTACAGACTCCAGAAAATCCACTGTCACTTGCAAATTGCTCTATAAATATTTTTACTTTCAGGCAATGTGTTTGATGCATCATCTTAGTTAAACATCTACCTGCTGACAAATTTAATTATTATTTTATAAATTGGTTAATAATTTTTCAAAGTTATCTATAATTGTTGGGGTTTTTTATAAGGATCAAGAGTTTCAGCTGAAAACAGGTCTCTTCTCTTGAAGAAAGGTGTTATTTAGTATGGTTTTCTATGTATTATATTTACAGAATCGAACTTAAAAGTGCTAAACTGCAACTTCAGTCCAAAAGTATGGTCGTGGACTTGCTTAATTTTAACTCTGTAAGTACTTTTTAGACTTCGGTGGCAATATATAATTGTTTAAAGTATGTAATAAAAAATAATTGATATAGCATATTTCCTGGTTTTGGCTGGGATGAAGTTAATTTTCTTCCCAGGAGCTGCTGTGTTTTGAAATTAGTATCAGAATAATGTTGATAACACATATTGTTTTAGTTGTTGCCAGGTAATGTTTATGTTTGGCTGAGACAGTTTTCTTCCCAGCAGCTACTGGTTTTCAGACTTAGTATGAGAAAAATATTGATACTACACGGCTGGGTTTTTAGTTGTTGTTAAGAAATCAAAGATTTTTCAGTTTCCCATATTTTGCTTGTACCGAGGCACAGAGCCAGGGCAGTTAACCCAAACTGGCTAATGGATTATCCCATAAAAAAACATCACGCTGAGTATAAAATAAGAATTTGGCCAGAGGTTGTGCAGGTGATCTTGATTCCATGTTTGGTGTTCTGCTCACTGCTGTCTCTGTGCTCACTGTGATCTCTCTGCTTGCTGTTGTAGCTGTGATCACTGTGATCTCTGCACTTGCTTCTTTCACTGCTTGGGATGGGCTAATTATTGGGTAGTGAGTGTTTGTATTTTAATATATTATTTTCCATATATTGTTATCATCATCATAATCCTTCTATTGTTCTGTTAATACCGCCTTTATCGCAGTCCACCAGTTTTCCTTTTGTTTTCTGATTCTCATTCTCGTTTCCCCATGGTGGCTGGGGGGGGTAAGAAAGTGGCTGTATACTGTGTTGCTGCCAGCTGAGGTCTAAACTACAACATGTGGTATAGTGATCAATGAAAAGTCTGAGTCAGAAGCTTATAAATCTTCAGAGTCTTTAATAAACAAAAGCTAATTTAACAGCAGCAATAAAAAAAAAACAAACTGGTAGAGAGATTGATTTCTAAGTGTGCTTTGTCAATATGTTAAAGCTGATACTAGGGAACATACCAAATTACAAGGCTAACACAGCCCAGACACACTGTATGAATCAGTTTGATAACACATAGGGGAAAGAAAAGGAGAAGGAAAAAAAAGACACCACACCCTCAGTTCTGAGCCAGTGGATTTGTATCGAGTCAAGTACTGTGTTTTTTTTCCAAAGTCTGACCTGCTGCCCACAATTTCTCACTGGTTTGTTTATTCCAATGCACAACCTATGCTGTGGGACTGGTGCGTCTTTTAAAGGAAGGTTCACAGCCCATTCTCTGTGCTTTCTCTTGGGGCATTCTCTGCAGCTGGGTCTAAACCACTGACTTTATGTTCTACTGTGCATTTAGTCTTTTGAATCCAGAGCTTTGCTGTAGACTTCTTTTCTTAAGACTTCTGTCTTGGACCTTTGCCAGGTCTTGCTGTGGCCACAGCATCCAGCTCCTGATGTGACAGTGTGGCCCAATCACCAAGCCTGAAACAGGCCCTGAGTCAGTTGCAAGTCTGTCATTCTACCAACACTAAGTTCTAATGAACAGTAGTGACACCTCAAATATTCTTTGCTTGTTTTTTCTCATCACAAAGCGCTTATTAGGCCATTTGTCCTAACATTCAATTCCTTTCTATTGTTTTTAAAAGTTAAAAGCTTTGAAGGCATTGCTTGAAGTCTAGCATTTCCGCCTTCCCTTTGGGAAGTAATTATTTACTAAGAATCATCCATGCATTTGATTTCGCACAAGACAAAGGAGTCAATGATCATCTTGTTTAACGGTCGAGGAAATACATGACAGCCTCAGAGACCTAGGAATTTGAATATTTGCTGTCTTGACAGTGCACTGGTCTGTCACTTGGTGTCAGCTAAGGGAGCCATTTTGTGAACTTGTGACAATTTTATCTGTAATACTTCAGTTGGCAAGAAGTCTTGCAAGACCACGTTATGCTTCCCTTGTGTGTCACCTTGTCATCTTAGAGTATCACATAATAATACAACTCTCCATGTTCTTTTCCCATGACAGCCAGCTGAAAATCCTTTCATTTTAAACATGACTTCTGCAGTACAAATGGTCAGCTTAGTAAGGAAAATATTTTGCATTTTCTTCAACAACAATTTTTTTCTATTCATTTAAATTTTTTTTTTGCTTTGGCTGTGTAACACTCACTGGTGAAACATTTAAACTGTGGAACTATGTTTTAAGTAAATTCACTAATTTACATTTGACTATACTAAAAGAATCTTTTTCAATAATACAAGTTGGTACACAGTGATTACCAAAAACATATGCAGGTTTCTCTAAACTTTGAAGGTATCTCCAAGTGCCTATGTATTTGTGTAGCTCTGTACAGGCTATTGACTATGCTTCTAGACTCCTTATATGCAAAAGGAAAGGGTAAATGTGACAGATGTACACTCACATCAGGACTGAACTGAATTTGAGATTGCACATAAAGCCTGCCGAGCCCCATATCCAATCTGCTGCGGTTTGGCTTTTGAGGCAGTTCAAACACGTCGTGAAGGACCTGAGAGGGAGCTGAAGCTCCAGTAACTGTTCTACAAGCTCCACAGTGTTATGTGCTTCAAGGACAGATTGGGTTTCCTTACAAACACAGGACTAAGAGAAGCATTGATGATGATGTTGGTCACATGAAAGCAATACAGTAACTATTCCTGTACTTTCTCCTGCATGAAGAAGATGCCAATTATTCCAGATTGTCTAGAGGTAGAGAGGAGGCATTGCTGTTATCTTAGTGTAGTACAGCACAAAGCAGCAAATCTTGACACACGTTCAGGAGATAAAGGCTATGCAAGTCTATTGAGTAATCAGAGCTACTATTTGTCTGCCCTGGGGAAGGACATTGTTGCATTATGAGTCAGTCTGAAGCACATTGTGACCTAATGTGAAATCAGGGGCTCTAAACAGTACTTCTGTGTTCACATGCATAGCAAATGTTCTCATGAGCAAGCACTCGTTGCATCAGAATTAAAAACTGCATGTGTATCTTTGTAGGTAGGGAAGACTATTTTGTGTTTTCCCAGTCCTAAATACATTAATAATGTCATGATTGATATTTTTTTTTTTGCATCAACATGTAAAGATACCAGTGCATAAACTACAATATGTAATGGATGGTCTTGATCTTTTAAACCGCTTGAGGCTGGAACATTATTGTGTTTTTATATAAGGTATTGGTAGCTAGGGAGAAAGGCAACCCTTTTGATTATAAAATGCATCTCCAGATAAAACTAAATTGCATTTAACTTGGCTGCTTGAATGCCAGTAACATATGAAAAAAAAGACAATAATAAATAGATTATTTATGCACATAGTTTTGGTAGAAAAGAGAGAAGCAAATAGATTTAGAATGTTTTTTCTTTTGTAATACTTGTTAAGCTCCATGGAAAGTAAAATGAGATACAATTTTACTTCTCATTTGTAAAAGCTTTCTTGAAGATGAATAGACAGGAAATATCAAAATATGCAGTTTTTAAGAGAAATGTGTCATAGCATGATTGTATACCGAAATGCTGTTAAGTATTTTTTCTACATATTCCATAAAAAATGCAAAACCATGTACCAAAAACCTTCTCTATTATGTTATCTTCTCTGTCCTATACACCAATTCTAAGAAAGCAATTTTGATAATTTCCCAACTAAGAATTAGAATATAAAGTAAGGGGAAAGAACAATGGCTTCTATTCTCCTTCCTGCTGTGCATCAGAAAAAAGTAACTCTGTTTCCCTATTGCATATGTGAATCTTGTCTATTGAGACATGGATATGTCTAGAACAGAAGGATATATCTTTGACATCAGTTTCCTAGTCTAGAGTCAGGGACCACCAGGCACCAGTGTGGTACAAAATTGCCACTGGATCAGGAAAACAAGCAATTGTATAGAGAACAAGAATTTGCTAAAGTCATCTTTAAGTTTCAGCTTAAATTATCAAGAAGTCCCAAAGACTTGTTCTTCTAAAGCTATTGCTAGATAAAAGGATTTAAAAAAACCCAAACAAACAAAAAAAATCCCCCCAAAAAACCCAAGTAAAGCAGATAAAAAACCAAAATATTTTATTTCAAGATGTTCATGTTTCCGTATTTCAGCTCACAGTTATCAGTGATAGGTTGGTTATTTTTGTATATATAATGTTTTTTTTGTATATATAATGAAGAACATGTTAAGGCTGGAATTTTTCAAAGATAATTAGTTCAAATAACATGGAAATTCACTGGGTGAAGCACCAAACTCTCACATGTTTTTATATATTACAACCTGATTGACCAAACAGACCGTAACAAACTTGAACTGTTGTGGTAAATTGTTCCAATCAGGCAGATCTTAAGAGTCCCTGAGTACTCGTTAGATATGATACAGTCTGCACAAAAATCTGTTTATTGTTGTGTGCCTAAATAAAGTTGCAGATTTACATGATATGTTGAAATAGAGCAAGAGGAAATATTATAGGCAATTTAATTAATTAATTTTAAGATTAGCAAACAATATTTGCCTCTAACCAGTACAGAAACAATTACCCCTGTATTTAAAGCTTGAAACAAATCCTATAGAAATCAAAGAAAAAAAATTTCGTTGCGCCCTGTGGGCCACCAGGTTCCTTTTCACTCTCAGACAACGTGCAGAACATTCTGAAATTCCATATGCGTGTAATTATTTCTTAGTTGGTACCTCCAGAGTTAAGCTGGGAGAAGGAAAATCACTGAATTCCTTCACATCATGACTGTACCAGAAGATACTGTTATAGTAGTGTATTAGCTGCTGTAACACAGGTAGATTTTGGAGCTGTAACTCCTGGCTTTGCGTTGAGTAAACTAGAATGGAATCAAGTCCAAAGGGTATGTCTGGGTCCCGCTTTTTGAAGCATCTGGTTGTGACTGTTATCCAAGATGAGCTTCTGGCCCATGTGATCCAGTCAGCCCACTTTGGCTCAGTGAACTCAGCCCGTCTTGCTATAACAGAAGATATGGGAGACACGTATAAGGGATTTGGGTTTGGGCAGGATGTGAGCTATATCCTCATAATGTTCTACAGTCATGTTAGTATTAACATGGAACTGTGTACTTCACAGGGGCATTGATTTAAATACAGTCTCACAGGTGCACCAAATATCTAAATAAACAATGCCAAAATATCTCCCAGTCTGTCTTTTAAGAGGTGCAGTCATCTTACAAAACAAATCGTGCACAGGCTGTTTCCCACTCAACCTCAGGCTGAATTGGGTGAATTAAGAAGTGATTTTTGTGATGAAGAGTCCTCACTTTCCCAGAGTTCAGAGAAAATACAACACGGTACAATGCATCTTTTCCTCAAACACACAGGTAATGAACCCTGAAGGAGGAAGAAAATATAAGCAGATATTCAATGGTTAGGTATGCTCATAACAGAGTACCAATTTTGTAAATTGTATGGTGGTTTTGTTCTCTGTATTACTGTGTACTTGACATTGAGAGGAGATAAAACATAATTTACTTGTTGCTTGAGGCAAATTCAGTGAAGCTCCCTATCAAGTAAAAATTCAGTACAATATTGCCATTGTTATTCATGTGCTTGAAATGTGATGAAATACATTCACCTCTCAGATCTCCTTTGTGGCAGACAAAGTCATTTGAATATTTTCTTTGAAACTGATAATGCACTGTAAGCAGCTATTTTAATGGGACTGAGAATTAACATTAAACAATTTCCAATATTTTTGAGGCTTTTTAATGTAATATTTACCAATATTCAGCATACGGATTTTCCTTGATTGTACCCAGAAGGGAAAAATGTTTCCACAGTGACTAATGATCTTTTTTTTGTAATCGTAGTCAAATAGATATTTTCTTCAACTTGAAATAGTGACAAGGACAGATACTGAT
This sequence comes from Dromococcyx pavoninus, assembly GCA_033558185.1. Taxonomy (NCBI): domain Eukaryota; kingdom Metazoa; phylum Chordata; class Aves; order Cuculiformes; family Neomorphidae; genus Dromococcyx; species Dromococcyx pavoninus. The sequence continues at coordinate 1,799,629 of JAUMJL010000201.1, read as the reverse complement.
GATAGCAACTGGGAATTAGGACTATAAGAAAGGCAGAAATATGAAGAAAAATAGGAGTACAGGTCAAAAAAAAGGTCAGCTGTCTCTTCCAGTTTTAATCATAACTCAAAGAGCTAGATTCTAGAGAATAATGACAGGTTTATGGGGAACCTCCTGCTAAGAATATGATACGCACCAAACAGACTGCTTCCAAAAAGTGAGGCAGGTGAATTGACTTGTTATTGGGAAATAAACCCTGTGAAGCACTGGAATTAGCAAGGCAGTTAGAGTATCATATCAGAATATCAATACAGTAAAATCTAAGAAAACCATTTTTGAAAGTTAGAAAGTAGTTTTCTCATGACGCCTGTTGTCATGGTAGGACAGGTTTCCCTAGTAAGGAAGAAAGTGCATGCAACCAGAAGGGTAGTGTTCAGGTTTTTATTTCTGCTGAAATAAAGACTTGCCTTCAAATTTCTTAACATCTACCCATGGAAAAAGACAAGGCAAGATAAGGTTGTCTAGTCACCTTTAAGCTAGCTGTTCCTGATGTTTTTGCCTGCTTGACTTATTCTTTGGGCCTCTACCACCTCTGGGACAATTCATTTATGTCACCAAATATTCTATCCTGCTGTGTCCTTTTTTATGCCATAGCTTGTTTCAACATAATTCAACAAAAGATTGATGAGAAGATAGCTATGGTAACACCTGTGTTAGAGTTCGGTCTGAATGCAGCTGTTGAAAAGCTGAGGCAGACTTAACAAAGATGCCATTAGTTAAAAGCATTGTGCCTTTCCTCCCGACAAGGCCTGACAGCTGACTGCTGATTAAAAGTTACAGTCCTTTTTCCCTAGGAAGCTCTGAGGCAGGGTGGAATGAAGAAGAAAACTTCAAAGCAGTCAGAACTTCAGAACTGTGCTTTACAAATGGGTGGTGCAGGATAAGTAAACCAAAAGAAAAGAAAGCAAAATGAGTGCATGAGACATTTTCCAGATAAGCTTCAGCGTATGAAGCTAAATTTGGCAGGCAAAGGACACCCTTTCTGACTGATACTTCTGTGTACAAGTGATTGCTGGCGTGCATCATGGTTAGGGTACTGAAGTGTTTCCACCTTGTGAGAAAGAACCTTTTAAGAGAGTTGATCCACTTAGAGTTCATTGCCTAAATGGCACCTAAATAATGATCATTAAAGGTAAGTTAATTTCCCTACTTGCAATGTCTAATGTAATTTTTCTTTCTGACTTAGCAAAGTACAAGGAAACAATATTGAAAGCAAGGCAAAGATGCATTTTCTCTAGCTTACATTTACTAGTATTTTAAAGGGTGCAATTACAAGAAAATGAGGGGAATCAACTGGTAAAAACTGAGGGGCAAAAGTGCTTAGTGATAACCCTACAGTAAAGACAAGGCTGTCAATGGCGTCATGAAGTTGAAAAATATTGCTGCTGTTCAAACCACAGAGTGTGGAAATACATGTAAAAATAGGACTCTGCAATATGTTCAGGATTTTATGCATTTGGAGAGAAATACCACATTGTGGCATTGGATTGATAATTATTTCTTTATTCACGAAAGAAAACACATTTTTCTCTTGCAAGTGAAAATGAGACCTATTAGTACTGGCAAAACCAGGGATTATTGTAAATAACGAGAAAAAAATCCTCATTTTAATCAGAAAATCATTCTTCCTATAAGAAAAATCCTTAGTGCTGTACAGAGTATAATACTTTCCCTCTATTATCTGCAGTACTGGGTTTGATGAAACTATGTGGCCAATTCCAGAAAAAGGTCTTCCAACACACCTTTATGTTAAAATTACTATGCCTCAAGTCAGTTTCCATGTTGCCAGTGAATAGACAGTTTAATCACCTGATCCTTCCCAGTCCTGCCTGCTTTATATAGCTAATAAGATCAATTTCCTGTTGCTGTGTCTACCTTCAGTTAAGGGTTATACCTTTAAGCCTTTTAAATAATTAATTTTCGTTGAAATGTCAGCTGTGACTCTGAGGCCCAAAACTCAAGGGTTGTTAATAACTTTCAGGGACAGATTTACAAAAGTTATCTTTCTGACCCATGTACACTAAATACAGCTTGAGCATAAAGAGAGCTAAATGAAGAAAATCAAAGTGAAATAAGCATACCTCTGAAACAGAATGTACTAATTTGGTTAACAATAAGAGTCATTCCTAAAGATGTACCTGCAGCGGTCTGTGGAGCACACGTTTTGAAGGGAACTGGCCCTTTGTTTGTGATGATATGAAGGACCCCAAGGAAAAGTGCTGATCTTCCCAAAGCTTCTAGGTTATTTGGGGCTGCTGCTTTCAGTTAAATTGTTTCTTTTAGAGTGCCTTAGGACACCAAAAACATCAGCGGTTCGTTGCTGTTCAGATGCTGTAGGTATGAAGTTAATACGCTCCATTGAATGCACATTCAAATTTACTTCTCTATAAACAGGTGAAATAGGAATTAAAACATTGTTGCATTCCTTCCTGAGGCAAAAAAGGATGTACTGATGAATTGACAAGTACTGTCAGTTAAAATGCTGTCACTGAATTTTTTCTAACTGAAAGATTCTTTGTTTGTGTACCTTTCTCTCATATCTATATTTCTGACAATACAGTTCAGCTTAAGTTGCTAGCTGGGATTATTTATCCGCACTTACAATCAGATGGAGTTAGCTTTTTTCCCCACTCCGTTCCCAATCTTTTTTTTCCATGAGCTTTGTCCTTCTTACTGCAATTGGTATAATGGGCATGATGATTTTACACTTACACAGCATGCAACTAGTTTGAAAATACTCCAGTATATTGTTCTGAAGTATAAAGATGTATATTTTCTGCATAACATTAACTTTCATTTTTAAATGTAGAAAGTTAAAACTCCAAACAATGTAGCATATTATGTTGTGGAGAGAATTTAATAGCTAGCAAAATGTCATGCGATTTCAGCTTTTGTTTTGCATTAGAAAAATATCTCATTTCTATGCAATTTCTCTTATTATTTAATACAGTGTAGTTTTCAGCTTAAAATTTCCCTATATTTAGATTTTGTTAAAATTCTGTATTAATTTTTACTTTCAAAATAGTTTTGGTATATTAAAGATATTTTGTTATAAAAACAAAGAGAGGTTTTTTTAAAGGAACTGTGAGATGGTATGACATCTCTAAAATGTTGAATAAGTCATGAAAGAGCTCATTGCTTATTTTGAATTTTGTTTGTGTGACCAAATGAGTAAAGAAAAGAAGTCTAGCCTATGTAGTGAAAAGGATGACTCCTTAGAAATATTTCTTGCTAGAGAGATTCAAAGTACTATGATCAAATGGAAGAATAAATAGAGAAAAATAGTTCTTCAGTCAAGGTTTCCAAAGACACAGTGAGCAAAGGAATGTAGATTCAAAGTGACTGTTTCTAGATGGAAGAGATTTTTCATGCACTTCAGTGAAAATCCTCTGGCCTCCTGCAGAAGAATTCATAGTTCAATACGGAATAGTAACCAAACACACCTGTACATGAGAAGCCTGGTAGCAGAGTCCATGCGATGATGGGGTCCAGGAGGACTGCAGAGCTTTGGACAAAATTTGATAAAAATTGGGTCTGGTTTACCTTGTATAGACTGGATAACAGTTCTGCTATGGCTACCTCATTGTGGAATTCTAGTTTAATTCCTCAGATGTCATAGATATCATGCATATCCTGTTTCATAGAATCATAGAATCTTCCAGTTGGAAAAGACCTTTGAGATCATTGAGTCCAACCACATCCATCATCTGCTAAACCATGTCCTTCAAAAACTTATCTACCCGTTTTTTAAAAACCTCCAGGGATGGTGACTCAACCACCTCCCTGGGCAGCCGTTCCAGTGCCTGACCACCCTTCCTAATATCCAGTCTGAACCTCCCCTGGTGCAACTTATGGCCACTTCCCCTTGTCCTATCACCTGTCATTTGAGAGAAGAGATCAACACTCGCTCTGTCACAGCCCCCTTTCAGGCAGCCATAGACAGCGATGAGGTCCCCCCTCAGCCTCCTCTTCTCCAAGCTAAACAACCCCAGTTCCCTCAGCCGTTCCTCACAGGACTTGTTCTACAGACCCTTGTCCAGTCTCATCACCCTTCTCTGGACACGCTCCAGCACTTTAATGTCCTTCTTGTACTGAGGGGCCCAGAACTGCACACAGTACTTGAGGTGTGGCCTCATCAGTGCCGAGTACAGGGGTACAATCACCTCCCTTGTCCTGCTGGCCACACTGTTTCTGATACAGGCCAAGATGCCACTGACCTTCTTGGCCACCTGGGCACACTTTTTCCTTCAGATGCATTTGAGGAATCTGATTCTGAGATGTATTACCTACTTCTGGTTTGCTGTCAGATATGAGGAGTGGAACATCATTCTAGAACATCACTCCAAAGTTAGATGGGAAAATTCCTGGGTATGGAAAGAAAAAACAAATGAACTTGCTGTGCATTTTAAATTATGGCTTCATCTTTGTTTATTCAGCTTTGCTTTATTAATATTGTTATTATTGATTGATTTAATAAGTCTGCAATCAAAATCAATAGCCATGCCCTTCAAAGCTCTGTTTACTGGGAAAATAAGAAAGGAAAAAAAATTATTTCTCTCATTTTTGTTGTCTCTGTACAGAAGACAGCAGAAAAAAGGGGGTAAAGAAAAGACGAATAAAATTTATCTTAGCTTTTGGAGTAGTGCTTACTACTGCAGTGAAGGCCAAGTCCTAGTGGCTTAGCTCTAATTTGGGTTGGTATATAGCTGTTTTCCCTAAGGCAATGTCTGAAGAGGCACTATGACCATTGAAGTGGTATTTAAGAGGTTACCATAGTGTATGTCTTCTAGAGTGCAGGAGCTAGAGACCTCTACCAGCTGCTTAGACTTGAATATATCCCTTAACAAAAGTGTCTTAACAGCATTTGGCTGGATGATTGGGTGCTTTGTTTACGCATATCGTCCCTGTCCAGGGCTGCTAGCAAGAGACTAAAGGATTACAGGGACTACAGTAATGATAGATTTTCATGAAAAAGTGGTTATTTTCATTATTGAGCTCCTTACATTATTGAGATCCTTCACCTTTTTCCCCTGAGCCTTCAGAGAGATGTATGAACCACCCAAGAAAAAAAAATAGTGTGTGACTACAACAAGCACTGGCACATCTCTCTGTCCTCTCATTGCCTGGAATGCCTGTAATCACATGGCTACTGCTGTTTGGAGGGCTTTTTTTTAAAAAAATAGGGGAATAGAAAGAAGACTTAGCATCTTTGTGAAACAGCCACAGTCCCAAAATATGCAATAGATCTGTGCTGAATTACGTGGTTTTAATGCCACTGTTATAAGTTGTTTATGGTAGAGCTACCCATGCTTAATTGCTGGATTGCAAAATTAGGGCTAAATCCATGAGTTGTCTTGCTTTTGGTCTTTCATGTGTATCAGCTATCCAGCTCCCCTCAGACAAAATAATTTCTTTTTTTTCCTTCACTTAGCCATGGCATGTGGCTGGATAGATATACAAAAATGAGGAAACTTCTAGTGTTCTGTGGAGATTTCATCACTTCCCTAGATAAAAATCTATATCTGTACTATTTCAAATTACCTCCTTTTGTGCTAGAAAAATATTTGAGATGAGCAGAGAAGCAGTCACTTACTACTTCTTCTGAGAAGAATTTTCCTGTAACTGTTCTCATTTTGGGCCAATGCTCTTAAATGACAGTGGGATTTCATTTTACTGATGGAAAAGAATATATACAGTTAATTCTATCTGGTGATACCATTAACTAATAAAAAATTCATCGTCTGTTGATGATATATAGTTATCAAATAACCCATAGCATAGCTTGCACTATTAGTTTTGGGAAGACTTTAGGCAATACACAAGAGAAAATATAAAACTATTTTTTCAGTTTTATGTCTGCTTCCAGTTTTAATGGAGTCAGATTTTGACGGGTTTAAGAGCATTACTATTGACTAATTTTATAACTGGGTTGTTGTGGGTTATTTTTTCAGTTGACTTGATATTATGCTGTAACAAAGGCTCCTTTTACATTCTTGTAAAATAGTGAAGTAACTCAACTGGGACGACAGTAAAGAAAGAAAGAAAGGCAAGACTTGTTCTTCCTTACTTTCCTTTGGATCCTAGAGTTTTACTGCATGAGCATCTTAATAAAATAATCTTATTCTTGCAGAAACCAAAGCAAATTCCAATAGAAACAAACCTTAATAAATTATAAGGGGAAAAGGTGATTTTCTCTTCTAGTGTCTTAGTTCCATGAGCCAACTCTTGTGTGATCTACAGCATTTAATGTTGTAGGAAACATTTTATGTGGGTTTTGAAAGACGAAAGCATAATTATTTATGAAGTACTCCCAGTGCAGTTCTTAAAGAAGAACTACGGAGTCGTAAAGGTTTTCTCTAGATCCAAGGTCACTACAGCTACATTACACGGAGAGAAACTTTAGGGAATCATTTGATGATAGAAATGTTCAAGGGATGTGGACCAGTAAATAGAGGGAAATGAGAAACATTGATCTGAAGGTTAAAAATCAATAAGATACAATGGAAATTTGAGGAGTAAAGGATCAAATAGAGAATGAATAAGTTACAATTGTACATGTGGTAAAAAATAGAGCTTATACGGAAGATGTGTGGAAGACCACAATGTGATTAAAGTGAGGTATAATTTGATGAGAGAGAACTTCCATCAAGAAAAAGGAGAAAAATGATAGCATTTTGGGAGTTTAGTCAGGACAGAAGGAAAATTATGGTTTGAAGGTTTTGGATAATCAGTAGGTGATGGAGAAGTAATTTAGGGTGGTGATTTTAGGTGGTTGAACGCCTGGGTTGCTTGGTCTAAACTTCTAAATTGTCTTGGACTCCTCCTATTCCTAGAGAGAGATTGCTAGAAATTCATTTGTCTGATAGTTGAAAATCTTGTAACATTCAAACTAAAGATATTCACAGTCCATTTTGTAATATCTGACAGCTATGCTGATCTGCTGAAGTCAGCTGAGGTGCCATGCGTTATTTCAACCAGATGTCTAATGAGGACGTAAACAAGCCAAACAAAAGGATATTGGCTGTCAGTGTGAAAGAGGCAGTTTAACTGTGAAGGAAGAAAACGGGGAGTGTATGCTTTCTTTTAATATCTGAAAAAACAATATTGTGATTTACTGCTTTATTATTCTCATGGTTCTTTTAGCCTTATCTAGTGTTGCAGGATTTCTGAAAGGCTGTTTATAGAGTTTTAGATCCTAGAAGGAAATACTGTAATTTGGTTTGGTCCATAAATAGTTCCTCAAATGATTAGAAATGGAGAAAGTAGTGGGAATTAGGATGGATTTTTTCTTTGAAAAGAATAAGAAATAATTAATGCTGAAAAGCATTAATTTTTTTAATAGTTTTTGTGTAGTACTGGCACAGTACTGGAAATCTCTTTATCTGATTTTATTGTTTGTAAAGTATTTATTTTCCTCTTGATTTTAAAATTCCAGGATAACCCTGAGAAGCAAATGCCAAAATTTTGATAAATGAAAAGCATCTGTGACTCAGGAATGAGAATCTCAAAGAATCTTTAAGATTTAACATGATTTGACACGACGTTTTGCTGGTGGACTTCCAGTAGGAATTATTCTGCCTCAGTGAAGCACAAAAACTTAGAGGAAACTTTGTACTCAGCTCTTCACAGTAGCAAATTTCAGTAGAATCTAGAGTGTTACAGTCCTAGTAACAGAAGTAACAGAAGGGCTATGCTGTTCACCACTAACAGTTACTTTTTGGAGGACAGTTTATCCATGGATTTAGAGAGTAGCAAAGATGAGACAGAAATTGCCCTGGGAAAAACCCAGGAAGTTGTCAGAAAGGTTTTGGAAAAATCTGGGGAAGTATCTCTGTACCCTTCAGGATGCTGCAATCACAGGGACAGATGTGACTACAGAATGAATTGAATTTCTCAGTTAAATCCCAGCTGCTTTGGAAAAGTAATGCTTCCTGGGTCAACATAAAGGCGGAACAAAATAATTTGATAGTGTTTTTTGAATTATTAATTGTATAGTAAATATCTTGCAAATGTTTTCTTAATCTATGTGTTTTCAGCACATTAGTCCTGATTTCAAGAAATATATTCATTAATTCACTAGGTAGCTTGGACAAACATCAGAACAAAGATTATCTGTTATAATTTTCCTTGGCCATTGGTTACCTATGGTACAACACTGGGAATCTAAATCAGATCATACCCTTGCTGTAAGCTAAGTGAAAGGCTGATTACATTCTTACAAGAAAAAGCACATTTAGTTTAGTGGAGATTTTTCAGATTATATTATTCATTGGATAAATATTTATGATAGGTAAATGTTTTCAGATACTAAACAACGCATAGCAACATTCATATGCATTAAGTTACAGTTTATTGTGTAAACACTCTGCTCCCACAAAGAAGTATTTTATGCAGATACACCTACTGAAGACATAGTTAAAATTTTCTAATTAATTTTCACTAAAAAATCTAAACCTTTTTGAACAATCTATGTTATTAGTTGACTAGAGATAAGGGAAAAAGTTTTTCACTTCTTTCTGTTGCCAAGTTTTCTTTAAAATTTTCTGAGTGCTTTCTCATGGTCATTCAGATAGTATACCCTTTACAGCAGATAATAGTAGGTAGCCCAGTTTTCTTTCAAGTTTTCAAGACAGATTCCAGAGGGAGATGGGACTTGGAAAGACCAATGTCTTGCTAGTGGTAGGATATATTACGTTGTAACATATACAGTCAATAAAATTAGTACCTTGCATGAAGCTGGCAACAGAAAGAGATTTTGAGCAGGTTTCCCCTAAAGAAAAGGAAGAATTTTCAGAGATGAGTTTTAAATAAATCTTTAGACATTTGGGGTTGAAGTCCGTAGTATAAAGACAAGCATCTGATCAGGAAACAATGACAAAATGTCTTGGATATCCATCACAGCACTATTTTTTACTCTGATGCCTGTATTTATTATTCATTTCACTCTTATTTCAAAAAATAATAGCGCTTTATGATGTGTCTTAAGATTTTTCTGGCTGCAGTATCTGTGTGTCAGTGTAATCGTGCAGGGCACTTACAGAATGTGTCTAAACAGATGAAACATAAAAATAAGTATGAAGCTTAGTTGTACATTATGTTACAAAAGAATAAAACAGGCATAAAACCAGATGTGGCCATTGGGAGTTCTACACAGACTGAGCTTCTTTCTTGTGCTGTTATCTCTGGAATACTTTAGAGGGTTTTGAGTGAGATTTGTATCCAGTACTTTCCTTCTTTTATGCTAGAACTGATTTTGACAAAGGTGGATCATTCTGTATTTTCTGGTAACAGCTTTCTGCTCCAATCCAGAACTGAACACTTAGATTCCGTAAGCTTTTTTAAAAATATGCTATTTAAAAAAAACTTACAATCCTATAGGTTTGGTTGAGTTGTTTACAATGCTATTGGTATAAGCTAAAAGCAGACTGTCTAATCATGGATGTTTCATTTACGTTCACCTGTCTTGCTTGCTTATGGTATCTATGACTCTTTTTCATGCATCTGTGTGCTGAAAAGCATTTATATTTGAAGAGTTATATAGTGAAATTCAGCAGCTTTTCTTGTTATTCTTACAAATTGCCACCAGCGTACCAGCTGTGATCATCCTTTCTACAAATAGGTCAAACTGTATACAAAACCTGAAGTCTGAGTTTGAAGAAATAGAGGTTCACTAGGAAAAAAAGAAATGTAATCATAAGCTTCGTCCACTTTTTTTGTGGTTAAAATTAGGATCAAATGGAAAACATACAATCCTGCTGAATATGCAGATCATCACGAGTTTTACGATTTTAGTGCTTAATTCATGATCCAAAACTAAGCAACAGTAAGTGCACCATCTGGATAGTTAATGATTATAATCTCTTTTGAGTTCTGTTACCATGCTTCCCAGAGTATATTTTTCTCATTTATGTCCCTTTGTCAGTCAGTGTTAAAGTTGAGCAGTCATGTGGTTATTTAGGACTTCATTTTGGTGAGGGAAATTATAGATAATGTTGATTGCTTGCAGAAAATTTGTAAGATTGTCTCTTTCATGCATTATCAACATTTCAGTATGTTCCACTTAAGTTTTTTCAAGATCTTCCAAAAACTATTGCAAAATTGAGAAAAGAAATGGACTTTTAAAGAATGTCTTGTTGAAAGCTCTGAAATGAGCTATAATGATTCCGGCCCTGGTTCATGACCCGTTGTGTTGTGGTCACTTAGTTTAATTGCAGTGACCTCTCTAATTTTCCAGGAAGAAAGAATGGCCTGTAAATATCACTGAGAGCACACCATGCAGAGCATGATGAGTTTTCAGATATTTTCCTTGGCCATAGGCAGGCTAAAATTGTTCTCTAAGAGTAATGGGAACCTATAAGCAGGATGACTGCCACACTGAATAAATAGGACATATGTAAAAGACAGATGTATGATAAAACGGTGATATCTTTACCAGTGGCAGCGAATTTTCACACTTTATGTATTGCAACATAAAATAGATCTTTGAGAGAAGGTCCAGGACTTTTGGATGCTGCAGCCTGTATTGTGTGATTCACATTTAAAAATTCTTCAGCAATTCAGCCAAAGCGTGCAGAGAAATTGTATTTGTTGGAACCACAGGTAAAAGATAGCACGAAGAAGTAGATGCAGTGTTTTTCCTAGAGTCAACTCACGTTTAATGAATTTCTAAAAATGAGGTTTTGAAAACATTCCTTTCACTTTGTGTGGAGAATGATATTCCGAGTTGTCCTGTGTAAGTTACTAGACTTGACAGAATTATTGTGAGTCTATCTTATTTAACTTTCCTTGACATTTCTTTATGAGCTATTTGTGACACATTTGTGGTGCATTTTGGCTACTATGCAGACATTAAGGTTGTAACTTACATACAGACTATGTATTCTACATTACCTGCACACCTGGGATTCTATTGATCTCTGCTGGTTACTTGTTTGTGTGTGTTGCAAATAAAAATTTGTTTTGCTCTTTAGATACCGTTGTCAATACCTTTTTTTCTAGCATAGTGAATCAGTCTAATAATTCAGGTAGTTCTATGCCTGAGGATTAAAGAGAAATGAATGGAGAGAAAATTCTGACAATTTGTGTAATTTTTGTTATTAGGAAGAGATTGCTCTCTTGTTTCAGACCCATTAATTACTTATGGTGCTAGCTTCTATGCAATTAGATTGTTGTTTGGCTCTGAAAGGTTATGAGACTAAGAAAATAAAGGACCTTTTCTGCCTACCAACTCTAATTTTCTTGGTTTCAACTAAGCAAGCTTTGTGAAATGTTTGAGCTAACCTTTTTATTGTGCAGCAAGGTTGCAGAGGACTAGTGATGGAATGACGGGACTGATTATATCACAGATTAAAAAAGTAATTAAAATGGGGGAATTTTCAAACCCACTGGCATTTTACTACTACCTACAGAAGTAGAAAAGGTATATTTGCCACTAATATAAAATTTTTACACAAAAGATTAGACTTCTATGTCTATGGTCTGTGTCTGATTTTGCTAACATATTTTTAAGCTGAAGGAGGGAAATTTGATAACTGTTTCTCTTTTTTTTATGATATATATTTGCCAAAGCTTTTGCAGGTATTTAAAATACAGTGTTGTGGGATTATGCTAAATTTGAAACATCAGAGCATACCTAATACTTTCAGATACCCTTATAATCTGTAAGACAATAATTTTCAAGAGCAATATTTCATTTTCAACAGTAACTAATGTCTGAATCTGGTAAAATATATTTCCACTTCTGCATCTATGAACTTCGGTAAAAAAGTATGTGAAAACACAAGGAGCAGTGAGAGTGTTGTTTCATAAGGTCCTCTCATTATGTATTAGATTCTGTACATATTTTGAAGTATGCCACTCCACAGTGACAACTCAAAAATAATTTGTGAAAGCCTGAAACACTGTAGCATTTCAGAGGTAGAAGTAGAATTAAATATCATCAGGTGAGATACCCTCAGTTTTGACTGAAAAAATTATTAAGATGGTAGGCTACCTGGACAAAATAGATGCTGATTGAGAGGGTCAGCCTTGTGTGAGATTTCAAGTATATAGTCATTTTTAGATCTTGTATACTTGGCTTTGCAGGCCCCTGTAGAGATTAGCTAGATCAAAGCCAAAGTGAATGAAGTCTCTGGAAGTACTCGTGTTTTTCTACCATCCCAGAATTGTATAACAGATAGTTTTAGAGACAAGCTTGTTCTTTTAGCTTGAGAGAGGCATTGTTCAAATGTGTGGGGAAAATCTAGCTTTTCCAATTAAAACTGTATGTGTTTACTCCAAACCATTTGACAGCTAGCCTGAGACTTGCACTGCTTTGAAGGGGTTTACCATTTCCAGATAACCCTTTTGCCTTTAATGTGAAAAGACCTGTCAAAGTCTTTCAAAATATTAGATTCTCTTAGAATCCCCAGTATAGATTTCCTTCCACCTAATGACATGCGCTAAAAGGCTTAAGCTGAAGTGAAGAGATCACAGGCTGCCATGTATTAATGAAAACAAGGAACAGAATCAGGGATGGAGCCTTCCAGCAGAGGTGGCAGTTCACTACTGTGGCAGACAACTGGGTATGTGCATTGATATATATATATATATATATATATATGAGAATTACTACAGAATCCACATTTTTTTGTTTACACACTCTTGTGTACCTTCTTTCCCTCTTAGGAACCCATTTTCCTGGCCAGATTTCCTTACTTACGTTCAGAATTTGAAACTATCCCAGACAGTTCAGCAGTACATGCTTTGGGAGGATGCTGAGGGTTGCTAACTTCCAGGCAGGTGAGAGGAAAGGAAGTCTTCCATCATATATATTTCTCAGCTATACTCAGAGTAGTCAACATCAACCGAGGAACAGCACTACTTGCATAATCACCTTTATAATTTATATACTTTTAGTTTTATATATATTCCTTTTGCCAGATCTATAATTAACTATTAATATGTCTAATTGTCAGGTCTAGTTTGATTAATAAATCAATTTTCTGTCAGTGATGTTATGATTATGTCTTTATCTCTACTTAACCTTGCACTTAATGAACAACAATTCTAACTACCAGTTAAATGCATTGAATTAATGGACGTATTGTCTTTGACTTGGTTTTCGTTTTTCTTACCCACATTTGTATATAGCTTTTCTGTGAAGGAGATCATTCTTACCTCTTAACACACCTTCAATTTCTTTATTTATATAATGCAAAATTTGTAGGCTTAAATTTTCTGTGCTCATGTTTCTACAGAAACAGAAATTGAAATAAAGCTAAAAGAAACAAGCAACTTGGCAAGTGTAGGTACCTAGATTTGGAGAGGATTCCCAGCAAGGTTACAATTAATGTAGTCAAAAACTCCTCGTTTACTAATAAGCATATTCTGAATCCCTCATGGATATATTTTGTGTCAGCGATATGAGTTTTCTTGAAAGAACTGTAGGGAATAATTGTTCTTACATCCATATTAGAGATTCTCAGTTCCTTATGTCACTGCTCATTGAGGTGTGCAAACAAAATCTTGTCATACAAACATGGCTTGAGACCAAGAATATAGGCAAAACAGACTGCAGAAACATCAGGATTGTGATCATGGGATAAATTTGTTATCCTGAAATTTGTGCTGTCTCTTCATTAGACAGCTCCAACACCCGCTGAGTTTGGGGCAGCAAAGCTCACACTGATTGAAGCAATGTGCCATACTGAAAACTTAAGATTATCCTGAGATGCCAAAATGTGTAGAACAGGGGTTTTCAAATGGTAGTATTCTGTTTGTATGCAATAGTGATGTTTGATTTGGTCTTTCCTACTAGATATCTTAGAATGAGCTGTGTAGGAGAGGCAAACTGTAACACTGAGGTAGTCTAAAGCATGTACTATATTAATGAAATAAGCAGAATTTAATAAATGGAAAATTCTTCCAATATTAGAACTTACATTTATTGGAATCATATAGTAAAACTATTCAGTTGGAAAAAAATCATAAATAGCCTACTATTGCCTCTAGCATTTCTTGCATTGCATTGAAATGGCTCTTCAAAAAATTATAGAATATATTAATACATAGATTGACCACAGACAAAAAATATATTTCTTGGAATGCTGTTTATAGCCTCACAAAAAAAGAGAAAATTATGAGTTTGGGGAGCTAAGTGACATCTATATTTTAAATATTGCTGTTCCTGTATTTTTCTTCCATTTGCCTTTTCCTTTTTGTTACTTAGGAGAAACTAGAAATGAATACTAATTAGGGGTACAATAAATGCTTGATGTATACTACACTTTTCCTTTTAAGACAGCTTCATGTTTTTTTTTCCTTCTAGAGGTGATAATTTCTCGCTACGGCTGACTTTGTTCATTATTTTTAAATGAATAAGTATTCTTTGACAGTAATCTAAAACCAAGCAGACATATATTGATTGTCTTAACAATACTTTGATGACCTTAAAAAAAAGGAAGAAAAAAAGAACTAATAACAATGAAAAGTCAACACACTTGGATAGGAGCAATCAGCTTCGCAGATACAGGAAGGGGAAAAACAACCTAGATAGCGTTTTGGTCTTGGTTTTAGCACTCTCGGATTTTTTTCCCTTCTTTTAGTAAGAAAAGTCTAAAACACTGTAGCATCTGTCAGGGGTTTTTATTGCCAGACTTCATTTTAGCAATTGGAAAATTCAGAATCCACACTGTTCTAATTAAAATTTTGTGAGGCAATGAAAAGGAGGATAACAATTTTCACTAATAGTGTGATAACTAAATTTGTAAATGGTATTCCCATTACAAAAGCCTTTTTCAGAGTTTTATTCAGCCATGAAAATGCTATAAGGTGAAACTTTCTACATGCTTTCAGACTAGGACCATTTAAAAAATTTGTTTAGAAGCATTACTTGGGTTGTTTTTTTTTCAATTAAAGCAACAGTAATAAGAATCTCTAACATAGTGTGCACTCAGTTATCTCAGAATATCATTATTTTAAAAGAGGTTTAATATTCTGTGAAATAATATTCTGCTTAGAAAAATGGAATTTATAGAATTATCCATTTTTACATATTCCCATAGACAAATGGATTTTTTTATACCCACTCTATTGTATGAGCCATGTAGTGTGACAGAGTGAGGAAGCTGCTGTGCCTGTCTACTGGATATACTGAAATGTAGAAATGGGCTGCTCGTCTTGATCTCTTTAACCCGAATATGGTTGGGAAAATGGAAGTATATTGGCACGAGTTGGAAGTTCTGGTGGCTTCTCTCTGTGCCTTCTTTGGGAATGAAAGGAGAAAAGGCAATGAATGAGGGCAGTCTCACACCAGATGAAGGATCAATGCCTCTCCCCATCACAGTGCACAGAACTGTGAAAGACAGGGGAGGAGAAGACATTTTTTGGACTGTGCTGTGTCTGACAATCACTTTCTTCACACTTGCTATAGCAGACCTTCTTGTTTCCCTTATAATTTAGAAATGAATCCATGATACTTTTACACCTCAATATCCCTAAATTATCTCTGCTAACCTATAAGGCAAGCTTTCTCCTTATGGATTGGGAGGTGGAGAGGTTCGTTTATGAGGGTTAATTTTATTCAGTACTGTATGTTTATTCTAAAGATGGTAACAATACATCTTATGTGACCTTAAATTATGTGCAAACGCTCGATGTGAATGAGTGTTTTCTTACAGTACAAATATTACTGGCAGAAATTCCCAAGGGAACTAGTTTTATGAGGTCAATATATTCTTGACTCTTTCAGACTTCCCTTGCTAAAGCTATTGTTCAACTAAAATAGCTTTTCAAATCAAGAGAAGTTGTCATAAGTCTTTTTATTGTTCAATTTTTAATATGAAGTAATATGCATTGACCAATATTTCGATCAATGAAAAAAAAATTGAATTTGACATTTTAAAAAAGTATTACCTGAAGAAGCAGAAGTTATTTCTTGGTTTTAAACTGTGAGGCTTTAAATTTTTATGTTTTTCTTTAAAAAGTAAAAAAAATAGTGTTGTTGATTTCTCAATCATACAAATGGTTTTGGTGATCATTAAGGTTAACTCAGTTTTTATATTTTTATTGGTGTTTATATTTTATTGATATATTTTATCAATATATTATTAGTATTGAGATCCAAGGTTTAGAGAAATCCCATGATATATCTTTATATAGTTTTATATGTCCCATAGTAAACACTGTGATATTAAAACAGAATATTGAATTTAAATATGAATTTTAAATCTTCTGCGTTAAAATCTCGAGTACTTCTTTTACTTGTGTATTACTTCTTCTGTTTAAAAGATAGATTTTGGTGAAGCACAATAATACTGCCTGCCTAGGTTCACTTTCCTTTTTTAATTTCAAAATTGAACTTTAGGATGAACTTCAGTTACTTGTTAGAGGAAGCAAATGGTATGAGGTAGTAGATGTAATTTCATTTTGTGCAGTGGAGTTTTACAGTTCCTGGAACGTGATCTTTACAACATGGTAAAATTCAAATGATTGGTAGAGTTTGCAAGACAAATTCTCATAATTTTCATTAACTTACAAAACCAATTGCATTTACTGCATTTGTCACAAAAGCTCATTTTGAATAGTGCACAGAAATGCTAATTCATACATTTAAATTTAGTCCTGTAGATTTTTTTACATCAGAAACTATATCTAGTACATTCTATCCCAGCAGACCATGCCAGGCAACTAGAGAATGTTTTAAGCTACAGTGTATAATATATTACTGTGACAAAAATAGTGAAATTCTACTGTTAAAAGGTAAGGTAAATGAATGGTTCTATAAATAAGATAAAATGACAAATAAAGTAAGAAGTGTAATCATAAAGGTAGATGACAATGATTATTCAGAAACTCATAATATAGTATTATCCTTCAATATATACAATGTATGCTACAAAAAGCTACCAATACTCTCAGGAAGAAAACAATCATCTTATCTGAGAATTCAGGAAATCTTTTAAGATCTAGGATGATTTAGACTGGAGCTTTACACTTTTCCAGATACAGGTGTTTTATATTGAAATTTTTATGTATTTCCTTATGTTAGACAGAAAGTTAGGTTTGACTGAGACTGTTGGACTAAATTTTTAATCATTAAGTGGCATTTAATGTCAACATGAGGGCCTAAATAAACATAGCCTGTTTTTCTGTGCTGATACAAACAGCAGTTTTGATTCTCATCATATCTGAAAATGAGGTACCTTCACTGAAGTGTCCGTAGGTGTATTTTTCCAATGTATGAAATTTCAAGAACTTCAGCAGAGGTTGTTGATGCTGTGGGGAAATCTGAGTACAGAGAAACCTTGCTTTGTCTGCTGTGGATAACTGTTTTACTACAGCACCTAATGATGAAACCAGATTGTTTGGCAGGACCTGATAGAGTCCTTTTTCTCTGTTACACACTGGATTACTGTCACACTTCTCAGCGAGTGCTCGCATTAGGCTACTGCATTTGGAAAGGTCTAATCCATGAATTGTCCATCCTTGCAGGGCAACAACATTGAGCAAGAGCAAAACGTGCTAAAACTGACTTAACCAACCAAACCAGAACAGTCTTATGAGGAATTGTTGTTAAAGTGCTAAACCTGCCCTAGCGACAATTAAAAATGCAAGGTATAATCAATTCTTCTTCATGACAAACTTGGAAGCTTTTCCTCTCCTTTAGTAGATTTGGGGTTTTTTTTTGTGTTAGCTATTGCTAATACTCTGTTGTAGTGCTGTAACATACTTTTCACCTAAGTACATGCTCCTCAGTAGTTCATCAACTATGTCACGACTACTTCTGCCATGGTGTTATGATTTTTTTGGCGTGTGCATCTTTGTCGAAGGTGTCATTACTCTGGGCACAACTGCTTATCACCCCATGGATCTGCCGATCCCTATCCTGTAATTTTAAATGTAGACTTGTCCTTGTGGAAGGAAGATAACACTTTTCTAAGTTACTGGTAAACTTCCCATGCTCTACTCCTTTTCTGGATCTGTCAATTGTACATCCTACCAGAAGACAGAAATTCTTCTTAATATTCCTCTTCTTCTTTGGACACGCTCTCAAAGAAATAAACCAGTAGGTAAGGACAAATTGCTGAAGTGTTTTGGGCCACTCTTTTTATTTAACTATGGGGATTACTTCTTAGTCCAATAGAAACATTATTTCTCCCAGTTGCATATAAATAATGAAATAATATGTACTTTAGATGATTAAGTTAAATAGGATCTGAGTGCTTGGGATCAGAATACTTCTAGTAATCTGTTCAATCTTTCTGCTTGAATCATAAAATCTCACTTCTCTAGGAACTGTTGTCAGGTTAGTTCACACAGGTCCCTTAATTTAAAGGGCATGTCGAGTTCCAGAAGAAGTGGTGACTGTTTTAATTATTCAAAATATAAAATACCTGAAGCGGAAGGGACAAAAAGTCCCCTACTCCTTCTTGCAAAGTTTTATATGCAGTGTTCCTAGGTAAAAAGGAACCTTTGAAAACAAAAATGGATGTAGCTATTCTAAATGACAGAGACATTTATTTCTATTAAATTCTACTCTGTATAATGGCATTTTCCAGTCAACAGTCAAGCTCATATTTCTATGAATTCATGCATAAATCACATTATTGATTAGAAAGCCATTGCCTTACGTCTTGTACTGTATCTACTTTTAAATTAAAATCTAAGTACAGAATAAAGATGGAGAAAAATTAAAATGAGTACTGAATGAAATGTACTGTACTGAATGGAATGAAAGAAAAACTGTTGTGTCTAGGTTAAATGTGATATTTCATGAAAGGACAGGTGAGTCTTACAGATTTGAGGAACTACAGGGCATACAAACCGTATTTTTTTTTTTGCATAAAATCTGGACTAAGTTACCAATATTTTACACAAAATAAACTTTGGTCACTTCTATATTTAACCCAACAGTTGTAATTAAATCTGCAAGAACTTCTGAGAACTTATAGAAAAATATCATAGAACATAATTCTTCAATAAAAGTAAGCCCAGACATATTTCTGTCTTCTGTGTCTGAACACTGAAAGATGGCTGTTTCCTGTGAAATGAAACCTTTCAGTAACTGTCATTACTGCAACTATTCATTTTAAAATTGATAATTATTATATACCAACATAGTACATCCATATAGATACAGATATATGTGTATGGATGTTTATAGGTATGTATGTATTATGTTGGTATACCTTTTCACTTTAGGCCAAAGAGCACGCAAAATTATCAGGTGACTATTAGAAAAACATTAATTTGAATTTTTATCTCATCTCCTAAGACTGAATATCCTATTTATGATATTTAAGGGAAATAAATTCAACTGAATACATAAAACTTGATGACTGTGTCAGCTCCAAGCTGTCATCTCAGTGCTTGCCTTCCTGCTAAATCTGAGATTCACTCTAAGACCAAAACAATCACTGCATGTTAATTTAATTACAACACAATAACCAATTAAAGTGTAATGAAATACATCTCAGCCTTGTGCTCACAATGCAATATTCACAGTCCTAAAATAAGCCCCCACAGCCAGAATGAAAAGGGTTCAAAATTTATTCTCTCCAATTAAGCTCACTTCTTCAGTTCTTACTGAAATGTTCACAGCAACACTCTTTGTGTTGTAGCAGTGCCCTGAAAATGTTTCTCTTGTTAGAGCTTCTTGGGTAGTTCATGATAAGTACATGTGAGGGAAGTTCATTGCACCACTGAGTTTATAATCTAGATAAAATAACCTTTAAAATAGTCAGGAGGGTTACACCTGGAGTTCACAGGTCAGCTCTTTCCCTTCATTCCGATCCTTACATTTTAAAGAAGGGTTGACAGCAGTGATAGCTGCCTTGTATAATTAATAGGGAGTATTTTATTTAATTGGTAGTAAATTCAAAGAATAGAATAAGTGAGACAGGAAGAAAAGGTTGTTTACAAGCAACTTTATAATTTGCTGATTTTTGAAGTGTTCTCTTTTGAGTGTCTCAAAATAGGGAGTCTGAACGTACAGCATGTGTCAGGATATTTTTAATTTATTTGAAATGGACATAAAATGGATATGTACTCTCATAAGAGAAATGAAAAATTAAATTTTACCTGGAATGGAAAACAACCAGGGAAGTAACTAGTATATCTTGTTTTGTGATTACCTTTCTTAAATATTTTATTTTAGATTAACTCTTATTTTCTCTATTATTGTTATGTTTATTGAGAGCTTTATAATTTCATGTTTCACATAGCTGATAAAATTGTTACATCTCATCCTCATTTAGTGAATGTCTTGGGTTGTTTTTTTTTTCAAATACCTTCCATTCCTCTTTCATTTGTCATCTTTCTTATTGAATTCACCATTACTTGTCTCTTTTCTTTGATAATGTTCATCTACTATTTTTCTCTGTTTATTTACTCTTCTTTTTGGCTTCCTGAGGCCTTTGATTCTTTTTGTCTACTCAACTGCTTTTGATTGCTTTCTTTTCATTATTCCACATCCTCCTGCATCAACAGTGTGTTCCTCCTTGTGCTGAACTCCATGGCTATTCACAATATTGAATAATGACCTGTTGCAGCTGTAGGTTCTTTTGAGGTGCTAACTTCTTCTCAGGACTCTATTATTTTCCTAGAAGGTATTTTCTGTATTCTGTTTGGTATTCATGAGAGGCAGATAATTTCTTTTTGCCCAGTACTGATGAATTGAGAATTCAGTTAAAAAATTACCTTTTGTAATCATCTTACTGCAGTCAATACTCTGCTTTGCTCTTCGATTTTTCTGTAGCCCAAATCTTCAAGGTGACGAAAATTAGTACAACAAAGGAGATTCATCATGACTTGTAGGAAGGAAAGTACTGCAATCCCTTAGAGGAAGGTTTGATTTCTTGTTAGTTTTTCTTCCTATTTCAGTTACACAATGGTGGAAAATCAAACTGTCCCTTTACCATCATACATGTGTTAGTTATATGTGTGCCAATTTTGTTAGACAATGTGAGCATAATATTTCAAACTGAAAGTAATTACAGTTAAATGTTAATTGGCAGTTATTATAGAGTCATATTATTGTCTTTCCTACCCTAAGGCTGATTTTAATATCTTGATTCTTATATGCAGTATATATTTCTTCAAGCATAGGAATCTGTCTTGGTAGTTTAGTGTTCATCTTATTTATTTTTTTAACATATTGCATGTAATATATTCAGAGAGATGTAGTCCTCCCTACTGAATTGTTGTAAACTCCTAACTTCACAAATAACAGTATTAATTGTCCATTTGCTTATGTAAATAAACCTCTTTTTTCATAGAAGGGAAAAATCAGTATCAGTTTTCCATATCATTTCCCTCAGAAACTCTCTTCGTGCTGATTAAGTCCTTGAGATTTTAAAATGTGATGTATTTATTTGTAATAAACAGGTGTATATTCTATGCTGATCAGCCTCATTCTTTGCTAGTCCTTATCTGTATCTGTAGGTTGTTCCCACGAGACACGATGGATTTAGGCTGATTAAAACACCTGATACTATAATACTTCCTTGGCACTTAATAAAAAAAAAAATCAATCACTTCTATGTTAAGTAGATTCTGTACTTATCTTTATTAATATAATTGAAAATAGAAAAGGGTAAAACTACAAGCATTTATTTTCAGGAGAGGAAAAAGTAAACTACTTAAAACTGTATTAGCAGCTATGCAAATCTGAAAGTTTCTTCAGAATAGTGAAGTAAAGTTCGTTTCCAGAAATCACAGCAAATGCTGTGGAAATAGGTAATGCATAAATTTTCCTGACTGGCCAGAATTCTGTTTGTTGGTTACCAGACTTAAAGAGAACTGTTGCAAGGTTGTCAATTCTTTATACTTGGAACTATTTTTTCTCACAGTGGCAACTGTCATTCCTCTGCTCTACAGTGACCCCAAGATGATATCCCAAATTAAGGGTGATACTGTGAAGACTTATTAACTAGGCTTCATTCAGGTAGCCCTTTATACATATGGGGCTTTATTTGCATGAGGATAACTCCTCTAGATGGTCTCAGACCAGTTCTCAGTGGACAGGTGTCTGCAGTCTGTAAATGGCAATGATGGTGCTTAATAAGACGTAACAATAGTCTCGGCAACAATATTTTATTTAATAAAGACAGTGGATCAGTTCATAGAAGCTCAGATGCATATTTTATGTTTTAATTTTAGATTTTTTTCTATTCTTTATTTCCATGTTGGTTTTCCCCATGCCTCTGCAATAATGATTTTAATCATTTAAATGACAGCTGCTTTGCACTGCCAGATCTTAAGAATGACAAATTGCATATTATATGAAGCTTTAGGATTCTTGTTTTCAAAGCCTATGTGAAAAGCATCTTTTAAAAGTATGTCTTTCCTCAAAATAAAATTGATTATAGATATACTCCTCCCCCATTTACAAAAATATTAAAATGCACCATAAACTATTTATAGGATCGCTTGTTTACTGCCTTTAAAGCATTGATAGAGAGAGAAAGCTAATATGTAATAATGTGAAAGTTTTTGTGTATATACGTCTTTCCACTTAAATAAGCCTGCATGCAAATTAACTGTCCACACTTGAAATTTTTTAGCATGATGGGCTCTTCTGCCTCTAGATAATTAAATACCACCCTCCGCCATCTGCTAAATAGTCCACTCAGATCCAGAAAACAGCACTACACGTAGCAGTTATCATAAGAGACCAAAAGGGGAGAAAAAGGGAGAGTATAGTCAGGCAGAATAAAGAAGGTCTAGGACACTTTTAATGCCCTGGCCCCCTTTATTAGGTGCCTGGCTTGAACCACACTAATTTCATCTGAAAATGTGGCTGCGGATTTGCCTGTTGTGACATTTATTTTGGCCTGAAATAATGTGATTCAGTATAGTTTTCACAAATAGTTGCTGGGTGTGTAAACTGCTTTGTGCATTGTTTTATTTTGGAATTCTGTTCATGTATGTATTCAGAAAGTATTAGTTTGTCACAAATGTGCTTTACAAGAAAAAAATAGGTTTTCTTGTTTTTGAAGACCATCTCAAATTCACCTGTGAAATCTTTTTATTAATATTTATTGTCTAATATTCTGGGTTTAATGACTTTTTGGTCTTCCTACTTCAGAGACTGAAATGATGCATACCTTTACTCTAAATGTTTTTGTTAAAATCAGTGAGGCTTTTAATGTGAGCAAACCATAAACGATCCCCTAAGAGGGATGTTGCAGGATTCCATCCCTGCCTCACCTTATTGTGTGTTTTATTTAGTCATTGTTTAATGTAAAATGCATTTAAAAACTTACTAGCAGAGGAATCGAACCACAATGTCTTTATTCACAGGTAAGTACTCAATCTACTGCTGGAAATGAATTGTAAGTGTCTGTACTTCCCTACTATCATTCCTACTATTGTATCTTCTCCAGACGGATGAAGACTGGCACGTTTTCAGAATAGCCTAAAGGGTTTATTATAATCTTCAGTCTTCTCCTTGGAGGTCTGTGTTTTTCTGTGCTTGAGCATATGCATGAATTAAATCAAGGTACTCTGAGTAGCATTTATTTTATAGAACAAATGTGTGGAACAGCTTTTACCTTTTCTTCCTGCCTTTCCTTGCTACCTCTCACCAAGTATTTCCAAGAAAGATTATTTGAACAATTAAAGAATTCTAGAGCTATTCAGTGTGACAGGTTGACAGAACCTGACTAATACTAAATACTGAATTATTTGGCCACGTCAAGATTTAAAGTTTGCCAAGGATACCTGGAAGCAGAATTTTAGGTGTCGGAAGATACTTAAGGTACATATCTGGAGTAAATAATTTATGTGCTTCTAAAGCTTAAGTAGCAGATGAACAGTGGTTTTGGATTTAAGAGTTTAGATTCTTTTTTAATCCCTTTTTAAGTGCTGATATCCTGTTTTGGCATTTAACAGAGTATTAAGGGTTTCTATAATGCCTAGTACTTATATTCATCCACTAACTAACACAGCAATAAAGCAATAATGAATGCATCCCATTCTACTGTTTGGGTGATTTTTTCCTTGAGCTAGAAACATTTAGTTTCTTGCTCTACTAGGTAAAATAATTTTCATCATGTTTATGGCCTTTCTTTTTCAACAAATCGTATTTAATTTGTGGAAGCAGAATTCTTGACAATATAGAAGTTTATATTCAGTGTGTATATACTCAGACTTAAAATCTAGAGAAGGGTCTCTTTATTTTGACTTCTGCTGATTACTTTGATCTTATGCAACTCTTAGAAAACACTAAAATTAATCAGGATTACATATTGGCAACATTAAATTTGATAGGATTACACTGGTAATCCCAAAACATTAACTGCCTGTGAAGAGAAACAGTACAATGTACAAATTCTCAGCTGAGGTGACTGTATCATCTATCTAAACTCAGCCACACAGAGTGCAGCAATATAAATTAGCTCATGAGTTTTGTGTTGTCCTGACCAGTTTATTGTCAGTGCCTGAAATGAATACTTGAAAATGTGCTTTCAATTAAAGCTTCTCCACAGTGTGCTTCAGTGTCACTAACAGTATCTAGCATAGACTAACTTCAATGTCTTTAATAAATGTGTTTTAAAATACATACCCCCAAAATACTGCTTTTTTTTCTTTTGTGGGTGGATGTGTGTGTGAATTCTGTGCTGCATCTGTGAATTCTCATACCTCTGAGTCTTGTGGCTCAACAGGGGCATTTTCACAGGAGTTACCACATAAATGGCTATAGAAATTAGTTGCAATTAAAATAGCCTTCCTTCGTCTTCTTCTTTCAACGCTCTCAAATTGACTCCTTAAGTCACAGTATCACAGTATCACAGTATGACAAGGTTGGAAAGGACCTCTGAGATCATCAAGTCCAACCTATAACCCAACACTAACACCAACCATCATCTAGACCATGGCACTCAGTGCCACATCCAATCTCCCCTTAAACACCTCCAGGGTCGGCGACTCCACCACCTCCCTGGGCAACGCATTCCAATGGCCAATCACCCTTTCAGTAAAGAACTTCTTCCTCACATCAAGCCTAAACTTTCCCTGACGAAGCTTGAGTCCATGCCCTCTAGTTCTGTCACTGGTCACCTGAGAGAAGAGACCAACCCCTGACCGACTACAACCTCCTTTCAGGTAGCTGTAGAGAGCAATGAGGTCTCCCCTGAGCCTCCTCTTCTTTAGACTAAACAGCCCCAACTCGCTCAGTCGCTCCTCATAGGGCTTATGCTCCAGCCCCTTTACCATCTTTGTTGCCCTCCTCTGAACACATTCCAGTATCCTGACATCTTTCTCAAACTGGGGGGCCCAGAACTGTACACAGTATTCCAGATGAGGTCTGACTAGTGCCGAGTACAGGGGGACGATAACTTCTCTGGTTCTGCTCACCACACTATTCCTGATGCAGGCCAGAATGCCATTGGCCTTCTTGGCCACCTGGGCACACTGCTGGCTCATGTTGAGCTTCCTGTCAACCAGCACTCCCAGGTCCTTTTCTGCCTCACTACTCTCCAGCCACTCTGTCCCCAATCTGTAGCTCTGCATGGGATTGTTGTGTCCAAAATGAAGTACCCGACATTTGGACTTATTAAACATCATCCCATTGGAATCGGCCCATCTCTCCAATCTGTCCAGGTCCCTCTGCAGGGCCATCCTACCTTCTAACAGATCAACCCTTCTTCCCAGTTTGGTATCATCTGCAAACTTGCTGATGATGGACTCAATCCCCTCATCCAGATCATCTATAAAGATATTAAACAGGACCGGACCCAACACCGATCCCTGGGGGACACCACTGGTGACCGGCCGCCAACTGGATGAGACACCATTCACCACCACTCTTTGGGCTCGGCCATCCAGCCAATTCCTAACCCAGCACAGAGTGCTCCCATCTAAGCCACGGGCTGACAGCTTCTTTAGGAGTCTACTGTGGGGGACAGTGTCAAAGGCCTTGCTAAAGTCCAGGTATACCACATCCACAGCCTTCCTCTCATCCACCAGGCGAGTCACATGGTCATAAAAGGAGATCAGGTTGGTCAGGCAGGACCTGCCCCTCCTAAACCCATGCTGGCTGGGCCTGATCTCTTGACCGTTCTGCAGGTGCCGCATGATTTCATCCAGGATTATCTGCTCCATGATTTTACCTGGGACCGAGGTCAGGCTGACAGGTCTGTAATTACCTGGATCATCCTTACGGCCCTTCTTGTGGATGGGCGTCACATTGGCCAACTTCCAGTCTTCTGGGACCTCTCCGGTGAGCCAGGACTGTTGAAAGTCATTACGATTAGGAAATATTTCACTATATTCTTCTTGTTAGAATTTTTTGTTTCACTTAATACGTGATATTTGGTATGTGCTGCTGTTATGATGCTATTTTGGGGGGGGAAGAAATTACAAAGAACTCCAGTTCTTGAAACAAATATTTTTTTCACAATATTATCTCTATTCACACCCCCCCCTTTATTTTTATAGCCCTGATGTTTGTTCACAGTCTCAGTGAGAGATGCAATTACTGTAACTGGCAAAACAAATGGTGCCTTGATAGCAAGAAGAAAGTGTGTTTGCTGTTGCCACCACTGAAAAGTAATTATATAGTTAAATCTGTGGAAATGAAAAATACAGTGCAAAGAATTTTGAAAGAAATAAGTAGGACATTAACTGCAGTTCTATTTGGAGATGTAATTACATTGAAATGTCAGCTTTTGACTCAAAAAGGTACTCCAAGACTGTGATTGCGGTTTGATTTATAGCAATGTAAATCAGGAGTAACTGTGATGTTGGAGTTGGTGGCATTACAGGAGCGTAAAACAAATGTAACTTGTGTACACACTTTGGATTATTCCCAGTTTTACTATTAGTCAAACAGGAGTGTGAGTTGCACCAATGAAAACGGGATTCCTCCCTGCAGCTGGGGCTTACAGCATTGTAAGCAGCAGCAGCTCTGACTGTTGACTGCCATGGCTGCAGTTCTACCAATGTGTCACAATGCTGACAGTGAGAATTAAAGTGTTTCCAAATTTTAGCTATTAAAAAGGTGTTTCCAGAAAAATAAAGTACCAGAAAAGTAGAATTTGGAAAGAAAAGTACATTAGATGTGAAGGAATTTCTGTCTTGTGCTGATTATTGTGTATAACATGATCCTGTCATAACACACAAGAAATTCCAACTTGAATTATGCCAATTGGTTTTGGTCTATGTACCTTATCAAGCCTTGGAAGTAAAATATTTTGTTTATAGTAGTGATGAACATTTCAGGTTTCTGCTTATTTAATTATTTTTTCAGTTGGAGAAGTTTTGATTGGTTTATTTGTGTAGATTGACTGGGTACGTAAATCGTAGATTTTTAAAAGTACTACTAATACCAAAATAAAAAAAAAAAGATGTGGGCAATAAAACACTAAGAAACTGTGATATGGATTCCTTTGAAAGTGCATGCAACTGGATTTTTCTGCTTAAGTGCAACTTTTTTTTTATTGAAATCAGTAGCAATATTGAATCAATAATTAGCTTTTAATGCATGCCATATGTGCTATCGAATGCTTTGTGACAAAGACCATAGGCCTCGCTAGTTGTCTTTACCATAATTTATGACTTCTGAGGCATTTGCATCAGTTGACTGTTGAGGGCTCAGGTGGGTAACGGTCATTGTCTCATTCTAGTTGAAGAAAGTATGGTGGTTTAGTAGAGCAAATATAACAGGCGTAGTTTCATCATCTGTGTAGAAGTAGCTGAATAATTTCTGTTCTAGATATTGCCAGACCTGGTTTGGGTTTTTTCCCCTAAGTTTATATATTCAGTGCAATTTCATATAAACAACTTATGGTCTTGACCTTCCATGCTTTCTGTTTGCATTTGTTGAAGAGATGGAAACGGTAGTGCAGATTTCAGGGTTGGAATTCTGGTTTAGAAGTTGTTCAAACTTACATTACACTACAACTACAATTAAAGTTGTAACCTAGGGTTCCATAAAATGCAGTAAATGGCATTCTTTTAAACTCAGCCTAATAGCAAAAATTCTCTTCAGGCAGAATATTTTCCCAGAAGGGCTTATTCTGCCAGTTTATGAAGAGTGACTTTCAGAAACCTTTGTGCTTATTCAGTCATGTCCAGTGCTGCCAGCTAGTGGTCATGACTTAAAAAGCTTAATGTAATGAAATTTATGTTAGCAATCTAAAAACTGTAAAATGGAATAATAATAGAAAAACTGAATAATCTGAAAGCTTAGCTGTGTCTCCTAGTATTTGTCTCAAACAGTACGAACAGGGAAATAGAACATAACCTGTATTAAGATTTCCTTCAACATTTTATCCTCCTGTATCTATCAGACTAATTTCAGGAAAATAAATCAGCTAGTTCATGTCACAAATTGCCATAAAGGCATGAATAGTCACAGAACTTGTCCACAGAAATCACAGAGTATTTTTCAATTCTTGTCCTTTAATTTGGTAGAATAAACCCGCTGCTTTCTAACGTGCTATAATGTTGATCCAAATGTTAAATTAAGGTTTTTCTTTTGGCTTATATATTCATTTTGCCAAAGTCTCTGTAAAAAATAAGTGGGATTTTGGTCTATTTACAAGAATTCCATAAAGAATGTCTTTGACAAGATGCATTTTCCACTTTTCCATTTTCTTTGCAAGTGAATCGAGAGAAATTTATAGTGCAATGAGAAAAAAATGCCTGGAGCTTTGCACATCACCTGCACAAGAATCAAACCAGTCACAGGTTTATAAATGGGGATGGGAAACTGAACTGTAAAAATTGGGCATCATTAGCCAATAACTTCTTCACACGTAAACACATAACTAAATTCTTGTTGTAGTAGAGTGTTGGCCAAGTTCTTCACCTAACGCTTTGATTGGGGATTAATGCAAGCTGTTCTGTGAAAGATAGAAATACTGTAATAACCATTTATCCAGAAATACAGCTCACAAAGCTGTCATTTTTTTTGAGGAAGTTCAATAGAAGATGACTGAAGCAGTTTTATCACAGTGATTAAGTTTCTAGTCTGTATCAGCTCTTTCGGTTTAGTAGGCAGGTGGTTATTTAACCAGATTCTGATGTCTGGCCAGGAACCCTGTGTCCATATCAGTGGATCCACCTGCACCATCCATCAGTCCACCCACCTGCACCAGTGCAGGAAGCAGGACCACTGGGCAGCAATTCGGTCTCTCTATACTTTACAAAAAGAACTTTTGTTGGAGAGTCTCCCTGAAGATCTGCTATTTCATTGTGGTTGGTGTCATGTTTTTCATATGGTAAAAAATACTTTTTGGAGTGTGTGTTGACTGGCTAGAGGATTCCAATTAGGATGCAGGTGCACGTGATTTAATATAAAAGATATAATTATGCTAGTTGAAATTGGGAAGATACTGGGAAGATAATTTTGGAATAAGAATGTCATTTTGATGTAAGATCTACGTCTCTAGGGTATTAAACAGAAAATGATATAACATCATACATGATTTTTAATTAATTATTTTGACAAAGTTTAGAAGAGGGCATAAGTTCCCCTTGTTTACAAATGTTGACTCTTTGATGATGCGCAGTATTATAGAAAACAGCACTGCATTTTGATGTGAATTAGCCTGCTCTTTTCTGTTGTGAAATAGTTCTGTGTACTTCTCTAACTTTTGAAGCATACTTTAAATGTGAGTTACCTTTTACTTTTTTATGGTTTTCAGTTTTTCACTTTTTCCTTCTGAATTTCCACTCATGTTGTGTTTACATGAGAGAGCGTTTTCAAGCAGCCATATTTTTAAATTTTTTTGTTTCCTACATGTGGAATGTTGTTGCCTGTACTGTTTGGGTACTTCCAAGACTGCAGAAACAAAGATAAAAATTCTCCATGCTTTCATCCTTCTGTTTCCCTGCAGGAAAATCTGAAATGTCTGTCAGGCACTTTATGAAGCTACTGACAAGGGAAGAAAGCACTGGGCTCTGTGGACTCTTCACACAACTGTATGTTTCTTTGTTTGCTTTTTAAATGTTTTAAATGTTTAGTTTCATTAAAAAAATTGTTTGAAGAGGGTGGGATGATAAACAGTTGTCATAGTAACAAGTGGCCTTTGGATAGAAAGCAGCTAAGATCTCAATTTTTACTTCGGCTGACTGCACTTCTAGGAAAATGTGATCTGATCTCAGAGCAGCCAGTTTCATCATTGTTAGAATGACAGACATGCCAGAATATAGTCTATTAGATTTGAGATTTTGAAGCTAAAAGTAGGGGTTTTTTTCTTTTATATATTTAAAGCTACACGCAGCTTGTGCAGTTCTTAAAGCCTAAGGTGGAAGTCTGGATCACTCTGAAGCCAAAATGTTACAGTCTTTACACCTCACAAAAACCTGAAGTTCAAACTAAATTTAAATTTAAATGTCACTGAGTGACTGCTGGTTCCACGTTGCTCATCTCCCAGAATCTCAATATTGTGAGACACTGATAATAATGATGGGGTACTGATTTTGTCTATTAGTCAGCCAGCTCTACCAGCCTTCCTGAATGCACAGGTTGGGCAGGGCAGAAAAAGGTTTTTTCAGTGTTTATTTCCTTTGGAAAAGGATATTGTATTCCCATCTTGGTGTCTGATATCAGGAAATTTGAAAATAATCTGAAATATTTAAATTTATGAAAAATACATACATTCAAACTAACTGACTAGAAAAACCTGCTATTTAATCCAGCAATAATACCTCTACATTTTTTTTACTACTTGTATCATAATAATGATCATCATAAAGCAATGAAAATATTTTTGGTTTAGATGTTTTAGAATACTGGTTTAGAATACTAAATTAATATTTGTGGTTAGTTCATTATTTCAAATCTCTGGTATCACAATGTGTTTCAGAAAAAACCTGCAGGGGAAAAAATGAATGAGAAAACTCAAATAAATACTGATTATGCTGCCTGGATTTAAGAGCCCTCAGCAATTGTACATTCTGTAATGGAATAATATTCCCTTTTATGCCAAAGCTGCATGTTGGAAGAAATTCCAGGCTGTTACAGTCTAACAGTTCCCAGATAAGTACATTGCTCTCCAGTACTGTAATGTATAGATGTTTTTTCTTCTAGAAATTACTTTTTAACTAAACAAACCACTACATAAGAACACATTTATTAATCAGTATTGAGTAGTAAATGCTGATAAGTATGAAAAGCATTCCGTACAACAGCATTGGACAGATAAAGTTCAGTTATACTCACTTTTTTCCTGATAAATACCTTGAAGATAGATGGACTCTGCTAGGGGCAGTCATGGTGGTTAGGTTAAGAAAATGGCAAATAATTTTTTTGCTAGTTGAAGTCTTGCAAACTTGTGTTGTGAATTACAGGCCTAGTGAAACAGAAGGAAATTTATTTGTGAATGAACTGATGCTGAACTTGTCCTGACCTGAAGGTCTGGTTTTTCATGCACCTTCAACCTTCTTCTCTTCTCTGCTGCTAATTTGCATGCACTTTCCAATGTTTGTTTTACTCCAGGTTAGTGCTGCAAGCAGCTTCCTGGAGTTAAGTATTTTCTCTAGGAATTCTAGAGGCAGAATTATATCCCAGGCTTTACCTGCCTTTCAGATATGTCTTCTTTTACCTTGTCAAGTATTTCAAAATGCAAATGCTACTGCTTGAAATACAGCGTGCCTGCTTAAGATATCTTATGACTCGTGCCTGAAAGCTGCACTGTGTTGCCCAGTTTAGTATCTCAGTAGCCCAGAACCCTCATGACAGAGGAGAATGCATTTGGGATGACACTAGCTCAGCTGTGAAATTACTATACACACAACTATTTAAATACTAGATATGTACTGTGTCCAGGTCAATAACCAATGACTCTCACCTGTGCAATATGATTTTCATTTCTTTTGATAGCTCTTTTACTATATAGCACAGAAACCTACTTTGATAATTGATACATGAATTAACCAGAATGACTGTGGTGTTTTATTTTAGAGGGACTTTGGGCCCTACAGCCCTACTAACATTTCAGATTTTCACCTCTTGAACTATGTTTATATTAGGGAGTCTTAAAGTCTCGGCATGCATGGTTTTGATACTCTGGTAGAAACTCAGTGCCTACCTAGACTCATAATCATAGAATAGGATTATATAATACCATGTTGGAAGGGACCTCAAGGTCCAGAACTTTTTGGCAAATGCACAGTCTAGACAAGATGGCCCAGCACCATGTTAATAGTATCTGATGTTGGGGAATCCACCACTTCTTTGGGGATATTATTCCAATGGCTAATTGTTATTGTGAAAAAAATTCCTCTTGTGTTCAGTCTCCCCAGGAGTAACTTGTAATCATTATCTGTCTTCTTTCACACTATATTGTATGTAAAAAGGGAGTCTCCATCTTTGTAGCAACCTTTAAATACTGGAACAGGGTGATAAGGTCTCCTCTGAGCCTTCTTTCCTCAAGGCTGAGCAAATCCAGTTCTCTCAGTCTTTCTTCATACAGCAGGTTTCCTAGTCCTTTGGTCATCTTTGTGGTCTTTTCTCTCTGCAGCCTGTCCACGTCTTTGTTTCTATAGTAGGGACCAAAACTGAATAGAGTACTCCAGGGGTGGCCTAACAAACAAGTGTTAAGTAGAGAGGCATGAGTGGTGCCCGTGTTGATGCAATCCGGAAGCCTGTTGGCTTTCTTTGCTACAGCAACACTTTTCACTCATTTGGAGCTTCTTGTCCACTAGGACCCTGAGGTCTCTTTCCGCAGAGCTGCTCACCAGCCTGTGCTGCACTCCTGGATTATGTTTTCCCGCCTTCAAGACCTCACACTGTCGTTTGTTGAACTTCATAAGATTCTTATTAGCCCACTCTTACAGCCCATACAAGTCTTCCTGCAGGGTGGCTGTCCCTTCCGAGGTGTCCACATCCTCATTTCAGAGGAGTTTTCTTGGATTCATTAATGTCCTCTTAAGACAAGAACAAAAGTGTTGATGGTTTTCCATTACTGTTTTTCGAGAGGAGAGAGGGTTTTTTTTGAGATAAAAGCACTTTCTAATTCGCTTCATTTGCTTTTTATTTTCTTCCTCATGGCACCGTTTTTTAAATATTCTAAGAATGTTGTGTGAAGTTTTTGTTCATTAATTTCAATGTTTAAGAGATGCTTTTTGTAGAGCAAAGTCATATTTTACTGTCTCTTTTGTGATAGGTTTCTGTGCGTTTAGCTTAAATACATTTTCTTTAAACAGAAATAATCAATTTTGTACACTACATCTGAAGGCCAGTCTAAGGTTATCTTTGTCCTTGGTGAAGAGAGTATAGATCTTAGAGTGGCTTATTTCTGTAGGGCATTCCAATGTCATGTAATTTAAGATTCTTTTGATTAACCTATTGATTTGGGAGTATAAAAGGTAAACTATTTTTTTTAATGTCTTTTTTTCTGTGAGCTTGCTTTCTCTTCATGATTAAAAGAAGAAATAGAATTTTCCAATTTAATTTTTTCAATACCTATTAAGAATGGAATGTGGGGTTTTTTCTCAATAGAAACAGTAGTACATTTTAAAAAATATTTAGGTAATAAAGAATTAGTCAAAACAAAAAAAACCCCAGCTAATGGATTAACTAGAAATGTTTTTCATAAATACTAAGAATATGGAAGCATTATGCTATATCACATATATTTAATGATTTGTTGCCAAAAATTACAAATTTTCCTTCCTGAGAAAGAACTAAGAGTTACAGGCATAGGGTTGGGGTTTTTTTTAACATATTTATGGAAAGCCTCTGATTAAAAGAACCATTGCCTTATTTTTGTTTGAAGATATATATTTTTTCATTTCAGTTTTACAAACAGAATTTTTTGTTACATCATTCAGTATCCAATTTAGAAATGCCAATATTTCCCATTTTAATTTTTACAAGTAAAAATTTAAATTTTTAGAATTTAAATTTAAAAATGCTCTCCTTTCATTTAAAAAAATGGTCTTTATTTTTTACCAGGAATATTTTCATGTGAAACATTCCAGTTGACACTGTGCTGTACTTCTTTCTCTAAAAATTTCTGTGAAAAATATGTTGTGATGAGTCATATTCTGCAACTGTGGAGGTGAGGAATTACCTGGTTTGTAATTTTCCATAAGTGGAATTGCTTTGTTTCAAAAAATTAGTTTGCTAACTGTTATTAGGCCATGCTGTTTGTCCATAAACAGGAAGTAGGTTGTTATTTGCAAAGCTCCTAAATTCCTTTGCTTAAAGGGTATAAGCCTTAACAGGTTTTCATTTTGATTTACCATACAGAGGTATTCACTAGGAAGGGGCCAGTCAATAAATTCATGTTTAAAACCAAAGAAGGACTGCCAAGCTTGCTGTTCGAATGCCTGGACAGGAACTTTGTTTAACTAAAATACAATGTTGTCACAGAAGTATCACAGTATCACAAGTTTGGAAAAGACCTTCGAGATCATTCAGTCCAACGTATGACCCAACACCAACACCTAATCGTCGTCTAAGCCATGGCTCTAACTGCCAC
This sequence comes from Dromococcyx pavoninus, assembly GCA_033558185.1. Taxonomy (NCBI): domain Eukaryota; kingdom Metazoa; phylum Chordata; class Aves; order Cuculiformes; family Neomorphidae; genus Dromococcyx; species Dromococcyx pavoninus. The sequence continues at coordinate 1,765,172 of JAUMJL010000201.1, read as the reverse complement.
ATCCAGTCTGCTTTTAAACACCTCCAGAGACGATGACTCCACCACCTCCCTGGGCAGCTCATTCCAATGGCCAATCACCCTTTCAGTGAAGAATTTTTTTCTAATATCAGGTCTAAACCTCTCCTGACGAAGCCTGAGACCATGTCCTCTTGTTCTGTCACTGGTCGCCTGAGAGAAGAGACCAACCCCTGCCTGCCTACAACCTCCTTTTAGGTAGTTACAGAGAGCAATAAGGTCTCCCCTGAGCCTCCTCTTCTCCAGGCTAAACAACCCCAGCTCCCTCAGTCGTTCTTCAATAGGGCTTGTGCTCCAGCCCCTTCACCATCTTCATTGCTCTCCTCTGGACACACTCCAGCATCTCAACATCTCTCTTAAACTGAGGGGCCCAGAACTGGACACAGTACTCAAGGTGCAGCCTGACCAGTGCCAAGTATAAGGGGATGATAACTTCTCTAGTCCTGCTGACCACACCATTCCTGATGCAGGCCAGGATACCATTGGCCTTCTTGGCCATACTGCTGGCTCATGTTGAGTTTCCTGTCCACCATCACTCCCAAGTCTCTTTCCACTTGACTACTCTCCAGCCATTCTGTCCCCAGCCTATAGTTCTGCATGTGGTTGTTGTGTCCAAAGTGTGGAATCCAGCACTTGGACTTGTTAAACTTTGTCCCATTGGAAACAGCCCATCTCTCCATCCTGTCAAGGTCCCTCTGTAGGGCCCTCCTACCCTCCAGCAGATCGACACTTCCTCCCAGATTGATTGTTTATACAATAAGTAGTTGGACAACCAACTGGAAGGTTAACTACAGTGAAATTGTCTCTTTTTTTCAGCTTGGATGCTGGTTACAGCTGATGTCTCACTGAGAATTCTTGGATATGCTGAAGCAGAGGTCAGGGAGACTAAACAGGCAGTCTAGCTCTGAGCTTCCATGATTTCCATGGAAGATACCTTTGGCAGGTAACGTTACTGAAAACCGAGCAAGTACTTCAAAGATTGGAGGAAACCCTTAGTTTAGAATCTTAGTTCAGATTGCTACGAGGTGTTCAGTATTAAAATTCAGTTTGTGGGATCCAGACTCAGTCTATATAGACCTGTGTTGACAGCTCTGTTTTAAACACCATCTTCATAGTCTTTAGAAATGGTAACTGCTGTAGAGTAGAAAAATTGCACTAATTTAACAGTTACATGAATCTTTGAACTAGGCAACAATTTATTGTTAATTGCTTAATCTATTGTTAATTGTTAATTAATCTGAAAATTGTTTCCAGGTTATTTTCCCCATACAGAAATTATAATTCAGAACACATCCACAATACTTCCCGTCCAGAATACAATTATAGTAAAGTATATAACCAGAATGATTAGGTAAAATCAGAATTAATATTTCTCAAAATTTACAACTGTAAAATTTTGCCTGATTATCAACATCTAACTGAATAATTCAACTATCTATAACCACATACAACCACAGCATAAACAAATACAGAAAACAAAGTAATTAAACAGAAATAAAATCAAAAGGATTGTTTTGAGGTGGTTTTTGTTCGGCTTTGGTTTGTTTTTTTTAAAAAAAAAGGTAGAACTGAAGCGTAAAGTAGTTTGTCTAAAGGAAAAGGTAGCAGGTGTAGGAATGGGCAGCAGTCATTTGTCAACCTAAGAAAACCATAATGGTAGCACTGAGAAGAAAATTATGCTAATAAAGAAGTCATGCCTCATGGTACCATTATTACTTGACTGTGTTACATGAATGATAATGAGAATTACATAACTTCTTGAATTTCTAAATTGCTTTACAACCTGATTGTTTATACATTAAGTTCTGCTTCACAGTTGGCAGATTTTCACCACTTTCCAAAGAGTTTAGATTGTAATATTGTACATTCCTTGCCTTAATCATGTATGCAGGTGTCGTTTCATGTTTCCATAAGACTCATGAACCTTTCCCCTAGGCGTGTCTCCTTTTGTAAATTTTTTCCCTAGAAAAAAACATTTTCTGCTGCAGTTTGACTTTGAAACTGCCTGTCTAACACTGCTTTAATTTCCTCTACCAAATACCCACCTCCTTTTATTTGGATCCCAGCAGAAGCAGTGATAAGAGATATGTTTCAAAAACATGAATTTAACTGCTTCATAATTTCAAAGAAGCACAGGAATGGTTTTATTTGATCTAGACCTTAATACGTAAATCCCACACAGCAGTTCTATGAGTTGTATCATACGAGATTCAAAATGCTTTTGAAGATGAGTTGAACAACTATAGTGTTTTGAAAACTGACAGCTTCTGAAGTGTTAATCTGTTTATTTTAGTATTAGTATTCAGGAAAGCTAGATTTTTTTCTATGACCAAATAATTCTTTCTTATTAAAATTACTAATTTTTTTTCATTTATCCCTTCCTTAATGCTTAAAATATGTACACAACTGGCATACATTCAGGCAGGAAATTCTGTAATTTTAGAGTAGCTGGTGTTCATTTCTAACCTATCATATGGCATTCCTGGTAGTTACAGAATTAGAGTTTTGAGCCAATTTGCTTTTCTTCTCAAATGTTAGTAATATTTTTTTTTTGTTTTCCCTCTAAGCTCTTTTTCTGACATGATAAGAGCAGTGCTCATTTTTCTTCTCTCATCCAAGCTGTGACTTCAAGTTGTTACATTTCCATAGTTCCACACAAGTATGAAATGCCTTTTTGTTGTTGTTTGTGTGGAGTCTGAAAAATAACATAGGTTCTAATTGAGTCAATGTCAGTTTTCTGGATTGCTGGGTCTACGTTTTGGATATCCTTGATTTTACTCTTCTTTTGCTTCAAAGTTTAGCCAGCTGTCCATTTTATGTTATATTTTCTGGAATTACTTATTGTAATTTCGTCATCCATCAATCTGATGACACTGAAAAAAATCTAGTCTCCTAATAAAAGTGGACATTAACTCAGGAGTAGCTATTGTATGGCTAGAAAAAGAAGACTTGGGTTCTTAAAAGCTACATGGCTAAACCAATATTTTATATGATGAAAATATTTAGTCCTGTTTAGTGAGTTTTAAGTTCAATGTGTGCTAGTGAAGCAAAACCACTTCATGTACTAAAAAAATATAAATTATAATGGAATATCTATCAAGAACATTTGCTGTTTTCACTCAGCTTCTGGAGAAGCTCACAATGGAAAGTGTTGAAGGCCCAGACTATTTGCTAAGAAAGAAAGTGGTACTGTAAAGAACAGAAATCTTCCAGTCTACTACCAAATTAAACTACTTGGATAAGTTATGTTTATTCTTCTAAAATCTATAGCATAAAAATAATGAATTATTATTAATGATCTATCATATCTTAGTAATATTTTACACCATACAAAGAAGATTAAAGTCAGATTCTAGCTCTTCTTTTCTCTTTGTTTCATTTTTAAGTTAAATTATCTGTAATTTAAGAGGCATAGAAAGTACTGTCTTGGTGAGTGCAATCTGTTCTTCTTAGATCCTGAAAAAACTTCCATTTTAATTAAAAGCCTATCACACTATATCTAATCAATGGGATAGCTCCAGTTGAAAGTTCATCCTAAGCACATTTAGCGTATGCAAACCCCATCTCAAAATGTATGAAGTATTTACTAAATGGAAAGTAATGAAAAGGTCTTGATATATCTGAGAAATGATAAAAAGAATAAAGAGGTGACAAGGTAAATTAATTCCCTGTGTGAATTGGCACAGGTTCAATTCAGTCAAACAGTTTAATTGTAGGTGTTTCATTATCAGAGCTTGTGCAAAGACATGAATTTGAAGCACAGTAACGTGTTGACATATGCAGGAAAATGCCTGCTTAGGGTAAAGGGATGTATTCGATTACAATCAAAAAGGACGCCGAATCAACTTTGCTTATGTTCCTTGAAACATAATATATTCTCACTAGAAAGTGCTGCAGATCATGTGGTAGCATCTTTGTAACGTTTCTGTCCTGATGTAAATATTCAAACATTTTGAGTAACTAAAGCAACTTTGGAACTTTAGATAAATAAAAGGCTTGTCTGTGCAAAAACTGTACAGAGCCAATTATGAATTTAGCATTCACTGCACACTCCTCACTACTCTCTAGCAAATTATTTTGCTTTTTACCAGGAGTGCATTCTTGTGCTGCAGCTGTCTACATGAGTGAAATTAGACAGCGTATTATTAATTCACAGGCTGGCTTGTCATATGCTATCTTGTTGTGGACAAATCCTGACTTCAAACTTTCTTCAGTTTCTGGAGTTTAAGAAGAGAAGTCAAACAGCTGAGCTTTATTGTTAAAAATGTTGCCATGAGCAGTATCATTTACCATTCTGATTTACTAATTTTTATTGTTCGTCTATGTACAGTTAAGCTGCGTCCATACAAAATACACAAGATTTCCTGAGTCACCTGTCATATGTTAACTGTAACCCAAAGCTGGATTCAGAAAGTGTTCCAAGTTTCACCACAGTGTTGAAACAAGTCACTTGTCATTACAGTGCCTGGGAAGAAAAGTTTTGGAAACATAAAACTATTCAGTTTCATTTAAATTATGAATAGGAAATTTATGTAATTACAACTTTATAATCCACAATTCCTGTTAATTATGCTTTATAGGTCTCTTAGGTATTTCATAATCCTTACTGTAGCACAATGTATTTTTCTTTATTACAATATGTTCCCAAGTAATGCACAAATCTCACTTAAAATGCAGCTGCTTACTGTTTTTTTTAACGGCTGTCCATCTTTACTTAAAGGATGGCATCAGTCATGTGTCTGCCTCTCTGTGCTGGGAATAAGGATGCTAGTTTCATATCATGCTTGTCAATGTTGCCACCATTAAAAAGGTGATAGCTCTCTTTATCTGTCTTTTCAGACACTGAAATTCATTAACCAAACAAGCCCATACATATGAGGGGGAGGGGAAGCAAAGCAGTTTGCATATCTAGGAAGCTATCAACAAAAAAAAATATCCCCAGAAAGGGCTAGGGGAGAGGCAGAAGCAGAGCCTTAAATGTGTCAGTCATTAATGATTTCCGCTTGGATTCAAACATCCTTTCCAGCAATACACTGGACATTCTAGAACAGTTTCATAACTGGAACAAAATGCTGTACCTCAGCAAGCCAAAACCAGGAAGGGTGTGAGAAAAGACTGGTTTAGTTTGGTTTTAGGGTTGAAATGCTCAGTTGATAGAAAGGTTTCTATTCAGAAAAGGCTGATTTCATCAAACAGTTCTATTAAAAAATCTAACTGTAAATGAAACCCTGATATGTTTGGGTTTTTTTTTCCCCAGTGGACCCCAATGAACAAGTGAAATCACAAGCACTATCATCCACATGCAAGCTATTGATAGGAGTGACAGGTAGGTTTGTTTTTCCCATACAAATTAATCCTTTTTCCTCCCCAAGGACCTTTGGGCAGACTGAGCTCTTCTTCTCTGAATGTCCAATCTTATTGTAATTAGCACCTGAACTGATGTCTTGTAAGAGAAATACAGTGCTGTTTTGAAGCATATTCACAATTTCTCTCCTGTCTTGCTCTCAGAGATGGATAACCAACTATTAAAGCGTGAGTACCAGAAACTCAACTTTGATGATAGGTTTGCAGGATAACTTCTGTTTTAAGAATGATGTCCCTCTTTGTTCACTTGCTGTTAAATCACATTTGATACCTCAGAAAGGTGTTGAAAAATTACTCTGACCAGCTGTTCCTGTGAATAATATGTTTAGATTCTGACTGAGATAACTTTATTTTCAGACTGATGAAAGAAATCTCTATGGTGTTCTGTTACATAAAATAAAGCTTGATTCTACTAATAGATTTCTGACACAGATGTGCTTGGCTGACTGCTGTCACCTAAGCCATGGTTTACAGCACCAAGAAAACTGATTTGTTGCCTCTATGGGTGTTTCCACAGTAGTGCTGGTGTCCAGTGCAACGCTTGTTTCCAGCTCTCAGCCTTTTAAGCAAATTTTGTAGGGAAACAGGTAAAGGATGTAATAAATTATGGCAGAGCATGGGAGGAAGATTGCTGAGTAAGGTTTGGGATTAGGACACAGAACATGAAATGTAAGCTCTTTATTTGCTTTGCAGTTTCCCTGAATAGGGGTGACAATTAATATAGTGAGGGTCTGTCATGTTCCTGTAGGGAGGGTCATTGTTCCCTGAGCATCCTGACTCCTTCCTGTGTAGTTATAGGTGTACAAACCGTTCAGGTCTGAGTAGTTTATGTGAAAAAGACCTGTCTGGCTAGTGAGAAACTGCCTTTGACCTCGACAAAAGAAGAAATGTTTTCTTCGTGTATCTGATCAGCTGGTTCAAGTAAAGAAGGTCTTTTGGTGCATCAATCACTAGCACATTAAGAGGAGGAATTTTAAATAAAAGGGATCAAGTCTTCTGTGCGGAAATACTCATAGTTTAAAAACTCATAGTTTTAAATCTCATAGTTTAACTGTGACAGTAGTCAGACCTCAGGCATGCAATAAGATCTGTGCAGGTTTGAAGCATTCACTTTACATTGGTGTAATGTTTTCTTTAGTCATAGGCAGATTTTAGTCACGCTTTAATCTGTTTCTTATTGACACCAAACTGTTGTGCACAGATTGTTATTTTCCTTTCGTATTACTCTTCTTTCATTATTGTTTCCAACCCACAAGTCCCTCTACATTTCTTCTACCCCTTATCCTCTGTGGGGGGCAATTAGGCCAGCTACTGCCCATGTTTAGCTGCCACTAGGCTGGGAGGTTGGCTGAGCTGGGAAGCTGTGACAGTTAACTGACACCCAACACGGGGCCTGATTGGACTGAAGTGAACCAGACCACTGTGAACTGCTCCAGACCATTTGGTCACTTCACCTGCTCCAATAGCTCAACTGAGAACATGCCAGACTTCTAATTTGAAAAGGCTGTGATAGGAGTCCCGGACTCGCAGCAGCTGGGAGAGCTGTGCTGGTAGGGCTCTGGCTTGCAGTTCAAATCCCGGCAAAAGGAGATCCAAAAAGCGCAGTTCAGAAAACTTTACCTTTGTTCTTTGAGACCTGAAGGGGTTGGAAATTAAGACAGACAGCTAATTTTATATGGCTTTTGAGAGCACTACTGCATCTTGTCCTTGGAGAATTGTGTCTACAGTTGGCTAAAATAATATTGTTTACTGTATGTTACTGACTTACGTATGGCTTGTAGGACATGTGCAGTCTGGCTGCTCAATAGTCCTCAGTATTGTATTGGCTGCTACCAGTTGTAGGTGCTGGCTTAAGACAATTGTTACCATGTACTGCCTGATCCTGGTTCATCTTGCAATATTTTTAAAAATGACTTTACGTGCATGATTCAGGCACAAAACATCATATTGTGAATTTGTAGAACTCGCTGTACAGTTAGTTTCCACAAGGTTGCCTTCCGTTTAGCATAAGGGACATGTGATGTGTTATGGATGAACTGTTCTCAGTGTCATCTTTGTGGTTATTAGGTTTAAGCGTTGGGTGAGTGATATTTGCCGTCACCTCCGGATGCCGACAGACCCTGCCGTGTTTTTAGCCATGACCTTACCTGCGAGCTTCAGCGCCACCTCGTGAGCTTAGTTATTAATTACACTTTCGACATTGCCCTGGGGAAGGAACTGCAGGGCCGAGCTTGGCCACCAGTAAGTGGTCTAAACTGGGGGAATTATGGCACCTCATATGGTGTTGTGCCTGCTTTCAAGTTACCTACAACAGGTAGCGATTTTTATGCTAAGTCAAATTCTTGTGTTTTGGGCAGGGTACTGTAGGAGAGTGAAAAGATACAGTTACAGGAAGTTTGTAAATATTTCAACTTCCACCCAGCATAGTGCCTCGACAGTGGGCACTGCAAAACAAAAAGCAAGGGTGGTTGATACCCGCATCTCAGAAAATCAAGTGCTATAGCCACACAGACAACTATGATGGATACTCCGGTATCAGTACCAGTTATCATGAGTGGAGCAGCTACTCAGCCAATGACCATGGATACTTACTTCCCGGTGTCTGTTGTCCCAAGCACTGCAGCTACACAGACAGCTACTCAACCCAAACCTGTGCCAGTCACCACAAGCACTGTAACCACATCAACAGCTTCTATAGACGCTCCTAGTCAATCCATGGCAGTGGTTGCAAGTACTACAGCTATGCAGATGGGTACCATGGGATCTCCTACCTAATCTGTACCAGTGTCAGTTACCCCTGTGAAGACAAGGAAATAAAAGCTTATGCTAGGAGAGGAGAAGAAACACACAAGAAAGTTCATGAAGAGCTGGATTCATCAACGCTGAGTACAGGGCATAATCACTTTCCTACTTGTGCTGGCCACACCATTTCTGATATAAGCTAGGATGCCCTTGGATGTTTTGGCCACCTAAGCACACTGCTGACTCATGTTCAACTGGCTGTCAATGAGCACTCCCGGGTCCTATTCCACTGGGCAGCTTTCCAGCTACTCTTTACCTTTGCATAGCATTGGTGTGGCCCAGGGGAAAGTCCCAATCCTCGACCTTGTTGAACCCCATATAGTTGGCCTCAGACCATTGATCCAGTCTGTGCAGATCCCTCTGTAAAGACTTCGTTCCCTTAAGCAGATTAACACTCCCACACAACTTGATGTCACCTGCAAACTGACTGAGGGTGCACTCAATTCCCTCATCTAGATCATTAATAAAGATATACGAGACTGGCCCCAACGCTGAGTCCTGTGGAAGGTAGATTATGACCAACTGCCAACTGGACTGAACTCCACTCGCCACAAGTCTCTGGGCTCAGCCATCCAGTCTTTATTTCCCAGCAAAGAGTACATCCGTCCAAGCCTTCAGCAGCCAGTTTCTCCAGGAGAATGTTGTGAGAAATGGTGTCAAAGTATCATTAAAATCTAGAGTGTCAAGCTCATGGGTCCCACTGTTCTCCCGCTCCTGAAGCGTAACGCGCATCACTTGCTGCACATGTGCCCAGCGCTGGCAGAAGCGCAGGGGCAAGGAGTTCAGCACTGCCAATGGGGAGAAACAAGGTGCTGGGCCAGAAAAAGCAGGGTGGAGGGACGGATGTGGCCCATGGGCTGTGAGTTTGAAGCCCCTTGGTCTAGATAATCAATTCACAGCTTTTCCCTCATCTACTAAGCAGGTTGCCTGTCATAGAAGGATATCAGGTCAGGATCTGCCTTTCCTAAACCCATGCTGACTGGGCCTGATCACCTGGTTATCCTGTAAGCCCCACAAAATGTCACTCAAGATGACCTGCTCCGTGGCACTAAGGTCAGGCTGATAGGCCTGTAATTCCCCAGATCCTCCTTCTGGCCTTTCTTGCAGATGGGCATCACATGTGCTAATCTCCAATCCACTGAGATCTCCCCAGTTAGCCAGGGCATCTGATGGAAGATGTCTTCATGAGTGTTTCTGCCTATTCCTTCAGTACTCTCAGGTGGATCTCATCTGGCCCATAGACATGTGTGTGTCTACGTGGTGTAGCAGGTCACTAACCATTTCCTCTTGGATTGTGGGTCTCCATTCTGCTCCTCATCCCTGTCTTCCAGCTCAGGGGGCAGCTGGTTTTACTATTAAAGACTGAGGCAAAGAAGGCATTTAGTACCCCTCAGACTTTTCTTCATCCTTTATCACTACATTTTCCCTTGATTCTAATAATGGCTGGAGATTCCCCTTAGCCCTCCTTTTCCTGCTAATACATTTATAGAAGTGTGTTTTATTGTCCTTTACTGCAGTAGCCAGATTAAATTATAGCTGGGCTTTGGCACTCCTAATTTTTTCCCTGTGTAAACTCACAACATTTTGTAGTCCTCCTGAGTTGCCTGTCCCTTCTTCCAAAGGTCATAAATTCTCCTTGTTTTCCTGACCAGGACCATTTTGACCAGAACTATTTTACTAGATATTATCAACCAGGACTTTTCCACTAGGCCTTTTTGATTTGGACTTCTGAAAGTGATAAGCTTCACCTGAAGTAATGAGCCTGCTTTGTCATTGCAGGGAGATATCAACATATTGCAGGCAACTGAAGAGGAAGAACAAGTATGGTTAGAAGTTCAGAAAACATATCAGAAGTGAGAGTTTAAGTGAAGTCTGAGAAGAGACAAGGTAAAAGTTATCAAGTGCTCTTCACAGAGAAGAAAATATTGGTTTTCTATGCTTCAATAAGTATTGAATTTGAAGTGTAGCATGGGAATATCAATTTGGATTAGGGATTTAGACAGGGTAATGAAACATTAAATATATTCTTTTGAAAGTTATGGGGTCTAAATTATTTACGCACAGATTAGAAAGGTGCAAGGAGACATTTGTCAGAAATAACTTAGTTAAAATTGATGGCTTTTGGGACGTCTTGTGATATAGAAGGTCTCTCTTTTTTCAGTTTTCTATGCATATCTGTGCACACAAACATCTCAACCCACTCTCATATTCAAAACAGGCCTTAAAACTAGACATGAAAAAAATCTGACTTTCAGTTTCAATCCTAGGCCTTTGGCTCAGTGGAGCAAGAGCTCAAAGCCACATCTTGCTCTGAGGTAGTAAACAGCCTTGAATTGCAGGGTGGGAGGGGTGTAGCCCATTTTATATTGTCCCTGTGATGTGTCTGTCACAAAGTCTATGTTTAAACAATTTCATTAAACAACTACGTTTTCCAGCTTTGTAATTACACAAGTAAAAGATTACTCATCATTTTTTATAATCACCTGGTTCTCTTTGTTCCATAGATGAATAGATACATTCTGCTCGCATCTGCCAAAGAACCTAAATCTACAGAGGCTTCTTCTTTCAGAACTACTGCTCCACGGTGTTCAATGCCTTTGCTGGTAAGAAGCAGTGTTATTTTCCTTTTCACTGGAATGGCATTTTCTAAGGGAAACTAGGAAACTGGGGCCTTTCATAAATTCCTGAGTGATCCCTGTAAGTATGAAATGATTTTCTCCTGTCTGCATATTATTAATGACTGCTGAGAATACAGTATATTTTAATTAAAAAAATCAAAACTAAACTAAACAAAAAAAACCCAAAACAATGGACATAATAAGGAATAAAACGATATATATATCATATGAAAATTAACCTGGGACATGGGAAGAAAACAATATTTAATATTTGTGGAAAGCTTCATTCTTATCCACAGAGGGCTTGTTGGCTGGCCTTAGATGTTACTGCTTTTTCTCCTCACTCTTTCGCTCAGTGATAATTTGTAGCTGAACTAATACACTGTTTGGCATGCTTGTGTTATACCTTCTTCTATCTCCTACCTGCTTACTATGAAAGTTCTTTCTGGTAGAGGCTTTAAAAGTCAGGAGCTGTTTTTTTAAAGTTTGTGAGTTTCTGTTTCTGTTTCTATTTTAACAAAGCACTGTTCTATTTTAAGCACAAATGCTATATCAATACAAACTCAAATGTTTTAAATATTTGAAAGAATTCTTGTTTCTCCTACTTTTACAATCAGAGAAAGAGGCCAAGTAAATAGCTTATTTCATTAGCTTATGCAAGCAAAAGTACAATATGATGCTTACACTATGTGCTTATGAAAATATCACTTTTTAGAAAGAAGGACAAGTACAATAAAACATAATTTGTTAGATTGTGGTTTACGTTTACATCTCTACACTAAAAAATATACTTTGTAGCAACAAGAATTCTCTGCTAATCATGTAAAAACTCAATCAAACTTGAAACAATATTCTAGCAGCCTGTTAGAAAAAAGTCTTCTTAGATGTTCCTGTTCTTTCTTCCAGGATTTCATCTAATGGAATAGCACTGTTAAAATCAACAAAATTCAGAAAAGATTTTGACAAAATGTTTTAGCAAAAAGTTTTTAGCGTAATTAAGAAAATTTCCGTGAAGAGGTACACTTATAAAATTGATTTTGCTCTTGCATTTTCATGTGCTGAAGTTCTTAAATTTCAAATAACAGCAAAGAAATTGATACAGAAATGCTTCTCACCTTCTGAAGTGATACTGCCTATGTTCTTTCTTACATTGTTTTATATTTATATTTATATTTATATTTATATTTATATTTATATTTATATTTATATTTATATTTATATTTATATGTATATTTATATTTATATGTATATGTATATTTATATGTATATGTATATTTATATTTATATTTATATTTATTTGGATCCTGGATATTTAAAATCCTAATAAGTCAAAATACAGAGTTTCTAAAGAACTAAAAACATGAGAAGGAAGGCTGCTAGAGCTAACCCATTACTTACTCACTGTGTTCTTAATAATTATTGGCGCATAATACACGTGAGCTGCATTAGTTGAACTACTGACTAGTTTATAATAGAATAGGCTTATGCCCTTTTCCTCTCAAACCTAGAGCAGCTGGATATTTCCTGAAGGAACTGTGGCCTTTGACAAGTTCACACTGGAGCAGGTTTTTCTGAACAGGAGGAGCAGCCTGGAGGGACTTCAGCACCCAGTGCCTTTCTGCTGCAGGAGGGCAAGTGACAAGTTGAGCACAAGGAAAAGACAGAGGGAAGGTATTTTAATTTCTGTTTTTATTTCTCAGTATCCAAATGTATTTTAATTAACATTAAATTAAATTGATTTTACACAAGTCTGTTTTGCCCTTGACAGTATCTGGTAAGTGATCTACTTGTCTTTCTCTTGACCCACAAGCTTTTTCAGCCTATTTTTTCCCCTTGTACTGTTGAGGAGAAGGGAAGTTGGTGAGCAGCTGGGGGGGTGTTAGGATGCTGGTAAAGGGTAATCCATCACACAGTTTTCCATTCAGATTAATCGACATCTGTTTTATCCAAATAAAATTGTAATAGCTCATAAGTTAATTTCTTAGTTCACATTTCTACTGCATAGTCTAAAATGGTTAAATCCAATCTCATTTTATAGACTATCTCTTCGGGTGACAGAGTATTTTTCCCCTTTTAAATAGAATAGTGAATGCCTTAGTGCATTTTCCTTTGTGTTAATTCATAATTCCTCTGGCAAGGTCAGAGCCTGAGGAACCCATAAACTTGTCCACAGGTTCTCCATGGGCACAGAGATAGGATCTCTGACTCTGTTTCAGTCTTTCTAAATCTGCCATTCCTTTATGAAGCAGCAAAAAACTACTGAAGAATCTGTTCCAAGAATACCATGGCTGTTTGACTGGGATGGATTTGCACTTTCAAAGATGATGATAAGAAGTACTGAATTTTGCTGTTCAGTTGTGTGCTATGTGTTGTATCTGTCAAGTACTGTTCTGGCACAAAAACAAAACCCTGAAAAAACCTAACTTATTGTACTTCTACACTTCCCTTTGGAATACATGTAAATAAAGCTTCAGAAACTACTTTGTAAAAAGCAGTTTAATACAGTTAACTTGCACTTTTTACCTGATAGCAATCTTATGTGTTACCAGTTTGTGGTGTGTGGAAGCATCTGATTATCTCCCTCTCCCTGTAAACTATGGTGCATCTCCAAGACTCAGATAAATTTCTATACCACATAGTTGAAGAAAGCCAGAATTTGAAACCATCTATTACGGAAATCATAAAAAAAAATATCCAAAGCTACAGTATTTTCATTGTTCCAGTATTTATATATCACCTGTCCTGGCAGTCTGGAAGGATAAGATCCAGCTCACTCAATTGAAGCCATTTAAAATGTATGGATCTAGCCTAAGCCAGTTGTGTTAAGTATTCCTTACACAGGTAGATGCTGGCAGAGAGCACTTCATCTCATATCAGGCACCTGTCTTTGATGGCTAAGTTTGCCTCTGGAAATGCTGCTGCTTTGTCTGGATAAACATTTTATATAGCCTAGACAATCACTTTCAGCCATGTGTTTAACTTTCAAATGGCCAAAGGTACCTGCCATGTCATTCATCACAATAGTCTCCAAGGCGGTGAATCCGTAACCAGTCATAATATTTCATCAACTTTAGATTATTCAATCACACAATAACATTTTGTAAAGCTCACATTAAGATAAGCTATCTCTTTTCTATATTTATAACCTAGAAGGAAGTGTTGTAGTGATTGGAAAAGCAATGAAAATCTTTACTTTAAAAGTGTATTTTTAGTGACTTTTAATAATTGTATGCATTTGAAAAAGAACATATATTCTACATTCTACCATACCTCTTATGTGTTCAGTACCCTGCTGTTAATACTGGAGACTCCGATATTGAAAAATTGACAGGTATTTTACATATATATGGAGAATATTAAAAAGATTGATTCTAATATTGGATTAAATTCTCATTTCTATTTTACATAGATCCCAATATCTAATTATTTATCTGAACATGTTCTGTTCTATCTGAGAAAACTATTATTTTTAATACTGTATTTATTTAGGTTTATTTATTACTTTTTTTCTGATATTGTATTTCTCTTAGGAAGAAAAGCCTGAAAATGAAACAAAGAAATTTTTTTTCTTCTGTGCAAACTTTTGCTATTTATTCTAAGATGATATAATGGAATGCTGTTAATTTAAAAAAAAAGGAATCCTGAAGAATGAGAAGCCAGCAGATTTCTTTCATCTTCCCATGTCACTGAGGAAAACAATTACAAATCAACTGCTCATCTGACAAAATATCTATCCAATTAAAACCAGCTTTTTGTGCACCCTCTCAAAACTGCCAACATGACCTACTGTAGTGGATTCTTCTCTTCTTGGGATTGTGCCAAGAGAAATGTTTTCCTGATTGCCTCCATCTTTTTTACAGCAATATATTTGACCTTCTATTTTTCGAATTCTAATCACTTTGCTTTTCTAACTGAAAGTAAGGTTCAATATAATGATGACATAGAAGAGAAAGATATACTTTTTACCGAAAGGTATGATAATCTTCAGATGGAAAGTGAAAATATTTTACATAAGAACATTTCAAAATTGAAGCAATTCTTAGGGAAAGAAAATGGAGAACTGCCAGCTGAAAATGAGAAATCTGGGAATAAAAAAGGATCCACTTCAGCAGAGTCATTTAAATTCATTATTAATGAAAAAGAGAAGTGTAAAGAAAAATCACCTTTCTTGACATTGCTAATAGCAACTACAGCTGCTGAAATTGAGCGCAGAAATGCCATCAGAAATTCCTGGGGAAATGAATCTGTGGTTCCAGGAGTTGAGGTTGTTCGGTTGTTTATGCTGGGTGTTGAGAGCAAGGGTCCAACTGATGTCCTACTGAGAGAAAGTGAGCAATATCACGATATTATTCAACAGGACTTCCTGGACACTTACAATAACTTAACTCTTAAAACTTTGATGGGTATGAAGTGGGTTGCCTCTTACTGCAGTGGCACAAGCTTTGTTATGAAGACAGACAGTGATGTTTTTGTTAATACAAGATACCTGATAGAAAAGCTCCTCAAGCCTCTTTCACCTCCTCCACAAAATTATTTCACAGGCTGTGTTATGAAAGGGAATAAGCCTATTCGGAATAAAAACAATAAATGGCACATATCAGAAGAAGAGTACCCTGGTAAGAAATACCCTCCTTTTTGTTCAGGAACTGGCTATGTCTTTTCTGGAGACCTGGCTTCAAAAATTGTCAGTGCTTCCGTAACGATAAAATATATACATTTGGAAGATGTTTATGTAGGGCTCTGTCTTAATGCAAAGGGAATACAGATAGTACCTCCATCTAAGCATTCATTGTTTAACTTATACAAGGTCCCATTTTCTCTTTGTCGTTACAATAATATAATTACATCTCATCACATACAGACAAAAGAACACATATTCTATTGGGAAACACTGCAAAAAAACAACCACACATGTCAGAAAGGCTCATAGAGGAGAGTCCTTTCTTTATTTGACAATGGACAAAACAGCAGATATTTTCTTAGAAACAGAGCATCTATGTAGTGATAACTTTTAACTTTCAGGGATATCCTGAATCAGGTGTATACATTTTGTATCGAGATGCATTCAAAAGATTTTTTGTCAATAAAGCAGGCTTTCTCTGTTGACTGAGTACTGCTTGGTGCCTTACTTTGTTTTGGATTAGCCACCAATTAATCCTTATACTGTTTTAAAATATGGCAAGAGATCATATCAACTGTACTGAAGAAAAAGCAATGAAGATACAATTAAACTTAATTTTTCATTAACAAATAATAATGAGTTAATTTCACATTGCTCAGATGTAATTACTCTACACATCATTACATTTACTTAGATGGGATTTCAATGTGACTGAAGAAAGCATACATGATATCCTGTGCTGGTGAATTAGTGATAGAAATATAAAAGGACACTGCTTTTCTCAGAAAATCTAATATTAGTATTTGCCAGACCTTTATTAGCGCATGCAGCTGCTATTACTCTCTGTACTCATGTATACAAGGAACAGTTCAGGCACAAGATACCACTTAGTTGTTAATATGGTGATATAATAAAGAAGAGAAAAATATCTAAGGAAAAATAGGATGAAGCTTAATAACCTCCCAAGTTAAAAGTTTCAGTCAAAAGGTTTATGGAAGTAAATTGCTTTCCAGATTCCTTTCCACCAACAATGTAAATTATCTGCCACTCCTAATAAGAATTAAGAGACCTTTACAATAATTACTGGGTGGGCCAACTGTTTGGATTAATTCAATAGCTAGAAGAAAGTACCTGTAGCTTTGCAGGAAGCTTATCAGATGCAGGTAGGAATCAAAATGTCAATTGCACAAATGCCAAATACTTCAGCTGGAGCTGAAGTGAGAAAGTACATATACAATATATGCATCCCAAATGTCATTTTATAAGTATATATTACGATTTTTAATAAAGAAGTCTAACTGAATTATACAGAGAGCAAATAACCCTTTTCTGCAGTTGCTTAGAAAAACCCCAAATACAGTTTCTTTAGGAAATTCACCTCTGGAGCTCACAGCTACCCCTGCTTTTGAGCAGAGAGATGGGGACTAGAGAACTCCTAAACTTCCACTGAAGCAGCATTATCCTGTGGACCTACAATTCTGCAACATGATATCGTTATGGGAACTTATCTAAAGCATGCTGAGCTCCTGAGGGATTGCAGTGACGTTGGACAAGAACCAAGACATGCTCCAATAACAGTAGTTCTTACTGAGTGTGATGGCCCCTGACCTGGCTAATTTTGGCAGCTTAGACCGTGCAGTTGGGCTCCCAAATTTCCTTCTCCACACCCCCAGGGGAAGGGGAGAGGAAAATAGGAGGAAAAATGCTTACAAACTGGAAAGTAAAACTACAGCTTTAATGAAATGATAATAATAATGAAAATAATTAGAAAGTAATGAAATAAGTACAAATACCTGAGAACACACCCCCACCCCACCCCTCGATGACCATACATCACCACAAATACTGCAGAGCAGACACAAGGGAATGGGCCCATGGCTAAGAGGGAACTGAACTCAGGAACTGGATTCAGTGAGGCAAGGGTCCAGAATCAGGAGATTCAGACAAACGAGGTTCTCACTGAACATCGGCCCTCACAGAAGAGAGTGAGACCTGTGTGAGCTGTCAGTTTTGTACCGAGTATGATGTATATGGGATGGGATACTCTGTTGGTCAGTTTGAGGTCACCTCCTCTGTTCGCCCCTCCCTGCAGGTGCAGCCATTTTCCACCAGTTCAAGGATGGCCTTGGTTACTAGAGGAATAAATATAAACATTGGCCTTTCTCCATACCAGTGTTCCATGTTACCACCTCTAGAGAGAAACCATCTGAAAAACATGCAGTTAACTTTCAGAAAACAAAGGTACTTTAGACCAATGCTGAACCACAATCAGGAAACCGACCCTAAATTAACTCAAACCGTAACACTTAGAAAGAAATTGCTTCAGGATGCTGCCTGCTAGAGCTGACAATGCTTGCTGATGTAAATTTTCCAATGAAGTCCAAAAAAAGTGCTTATTTGGAGAAGTTTATTGAGTGTGTCAAATTAATACACATAATACGACTATGCAGTTAGAATAATAACAAACAGAGCCATGTATCTGGCACCAGAAAGAGACAACAAGCCATTAAACAATGTTTTGTTTCTGCAATATGTCCTGAGCCCTTTCAAAATATTTTTATGTATCCCCAGAACAATAAAGACTCTTAAAAAACAAATGAGTGAGATTTGATTTTATGTTAATCATGGTACAAAACCCCTTGAAATTCTTGTTTATACGGTTGTGCTTTGGTGAAATCTTTAATTTTTTTCAAATGAAATCACTATACTCCATGTAAGATGTGCTGCTGGTTCTTTCAGCTGGCTGCAGACACAGGTGGGGCTTCTGATTGAGGTGATTTACAAACAGTCATGGCAAAGGTTGTAGTTCCTGTGAGCTGCATAGTTCTCTCTCTTCTGGAACCATCTTTTTTCAAGAAAATCTTAATTATATTAGAAGCACTCTTACTGCTATGAGTGGAATGGTACCGGCAAGTTAACTTTTCTGCATCGTGTTCCTGTATTCAGGTAAGACTAATCTCAGGAGATACAACCCAAGAAATTGCTGTATTAAAGTTCTGATACTAGCTGGTAAAAACGCAATATGTTTTGCATCCAGAAACAATTTAAAGCTATGTCTGAAAAAGCTCACTAATAACTGGATTTTGTTATTGCTTTTTATTGTTGCTGGCATTTTGTTTACAGTTCTGCTTGTCAGTAAACAGAACTAAAATAAGCTGTATTTTATATTTGGTGTCTAGATTTTTATATTAGGAATCTACTTCAGAAGCTTTTGGAAGAGGGCATAAAACTTTGGGCTAAGTTATATCTGATTTAAAACAACCATTTGTGTAATTCTGTGTACAGAGATTTTCTTCAGCTATTCCCTATTCAGTGCAGTTTTGTTTTTTTAATAGATGTATTCATCCAAAGTATAAAAGAAAAAAAATACCAGTTCAATCCAATTAACATGTAATCTCTTGCCTCAGCTATTATATTAATTTCTGTTCATAGTTACAGTTATTTTCCAAATATTTGCCTAACATTTTAAGATGGCCAGAGAGCTGTTGTTCTGCTGCAATATAGTCCTTTTCCTTCTAGACATATGAATAAATTATTTGAAGAGGTCAGCCTGAAAACTAAAGTTGCTTGATACAGAGTAGTATTTTATATGCCCCAAACACTGCAAGAGCACAGCAAAAGTGTGGCAATTGTCGAGTTTGCTGAATGCTTCAAAGGTCCACGAATCATTGGAAAAGCTTATTGTTATTCACAAATTCCTTAAATTATTTTAGAATATTTTTATTGCCTCTGCCATGATGGTGGCTGTGCAGACAGTAGCTTTTCAGGTGCTGATAATGATAGGATATTAGCGGTGGAAGTTGTGGATTACCTGGCTGCACTGGCTAGGTAACCTCCACAGAGAAATATAAGTAGACTGTTAGTGGAAATACTTGGCACCCAAGATGAGAGATGAATTTGAGGGACAGGTCCATAGCTTGGTAGAGGACCAGGTTGCAAGCAGTTATAAATGCTCTGGATTTTGTACAGTTGTTTTTTTTTCAGGATAGTGCCCCTATTGTGGCTGGGGCAAGGCCTAAGTAATTTCTAAGCATTGCTCAAACTGTGTCTGTGATAATTTTCTTGGGTTAGAATTGGCATTTTACCCAGGTGTGCAGCATCAGATTTTCTTCAGAAGGACTAATGATGTTCTGCAACAGTTTCCTGTTTCACTTGCAACCTAATTACTTGCATGTAGAAAACCCATCTGATGACTTGTAGCTCCTGATACCTCAAAATGTTCTTCTACAGAAAAGCTGCTGCACTTGGTCACGTCTTCCTTTTGCTATAACTATGTTGAGCATTTTGCTTGCCTTTTTTTTCTTATTATTTATATATGTGTATATAATCTTGTGAGGTGTTTTTAACAGGCGTTTGTAACTTACAAACCAAAGCTGTTGCATTCTTCTTGGTCTAATAACAAGACTATCTCCTGACCTTCTTATACAAAGCCTTAGCCCGTATGTCTGGTTGGAGAATAGGACGTAAGAGAAATAGTGGATCAGGAGTAAGGAATACCTGATATAAGACTTGCATATAAATGCTGGTGGAATGAAGCCTTCTAGCAGCTTTGCATTATTAGCATTTCACTGATCATGTGTGCAGCCACTGTGAGAAACCCCAAGTTCCCTAACAGAGCTGCTTTGACCTCTGCTTAACAACCTGTTAAGACAAATAACTTTTTATGCATTAAAACAACTGTACTTAGTAAGTCTGGTTTTGTTGAAATGGGGCTTACTTTGCCAGGCAATAGTTGGCTCTGATATGAATTTCGATAGCTTATCTATCAACTTTCTGGTGAGCATAGAGGGATATGGATATATTTTAAATATAAGATGACTTCTAATATATATTCTATCCTGTCATTGGTCTAAGTGAAAGGAGCATCTATGAATAATACATCTGGATGTCTCATACAGGCAGACTAGTATAAAGACTGAAGCATAAGCAATATGTATTCTTTGTTAAAGTATCTGTATAGAGACCAACATTGTGCCCGATTATTGAGCAATTAACTGGAACTGGCATTGGGGAAAGTTGTTGCAGTAGACCATTACACAGTTCAATAATATTCTAGGAAAACTTCATTTTTTGGCCCTGAATTTTTTGTGTGGGTGGAAAAAAAAGAAGCACTGAAAATGTGTTTCCTGTCTCACTATCCCCAAACAGGACAGTGAGCTTGCAAATGTTTCAACTGATGTAGGTACAGCAACTACAGTCTTGAGATTGTACTAGACCAGCTTAATCACAACTGTGCAACACTCTCATAGGTAAGATCAATGGAAAAAAATCAGCTTAAATACTTTAACTGATTTGTCTGTATGAATTATATCTGCCTGTAGATACTTACGATAGATGTGTATAGAAACTATATTTTTAGAAATTTTCAGAAGTGGAATATCGTGGACTAAAATCAATGGTGTGCCTTACCTCGTTCCCTCCATTAAGTTTCTTGCTTTGGAACTAAATTCTACTTTTTGTAGTATTTGTATCTTTCATTTTTACAGGATTTCATATCTCTTTGCACTTCAACTATTATTCTGGTTTGTGGTTATGTTTGTTTGTTTATTAGGTTGTCTAAGCTCTGTTAAAGCTTTTTGAGCTAGCTGAGTTCTGCTGCACCTTCAATTCTGTGTTCATTCTTAGTTGATGTTCAAAACTGACTTCATGCCATTGAGTACGCTGTAGATAAGAAAATCTGAAACCTGAAGAAGCTGATGTAGACATCATTTGCTTGATATTCCTTATATAGTGTTGTCGAGAAAATATTTTAAACTATGCCATGTTTTAAACTAGATAGTGTTCCAGTTTTGTGAAAGGTCTCAGGCTGTGCCACTCTGCTTGCGTTGAATCTACTCAAGTGATAATAAAAGATCCTGATAGGCACAAAACTTCTCAAAGAAATTCCTTATTCTAGGCAACATATTTTCTTTATTTGAGTTCGGTAAGAAAGAATTACACAGCAGAAAGTCAGCTCCTTTTGACAAATATAAAGAGAGCAGCAAAGTTCAAATTTTCATTGGACAAATGTAAAGTAAGCATTGAGTGAGCTTGGTGGGCAGGGGAGGAACTGAGCAAGAACAAGTATATTGACCAAGATTTCTTTCTCTAGACTTGTGTCTCCTCTGATAAACCTATCCTTTTCTCATAGCGCAAAAAAGGCAATATTACAAAAATATCCTTCCCTGACCTTTATATCAATCATTCTTCCTAGTATGAAAATGTATTAACTTTGTTATATATCAGTTCACATTATATACTGCAAGGTAATGTGAACATGGAAGTTCATTGGAGTGTTTGGTATTTTTCACGTTTAAATAAAACAAAATACAGAACAGCCTTCCCTGGAAATAAGGACTTGTCTGCTCAGAATCTTTCAGCTGTCTGTGAAGGATAAAAGATGCTCCATGACAGTCAAGATAATGCTAGGATCCTAGTCGTTTTAGCACATCCCTGAAACCCTCCCAGTGTTGTCTGACATCATAGATAAGCACCCATAGCAAGACTGACTCCAGGAACATCTGGACCAAGACAAGCAGCAAGAATGTTGCAGAAATACGGCTGCTTTTGCATAAAGGGAAAAGAACAGAAAAAAAGAAAGCTGGTTTACTGGCAGCAGCATTGAATAATAATCCTAGATCAAGGGAACAAGGGCACAGAGATGTCTGAGGTGGGGTGAGGAGAAAGTATTCAAAGCTATGGATCTCGAGGAACTGGAGACTGTTGTAATTATTGTGGACAACAAGCCCTTTGGAAATGGGAGCGCTTGGTATAACTGAAAAAAAAGCCTCCCAAAAGGCCCTCTGAATCCTATGGTGCAGTCCTTCTCTGCTGAATGCAACAGGGACAGCCACATTTCACCCAGGACTGACAGCTAACAGGGACCTATTGATCAGTCACTGTAGGAGCCTCTGAATAAGAAATATTTTCCCCTTCTTATAAGAATCTGGTCTTAAACCTTTTGATAATGCATAGTATTGCCACCATCTAATAGCTACAGGGGATACTGCTTTAAGATAGAAAAAGTATACCTATTCATCTGGACTCTCAAGGTCTTTGTGCTTTTGCCTGGGGAAAGATACCGCTAACGTGCACAAAGCTCCCCCAGCACTTCACCGAATCCTCCACTATTTTTCTAAAATCTTAGTATAAGTTTTACAGGCTGTTGTCTTTAAAAAATGGATCCATTTTTGACACAGTATGTTGAGGATTTGTTAGCAGACATGGAATTTTAATAGCTGACACCTTTACCTTACGTTAAGAAATGTAATAAGCCAAACCCTGCAACTCTACTCCCTTTACCTGAGGAAGGAACACCACACCGTGACTGTGCAGTAATAACCTATGAAGCTGAAAATTAACCAAAAACAACCCTTGAGAATATTCTAACAGGCACACCATATGTGTCTACATGTGTAGACAGGTCCTTATATTATCTGAATGGTAATAAAGTCAAAAGTTATTCAGTAACTACTGAAGATAAGGTACTGGAGGCTTCACCAATCAGTGTGAAGCTTAGTGCGCAAGCAGCAGAATGGATTGTATTAACAAACACTTGCCAGTTGTCCAAAGCAAAGACTATAAATATACTGGTAATCTGTTTGCATTTGGAGCCTGCCACACCTCTGAACAGTCAAGGAAGCAATAAGGGTTTATAATTTCTAGTGGGAGTACATTAACAAACTGTTAAAAGCCACACAATTGCCAAAGAAATTAGCTGTCATTCATCAGCCAGCCCATACTGGCAAAAGAAGAAATACAAAATTATTAGTAATTGGTAGTGTGGGTCTCTGTTAGCAATTAGCCAAATTACATTGTACCATTTTTAAAGGTATAAGAGCCCTATGTAGAACCACATTTGGGCTATTACAACTTGTCTTGGACATCTCATGCACATGAATAAGTACTTTTTTAATTTTATACTTTTCATCTCAGCCTCTCTCCCTGGTTGGCCTGGGCCAGTTGTGAATTCTCCTGACGGTACACAGTGTAGGTTTTGTAGAACCCATAGAAAAACTTTAGTTCATAGAAATTTCAAATGCTTGTTTTAACTGTATTCATAGTGTAGGCCACTTCATTAAAGTATGTAAGAAAATAATCATTAAGATTTTGGATTAACTTCAGAAATTGACCATAAGCAAAGTCTTGGTCATCTCTTGTAACTTAATATAGATTAATAACTCTTCTCCTGTCTCCCTGTAATCAAGCACTAGGAACAGTGGCTGCAAATTAGAAGTGCAGCTTTGGACATCTACTCAGTGTATGCCTGTTACAAAGTGGAGTGAGCTGTTTCTAATACAATAAAAAGAATATGAAACAATATTTTATACAGATTGCTGTATTTTATAATTCTGTATTTATATCACTGCCTTGAAGAAGTATTTTTATAAACTTGTACAACTTGATATCACTAGACAATGCTGCTTGTTTTTATGAATTCATTTTCAGATTGTTGTGAGATTTCCCTCAGGTATCAAATGGAATTCAATGCAGTAAAATCTTCTGCATTAGTGCTCCAAAAACTGCAGAATGGTTGCTGTCAGCCCTAGCTGTGGAGAAACTACAGAATTGTGTGTTACTTCTGGCACACTTGATGTAATTTCATATTTTTTCCACTGATGAAGCATAAAATCTATTTGTTCTTTAGCATTTCATTAGTGCATTACTAAACAAAGATATATAAGAAATAGTAATATATATACTTGTACACTTTAAAGCTTTCAAAGAGTAGTTGTAGTAGAAAGTTCTTTGTGGGAGGGAAAATATGTATGCTGGAAAAGAACTGGGTTTTTTTCCAAGTCAAAATGTCATGAAAACTTCATTAACTCATTCTACTGCAGGTTTTAAAAACTCAAACTAGGTGTTCTGTTTTGTATGTGAATTAATGTTCTGGAATTGGAGTGAGATACTTAAAGAACCATACTGCATTCCACTGAAACTTTTTGTGACTTTTTATTGCAGACAGTTGTCAGAGGTAGGTCTCACTTTGCTGGAGAATTCCTTTGTGAGAATGAAGTAGTTTTTACCGATTATCACTTCCTTCACTGAGTTTGTACCTTTGCGTGCCAAACTGCTTCGTATGTGCTAAGGTAGTGCTGGAGAAGATGACTGTCTTTGAGTTATTGGTAGAAGTGAGTCACGATGGAAAAATTGCATACAATCAAGCACAGATGAGAGAAAGTTAAGCACACTTTAGAGAAACAGGTTTTCCGGCCATCTGACCTTTAACAACTGGTTTGGATTAAATTTCTTGTTTACACCAGTGATTATAGCTCTAAGTTTCTCTCCCTACTGAGTGAACTATGACCATACAAAACTGCTCTGTTCAATAGTCATTTGGACCTGCTGGTTCTAGAACTTCATCCTTTCTCCAGCACTGAGCACAGAGATTACTGCTCCTCAATCTGGTCCGCAGTCCAGCTAGACTTGTATTACGGTTGTGATAATTGTGATAAGGAGAAAGCATGTGAAAATAAGATTTTGCCTGTGGGATGACCATTAAAAAACTGCCTCCTTGGGCACTGAAGTAAAGTGTATACTGTCTCATTCAGTGTTAATGTAGAAGTGGTTAGGATGGTTCCTGAAAGGTCTAAATCTCACTGGAATGGATGTCTGTAAAGATATGCTGAAGGAAGGAAAGCTGCTCTCCTTTCAACATGAAAGGCAGTATATTTTGAACAATAGAATTTTGTGGTGTGTTATTTGTGGGTTATTAGAACTTCTGCTTCAAAAGAAACTGTTGTCAGTTTTTATTACCTTGCTTGTCTTCCAGCAGATTTTGAAGAGAGTCAAGTATTGTGTTCAGAAATATTGTCTTCATTCATTTTAAAGACCGCAAGTGCCTCCAGCTGTCTTTGTGTTTGCTTTAGCAAATCTTCTAGGGCTAATGAGCAATTAGAAATTCATTAAGCCTGGAGAAATACAAGGTCATATTACATGCTACTATTCCAGTCTAGCTGAGCAGCAATTCTGCTGAGTTGGGTGGGAAAATGCATACACTTGACTGCTTGTTTCTACTGCTTTACAAACTGTTAAATGTGAGGCATGAAGTCATGACTATAGATCCTTGTGGCAGAGTCTTTAAATCTCCAGTGGGTACTATAGGCAGCATACAAGGGATGCCTGTGAACAGTGTGTGAACCACACTGAAAGCAGAGTATTTATTTTGCCAGCTGAAGGATAAACGTGTTTCTGAAATTCTGTCTGACTACTCGAGACTCCATTAGAAAGGCCTTCAGAATGAAACAAAGGATGCTCCTAACATTTTGGAGTGAAAATTTCTAAGAAACTTGTATTTTTTTTGAAAATAATCAACTGCAATACAGTTTTCTCTCTGAAAACATTAAAAATGGGAAGTTAATCACAGTGCAGACGCAGTTTCTTCTGGGATAACTTCTATGACAGGTCCTGGATGAGATCCTGTACTATATACTGTTTTTAAAAGAACTGTAGACTTCAGTCTGTGCAGGTGGTCTAATTGTTTCTTTTTTTTCCCTCTGTACTCAGAGGGAATGTTTGAAATACTGTCTTTACCTGTCAATAATTTGATAAATGACTACTGCGTGCGGAAAAACCTGAACAATAATGGACATTATGGAAAAGCATTGAAATCCTTCTGAACCATGATGCTACTTTACTATATGACAATAAAAAAAAAATGCTGAGAGAATTCTACTTTCCAGTTACCTTTCTTTTAAAAACTCTTGGCTTTCTGATGGCATCAGTCCACTCTGAGACCTGTGTAGTTTTTTTATAATTGTGGCTTTAGGATTTCTGCCTTAATATGGAACAGACTAATTACCTTTTTGGAAGAATTAAGAGGAAAAGCAGGAGTAATAGCAGATTTGCTCTCATTCATAATATGAATGTGCCTTGATTTCAACGTCCTTACAATGTTGATAAGCATACTCACATCCACGAGTTGGTCACTGAGCAACTGGGTTTTTTATTTTTCAGAAATAAATTGTTCTACCAAATAGTATAGAAGAGAATAAAAACAATGTACAGGCATGCTTAATTCTGCAGAAAACTTGACCAATTGTAGCATTCTTGTATGTGTTGACTAGAGATTCTGTAGCAGCTTCAGATGTTTCGCACGCTAGCAAATGTCTTCTTCGGTACTTAATGCCAAAACAGAGTCTTCAAATCCATGGTGCCTTTTCATGTAAAGTGGTATTACATTTGTTTTATGGAATGGGTTAATTTTTTTTTTATTTTTCAATGTGATACATAATTTTGTATGAAAATATATCACATCTGGGTAATATGAATGAGTAGGGATGTATATACTTTGAACAGTTGCAGTTCCGGCATACTCATGGAAATGGGAAAGACTTGTGGTATGAATTACTCCCTAGAGGGATGCTCTCACTCTTGTATTGTAACCTATTCAGGCTTCCATTGTCAATCTTGCTAAGGTTAAGAGGGTTCTTTCACCTGAGCTACCATTGCTTGCAGCTTCACACAGATAGTTTTTGCAAATGTGGGGGTTGCCTGTGTGAGATAATAGGGACTTTCCACCTGGTGGGCTCCTCTGAGCCAATCTTTCAGTGGATATGCCTCAGCTCTCAACCTTTGCGATGTGATGAGGCTGCGCCATTACAATAGGATCCAAAGAACTCAAGTCCTGGGGGCTAAGAAGGATCTGAAACTAATCTGTCTTGATATAAATGGGTGACTGGCTGAGACTGAAATTTTTTTTAAATGATGGATTCTTGACACACAAAGCCCTGTTGACACCTTTAGGTGTTAACATATTTTTTCTACTACAAATTATGCATGGACTCTCTACGGGTATCAGATAATCTTTACTGATGTAAGACAGGCTTAGTCACTGACATGCTGACACCTTGATAAATATGCTTAGAAACATCTAAGCAAAACACATGATGGAATCTGTCACTTTTAAAATAATTTGTTCATACTGGTTACATAGTGATAGGTGTCATAATTCTGTTAAGCTGACAAAGTTCAACTACCATACTGAACAGGTCGCAAGCCTGACAATCCTTAAATCAGAGTTTCTAGACACCACATTGCTAAATTTGGCCACTTACCCACTGTCATTTTGTTTCCTAAATCTGAACAAAATGTACCAGAGAGTTTTCAAAATGGTCGGTGGGAAAAACATGTATAAAATTGTGTCTAAATTTTGTGAGGAGTTACGTATCATAGTTGTGTTTCTTCCCTGCTGTCTTGTCCCACTGTATTGCAGAAGCTGTCTTTTCGGCTGGGTGCAGTATTTGGAACATACGCCAATGGATCAGGTCGGATCAAGTATCTATAAAAGGAAATTATAACTCTTATTAAAAAGACTTGGTGTGAGTAAGGACAAAATAAATACATACAACTGTAACGTTGAAAAAATCTGAAGAAGACTTAGAGACTCGCTTAGAAGGTGCTTAGTCTAGTTTCTTTTGGGTAACCAGGACACCACTACTCACTTTAGATGTTAATAATAAAACTTTTCTCATTTTGTCTGCCTAGACATCACCTATATGTCCCAGGCACAGCTAAAGTTTAATTTTTTAAAATTTCTTTATGCATCTCCTTCATTCATTATGCTTCAAAGACAAAGCAATACACAGAGTCATTTCTAAAATAATTTTGTGTGAAAATGGATAATTCTTGTCACTGTGCTCAACAAAAAGCATGATGTTGATAATCTCAGTGTAGGCTGACAGTCTGGAGACAGACCCTTATTTGAAGAACTTCTAGTAGATTCAAATACTTGAGGAAAATGCCTCATGAGTTTGAAGCTAAGTCTGAGGATCTTTCTTAGGATGAGGATGGAAGAGTGCTTCCCATTAATTTGTAAGTGTAAATCCTGTACTGTTTTGTCAGCTGTCTCAAGTGACAAACTATCTGATCTGAGACAGCTTTTGGCACTGACACCGTAGCAGCTTTGTGCTGCTGCAGAAATAACACTTCTGTGTTATGAACTATCAATCAGTGCTTTCCAGTGCCACTATGCTCATAAAGAGAAGACAGACACCTAGATTCGATCCCAGTATCTTAAATGTGTCTAAAGATGAGCAGTGCTGTTGAAGTCACCAAAAATTTTATTTCAAATTCTGGTTTTAATGGTTTTGTTTAGCAAATGAAATGCAGGGAAATGAATGTGAAAGAATCCTGCCACACCTCTGTCCATCTCCTCATCACCCGTGTGAAAATACCTAAATATCCAAATAGAGATCATCTGCATGCTATGTTGTGCTTATAAAGATAAGTATTGCTTTGCAGTGGCTCTCAAAAAAGTTTCTGTCTTTACAGGCCATGAACTTCTACCATTCAATATAATGAGTATGATTTGCCCCAGACTTAATTACAACACCTTGAAAAATTCTTCAACAAAATGCAAAACAGAAAATCCTGATTAAATGAACTGATAGGTTCTGTAAGTGTATGAGCAACTCTTGTCATATATCCCACAGAACTACTTTTTTCAGTTCACACAGTAACAGGCCATTCATTGCTCCTCCAGACATGGGTTTCTGAGTTGGGGGGCATTGGCCTTAGGGTGGATACCCAACAGAAGCACATGATGTCCGTGATTTGGAAACACCACCTGCCTCCGTTATTTTGTTAATGTCTCTCCTTCTGTCAGGGCTAAAGAAGAATAGCATTATTTTCTCTTTTTCTGTGTAAGAAACATTTAAACACGGAACTAAAAAACCTACTCAAGCTGTTCCTATATAGATCATGTTCTCATGGCACCTACCTGTTTAAAGTCAGGTTTATTATCCTCTACTTATATGATAGTTACATTTACTCCAGAACAACCTATTTGTTTTACTGATCCAACCACCAAAACTGAGGAGCAGTGGAAGAGTCTACTCTACCCTGTTCATCAAATCCAAGTTAAACATCTTTAAGCACACGGAAAAAAAAATAAAACCTTACTTTTCCTGTTTGACTTTTCTTTTAGGAATAAGTTTTCTTACATTTGAGGGGGAAATTAAGGTGTTTCTCTGTTTTGGGGCTTTTTTTTTTAACCAGGACTTGTACCTGAAATACACAATTCACAAGTTCTACATCACAAGTAATAATGCAGTAAGTAAATCACAGCATTGAACATATGATAAACAACTGCTAGAGCCTGGAGAGCTTATAACTGGCCTGATGCCAAATCCCAGTGCTCACCTCCCACCCTCCAGAGCAATTCTG
The DNA here is from genome assembly GCA_033558185.1 of Dromococcyx pavoninus. Taxonomy (NCBI): domain Eukaryota; kingdom Metazoa; phylum Chordata; class Aves; order Cuculiformes; family Neomorphidae; genus Dromococcyx; species Dromococcyx pavoninus. Next base: position 1,735,607 of record JAUMJL010000201.1, on the reverse strand, counting down.
CATGAGCAGTTCCTGTGTGTGATCTTTGGATGCTACTGCAGATTGCTGAAATTTGGAACTCTCAGATGCAACTCCTCAAACTGAAAATGCAACTCTAAATTTAATGTTTTTTATAGGGCATCACTAATCCCAGAACAAATAAGGAGAGTGTTAACCTCCAGGAAAAAAAAAATAAAATCCAAAACATGTCAAAGGAACAAACAGCCAGTAGTGGAGTTTTGTGGTTTGCAGGGGTTTTTGTTTGTTTGTGGTTTGGTTTTTTTTCACTTCAGAGAGGGTCAGTGCTAGCAACAGGATGCATTGTACTAATTCTAGAACGAAAAAGAACAAGGACTGTTACTGTAAGATCCATTTGTAAGTATATCAGGAAACTCTGATATAGAAAAAGACCATCGTGCTCTGCTGAGATTAAAATGTTAAACTTTTGATACAAAAATCTCATGGCAATAGAATGAAAATGCTGCTATTCAGTACCTCCTTCTTAAGGTAAATATAATAGATGAAATATGGAGATATTAAGACAAACTGTGAACACATTAGGGCTTTTGTTTTAATTGTTCAACAAAGACAGTGAGGTCATTGTCCTTTAAACTCCATCAGGTCAATACACTAAATATTAGCTTGCAAAGTTAACAAACGTACAGACTAACAAGAAAGGTTTCTGAGCAACAAATAGCTGAAAAATGCTGCTTTGGGTGCAAGCCATTGCTAAAAGCTGAGAAAATTCAGACATTGGCCTTCAGTATGAGACAATGCCAGATAATTATGTTAAAATTCCTGACTTTCAAAATTTTTTTGAAAGTTCAAATTTGTGCTCACTTTTCTCTTTTTTTTTTTTGTGTGTGTAGTCTGCAAAATTCCTGGTAAGCAAGTGAAACAATTTCCTGTGTTAATTCAAATACAAATGGCAGGACCTCATCTGAAGCATGAGTAACCCATAATATTCAGAGGAAGACTGGTGTTTACTTTGACTTTGAATCCACATAATGAAATTCCATTTGTAAACTTTGATTTTGAAGGGTTGATCTTTCTATAAACACTGGGTATCTAAATTATAAGCAAGAATTTAATGAGAATATTTATTCTGTGAAGCTATCCAGCAGACTCAGATTATTTTTTAAATACAGAGAGTAAAAGGAGGATGAGAGAATATGGAGGTAAGAGCATTACTAACACACGTAGTATATAATTATATGTGTATTTTAAATATATACGCATATAAGTATAATAAGTTGTCTATTTAAATAGAAGTCTCCTTTTTTTTTTTTTTTTTGCAGATGCATGGGGAAGTTTGGGGTTCTCTTCCAGCAGAAAGATAATAAATTCAGGCAGAAAGTGCAAACAAGAAATTTTGCAGGTCTTCTGATCATTTTTTTTTTTTTTTGTGCTTTAACTTACACTATATCATTCAGCTCTAATCTTGTATCTGGAGAAGGATTGATCAGGATGTAAGAAAGGGTGTTCTGATGATCATTCATTTCATCTAGAGGAAAAAAATCCATAACAAATTAATTATATTTACAAAATTTGAAAACTATGATTTCTGACAAAATAATTTTCATAAAATATCTTCTTTGGTTCACAGAGCTGTCAAAATGTGTCAGGTGTCAAAGTGATTTCAAATAAGTTTAGCAACCATTATTCTATTGCACTTGAGTCAGAACTATCTCCCATAGCATCCCTTGAGTTATCACCTCTCAAAATATCCTGGTTTATTTCTGAATGTTCTAAGAATATTCTTTTGCATATTTTTCACTCATGGAAATTCTGAATGCAACCCAATTTTAGTGCAATTTGCCAATCTGTCATGCAGCTTATGTTAGAATGTGGGAAATAGGGACATCTGTCCTCAGTTGGCATTGAGTTCAAGTGATAAGCAAGGTTAGATGCAGGTGTATGGCATTCTTATCCACTTTCAGCTTTGGTCAATATAAACCTTTTTCCGTTTCCTTATTTATTTATTAAGCATTTTACTTTTATTACCTGCGCCAATGGGTTGAATTGTGAATGCTGTATAAAAGGAAGTGGTATTTATTTCTTGCACTTTTAATTGGTCTCCTACAGTTATGTTGCAAATGAAGGCTGATGGAAATTTTTTTAAGGTTTTTGCCTAGTCAAGTCTTGCTACACTTTTGTAGCTATCTCTGCTAATACCTTTCTCTTGGTACACTTCCTGGAGTGCTGCAGAGAGACTAGTTTTAATTTGGTAGGACTAAAAAGGAGAGGCATTGCTTCTGTGTTAATTTTTTCCAGCATCTCAGGGAAAATTATTCAAAAGAGAACAGTCCCAGCCTAGTTTCAATGCAATTCCTAAATCTTTTGTTAATTAAGTAGTATTGATATATGCTCTGTGGGTTGAAAATCACTACATTGGGTGTTTTCTAGTATGTGCAATTTTTCTACGTGCTTCTATCATATATTTGCATCACCGTAAGTAATTCTGTCTGGAAAACAATTAGATAAACTCACATAGACTCTTAGTATACATGCAATTGTGCAGCTAAGATTGTGTTTTACAATACAGTTCATTTCTGCAAGATGAAACTGATGCAAAGTATTGTAACTTGTTATACAAGCACCTGTACCACCATACAGACATTACACTCCTGCTGGAGGTTTGCATAGCTGAAACTCTGTTGCCTCTCAGTTGGCTTAAATGAACTCACCGTTAATCGAATTTAAATTTAGAGGCCTTAGAGATTATCATGGTTGGACTTGATGATCTTAGAGGTCTTTCCCAGCCTTAACGATTCTATGGTTATTAGATTATCAATACAAAAAGGATACTGAAGATGTGAAAGTGGCTTTAAAGATCATCCTCATACATGTTGATAACATAAGCAGCTCTGATGTTTGCTTCTTGTCTGTTTTGTTTTATTGTTCCACGCACATGCAGTGTGATAGTACTAAGGATCTTATTTAACTGCCATGACTGATTCCGGCTACTCTGAAAGAACAAGGAGATTTAAAAGTTTCTATACCACATTTAATATGTAGTGGGATCAGTGGGGAGTGAGCTAGCTCTGAAGGGGACTGAAAGGCTTCTGAGATAGCCAAATGTGAGGGAGAGCGGAGAAATCCAGTGGGAATGTGAAAATCCAGGTTTGCAGCTGCCTGCATGTGTAAATCTGGTTTCTGCTTTTTTGAGATGTTCTTGGACGGTGTTGGTGGTGATTTTGGGTTTTTTTTTCTTCAGAATATGATTGTTTCTGCTGATGTAGAAGTAGAACAAAACAGGGAAGTGATGAAGAAAATATAGAATCAAGACAGATAGATCTAATCAGGTGAAGGATTTACCTACCGAGATTTTGCTGTTCTACAGATGGGTCTATAATCTTCCTAAATTTAAATAATGAAATGAAAACTTACCATTGGCTTTTAAATAGGATTAAAAAAAAAAAAGCAAGCAAACCAAACAAAAAAAATGCAGGAACAAAACAAAGCTTTCTTTTTATTGGTATACATATCCACTAAACTTCTTTGTGGTTGATCAAATGTTATTGTGGCCTGTGTCACTTCTGGAAAACATTTAGTCTGAATCTTCCTATGGAAAGTCATATAGTATCCACAAAGAAAGCAAGGATAGTAATTATCCAATTGGAGTGTGGGATAAAGAGCTTGTATTAACATATCTAATTTGAAAAATTTGAACAAAACTATAACCATGTATTCTGTATCAGCCTTCTCTCACAATTAATTTGATTTTGTATCAATAGCAACAATAAAACTTGGTATTGGATAGTACACATACTGTGCCAAAAGGTGTTTGACCCTGCATTATGATCATGTGTAGTTAAAATAGGCAAATAAAGATCCATTCTGAAGAAAATACCACCTTTACTTTCAGTTAATGAATATTTTAGAGATAAGTCAAATTTTAAAATAACTGTGGAAAAATGAAGAGTAACACATTTGTAAAACAGTATATTTTTGCATTCTTCAAATGCAAATCGAGTATGGGAACCTGTGTTGGTGCATGAAGCTCCAGATATGACCTACTGTTCAGACAAATAACTTGGGATCTAGAAATTCTTTGTGTTTCAAGGAAAACTAGAACCCATAGTTCTGGGGGTTTCCACACAACACAAGACAGAGCTAAGGCCTTAGAAAGGCAACATTGGCAGCTGTGTTGCATATATTTAAATGGGTGTTATATATCTCTTTCTGATGGTTTGGAGTTTTGGGTTTTTTTGTTTTGGTTTTTTTTGTGTTTTTTTTTTCCTTAAAACAAAGTAACTTAGCATCAGCCTTGCTGGAAAAGAACTTTGATAAAAATGGCATGTAAAGACCTAGTGAAACATAATTCATAACATTGACTTTAACGTGACACTTCAGCACTAATTTTTAAAACTGTGAGGAAAATTCAATGTCCTTCACATATAAACAGCTTCCCACCTTGACGTGAATGAATTTCACAACAGTTCTGGCTTCAGCTATATTTCAATAAGTTTGTGGAAATGCAGTGCAATTGTTCAATGACAGGGGAATAATGTGACTGACATGCTTCCTTCTGAGTTTTCTGTCTGCAAATAGGAATGGATGACAATAGAACCAACCAAAAGCACTCCAGGAAGTTTCTCTCAGTTAAAAAAAAAAAACAAAAACCAAAAAAGAAACAAAAACCCCAACAAAATGAAGCCATTATCGTAAACAAAATTTTGTTTATGGCACCCTCAGTTTTTAAAAATAAGTTCATCTTGGATAGTTCTAATGTTTTTATTAATTTAAAGCATTATAGTAATCATACCGTATCCTGCTGGAGAAAGGCCTAGATGCTTCATTCTGTTTTTCACAAGTTCAGCAAGCTCCTGTCTCTCTGACCTCCTGTAAAGGTTCATTCGCTGCTGGTTTATCTTCTCAGCTGTTTTACCAGAGTGTCTTGGTGCTCTTCTGCTCAGCCGTCGGGCCCATTGCATGCTTTTTCGTCGTAACAAGGGATGGTCAGACTGATCACTGGACGTTGAGTTACGATGATTGCTACGATAACTAATCTGTTCTTTGGTGTCTTTAGTGTCTTCCCATTCTTCCACATTGATAGAGATTTGAGACTTGAAATAAAAATGAAAAGAGAGACAAAATGCTTTAAAAAATGGAAGGAGATTAATATGTTCTGTTCTCTTCTCAGCAGTGCAGTTGAACATGTGTTTTGCTTGCAGTGGAGCTGAAAGGATTCATCTGTTCATAGCCAGCAAGTATTCCTGAATTGGGCACCCTTTATTAGACTTTTTTATGTAAAAAGATGATTTATGATGTAAGTAGATTTGTCAAGTACAAAAGCAGTTAAGCATAATTTAGTGCCTGATTCCATTTTAATTCTGAGAACAATTCCAGCCTTCTGACACTGCCCTTCCTGAATCTAGGAATCTGTTCTGAACGACTTCTTCACTTACTTCCAAGTCTGTGTATTCTTAGAAATTCAAGTTCTGTAACAGGTTTTTGGATATATGTTGTGGATTCGTTAAGTAACACTTCAATTTGGCTGTGCTGTTTTGAGTACTCTTAAGAACACAGGTGGAATGTACCTGTTACCTGTGTCTCAAATTCCCAGGCATTTTTGATGTTCCAGCATGTAATATCAGCAATGCCTCTCTCTCTGAAAATAGGGATGTTTGCAGTAGCCTTCAGTGTGTTTCAAGGCACCTCCTGCAAACAAGGTAATTAATTCCTACTTTAAGACGTAGTAATGTTGCTTTTTCACTCATACAGTAATGAAAACGGCAGACTTAAGGACTAAACTCTGGCTTTCTGTTGCTGTGTTTTCTTCAAGCAACTCAAGTGTCACCAATAACACATGCATACAGCAGTACTGAATTAACCCAAGGGGATGGGCTGCATATGCAGTTCTAATTGGTACAAAAAAACTGCAGGGAATATAAGAGGAAATGTTTCAAAATATAACTTCAAGATTGGTTTAATGTCGATTTTACATTTAACTAATACTTTCAGCTTCAAAACTACTTTTCTATAATCCTGAGTTGTTATTTTGATTTTTGAAACATGTCTTTAATTGACATTGAAATAGCGACACCCTTGCTGATATCAGTGCAATTAGGAAGTGACTGGTGACTTGTTTCAGTATGTTGAGTGTTAAAAACAAATACACAAAGTATAAACCAAAGACGACTTAAAGTGCAGCTGACTCAGTTTGTACACTCCCCAAGAACAGCAAGAGTTCACAATATGTTGGATGTGATCAGTGAACAAAACAAATTTGACTGAAGAGCTACTGAGGTTCTAAAGGCCTTAATATAACATCTGTTGACTTCATTGGTGTTGAAGATAATCTTTTTTCAAGAGGCTCATCACTATCTCCCACACAGAATCTGTAAAATTCCTGGAGTCCATAAAATAATATTTGATATGAGTAAACCTGACAGTGCGAGAAAAACACCGATTTTTTCCCTTTTGCACTGATGAGCTTTTATCGCTGGGGAAAAAAATCCCAGAAAAACCCAAACAAAGAACAGAACAATCAAAACCAATAAATCTGCTAATATTGTAGCACTTCAAGTAAAATTACTTTCTTAATATTCTAGGCTAGGATGTTTGCAATAAGCCTCATGCAAAGGCCCGTGAATTTATTGAGGTTCTTCACCTTAGTTTGCAATAGGAAGGGTGTTTTTTTTAAATTACATAATTTTTTTAAGTTTTATTACTGACTTGGCTGATGTTTTTTTGAGTAGGGCATAAGACAGAACCTTAAACACCTGTGTATAGAACTGCTGTTTGGTGGTGATTACTTTTGGTTGTTATTTTAATTGGCATTTTGCTTCTGCATGTATTTTACATCATGAATCAAGGTAAATTCCATATGAGAAGTTGCTATGTATGAATAAGAAGGGCCTATTTGGTGTGAACAAATCTGACACAAACTGAGTGTAAATGATGGTCTTGTTTTGCCTTTCTTCCTGTCTGTATTGCTGGTTTTCTTTGTCCAGCTCTTGATAAAACAGCCATCTGGACTTGCTAGCAGTAGGATTGGAAAAGCAGAGACTGATCATCCTAATTATTACAGAGTAAGTCACACTTTTTTGAGTCAGGCTTTAATCAGAAGAGGCCAAGTAAAAGAACAAGTCTTTTAATTCTGTTAAACTGTAAATCCTTAACTAGAACTTTTGAAACAGTGGGACAGGTGAGTAAAACCCATAAATGTAGGTGATAGTTAAGTATTTACTTAGGTGACTGTTCAGTTTTTATGGCACCCGTTGAGAAAAGTGTGCAGAATGGTCCTTCCCTGTATGCAGGAGAAAAAAATTAAACTGTTTACAGACAAAGTGAAGCAAATGAAACCCAAAAGCTGGAGGAAGATCAAGGAACAGGGGTACTCTCAGAGTTATGTCATTTTCCCAAGTATGCACAACAGAGCCCTAGTTTCCTGGAGATGTCTGAATGCCTGCTTGCTGATGGGAAGTAGTGAATGAATTCCTCATTTTGCTTTGCTTGTGTACGTGGCTTTTGCTCTACCTATTAAACTGTCTTTATCTCAAACCCTGAGATGACTCACTTTTACCATTCTGACTCTCTCCATCATCCCACTGTGGCGGAGCAAGCGAACAGCTGTGTGGTGCTTACTGCCAAGTTTAAACCACGACACCCAGAAACAGCCAGACAACAAGCAAATACTTACCTGTGAAGCCATTTCTCGTGACTGACAAAGGAAGAGGAAAAAGAGAACAAAAGACAATTTAAACAGAAGTGAATCTAAAGAAACAAACATGGACTGTTTAACAGGGACCACAGAAAAGTAGCTACACAGGTAGTAGGGAAGACTTCATATGTCCTCTTTTTTTTTTTTTATGAAATGGAAATGCTTTGTCATAAGTGCACGTCATTGAGAAGTAGGTTAGATTTACTTGTTATTTAGTAACTAGAACACTGAAAACTTGATTGCAATCTTTTTAAAGGAATTCTATTTATCTGTCAGAGTGAAATGAGAGCTTCTCATTTGCATAGTAAAAAAGGGGTGTCAAAGGAGAAATATATAAATATTAATATAATAATTTAATATTAATGAATATAAATTTAGAAATATTGACATATTGGTGTGGGTTAAATGAGTGGTAAGTGAGACAGATTGAGAACTGGCTGGATGCAAAGCTCTGAGGGTTGTGATAAACAAGTCAGAATCTAGTTGGAAGCCTGTAGTCAGAAGTGTTCCCCAAGGGTCAGCACTGGATGCAGTCTGGATCAACACATTCATCAGTGACCTGGAGGAGGGGACAGAGTGTACCCTCCACAAGTCTAATGGCACAAAACTGGGAGGAGTAGCTGATACACTGGAAGGCTGTGCTGCCATTCAGCGAGACCTGGAGAGCTGGACAGACAGGAACCTAAGTACGTTCAACAATGGCAAATGCAGAGTCCTGCACCTAGGGAGGAACAACCCCATCCACCAGTACAGGCTAGGGGCTGATCTGCTCAACAACTTAACTGTGAGCCAGAAATGTGCCCTCATGACCAAGAAGGTCAATGGGATTCTGGGCTGCATTAAGAAGTGTGGCCACATCTGAAGTCCTGTGTTCAGTTCTGGGCTGCCCAGCTCAGGAAAGACGAGGAACTACTGAATAGAGTCCCTTGAAGGCTAAGAAGGTAATAAAGGGGCTGGAGCACCTCTCTTATAAGGAAAGGCTGAGAGACCTGAGTCTGTTTAGCCTCAAGAAGACTGAGAGGGGACCTTACCAATGCTTATAAATATCTAAAGGCAGGTGTCAAGAAGATGGGGCCAGACTCTTCTCAACAGTGCTCAGTGACAGGACAAGGGGCAATGGTCACAAACCATAGCACAGGTAGTTCTACCTGAACATGAGGAAAAAAACTTTACCATAAAAGCGACAGTGTACGTAGAAAAGATGAGTGTTACTCTTACAGCTACCCCTCCCCTGTACAGATGCTGTTCACTGGTCAGCCTGCATGTTTGAAAGCATGTGAAACCACAGAAAGTTAAAAAACAGGCCACCAAAATGCACTCCTCACGATATGTTGTATGCTCACAGTTCAACTGTTCTTGCTTCTCTTTTTTGGCTCTGAAGTTACAGTGAGCTGTAAATGTGAGAATAAAGCATTGCCATGAAATTTATCTTACTTATCCTTACTTAATTAATTCTTGAAATGTGGCATGTTGTCTGTTTTGTTGAAAGTCATGACAGACTTTGCATGTTAGCAGTGAAGCTGCCTATATTCTTCTCCAAGGAATGATTTTGATGGATTATGTTGATGCTCCTCTATTTTAAAAAAATCAACTGAAGTTATTACAGTAGTTCAGTCCACTGACTAAGCTATAAAAGCCACCCGTAGAGCTATTTGTGGTCCACAAAGAGAGATACTACTGAACTTGGTGGAATCTTGCACAGCTTTTTGTAACCCTTACTTTTAAATTAACTTTAACTGAATGTTTGTACTTCCTTCAACATAAATCTTGCAGTTAAGCACTACATGGCTTAACGTTTTATAACATTATTCTGAAATATGAAAGTAAAAATACAAATTATTTGACTTGGAAATTACTAAACTGTGTCTGAGTATTTCAGAAGAAAGGAGAAAGTTCACTCTTGCATTTTAGAACTGTACTTGAGCAATGGTTTAACGAGATGGCAGTGTTAATGGCTTTGACATGACAGAGAAAAATGCTGAACAAACAAAAAACATATGCTATAGTAAGGAAACATAATTTTTGTCAGTCTTTTTATATCTAATATTTGTATATACAAAAATTTCCACTGTTTGGCAGCTAAATTTGGAGAAAACACGCAATACTTTTAATAACATTAATTTATTCTCTTTTTGCTCATTTCTAGTCAGAAATTCACATGAACACTAAAATGCCACCTGTTTTGAAATACAGTGTTGACATTGTTGTCACATCTGATACAGGACCTGGTCATACAGCTTGTTATGGGTATTGTCATTAGTCACCACATAGTTCATACTAGAGCTAACTATCCTAGCCTGTCCTGCCTGTGCCGGAGCTGCCTCTTGTCTGCAACCAGTCATTCCTCTGTAGGCGAGCACAGGAATGGAAGTCAGCACGTAGACTGGCTTTTTGGTATTCCTGAAGTCTGGGGCTGAATGTGAGCCCTGAGATAATCAGAATGTATACACGTCGGCAGAGGGAGACCTTCAGTGGGTTACTGGAATTCCATGCATTTTCAGATACGACATTCACAATACTCATATTCCTTAAGTAAGTGGTTCCCCTTCTTATGAAGACTGAAGAATGTTATATATTCTGTAATCAAATCCCAAGAAAAGAAGAGTAAACTGACATACCTCAGATGTTGTAAGCTTTTGGGATTCTGTCCTATAGACTCCAATTGGAATCTCTCCTGTAGAAGAACAAAGTTTCTGATATAGTCTGGCATATGTCCTAATCCATAGATCCTCTTCTGTGATTTTCATCTGAACAAATAATAATAGGAAGGAGGACTTTTAACTCTTGAGGGCTTATCACTTGTTCACTATACTACTCTTGAAAAAATCTTATAACTAAACGCTAGCTGGTAATGATCATCATGTAGTATTGCAACTTAGCTCCACAACAATCTGGAACTTGTGTTGAGTTTTGTACACAGTGTTTCTTTTGTTCTCTCCCTCTTTAGGAGACACTGCAGTGCAAATGGTCCAGTGTCATGAAATTACTTCTGTTTGTGTTTTAATATTAATTAAAAACTCATATAGCATCCTTCATTCAGTGTTCATATCTGACTAAAGTATAAAGAATGCACTAAATATTGGAAGAAGTAGGAAGCTGGTGATGGCCAGACTGAAGAACAGGTGAATATTTTGAATGCAGTCAGATAACTGTTCGCTAGACTGCAGGCTGACTATCTGGGGTGATGGGAGAAGGGGAAAGCATATATTAAGCATAAATGGCATCAGAAAGTCTTAATTTAATCTCAAGTATTTAATTATTATTATAATTATACTAGTTTTATTTCAGGATATGGATAATCCTTTTCAGAGATTCAACTGTCTTACACTCACTTTAACAAAACTTAGTGATTGATCAAGAAATCGTTAATTGATTTTAAGCTACCACTGATAACTTTCTTCTTGAGAACAACATCCTGCAATTCTTTATAGTTCCACAGAAAGTAACTGGTAAATAATTCAATTTCTTTTCATCTCTTTGCCATCTGGTGTGTGATGGGTGTGGTAGAAAACTGAAAGATGGAGGGGATTTTTTAATGATAGATAAATTTTTATGATTCTATTTTTGAGTGTGTATGTACATATAAAAATAAACTCTGAATTTGGGAATATTGACATATATAAGAACAAGTTTACTTTTAACTTTGGCACCTAAGCTGAAGTAATTTAACACACCTTGTCCTTACGTAAAATCCAGTTCTGCTCTTTGTCTGTAAAAAAATAAATTCTGCATTGGGGAATGTTGACAGACATAATAACAAGATGACAACTTTGACACCCAAACTAAAGTAATTCAATACATCTTTATTTAAAATCTGGTTCTGACCTTCATTGCCTATGATGGAAATGATTGTTGGTAATGAATCCCCCTGGTGAAAAAGGAAACAGATGGCCTTTCTTGGACTTTCACAAAAGGAAGTGCCATACAAAGAAAGTAGAGAATCTTCTCTGGTAGTCTGTAATAATTTTTTTTAATAACTTACAGAACAAAGAAACCCAGATCCTGGTGTGGTATCAAGTCCCAGCAGAAGTCTTGTGATAGAAATCATATAATCTTTCACAAATGACTGCAAGATTTTTAACAGGAGGGACATAAAAGAAAAAAAAGTTTCAATGAACAGATGAGCAAGTGACCATTACATCATGTGTGAATTTCAAAGAAATTGTACATCTGTGTTAACAATCAACCTCTCTATCATTTATCATAACAACTGTAGAAATACCTACCCCTTTCTTTGCGAAAATCTACTTACATAAAATAGATTTTCTCATGTAGTTATGCACATATGCATGCAATGTACACACAAGATTCAAAGAGACTAAGGCATAATAAGGCACCATGAAAGTGAAGACGAATGCAGATGCAAGATCAGAGAAAGCAGAGTATAGCCTTATTAGGTGTGAAATTGTAATAATTAACAATTATGTGCAAAAGAAATTCTGTCTTAAGTCAGGTGGGTCTGCAGTATGGAGCAATGGGTAGTACTAAGCTGAGACTGCTAATATTTTAATTCAAATGAGTCACTTGCTTTTGCTAATACATCTATTTTTTTTTAAAAAAAGGGTTGATCTGCCTTATCTCAGGTCAGGCTTGCTGACCTGCTAACAGAAGAGTTTGATGATTGGTTAAGGGGTAGAAATTAAGCTAAATGTAGAAGTGTAGGCTAAGACTGGGATCAGACATTAGGTTAGCTAAAATCACAAGTATTTCTCCTTCTCATGAGCTGGGCTGCTGGAATCAGAGGGCCATGTGGGTGCTCTGCTACCTGTAATAGGATTATTCATTGCCACCTGTCCTTAGGTGCAGTACAGCAGCATTAAAGGCAGGCTATCAGTCCTTGTTGGAATACAACTTGCAATTAACTCGTTTGGCTTAATGCAGATACAGAGCTCACAAAGAGATTTTAATAAAGAAATACCTTACAAAGCTGTTGTGTAAATCCTTTAGTGTTTTAGCATCTGAATTAGTTTAAACTGAGAAGCTAAACAGATTTAATGTGATACAAAGTGATTCAACTATTTTAATTTTTGTATGGGTAATCCAGTTGTGATGGGGTAAATGCCAATGAGTGTCTTCTTGAAAAGAACGAATTATTTGTCAAGTTCACTTATTTGTTATCTTGCTTGTGTCACTTATGCTATGAAATTATCATTAGATTACCAAATGTATGCACAAGGATTTGCTAGACCAAGTTTTCATTTTTCAGTCAATGTCCTACAGTTAATTTGAAGGGGTTTTTTTTTGGCCTAAAATAGGAAGTACCAGAAGAACGTCACTATTTCCCAGGTCATTTAGTCTGTTCCTTGTATGCAGAAGAAAAAGATGTCATTAAGAAAAGGATGGAACTGTGAAAAAAAAAATAAAACAGAGAACATGCTGTCATAGTATTTGTAACTTGGAATAATAAAGATAATTCTAGAAAAACAACAGTTCACCTGAGCAGTAGGAGTTAAAAAAAACAATGGGTGGAATTGAGTGAGAATGAATGTGTAGGTGTATTTTTGTTTTAAACACTTCCTGGCGAATAGTTTTACTCTATTGAGTCATAACATAACTGATCATATTTAGCAGCAAATATAAAATATTGAAGTTAATTATGTGCTGGGAGGAGTTTTTGAGGATGATAGATCTATTGCTGTATAGGTGTCTTAATCTACTTTTTTAAAAAAACGCCATATGTTATGTTGATATTTTGGGACATAATTAAAACTCTATTTTATAAGCAAATACATTTATTTCTAAAACATCTAGAATTTGTTAAACTGCTACACATCTAATGGCTTATCTGTTTCTGGTACTTGTCCACATACATCACTGTTTTATACATAAATGACTTTTCGAGAAAAGCTTAGCTCCAGGAATTTTTCTGGTTTTGTTGAATTTGCCTTCAGGGAATTTATTTGGCATTATAAATGAGATCTAAACACAGCTTTCAGGCACTAAATTACCAAGTAAACTAATCTTCCTGAAAGAACTTTTAGCACTTCAATACAAAAGAATCCACAGGTCACCTCTAATTATAGGTCATGGTGGTGTTGCTGCTGCCTCTGCATAGCTAGACCTTGGAAGACTAGTGCCTAAGACTAAAGCCACTGACTCTTTGTATCCACTGCGCATGTTTCTTGTTAGGGCTAGAACAGATTACTTTAAGATATGATGACTGGTTATCTGGAGTTCTAGGTGGCATGAGTAAGAGGACAGAACAAAATGAAGTAGTTGAGGCAAATAGAGATGACTGATAAGTTTCTCATAAATTTAATTTTGTCGATTTTTGTGGTTAGAGAAACTACTTTGCAGGAATGGATACTGCCTTTTTATTGCAGAGTACAAGCATTATTATTCTGTAAAATCTGTATTTTATGAAGGCTTTATCAAAACTACCCTCCTTATTTGTCTGTGGAGGGGTCTGTGCAAGGACAGGGTGATTTCTGGGTTGATAGCTGAGCTATTACTGTCATCCATTGTGTTTTGCCTTTTGATTGTTTCTGGTATAGACACACACATTAATGGCTTACACATAGGAAACATCATCTAATCATGAAGTAAGATAAATAGGTGGTAATAATGTATGTCTGTCTTAAGTCACGTTATCGTTCATAGTACCTGATAAAGTAGCGTATCCAACATACTGATGCTGAAAACCCTACCGGCAGCAAACGGTAGTCGAAACATAAATGCTAGATTAGAACCCTTCTCCCGCTCTTTCTGTTAAAGAAACAAAAAAATATAACATACTGTTAGTGGTGGTTGTGGAAGAACTATAAGAACAACACTAAACTGATATTACCTCGAAAGTGGTAAAAAGTGAAAAATCCCTTTACTCTGAATATAGTTTCTTCCTACAAAAGGATAGCATTTTTGTTCAGTACTTAGAGTTTTTCAGGATGAATGATTTTGTTTACTGCATGTGTTGTTTCAATCATCACATCTCAGATTACATGGGCATATTGTACCAGATTGTTTTAAAAATAATTGAAGGATATTGACTGTGCTTAGAGCAAAGCTCTTGTTATTCTTCCTCCAGTTCCCTGGTGTTGACAGTGGACTCTTATTGAGGTCCAGAAAATCTACTAGGAAGAGGAACATGAAACATGAACAGAACCTGATGCAAAAGGGAAGAAATGGTATTTCAGTGAATGCAAGGTTGTGAGATGAGATCAGGCATGAACTGGGGTAGAAACTTCTTGCTCTGATACTTCTGGGGTTGGGATGCAGAAAAACATAACTATGGTTATGCCTTTTTCTTATTGCATCTCATTTGCAGAGGAATTGCACAACAATGTGCTTCCTATTCCTTCAGTTATCAGAGAAAAAAACTACAGGTTAGAAGTGATTTTATTATCTTAAGAAGAAAGGAAATACCAAGTTCACAGTTCAGATATGTCATGAAGAATAAGATGTGTTCTCAAAGTATAGAAATGTTACATATCTTGGAACTGAGACACATCCACCACATATATGCAGTAGAACATGCTGGGGACTGGCTGGCTGGCAAGCAGTTTTGCAGAAAAGACCCCAAGAGTTCTGGTGGACACCAAGGAATGCAGGCCAGAATGTGGTGAAGAAGGCTAATGGTGCCCTGAGCTGCATTAGGAGGATTGCTTTCAGCAGGTCAAGGAAGGTATTCCTTCCCTTCCACTCAGCACTAGCTAGGCCACACTTGGAGTCCTGTGTCAGTTCTAGAATCCTCAGTACAAGGAGAGAAGGAACTACTGGAGAAAAGCACCACTAAGATGGTCATGGAGCACTTCTCCTATGAGGAAAGGCTGAGAGAGGGTTGGAACTGTTTAGCCCAGAGAATGGCAGGCTCAGGGAGGATCTCATCAATGTGTATTAATACCTGAAGGGACGCTGTAAAGAAGACGGAGTCAGGCTTTTTTCGGTTGTGCCTAGTGGACAGGGCAAGAGGCATCTGCCACCAGCTGAAACACAGGAGGTTCCTTCTGAACATCAGGAAACATTTTTACTGTGAGAGTGACTGAGCACTGAGTGACCTGCTTGAGGGGCCTTAGGCAAGATAACCTCCAGACGTCTCTACCAACCCTAATTGTGCTCGGATTCAGTGATATGCGAATAAGCAGTCTGCTCAAAGTTTTGTTGAACAGCACCATTCTAATCTGTTTGCCATGGCTGGATACTCTGGTTGTACCTATTGATTTCTGTGGCTTCATATGATGGAGCTGAAAAAGATGTCAATCCTTTTAGATTCATGCCATAAAATATTTTATAGGGAACTGGCTGTGAAGTGACTGTCCTCCATTCATGTAGCTCTACCTGAGTTATGTTTATCCTTCCATCTGTTTAGAAAATTTGCAGCAGATGCTATTTCTGTACCAAGAAAGGTGGGATAAGGCAAGAGGTGTTTGGGGAACAATTTGATCCTTATCCAAAATTCACGTGATAAACATAAGGATATTCCTATTAGTTTTATTTCAAAATGGAACCTTAGAAATCTATTCTCCCCCTTTATTTTAAACATCTTATATTTTTTCCTTCCATCTCTTATTACAGGCTTGCTCATTCTTTTTTCTTACTTATTTGTGAGAAATAGAGTTTTTACTCGGGCACTTTGCATTGACTACTGCTTTATTACTCGCAGACTTATTTGCTTCCCAGAGAATACTGCAAGTATAGAAGCCAGAAATATGCCATAACATCCCAGCTGGTTTATTTCACAATAAGTGTGATGCCCAGAAGCTCCTTTCCTGACACTTCTTGGATTTAATGGGGAAGGGCACACAACTACTTAAAGATCTTAGGTAATTTTTAGGAAACATAAATAAAAGATCATGGCATGAGTGTATCCTGTAAATCTTCACATATATAGATGATGTTTTAAGTCACAGCTATCAATAGGTGGAGATCTTTACTTCTTCCTCAGCCTTCCTATGTTTGTGGCTTTGTTCAAGTCATGAAGGTCAGAATTTTTACTGCTTTCTTTCTAAGTAACATCAGGTATACGTTTAATTTGAGACATTCTCAGTATGTGCTTCCTCCAATATAGGTCATTTAATTATTTTCTTTTGGGTTTGCGTATTGTCAGAATACCAGAGAATATCTGCACAGGAGGTCAAGTTCACAAACCTTTCAGTTTATTTCCCTCTCTCCTACTTCCACCTATATTTGTGCCAAATCGTTTTTAGGGTTCTTTATCATGTTTTTATCTTTTTAGTATTCCTTCATAATGGTTAATTCTGTGATACCAACAGCAAAGTACCAACCCCAAACTAACATCAAGCCCTGCTTTATCCACTCTGTCAGTGGTTGATAGAGATCTAGGGCCCATCTAGACTTAATATATTCTCCTCTGATATAGACAGTAATATGGGAACTGTCATGATAGGCTGTAACTGTTGTGTACAAACAATGCAAAGTTGCTTTAATGAACATATGAGGGTATGGGGGTGAGGGTTGGGGGTCATGCAAGAACATATAAAGGTGACAGACATAGTGGCTTATTACAGGGAACTATCCTGCACACTGTTAGTTTTGGTGAATATCAATTGTTGCCCATTGTCAAATATAAGACCAATAAGAAATCTGTGCATGGAAGCCTCTTTACAGTCCCCCTCTTGTCATAAGAGATTTTTGATTGATAACACTTCACCTATAGAACAACTTACAGTATTTTGGATGGTGTGTTCTTAATTGCTTCTCTTCTACCTTTTTGGCAAGAACAGATTCATTTCCTGTTGTTGATGTGTAAACAGCTTTCTAAAAACCTGTCGGTTCAGCATCCAAATGTGTATGCTAATAATTTATACTATTATGCTAATAATTTATACCATATATCATTAGAGAGCCATCTAAAATAAGACACACCAATTAAGAGGTACCAATTTATTTTTTTATGACCCATATATCACTAATGCTTGCTATTACTTAATGTTACTTCAAATGTACTCAAGACTTGAACAATATCAGAAACGGATGGAGATAGCATGCCCTACCCTTAATTAAAGGTGAAAAACAGCTTGGCTTTGTGTACATCACTGCAAATATTCTGGGCCATTGCATTGGATTCCTGCTCACCTAACATGTATGTGCTTATCCCTATGGAAGATACAAAATCACAGTATTGGTTTGATTAAAATATGCAGGAGTTCTTACACATTTTAAAATAATCACTCAAGGTTTTAGAATTGTTATCCTTCAGTTAACACCTGCAATAATTACTTGGAAAAAAAAAAGTAAAAAAAAAATCACAGAAAACTAAAGCATGAATCTTATCCAAGACTTTCTAAACCCTTTCTTTCAAGAAAGAGGGAGTGGTTACCTCAGTATTTTTTCTTATCTAAGACAAACAGAGCCGTAATTTTTAAGTTTAGAATGCTGTTCTTTCTCCTTGTATAAGGGCCATTGCTTTCTCCTGTGTCAGTATAGAGATTGGTGTTCAGATTTATTTATCTCTAAAATGAGGAAAGTTGCAGCTGCAACAGCAGATAGGCTTCTAATTTGTGTATCTTTCTTCTGCAGCCTATTAGGTTGAAAAGCCAATTTTATATGTGTGTTTCAGCGCTACCTGAAGGCAATTTGCCTGACTTTTTTAGTCTTTCTGAAAATGAGGTGCTTAATGCAGAAATAACAATCAACTGTATATTTGACTGCATTAGATAATTTTACTTGAGTTTTTAATTGCATTTCATTTTACATGAGGGAGTTCTAAAACATGAAATGAACTACAGCACCACCTGTGACGTGCTCCTTGCTTACATTCAGATGAAATGAGTGGGAAATAGCAACAGCAGGCAACTTCAATTGCTATAAAGAAAATGTTCTTTCTTTAAGATAATTTATCTACCTCTATTTCAGCATAGCATAAATTGGATAAGAAGTTAATTAACTGTTCAGCTTCCAACCTTCCCAACTTTACATTTGCACCATAAGTTAAAAAGGATAGGGAAAAAGTTAAATATTTCTAATGATTTCCAGAAAAAGACTGCTAGAAAAATGAAGGAGCCTATGGAAATCAAGAAAGAGAAACAACATAAATATCCTGGTTTCACTGCATTGAAGTAGACAGGCTATAGCCCACAGAGTAATCCAGAAGGATTAGACACCGTATGACATGAAAATTTACTACTGTTACTTCTCCTTATCCCTAAACTGCAGAGATTAAGGGAATATGATTTAAAAAAATATGCTGTTGGTTATGGCACATCAAGGAACTAAGTTATGTTGGAACACAGTCTTGAAGACACCGTCTCGTTGTTGGTGCTTGCTGCCCTGAACAAACTGGCAAGGCAAGATTTCGGCCAGTTCCATCTTATTCTTCCTGAAGCTGCTGTTGGGGGGGGGGGGGGGGGAGTGCTAAAATGGAGGAACCACAGATGCAAACCTTAATAGATTATGGGAGTGGCATAATCCACATGAAGATGTGCCTCCCACTGCAAATTGCTCCTCTCTTTAGGTAACAACCTTTGTTTCCTCACAGTTCTCCATTTTATGTGTTTATGAGACAAGATTAAGCCTTCATTCTGCTTCAGGTGGAAGCCAAGAGATCACAAAAGATTACCCTAGACATTTATAACTTGTAGTCAATATGTAAGTGTGATAGTCAAAATGATTGACTATACTTCTACAAAAATTACCTGTATTAATACTTTATCTTATCTAGATAGGATGAATTTTTGCAGAATTCTGTTCTTGTGTAAGAAACTGGGAGTTGGCCTGTGAAGATAAGTTTGTACGAAAAGTCTGCTTTTCATTAAATATATACTAAAATCAACTATGTGAATATTATAAAGAGTGAAATATCTAAAATTCAGTGAAATATCTGAAATCCGCAAAATCTAGGAAATTTACTGTGTAGCTAGGAAATGGAAATTGTATGCTAATACTGTATAATGATAACAATTTTAGCATTAATTCAAATTTGCTAAGAAACATAAGATATCTGACTTGAAGAGGCTGGGAGGCTACATGGAAGAACCCAGCAATATTATCGAGAATGATAGCAAGGGGAAAGGAGATGACTGCAGTGAAAGATCTCTGCCCGTGTAGACCGGTAAAGTGACATTATTTGTCTTACTCTCATAAACTCAAAAAATGGCCTGAAAGAACATGAAGGTGATTCTATAAGTTTTGTGGACTGCAGAGGTAGGCAGGTCAGATCACCAAAGAATATCTGCAAAAAAGAGGATTGTCCCTGAATTTACTAAGTTAAACAGATGCACAATGTTACTGCATATGCTCCACCTGATGTTTTAGCAATAGTATTTTGGACAACCAAATTAAATTAAACTTCTCTCCTTGCAGCCTCCCTGTCCCACAGCTTGACGATGCCAACACATGCACTAGAATGTATAGAATACGAAGGTTTTATCTAGCATTTCAATAGCGTTACTATTCTTACCACCACTGGGACTGCCCTTCTACAGAAAACAATTGTTCTCTAACTGTCACAGTAACACAAATATCTAACACAAATATCCCATACAGATGCATGGCAATGCACACAGAATATGAAACTATAGTGCCTTTAGAGTGAATTGGAATAAAAAATGCATAATAAAAGCTGTATATGTTGTGTTTAGTCAATTGAAATATTTTCCGCATTAATTGCAAAAGGCAGCCTCTTAGAAGACCATATCGGCTCTAAATATTCAGTTATCCAAAAATATTCAATTTTCCTTGAGCAAATTCTGTGTACACCTCTGTCCAGAGGATTAATACTATAATGTAAAGTGATGGAACTCAAATTAAACTTCATTTTCAACTATGAGTAGAATTTGGAAAAACATAATCTTTTATGTTAGAAAAGCAATCATAAAGTTATTTCACTGTTCCCACTTGTTTTGAAAGCATTGTTACAAAATCAAGAAAAAGTGTTAAAATTATAACATTTAAATTGAAGGTGGGGGCAGGGGGAGGCAAATCTCCTTACCTTTTCTAATTTGGATAGAGCAAGAGAATAGCAGTCTTTGGCTCTGAACTGCATGAATCTCATATTGGCTGGGTGAGTTAGTTCTGTGATGATGCTTAGGCTTGAGAACAACCTGCATTTTAAAACAATGTAACAGTTATACCTCTAATTATAACAATTCAAAAACGTAAGGCTTTACATAATGCTGTAACTTGTCATCATGTCTACGTTTTTAGTGAAGTGCCTGAAACCTGTGGTGGTTCTTGGCACCAGGAAATGCTGGTATAATAGCAGAGGCAACGACAAAACACTCTGCAGATTTCACAGAGAAACAAAAGTATATTCAAAGATTCTGCTTATAAAATATTTTAATGCTTAGAAAGGAGACAATTTCATTACGAGAGATTTTATTTAATAATTTCTAAAATTACAACAATCTCTAGGAAGCAGCAAAAAACTCAAAACTATATAACCTGCGCTTAGTGTCTGGTTGCATGTAAATTGCCATTTTATTAGAACTAGATTAGGTGCCCTTTCCATTCTGGGTGGATTTTTTCTCTGAGTTCTGCTTGTATGTTCTGTGTCCACAGACTGATCAACACAGATGAAAACTGACACTTCTTGCGAGTTGCTGAGAAAACATATGCTTGTTTATACTTATGTTCTCCCTTTGAACTATTTACCTATACAAAATATTTATAAGTTAACAACATACATATAAGATAATACTAATTCAGGCTTCCAATAACAATAAACAGTGAAGAAAGTTTAACTTTGATCTAGCTGAATAACACAGATTTTCATGAAGCAGACTAAAGCGCCCCTCCCAAGGCCTCAGGGCTCTGAGAACTAGAAAGATATTTGTAGTTTATGCTATGCAAATACTGAACAACTTGGAATATAACTCGGGTTATTTGCGTTTTTCCAGTAGAGAATAGTGTCAGAAAAGATGATAAGCATTTCTAATGTGTTCTGCTGATCCTGAAAGTAATTTTCCAGAGATAATTGTAGTTCTAATGACATCATATATGTGCCTTCTGTTTATAAAAATCTACCTATGTCCTAAACACTTAGGGAATGGAGCCTACATACATTGATTAAATACATGATAACCACACCCTTGAGATGCAATTGTGGTACATCGTCACTTGGATCCTGGGTGTTATAAAAGCCTGTGAAGTGCTCATGAAAATTGAAAAAATACGCATAATAACAGACATGTAGGTATAAACTTGTACTTGTTAAGTAGCTTAACAAAGTGTTAAGTTCTGAGGAAGGAGAATAAATTTCCTCTGCATTATTTCTGTATCATGTGGCATAGAATTACTTAAGCTTCTGCTGGTTGGAAATTTTCTTGAATTGCTGTATTAAAGGACAGGCATTCATATTTGAAAAATAACAATATAACATTGAGAACTGAGAATAACAGGAAATTAAAACCTGATCTACTCATAAAATATACACAAGTTACAGACAAAATGAAGATTGCTAGGTTTCTGTTAAAGATGGATTTAGTTTACCATCAAGACATTAAAACTGGTTTTGGTAAAATGCATATTTTACTTAAGAGTACCTTTTAGCGGAATTGGGGGAAATTACTTTCTAGGTAGTTGGGGCCAGCTTGCCCCTTGCCCCAGGTATAAGTCACACTGCTCAAAAGCTTTCAGCACTGGAGCAGGCTAAGTCTGTGCAAAGATCCCTCTTATCCACCCCATTCTGCTAAAAAATTACTTCATGGGGAGGAGAAAGCCCTAATCAGCCTGACAGAAGACATGGATTGCTGTTGAACCGGTATCATGGAATCAGACTACCAAGAGATGCACTTAGTTCTTTTCTGAACCAAAGAGAAAAAAACAAGAAAACAATGGAATGCTATCATATCACTCACTTGGTTTCTCTATTAATTGGTGCTGACTGCTAGATACCAGCCAAACAAACCTATTGACTTGTTAGGCGTACTGATGTCAATAGGCTTCTGGCAGTATTTGAAACAGAGTCTTCAAGATGATAGCTAATAAATGCTTTAAAACAGGGCCTTCCAAATGCCAACATTTAAACCCATGAAAAGCAAGAGTAAATATAAACACTCCTTCTAGTACAGACCTACTGCCTGAGGAAATTCACCATTTTCTGGCGTGGATTCATAACTGTCAGTACAGAGTCAATGGTTGCCTTCATATTTCATATTAAAAAGTGAAAAGTATCTCTAGGACAGGGTCCAAAACTAATAATCTCTCCTTGTTCTTTTAAACTACACTAACTTGTTCTTTTCCGTGCAAAGGAATAGAGTTATGCTTTCTTAGTGTGACCATTTGAGTCACACTTCTTTATGCCTTTTAACTATAATTATGTCATTTAAGCTAGTGTTGCGTTATATTTTTAATTGGTAGGGAACAGTTTCTAGCCTGAAAGGTGCTAATAACCCTGTCATTTATAAACACTGCATCTGTCTTCGGAGGTGGGGGTGGACACACTCTTCTGGCAATGCAAGATTATTAATTTATGTCAATCAGAGATTATTGTCAGAACAGGTATATCAGAACTGGCAACCTAGACCCAACAGTACTGCAGCACACTTACATCACATTTCAGGCCTGCCCACAATCCTCAATGAGATCAGCTGCTCTGAGACAACCAAATTAGTGAGGTTTAGATTAGCCTGTATCTTCTGAATTATTTCACTGGATGAGACTTAAGTGGAATCTTCTGCATTGATATGATATCTTTGAGAACAGCATATATTAGCAAAACTCTAATGGTTTAAAACCCTTCTTTAAAACTAGAGTTTGTGTTAAGTGCTGTAGCTCTCCACCACGCCCAACCTCTTCTTCATTATTTTCTGATATTACTAGCTCTTATTAACTAATGAAAAGGCTTTATACATATTTTTAAAGCTCATTTACAAAACAGTTTACCTTGGTGCAAGGAATGTAGTTTATTCTGTAGAACAGGTAAATGCCACTATCTTATGCCTCTTCCCAATGCTTACTTATTTTTATAACTTTTATATAATATAAAAATGTAGTGAAATTATTGTACGTGTTCTAGGGAGAAAAAAATTGAAAAAATTATACAATACACTAGCAAAAGTTTATAAAGTTTTCTGAAAAAGCATTTTTAAGGCTTAAATCAAAATATTTATTCTGGGGTCTTGTTAGTTTTAAGAAGTACCATGCATATTAAACCAGATGCATAGTTCATATATGAGTTAAAGCTGCCATCTAGTTGTAAGCATTGTGCAAGGCAACTAAAAGATTACATAGTAAGTTCTAGTTGGATACCCACAGTATGTAGTGTACTGTTATGATGTTATGTTTTCATCCAACGCATCTATCTGTTTTATATTTGAGGGTAGCTCTGAAAAATTTAAGTGATGTAGGCCAAAACCTGTGACATACCCTAACACAAGATGCTTAAGAGAAGACGTGAATGATGCACAGATTAAGTTCAATTATAGTTTCTAAAATAATTTTAGGTGTGATTTATGAAACACACTTGTGGTAGTATTGGGTATGAATTAAAAAACTCAAAGTTAGAGAAAGACAGAACTAAAGTTTCTTGTGCAACATAGATTTTGCTTCTTTCAAGCACATGCAGAAATGCAAACAGCATTTAACCACATTCTCACACAGCTGCATTAAAAAAGATTCTCCATTGAAATACTCGTGTTTTAATGTTTCAGTTCTCTAAAAACACTGACAGATTCAAAGGACTTTTACCATGCCCCTCTCTCTGGTCTTATGTGGGAGGCTCGACACAGAAAGGGGCTGCAATACAGAATGATACCAAATTCTCCAGGGAAGGACTTAATTTTGCCTAGGTCTTATTAGAATGAACAACAGGAAGTGCTAGACTGAAGTCCCAAGTAACAGAAACATTTCATGCTTGACCGGGTAACTTGTTTGGTTTGGTGTGGAAGGTTTTTTTTTGTTTTGTTGTTGTGGTTTGGATTGTTTTGTTTTAAGCAAATAAGAACATTTTTTCACATTTTAAAGGAACATCTACCTTCCAATACTTGTTGGATTAAGACTTTTAACACAAAGTGAGGCTTTAATCAGAAGAGATACTAAAAATGAACAATCTCAGTGTGTTTTGCTCTTCATCTCAGCACTACCTTCTTAACCTCTTTAGTAGACTGATAATTTTTTCACTCTGTATTCAGTTATTCCTTCATGACCCTTAGTATGTTGGTGTAATATGTAACGTTCCGTACATGTGCCTAAAAAACTATTTTCTGTTTAAAACTAATTATTCAAAATGTGAACCCTTAATGATGACTTGATAGCGATACATTGCTTCCCTTTTAGTGTTAGAAGAATCTAATTTTTGAATTGGCTTTAGCATTACTGTGACAGACTGCTGTACTAAGGAAAAAATTCTTTTCTCAGCTATCTTTAGTCCTAAGTCTTCAACAGTAGATTTCTTTCCCTTCCTGCAAACCTGACAGTTGGCTTTTAAAATGATCATTCGGTTCTGGGATATACAGAATTTCATTTGAGATTTCAGTATATTGCTAAGCAGGGTGGGAAAAAGTCTGCTCAAGACATAAATTCATATAAAGGAAAACTTTAATAGAAGAAAAAAACCCAAAACATTTCTTATCTGAGCACAAAAGGCATTATTTTACTGTTAATGGGAATGCATAGATTGATTGCAAAAATGCCTTACCTAAAGAGTGTTTGAACATTTACAATAGTTTTAGCATCTGCCATGTAGTCTTCCTCTGCACTCATTGTACTTTCTTTGTCCACCACCACCATATTAGCTGCAAAGGTGACCCCACATCTTAATAAGTCATCTAGGCTTTTGTGAAGAGAAAGAGAGAGAAAGAAACAAGCAACTTAAATATATAACACTTATGATTAGGACTGGTTGGAATTTGCAGAGTGCAGGATGAGTTGCTGGTTCCCTTCATCTCCACATACATATTGTAACTTCCGATATAATCTATATCAAGTATATAATCTCAATTAATTGATAGACTAGAATATGGATAATTATTTTCCTTGAAGTCATACAGAATGCACTTCAGTGGGTTGTTACAGTCCCTCTCCTTTTTGCTAAAAGGATAAATTTATTTTGACTTTTAAAAGCAAGTCCTTTAGCAGTTACTTGGGAAGGCATTGTGTCCTTACACGTTGCAACAACTTGCTTCATTGCAGTTATTTTTGGCAACAAACAGACTCAAATAAAGCCTTTATGTCGTTCTTTCTCACAATTGTATTCCAGTTTCAAAATGCTAATAAATGTTATACCAGGACATCTAATACATTCCTCTTTTAGTTTAATCTATGAGTTGGAGTGTTCTCATGATGCTTCTAGGAGGAGCTGTCCATCAGTAAAATCTCACACACTGCTGTTTCCTGGGAAGCCTGACCATAGAAAACACACAGACATCTCAGTTACAGTTCACATCGTGCCTTACAAATTTGTTTTCAACATGAAGCATGTTTCAATTGTTTTAACAATATTTTCCACAGAAGCCAAGCACTCTTTTTAGAAATTTAGAAAGGACTTTTCTGTAATGACAAAACCAGCATTTTTTTAAGTGAAAATAAGAAGCAAGGGTGAATTTCATGGTTTCCAAGGGAAACTGTAAAACTAAATTTTTGTGGTGTTTTTTTTTTTAACTTCCAAGGTGAAAAGATCTTTTGTCATTATAATTGTTTCTTATTTGGCAATCTATAATATTAATTGTCCTAATTGTTCTGATGGTTCTTTTCAGTAATGATCATCTTTGGTTCCTAAGATTACTTAAGCTTATTATAAATTCATTTTGAAGTTTTGGGTAAGGAAAACTCTACAAAACTGTGGTATTTATTTTAAATCTTATATATATTCTTCCAAAACAAATACATAATTATTTTTTAAAACTGTGCAATATCACCAATAGTTGACTCCTACAAAAGAAAGGCCCTATTTTATACAATCTGTGCTAATAATTTCAGTGCAGAAGTAGAATTCCAAACGTTCTCCGAGTAATCTGTACTTCTACTTTGTCAGTCTTTCAGCTGATTCCTGAAAACAGCAGCAAGTTCTGAAATACTTAGATTTTCTGCATTTCAACATTACACAAGTTCAACAGCTATTCTTATTTTAGCAGTTACAATCAGCTAATATGTGGAGAATTTAAAAAATATTTTAGAAGTACTATAATTCTATTTTCCAGGTACCTCTAGCTATAGCTTTCTTAATACTGAACAGATTTCTACACAACTGTGAAATCTGTTCAGTTACGTATCGCCAATCTTTTACACCTGAAGACTATAGAACAGATAGTTGCTACTTGATGACATATTTTTATAAAGTTTAACCTAAGCATGAATTCTGGTAAAGCTGTTTTTCTGCAGGCTATCCACTTCTAAAAAAAGGAATGGTAAACAAGAGTAGGTCCTTTTGGTGGTTTTCTCTCTAAGATGATGACATTTCATGCCAGGTGACTAAATGACAAATATGTTAGATACTTAAAGGTAGTAGGCAGCGTTTTGGGAATGTATTCTACACTCATTAAATAAAAAAGGAACCTTTGCATATTTTACATTTTATACTTTTAGGAAAACACAGGGAATAACTATGAAATATGCTTTTTTAAAGTTTTGTTATCGATGAAAACAGTTGCCCAAAAAACCTCTACAAAATATGATTAATTATTGCACTAGGATTTAAAGTTATATTATCGTCAGACAAGATGTAGAAGTTCATGATAGTATTACTGTAAAGTGTAGAATTCTGTAAAATCACTTAACTCAAAGACTACACACTTCATTTTTTTTCACTCAGTTCTAAAACTAAAACACCTTTAGGGAGCGATTTGGTGATTTTATTTTTGAAATAAATTCAGTAAGTTTAACTGGAGTCCAATTTTCCATGTTAATAAAAACAAGTTAACATCTTTGGGTTATTAATTACTTCAGACACTTTGAGTCAATTCAATTATTCTGCTGGTATGAATTATTTTTATAATTGTTGTGGCATTAACAATTAAGAAAGTAAGAGATATTAACAACCTGAGACACTTTTTTTTTGTTTAGAGAAAGAAATGCAGAAAGTGAAAAATATTTCTGTAGATCCTTTGCAAATCTCATAATGACTAAGGTATCCCCACAGTAAATCACAATTAGAAGTAATTTTAAAGCCCTTGTTACAACAGGTCACGATGGAGAAATGTTGAATCTTCAGAATTCTCATTGAAAAAATGGATTCTGTTAATTCAGGACAGGAAATAAGTTGGGTTTATTTCTACCTGGGGAATAAATATTATGAACTCAGTACTAGCTATGCAGTGAAGCAAAACATTTCTTCTCCAAATTAACACTCTACACTGAGGTGTTTACTAAAATGCTAATGAGCCCTTGCTCTTCTCTTGTTTCTGCCTTATTTTTACAGTAAATTTATGTTGATAAACCTAAATATGCAAATATATATTAGCAGAGGTGAAGACAGAAATGTAGGAGTAGGTGATATCTTAAGCTGCAGAAGACGAAGACTGTTGGACACCTTCAAGAATGTCTACATTCTATAGCTATCCCAATCAGTAAATCCAAACAAATTATAACTAAGTATAGAATGACACTAGAATCAGGAATATAATCTGGCAATTTGTAGAAAAATTTAAAAGCACCAAAATAAGTGTTAATCTTACATTTTTGAAGATATTAACCTATGTTCCCTGTCACACTCTTCTTTAATGACATCCTTCAGAAGTCAGAAATTTGAAATCCCAAATTACAGGACAGACATAAACCAAGCATGCAAGAAGATAATTTTCAAATACTACACACACTTAATCATGCAACGACAAAACACACAACAAACCACTGAGCACTACAATGTTAAGTTTTCTAACAATTATTTCACCTACTTGTCGATAGAGCCCACCATGTAGTAAACCATTGGAAACCAACAGATTGCATCCAGAAAATGCATATCTGGCCTAAGCAGCAGATGGGATTATAAAATGAAAGACAATATCACAACAGTAGTATCTCTTCTAAAATATTTCAATAAGCTGGTAGCTTTTTTTAAAAAAAGCAATTTATTTTAAAATGTGACAATGTAATATCACTTTAAACAGGAAATAGTTTTGCAGAAAGCTGTGAATCAACAGTTTGCTCTGATCATAAAGAATGATCAGAATTAACATGCTTATATTAATAAATGCACCTCTTAAATCAGAAATTTTATGGCACAGTACAATTCCAAATATCAGAATGAATGACTCATGTCAAATACACAGTTATACTCCAATGCTTAACTGACTTAGGAGTAATGAAAATAAGCAGTGAGAATTTTTAATTAAAATGTGAAGTGGAAACCAAATCATCATTTGGGTTTCGTGTCAACAGCTCCACTCAAGTCAATGAGACAATCTTAGATGAAACCTTATTGTCAAAACAGAATATGAAAACTAAGATATTATGTTTTATTGCATTGTTTCTTTAATCATAAATTTTACCATGTTTCTTCTTAAGTATGAAAAAACATTGGAAATCTTAAACCAGATGTGATATGTAGAAATCACAATAAGCATACTGGTATAAATTGCCTTCATAAATAGACAAAACAGGAATATAAAAACAAGGCATAGATACGTTCATAGAAGGTGGCTGAATTTCTAAGTCCAATGAAGTAAATTACAACATTCCAGTTAAATTGAATGGCAGTCTGAATTCCACCTCATGCATACATGAAAAGCATACTGGCTTTTCAGCCAGCTTCTGTAGTCCTGTGAATGCTGGCCTTTCGGTCACTGCAAATGCTGTGCAGGGAGATATAACACTAAGAGTATTAATATGCAACCATAGTTTTTACTTTACATTAATAAAAACTGGGGTTAGTCATAAAATGTGCCAACAACATTAAAGTATGCAAACTCGGGCGCTATGCTGGAAAACAGAACGAGCACTAGAGGGCACTTTATGCTCACATTTTAATCTTAAGAAAATCACAAATCAAAAGTCTTTTAGCCTTCTTGAGGGGTTTGCCAATTTATATAATTCACTTTATGCCATAATAGGTACATTAAAAAGCTTCTGTTTTGGAAACAAAGGTCTGTACAGCTTCACTGAAGAGCTGTCTGAGGCAAAAGTGGGACATTTCACAGCAGGCCTTTGTATAATATCATTTAAACTAGAACATATATGTGCAAAGGGAAGTGTCTGCTTGGAATCAGAATCTGTCAGACATTTTTGCTGCTCTCATTTCTTTGAGTCACAGCTTGATCTAATTTTCTGTATATGGCTAACCTCCATTTTTATCCTTTCAAAACTGTGATTTTAAGTCCTTGAGCAAAGTCTCATTTATTGTCAAATTATAAATGAAACAGTCTTACCAGAGAAAAAAAATTATTTGAAATTATAAACAGTTAATGCAAGAAAGGCTAAGAATTCCAGGGATCTCTAGACACATATGGTAGTAACAATAATATTGTAGGTTTTACTTTTCTTCCATGAATTTATATAATTGTAGACAAAGTGACGGGGTGGGTGGGTGTTCTACTGGTTTAAAGAACTGTTTATCTTAGGGCCTAAAATTATTAGAAATATACCTAACTGGTCCCAGACACTAAGTGCCTTGTGTTAAGTAGGTTAGTATTGTCTGATGTCCTGCCATGTACCTGTGAAACTGTTACTCAGCTTGCTTTTTACAGTGTTTATGGAGTTACTTCAGTTTAGAAGTAATACGTTATTTCATTTTTTTTTTTTAAAGAAATACTTAGCTGAAACATTGGCCATGAAGAATAAGGGCATTTAAATTCACCATGGCTATTTACAGTCAATAAAATGTCAGTTTTGTCTATGACAGTGAACATAAGGTATTATTTTTGTCAGTAACTTTTCTCAAAGATAAACGTGCCATAATGTTTTTGATTTTAAGTTGGCCATGTGAAGAACGATCATCTACTGAAGGAATGGTAAAATGACTTTAAAACATATCACCAAAAAAACCATATGTACTTACGGGTTATCAAGGAGCAATACAATGGGATTTAGTTCTTTCTTTGGTCGGTAATAAGCTCGGAGTGGAACAATAAAGTTATATAAGCCATTTCCAGCAGTTTCTGCTGCAACTATAATCAATTTATTTTTGAATCCATACGCTTTAGCATCTTCATAGTAGTTATGTTGGCATCCCTAAAATCAAAATAAAAAACAGCTTCAGTGGATGTGAATAAAGAGATTCAGCTGTGAAATTAAAGGGTTTTACCACTAGAAATAGGAAATTGTAACAGATGACCTGATATAGATCTGATTAGACATAAACATTTGGTAATGAAAAAAATGAGAAAACATATTATGGCTCAGTAAATGCTGAACGAACCTCATATCTTAGCAGAAATCAGATTTTATTCTGTTCAGATGCCATAGGCAAATGAGAATGCAGTTTAATCCATTAATAGAAACTCCCTTTACCTTATCTAGTCTCAGACAACAGAAGGGTACTTTTTCATGCAGAAGATGACAAAATGTGGGAGAGCTTCCAATATATGGTGAGTAAGGAGGATAGCCTTTAGCATACCTAGAACAGAACAAGCATTTTTCAGTATAGCAAATTTCTGAAACACAGTTGACTACGCAAGTATTTTATGGGATGTTCATACCTATGTCTAAGTTTCGCAGTTATCTGTAGACTAGCACATTAACTATGTTTAATAAGGATGAACGGAATATTATTCGTGGGTCCAATACAATCCAATTTAGTGAAAGCTGTTATGCTTTTTGTGGACTAAAGGAATTTTGCTTAAGGTTTTATCTTTTTGGCAATGGGCTGATGTACCATAGTGTGCTGTCCTAGTGTTTTGAGCACATGTACTGGAAACTTCTAAGGAAAAAGATAAGGAAAGAAAATAGAAATAACTGTGGTGCTGCTGCTCTTCCTTCTGTATTTTTCTTCCAAACACAAGAATGAGTGAGGTCATTATCTTCTCGCTTTAATAACGTACTTTCAGCATGGTTGGAATAAATTTTAAAAGGCAAATCCTCTTGCTGATGAGATGAAATCTCTAATTTGTCTTAGTTTTTAATAAGAGGCCTTCTAAATCTCGGTATTTCAATCTGCAGATTTAAGATTACTTGTTGTATTTTTTTTTTCCACTGGAGCTTTATGATCTTCCCTGGGGCCTCCCATGCTTGCCACAGTTGGAGATGGGAAACTGTGCTAGGTGAGCCACTGGCTTCATTGTGTATTTCAGTTTTAACATCCATATCAGTAATCCCAATAAACATAATTGCTTATCTGCATGGCAGTTACAGGAATGAATCTTCTGTTTTTATCTAAGTAATACACCACTACATTCAGTAACTTGCTAACAAGTACTTTAAATTAGATTTAATAATTTTGTCTCATATTGTTTTTTGTCATTCCTTCATTCTGAAGTCAGACTCCTAGTCCTAGTATTCATAATGCCTGTTCAATGATCTGATTATCTCTGCATTCTCAGTACAGAAATACTTGTTTACGAACTAGCTGCCTCTTGTCTTTATAACTGTAGAATGTACTAAAAATGGTCATAAAAACGCTATAAAAAATTGCAATACAGAACTAGATTTTTATAACTGAGTAGAGAAAATCTCCAGCAAATGGAGGAGTTAATTTAGGGGGTTTTTTATTAGTATTATTTCAAAAAAGGCATAACAGCATTCTGCTAAGATAATACCATTTCATGAAAGGAAATAATTCCATAATTGGCCTTTATGGGTCTTGCCTGCAACTGCTTGGATTGATCTGCATGTCAAAAAGTCATCCATGCCATTTACATAATATTAGCTTTTAAAATGATGTGGTTTATTTTATATTTGATATACATACTCTAAGCCTGAAGAGACTTCATTGTCTGATGGGGTAGTTTCATCTTCTGACTGGTCACTCAGCAGGTCACACGTCTGAAGTGAGGACGAGTCTGCAACCTCCAAAACAGGTGCTATACTGGGCCGTCTGCCCTCTTTACCTCCCTCAGAAGGAAGAGCTAGTGTAGGTCCACTGGACATTCGGCATCCTGTGTCTTGTAAATCAATAGCCACTGTCCCTGAAGTAGTGTTGAAAGCATTTTCTCAATGTGATTGTCAAAACATTTGAATGAGATTCCCATATTTAGTTGGGATTACCTGACTACATGGTCAAAGACTGAAAGGAATGCTATATTCTTTTCTTGTTAATTTACTATTTAAAATCATGTCTTATAAAATCAAACCATATTTTTGTGCATCACCAACCTGAGGTTTTTATTGAGCAAGAGCATTGTTTTAATTAAAGAAGCTTATGAAAACTTATTACAAATGACCCGTTTTGAATGAGAAAGAATTTACCCATGTGATTTTCCCAGTTGTTTTGTTTTGCATACATTTTGTTATTACTTTTTTATACCACTTAAGTGGTTTAGTTCCATATTATCAAGTAAAAGAAAAACATATCCAAATTTGGCTTAGAATTTTTTTTGGGAAAATAGGAGGGCAAGTATTTAGTATTTTTTATTTTTGCACACTATTATAATATCGTAAAATTTCAGGAACATGCTGTTAAAACCTTTAAAGTACACTTTTCATTGAGTAAAAATATGTTGTGAGGCTTTTTAATTTACTTACCCATGCCAGCTATTATACTGTGTACAGGTAACCTAGAAGCTCCACGGTAAGCTAATTTTGATTCATGGGGGCTTTTGTGCTTTTCTTGCTTCTTAAAAGCAGAATTTTCTTCTTTGGTGATATTTATATAAAAGCATATATCTGTAGAACACATGATATATCGAGGACCTGGATTCAGCAAAATGTTTTTGTTATCTTCCTTTCTAACACCAATCAGACAGACTCCAAACCTTAATTAGAAAAGGAAAAGCAAGTTTTATTTTGCATAGTCCCATATACACCAGTGTTTCCATTGTCAAAAATGAACCTACAGTATATTTTTATATTTTGCATTATATGCATTTGCAGATTTTTGGATGACAAATATTTAAAAATGTTTTGCCCTAAATAGGCCACTTCTGATCAAGGAATTTTCATGGGCATTTGAATCAAGTGTTTTTCTTAATCCACATAATATTCCTTTAATGGTTTCTCAGGCGACCTTTTTCTATCAGATTAACAGTACCTTTCGGGAAAACATTAGTAGAAAAATTGACATATAATACGAAAAATATTCATCATGTTAAACTGTTGCATTATTCATACATAATGGAAATCATTTGCAGAATTAATTTTTGTGATTCACTCTGGAAAAAAAAGAATTAAAGCAAAAAAAATCTATCACTTATTAAGTATGAGAATAAACTCAGTGTTCAGGGTTTGATACATGTCCCTTTTGTTAAATATACACCAACATATACGATTTGTGTTCAGTTTCTATGTTCACCTCACAGTGCAGCACTGAATAAATGATGTATTATCTGGAACCTAAAAGAGAACAATCAGCACGGTGTAGCATATACCACCTTTAAACTGAACATTTTGCATAAAATGAACACACCACAAAGGAAGCCAGATTTCCACTTGACTCCTAAATAAATTATAGAAAAAAAATACACTAGTGCCCTCCCACCTACCCTTCTGTAGATTGTCTGGGACTTGGAAAGGGACTGGGGTTGTCATATAACTCTCTACAGTACAATTTTTTGTGGTTGTCAGGCTTATCCTGTATATCCTTTCCATTCTATTCTATCCATCCTATATGCAGAACCAACATGAGCTTTTACCTGACCAGCGGTAAATTACAGAAAAATATCCATGAAATATAGCAGTGGCCAAATGTTTAAACCCAGAAACAGACTGAAGTGTAGTACTGCACCTCTGAATGTAGGGCTACATTGCAGGCAAAACTAATAGTTATTTGTATGAACTTTTAATTGTGGATAGGAAAAGAAACATACTTTTTATGCGCATGGAAAGAAGCATATGTGAAGCTTTTCCCCTCATACTCAGCAAAAAAAGAACTTTCTTCCAAGTTAATATGATACACTTCATTACCAGAGCATCTGCCATACATTTTCTGCCATTGTTCTGGTGATTGCTGACTCTCCCTGAAACATGTATAGATAAAGAGAAGGGTTTAAAATTGAATGTAAAATTGTTATTAATCTGAATGGCATTTCACAGCAATCAAAACTACAAATGTCTATTAAAAAGGTCCCATAGACTAATCTGAAAGAAATACTTGAGATCAAAGCTTGGTAATCTGTAAGTACAGAGAATTTTTTTAATGAATTAAAGAGAATTTTCTGCTAAGTAACAGGCATATAAGATTATGTACTTTAATATCAGGAGAGATATAGCTGAATTACTTTAAATCCACACCCTAATAAGTAGATTTATTGCAATTTAAAGACGACAGGTGAAACCAATAGCATGCCCATTCTATTCATAAAGACAGTCTCTTCATATGCTCCATGGTAGATTCTGGTTCCTGTTTGAAGTAGATAAAGGATCATTAAAAATATCTTATGTGGGAAAGACGCATTCGGCCTCAGTCACTTTATTTATCTGTAAGAAATACTTTACTTCTGCAATTTGCTTATTGGTAATCTTCAGCATTTACCCTATGGGCATTTTTAGTTACTGTGCCTTGTGTATTATGACAAGCATATGCCTTCTTCCCTTTAGCACAAGAAAATAAATTATTACTCTAAATATATTAAGCATATCATCTTTTATTATATGCAGACAATGTTCTTTATCCAAATGGACTGTTAGTGGAAATGTTCCAAACCTCAGCTAACACCAAAACTTGCAGACCTGGGGCTTCTGTGAATTTCTCAATAAAGTTTCATGTGGAAAGGAGGTTTTGTCTGCATGAGTTTTACTGGATGTAATGAATTCAGACAGGATATAAAACTGACAAATATGCTCTGTGTTTTTCCACTTGCAGCTAAGATCTCAAGATACTGGGATATGTTCCTTTGTACTCATTTATACAATTTCAAAATCCTAACATAATTTCTGGTTTTCTTTGCGATTCTTCCCAACCCTGAGCACAGAAATATTTTGTTTCAAAAAGGCAATGAGTAAACCATTTTTATTGCAATGATATTAATAAATAATGCATTATGCGTAGAATAGCAGAACTAGAGAAGTAATTACAGAAGAATTTTTTTCCGTATTTCACCTTTCCCCTTAAAATAAAATGCTTACCTGTTTAAAGTCTGCTTGGTTCCAGTTAGCTGTCTGAAAGCTTCCCATGGGGCTGTTCTGTAAAATCACATTAAGTTTATGTCAAAAAAACCTATTTTCTTCCAATATTTTGTATCATAATACACACTCTAATAAAGTTCGACTACTAGATTCAATAATTAGATAACATTTAAAGATAAATATTGACAATTAAAATCAATAATAAGATTACAAATAAGATTCAAGGTAGAATTTCGGTGTCTTACACTGAACTTTTGAATTCCATAAACAGCTGAGAAGACAAAGTGACTATACCTAACTTGTTTAACCTAAAAAGGAAAATTAAAGACCAAAATCAGATCACATTTTAATAGCAAGTTA
The DNA here is from genome assembly GCA_033558185.1 of Dromococcyx pavoninus. Lineage (NCBI taxonomy): Eukaryota > Metazoa > Chordata > Aves > Cuculiformes > Neomorphidae > Dromococcyx > Dromococcyx pavoninus. The sequence goes on along the minus strand of JAUMJL010000201.1, from coordinate 1,699,615 downwards.
ATCGGGCCAAATTTGCTTAGAAAATGAACATTTTCCTCTGTCTCCTTGGATATCAATACCAGAAGATAAGACATTTTTAATTTATGTACGTGTTGCTTTTTTTTTTACTGTTTATTGTACTATCATTCTAATTAGGATGATAGAGAATAATAATTTTTCCTGTGTTCTGCTGCTACGTATTGCCTCCAACTTGCTGTAATTTCCCATTGTGCTTATCTTCATGATTATCAGAAATGAGTATGTATTATTAACAGTGTCACACTATTTCTTAATAAATATAGGAAACAGATCCCCCGTGGAAGAGGTAATATCTCATTTGTAAGATTAACAAACAGCTGGAACAATTTTTAATGTCATTAAAACATGTCACTTAGATTAAGATCATAACTTCACAAAATTAACAAATAAGTCTAGAATAATTTGTTTCAACAACGTTGTTCAGATGTTGTCAATGCAAATCCCAGGAGATGTTTGTGAAACACAAGTTTAAAAGGAATTTTTCTTATAAAACATTAGTGTATACACAATAAGAAAGTTTGAAAATGAATTTATTGACTTAAGTATAATACTTTTAAAGAACATATTTATACTTGTTATTTAGCTAAGAGTTTATCTTAGTTTGTAAGTATTTAAACTTATGCACACTAAACTTATGAACAAAAAAGCAAAATATGTATAAGTGATAAAATTGAAGAAGTAATTCAGGAAAGAGAAATTATTTTTACATATTTAAATATTTTATATGATTTTTTTCAGGTATGTATGATTACTGTCCTTTGAATTTAGAATATTATATTCTAGAAGTGCCTACTTGTTAAAAATCCATGGTTAAATCTCTCATTGTTAAAAATCATCTTAATTAAATGTTTAAGAACACAAAACTTCCAGATTAAACATTGCCTATGTAACACTCAGCTATAAGTAAGAAGTAAGCTCAAACACATCATTACGTAATGGCTTCAACTGCACAGCAGGGTTTAATAGGATCAGAGTACTAACTGTAAACGCTTGACTTGGTGACTTCTAGCATACATTGAACCGATTTGTGCACTTGTACAAAACTTAAAGAAATATTAAAATTGCAGTTAAATTTGAGAATATCTACCAGCATTTTCAAGGGATTTTTAAAAACTATAAGGAATAAAAGGGGAAGAGAAACCCCAGCAGTCTGGGAATTATGTAAATTTTTAGCAAAAATTATATGAAAGGAAGTAGCAAAAATATTAAATTTGAAAGCTTAGAAAGTGATATTTTGGGAGATAAATACCTTTTTTTGAGTTTTTTATTTTTAGCACTGTGAAATCAAGACTATTCAAATTTGAGATAGTTTTCATTTTTTTTCTCCTTTAATGTGTCTGTTTAAAACTTTCACAGATATATAGTAGTTTTAAAGAACAGTCATATCTATTCAACCAGTTAATCCAGTATTAGTACACATGCTCTAAGATGTCCAAAGTTTTCAATTTTTCACTATTTTGGAGCTAATCTGATGAATGCTGACTAAACTACAAGAATGACAACTAGACATTTTCACTTTTCCAGTACTCTCCAGCATGCTTTTAAGTTTCTATAAGCAGGATTCAAAGTAATGCTGACAACTATTACTGCAAAAAAAAATATATTTTGCTCCTAATATTCAAAGGCCAGACTAGAAATCAGTTACTTTAACAACCCTGATCAATTAATTCTGATTGCAAGAGAAATGATAAGTGCTTTTGCATTCTACTGTAGTTACTTTGCATCATAGTTAATCTATATAAATCATCGACAGGCCTGTGTTAAAAATTAAACACTGAAGTTCTCAAGCACAGCAGAAAACAGAGTCCTTTCCGTATGTCTGGTTTTATGCTTATGGAAAACTCCCTGCTAGCTCTTAAGAACACTACTCTTCCTTCGTATACATATAGTATAAAATAACCAAAAAAGACTCTGTAATCTGTGCATGTCAGACAATCAAAGCTAGGCAGATGAAGGTTGTATTTCTCTGGAGGCATGGCAACAGTATTTTGTTGTCTTTTTATTAACAGACTCTAGCACAGGCAGTGCCATTAAAATCTTGACATTTGTTGTTTGTGGTAGTAAAAGTTCTAGCAATAATTTCAGTTTTCCCCATCCTGAGCACAGGGGAATACTACAAATGCCATATAGAAGGTTACACAGCTCTGCTCAGAAATATCAAGAAACTACTGGGTCATGCTTACTTGAAAAAAAGTATGCATTTTTTGCTAGACCCTCAAATGTTTTCTTGTGCAGACTATATGCACATATTTCATTTCTACAGATGTATCCGTAATTTAATCTATCTCTCTGCCCACAACATTTACAAGAAATCCTTATTATTCCACAAATATTGCATAAACAGAGATATACCAGATGTGGTAAAATTATTTTAGTAGATATAGAGAGGTTCTGCTATGACTATATGGTCTATAAATACACTGTAATCCTGTACCCCTTCTGGTAGTATCTTAAAAAACATCACTTCACATGTATGGTTCCTTGTTTCTTAATATACAGGTACTAAATAGCAAATAATATTTTACATGATATTAAAAAAAGGTTTTTTGAGCTCAATGAATAGGAATTTTAATATGTGTACAACTTCGAATTAACATATTAGAATAGGTATTCTTGGGTCTTGTTGGTGTACTTAAGAGTCACAGATACACACCAAAATACAAATTGTTCACATCTATTATGGAAGTGGCACAACAGTAGGCAACAAATTGTTAAATAGTGTGGCAGGGGGGTGTTTTGCTTTGAAATTGTAATATTTTGAGCAAAACATCTTGATGCTTTTATTGTGCAGAAAGTTCAATTTTTTCAGAAGAAACCTGTAATTTTCTGGGAGTTCAGGAAAACCTATTTCCCAAAAATATCAGCTGCAACTTTTACAAGAGTTTGTTTGTTTATTTGTTTGTTTATTTTATGGTAATATATACTTACTGTCCCCTAGATGTATGGACCAGCAGAGTGATTAATGTAGAGGTAGCTGGGCATATACAATTTAGAGCTAGCATAGCATATTTGAATTCCTCTTCACACACAACATGATCTGTAGAAAAAAATAAGATAAAATTGTTTTACAAAAATATTTTTCTTTGAACAGAATTATCAACTCCTTTCCTTGTCTAGGAAAATGGTGAAGACAGGGACAATAAAAATTTGCCACCAGACCTTCATCTTCCACTTGAACCTGTGTGTGATTTGCCCCATCTTTACTATCTCTCAGATTGCATGATTGCATGAGTATAGTTTAACCTTGCATCCAGTTCATATTTTATGTCCTGCAGCTACACATGGAGAGGATGCAATGGCTCTGTGAATCCCAATCCCAGTCTCTTACTGCACCAGTTGGATGAGTAAGCCATGTAGTATAGTCTAGTGTGCATCTTTCACACCTTCTGCCGTTGTGCATGAAGTGGTATAGAAACACTAAGCAGTGTGCGAAGATATAATTTTGTGTTCAGGAAATAGCACACCTAGGACACAGCAATGCAGGAGTGCTGATCAATTATATAGGGTGTATTGGCTTGCAGACCAGTTATTTGGCAGTGGCTCTGGGATTTTGCTCTGCACTTCACTGTGTGATGTGGATTTGACTGATATGTCCCCTGGGAGCTGCTAACAGCAGCTGCTGCCTCCTTGCAATCTAGGCATGAGGGGGGGTATTTTTTCTTTTCCATTTTTTATGACTTCGCATTCCTTCTACCCCTTGTCTGGCTTTTGTAATCACAAAATTGGCCTTTGTTTTTGAGAGTGCTTACAAGAAAGTACGTCTGCACTTTGGTACTTGCTGTGATGGATCAGAACTATAGATGTACCTGTTTTTCTCCTGTCATGTAATGGAATTTAAGGGAAGGGAACAGAGAAGAGAAAGCAAGGGAGGCATTACATCTAGTCCTCTGTATTGGCCTATACGTCAAACTGCCGAGTCTTGTGCACTTGCTTTCAGTATTGTATGAATTATTATTTAACATGGATGGCTAGGGCTTAGTCTTCGGTACCTGTGACAGTATTAAAACAGATATAAAAAGGGATAAGCACAAACTTACAAATTAAAGTTCTTGTCAGTGTAGAAAATTAAAGTTATAAAGGTTTTCTAAGGTCAGGAAGGCATTATTGCATGCTAACTACATGCAGTAAATGCTCGAGGGAAGGAAGGCACTAGAGAGGCATCTGGACAGGCTGGATTAAGGGTTGAGGCCAGCTGTATGGGGTTCAGCAAGGCTGAGTGTTGGGTCCTGCACTTGGCCCACAACAACTCCACACAGCGCTACAGGCTTGGGGAAGAGTGGCTGGAAAACTGCCCAGTGGAAAAGGACCAGGAGGTGTTGGTCAGCAGCTGGCTGAACACGAGCCAGCAGTGAGCCTAGGTGGCCAAGAATTCCAACAGCATCTTGGCCTGTATCAGAAATGGTGTGGCCAGCAGGAGCAGAGCAGTGATTGTTCCCCTGTGCTCGGCACCGGTGAGGCCGCACCTCAAATACCGTGTTCAGTTCTGGGCTCCTTTGCACAAGAGGGACGTTGAGCTGCAAGAGCACGTGCAGAGAAGTGCAATGAAGCATTGAAACAGGCTGGCCAGGGAATTGTGACTGAGTTGCCAACCCTGGGGATATTTAAAAGACGTGTAGATACGATGTGGCACATAGGGACGTGGTTTAGTGGTGGACTTGGCAGGGTTATGTTTGGACTCAATGATCTTAAAGGTCTTTTCCAACCTAAACAATTCTGTGTTTCATTTTTTGGTGTCCTGAATTTAGTGCTTGATTCAGTTTACACTACTTTCAATGGGAGTAGAATTTGCTTCTGAATTACACACATAGTACAGTTGGTGACTAAAACATAACCCTTATGAAAATTACTGAGTAAAGGTAAGCAAATAAACTCCCCACCTAAAACTGAGCTGTTTACATATCTCTACTTCTAGCTGCACTAATATATCACTACTAAAAGGAGAAATTCTTTCTCACATTTTCTGAAGATCAAGGCCTATTTAAATGTCATAGGGAAGGAATGAATTTAGTTATATAAAGAGGAATGAATTTAGTTATATAAAGACATTGTCAAATATAGAACAAAATGAGATTTTTCCTCCCCTAAATATATTTCATTTGTAGCAATTAAATATTTCCTGTAGAAAATATTTTGGACAGAAATGTGATTTTGGTGACCATGTGCCGCTAATAAATCTATTATAATTTTAAACCAGAGATTTTGAATAAGGCAAAATCTACTACTTGGATGAAATAGCTGCATTCTATTACCATTAGTCAGATGGCAAAGATTCACAAAAGCGAATGCTGACTTCCCGACTGAAAGAACTCTCCATGTTTTTGAATTTGTACAGGATTTTGCCAGATAACCTTCCCTTACTTTTTGTTTAGAATGTTGTTATATTATAGCTAATACTTTTGAAAATAGGAACAAGAAACAATATACAGGAAAATCATCTCATCATCTGTTATTTCAGTTCTTATACTTGAACCAAATTGTATATGTTGATATGTACATATATGTTAATATATATAAATGAAAATGAATGGATGGCACAATGCAAATGAAACAACTTAAATCTTCCTTATGTTCTATACTCTCTAACATATATGGAGGACTTTTTGGATGGATTTTATGTAAGGTATCACGCTGACAGGCAATAGAACAAACAAAGACTGCTGTCCTACAACAGTCATCTTAATATGCCTAAGAGATTTACATTGTGTTTTCAAGTGTTATTATATCAGGAGCCATGGAGCTGGGACTCATAGGTCTATTTCCACTTCTGATGCAGACTTTGATCTCATGTGAGGTATTTATACCTTTCATGACTTTTTATGCATCTCTAAAATGGCTATATGGAAATAATACCCTACCGACTTCAGAAGTGTTTTGAAGCTTCGGAATACTCAGAGAATACCAGGTGAAAGATTATTCACTTATCTAATTATGATGATAAGAAATATTGTAGCCATTTGAAACATGAGGAGGGGTACTATGGATTTCTCCTCTTAGCTGCAGTTAAATTCTTGTATTAGACACAGATCAGGTCAAAAATAACTTCCTCATTTCTCCAATTGTTTGACAGATTATAGCTTGCCTGTAATGTTACTGTGTTTTATATTTATGTTCATGACTCTTATTGTGGACCTGTGGTGAGGGTTATACAGAACTTTATCTGATGCTTTCTCTTCTAATGTGGGTAGGGAGGAAGTGGGGTGACAGGTCTCCCACTCCTCAGGTCTGGGACATTAGGCAGGTCCTGTGACACCAGGCACTAGAATCAGCAAATTACTCATTCAGTGTGGCAGTGAAGCAGCAGAGGAAATGGCAGTTTACCTTTAACTGAATATTAAATATTTCTGATTAGTTTAGTAGAAATATTTTTATTTCATTTATAATAAAGAAATATTCCATTTAGAATTTAGTTTCTGTTCAAAATACATTTTCAGGCAAAATCTGTTGCTAAGTCTGTCTCAAATAGATGTAGTAATGCAGAGTTATGACTTCTGTAACGTTCTTGATGATAAAGCATATTCAAAATCCTGATTTATGCCTGCAGCATCAGCCAGGTGGCAAGAATGTCCTAGACCTGACACAAGTATTCTGAGAAACCTTATTTTTGTCAATTTGTTAACATGATCGCTACCAGACCAGACAGAGAAAAATGCCCATCCATTATCTCTAGACTATTTTTATCTGTAATTGGATAAATTAATCATCAGATGTAATAGATTCAATAGCCATTTCGGTGAATCTGGACTATGTTCCTCTCAAATAAACTCCTGAAGGTTTAATCTCAGACTTCAACGAGCTGTGATAACTCATTGGTGAATTTTGAATAACTAGTGAATGTCAAAATGTTTTCCCAGTTCCTGGAACTGTGATTATACATAATTTCTGAATATTCAAGGCAAAGGCAATTGACTTATTTTCTAGCAAAATTCTAAGTTCAACTCAGAAAACATGCAATTTCCTGCAATCTCTGAATGGCATATATTGCTCTGCTGTAGATAATCTTCACTTTATTTCATGTCTGTGCTGAAATTCAAGTCCAGATGCACACATTAAGGGCAAATGTCCTTTTGTGGCCCCATGTGTTTGAAGGAAAAGCAGGCAGGATAAGAAAATCATATGTAAATGCCACTGAAGGAAAGAAAACACAGTACTACTGAAGGAAAAACTGGGAATGTAAAAGAATGCATATACTGGGAATTGCTAAGGAGTAATCAAAGCACTTCAGCTTAAGACATCTCCAGGATGCTATTCTATAGGAAAATGCACTCCGGGTCTAAATTTCAGAACTGTCTCATGCAATCTAGGATGACTGGTCCACCTGATATAAGCTGTTGAGAAACTGGCCTTCTAGTGTTTTATGAATTTTCAATGTAGTTACAAGTTAGACTTTAATTAAGAGGACTTTGCAGAACTCTTTGATTGCATTTTTTCTAAATTTGGAAACTTTCTTTTTAACACTGTCTCTAAACCTGTGTGTAAAGAAAAAAAAATTGAAGAAAACCTATTACTGAATAGATCAGGTTTATAAAAGTGCACAATATTGTTTTAGGAAACCTCTAGTAGAAAGCAGTCATTTTTTAAAGGAATATGAAATTTAAAAGAAGCTTTTGCATTAAGACAGTTTTAAAGCAGTCCTGAATCATAAAAGGAGAAACACTTAGAGAAATATTCCACATGGTTATGAGAAATTCTATTCATAAGCACTCTAGACAGGGCTGTAGTATGCAGCCCCCACTGGGTACATATTTCAGGATGAAGAAAAGCTGGATGAGATTAATAACAAAAGTAGAGCCGTCTTAGGAAAATGCATGCAAACAAAAGTTGTTCTCATGAACCTGTCAGTGGTCTAACCTTTTGCAGTAGGTAAGCATCCTGTGGTGATGTTTATACCGTGTTCATAAATTTGCTGAATTTAAAACTGCATGAAAACCTTCTCTGTAATTCTCTTTGTACAGAGAGCATGTGTGGAAATGCATGCAGTGATCCCTATGATCCAAGTGAAATTCTCTTTTGGGATGTAAGGTGCTGTATAAATATTTAGACTTAAAATACAGTCATGCTGTAATTAATATCAGACGGGCCAATAAGGCACAGAATACATAAGGTGTCCCCAGTCCCTTGAGGAACTACATAACATAAATAAAGGCAGTAAGATACCAAATCGGGTAAGCTCAGTTGAAGGAAATATTACAAAAAGAGGTTTGGGGTTTTAGTTGTTTCTTGTTTTTAGAAAAGAAAATATGGTCTGAATTCTTAATCTGAGACTTGGAACAGATATGAAAAATTACCTCTGCTTTGCAAGTCTACTTATACATAAGCTCCTACAGAGACAAGACATTATGAATAATGAAACTCTCTTAAAAATGCAATTAAGAACAGCAAATTAACACAGTTACTGATAAAGAAAAGTGGCCATTGCTATGCAGAAGAGATTATGTTTGTGCTGTGTGGTTTTAAGGAGAGATTAAAAAGCACCATCATTCTTGTCACAGCATAAGCCTCATTCCCTGCTGTGCCATCTCATAGTAGATATTACACTTTTATTACTTCAGAACTGCTATTGATGCTTTTTTTTTTCTTCTTTATAACCTACTGGTAAATTCAGTAGCTTTTAAAATTACAGCTTTAACTGTTGCTCTGGAATTGTTCTGCACTGGAATTTATTTTTTCACCACATTCTGAGATGATGGAGGAGACTAATATTTTTCCATAGATTTTTTTGAAGTTTGCCTGAATCAGCAATCTTTTCTTCCTTAGAATATCCTTCAAGAAAATTTAATTTTCAAAATTACAGTTGAAAAGTAAAGCTTTACTTCTGCTTCATAAAGATATTTTTTCCAAACATAGGCAAAATGAGTTCATTATAGAAGTATTGTGTATTTTTGCATGAGATATATATGTCTGTATACGTATATATGTGTGTGTGTTTACATACAGGCAAAGAGAGAAAGAGAGATCTACCTACACAGTGCAGAGAAACAATGTGTCAAATTAAGCTGGTAATCTCTTCTTGTAAGAGAAGATTTGTTAACATTATGTTGCATTTTATGTCATAGTTTCTAAATAAATGCATGTTACTGGATATAGGATTAATTATACGTCACTTTCCAAAATATCTGAAAGTAATTAAAATAATGTTTTTCATATCTCCTGGAAAAAACCAGTCCAATAGGAAGATTTTTTTTTTTTCAATTGTTTGTGGATAAAAGTTCGCCTTTTCTGAGCAGATCTTCTCATATACCCCTTAGTAATAAAATGCTTTGGTACACAGAAATTGTTTAAAAGACATGGATATAGCAAGCTGGAAACCCACATGGAACTATAATTAAGGAGTAACAATGTGTTATACATCAAACAGTTCTACTCTGTATATTATGCAACATACGAGAGTAATAATCCTTAAAAGTGGTTGTAAATTAGACTTTAATGTAAAACACGACATTTTACTATTGATAGGATATATATATAGCCCATGTTATTTTACAATAACAGCACTCATAATCTCCTTATAACCACTAAATATGCCTAGGGAATCTCACTTCACAACTGTCTTTATGAAACAAACTGCCAAATGGCTGAAATCTTACACTTACCTGCAAACTTGATGTGGAATTTATTCTCAGGTTTCAGTATTTGGACGTACAAAGGACAATTGGGAGCAAAGTCTTTAACTGCCCATGCTCTTAAAATGGTTTGATGATCCTAGAATAAAGAGTATGAGGTCATGACAATGAAATACAAATAACTCATGTTGCATTACAAAAAGAACCTGTCAGACTGACTCCATTGAGGAAAACTCATTTTAAGACTATAAAACACCAGCTAGTGTGAATGTTTATGTATATGTTATGTAAGTAGTATTATGTATACTAAATAATAAATATATACACACACACAGAGACAATGCAGTAGTTCCGCAGACACAGACAAGGCTGAGGGAATCTCGGTGTTCACCAGCCAGGTGTCTCAGGCCTCTTCAAGCAGGAGCAGAATCACAAGCAGCGGATAATTTTAGACAGGGATTACTCCAGGGAGCTCAAACCATATGAGCCCACAGGATGAGATGGGTGCAGAGACAGCAGGCCACTGTCGTTGTACGGTTGCTTTCTTATCTTTCAAATGTTGTGAAGAATACCTACATTTTTTGTGCATAACTGACGTCAAACTTAGCCAGCTACTGACCAAAGGATTCCAAGGATTCCCAGCTTGTTAGTTTTTGTACTTGTCACCACATGTCAAGAGTGAGTAAACTGCAGGATGAATACTGCTAATCAATAAAAGTAATTATGTGATAATGCGTGCATATATTGAATGTCATTAAGTACGGCTAATTTCAGTGTATTCGCCATCAGCTTTTATTCATTTCAGAACTAAAGAGGAATATTTGAGAGTTGCATGTATGAAGCAATACTTGAGTTGAAATGCTTTGCCTAGTCATGAAATTGGTGGTATTAAAAGATAAAATATAAAGAATGATTCATTATGTTTGCAGCAACAGCAGTAAGAAAAGCTTTCAGACTCATAAATGCAAAGGAAAATCTCTGCCTGGAACAGAGTGTAATTGACATTTTCAAACCATAATATTTTAATGTCAATTGAGGTATTAGCAAGTACTTTTTGCCATAGAACTAACAGAATGGAGCCAAAAGAGGAAGACTTTTTGAGGATGGTAAAATATATTGTTTCACATTTTTTCTTGTTAGCAGTTTCATAGATGTAGGATTGTTGTGCCCATTCAGGGGATTTCAGAACTTGGATATACTCTGCTATAAGCTCTCCTTGTACGCAGTCACTTTTCCTTCACATTTTCTATGGCATATTGTGACTTATCCTCCTTAAGGTTTTTGTTTTTTATTTAGGGTTTTTTGCTGGTTTGTCTTAAGGGAATGAAATGCCAACATATCTTAGAAGTGGCAAATGGCTGAGTAATGGGATGGATGGCACTCATATAGATATGCTATAGGAGGACTTAAGAGGTCTGGGAGTGGATTTGCGACATCTTTGAAAAACCTGTGTTGTTGAAGGCACTATCTAATCTTTTTATGCAAAAGATATGAGGGAAACACATTCACAGCCACTTGCAGTGAGGATGTGGCTTCACTGCATAGGATTTGACACTATCAGTTTCCTCCCTTCCTCTCCATAGCAATCACTCACAGACCTCATTGGCTTGCAAAAGTGGTGAGAAAAGGCTGTTTCCTGTATGTCAGGTGAAATACAGAAATATAGCTTATATTCAACGAAATTTAGGTAATTTTTTTTCATTTTTCAATATTATATAACATGAGCTAAAATTAAAATTACTGTCAGAAACCAAAACTGTACCAGAAACCACAATTTTGGTCGTACATTTCAGGTTATATTTACTTTTCCTCTTTTCTTCTCAATCTTAGATATTTCTTTGCTTTTTTTTATTATTTTGTCTAAAAAGCCTGGTTTTGTCAGAAAGTGCAAGAATTTTTAAAAATAAGAATGAAGAATGCTTCCTAAAATTACACCATTTTATATAAAAAAAAAGAAAGACAAACCTAGAGCCATAGAAGTGAGTATTGTAAAACTAAAAGTATGAATTTCAACATAAAATATTTTTAGACAATTGCCTAGGAAAGGGAAAGACTCCTTATGGTTACCATCTTTGATGATTATTTGGCACATTTGCAGTTTTAACACTATGAAACATGCTTTCCATTTGCTAACTCTTTTTTGAAGAAGTCTACAAATACATAACATATATAAGTGGATACTTAAATGCCCTACATAGCTTCATAAGAACAACTCAGTGTGTGTACTGTTGACATAACAACCTTGCATTATTGTTTCATCTTCTCTCTTTTCACTTGGTATATACATGTCTTTGTGTACAAAAGCTGGTTTTTGGGGTTTCCATGTTTTTTTCTGCTCAGTTACACTCCCAAATTGCACTCCAGAGGAGAGAAATGAAAATACAGGTAGGCACTTTAAGTGATTTCTTAGATTCAGTCTCTTCATATAATATTGATTCCTCTTTGTTCTACATATACAGCAATTTCTATACTATATTGCAGTGACTTTAAAAAAAAGTTCACATTTCTCCCAAGTAAAAAGAAGGTACATGTGTATACAATATAAACAGAGATAATTGAAAAAAAATTATGTTTCTATTCACATTATATAATATACACTTCTTTGGGAGATGAGGGAAAAATATATTCCTTTCTGTGTGCTTTCCATGCAATGAATTGTAGTCAGCAACCAAAAATTACCCCTGATATCAATGGTGATTTATACAGAGGTGATATTTAAGTTCATGTATCAAAAGCTGAAAATTTTAAAGTGGATGTAAGAGGAATTTAAATCATCAGAACTCAAAGTAAGACCTTGATTTAATGTATATTTTTAAAGTTCTGATAATTTTTTCTTGCCCCCCATGACTTGATATATTAGTTAAATCATCCCCTGCAGTGCATCCATCCTGTGATGCTATTAAGACAGTGCAACTTGGATTACCAGTATAGTAATGTCATGCAATTTGATTAACAGAAGGGAGAAAAAAAAAGCTGCAAGCTTGAACTCAACCGTTTCTGAATTTTCAGAAAGCAGCTGAACAAAGTTGTCAATACTAGAAGTGGTCTTGCATATATTCACACATTTATATAGACTATTAATGAGTTATCTATAGGATAACTCAAAAGACACTTCTATTCCCACCTCTCCTTGGGTTAAAACATCAGATGCACTTTTTTCAGGCACCTTAGTTTTGTAGGAGCAATTTAATGTAGGCAGCCCTCTGAAGTCACTGGCTAACTTTGTGGTGTGGCACAGACTACTGGTTCTATACTCACCTATCAAAAAAAAAAATTGCCATCCAGACTGAAGTAAAATTTGAACTCCCTTTAAAAGGTGCATCCTCCAGAAGTGCAACAGATGTCTGTCCTCCTTGCTATAGCAGATAAGCAACTTACATCTTGGTCTGAGATATCAAAGTAGCATTTGATAGAAAAAAATTTGGCAGAGCTTTGTCTTGCCAGAGAAGAAAAAGTTTCTTGTAGGAGATTTTGGAAAGCTGACATTCGTGGTCTGACTGTTGAAGTTCCTACTCCTCCATAGGAAAAAGGAAGCAAATGACAATTTTTACGAAGTAACTGTCACCTGTTATTGTATCCTTCTTCTGAGCTACAGATGAGATCCATGGATCAGAAGCAGACTTTGGTACTAAAACTTATAAACTAACAAATTAGCAAGTAATTAACAGCGAGCACTATCCACAGCAAATGAGCAGATTCTCTCCTGAGGACTGTAACAGGGCAGATAAAATCCTCAGGAACTTTGAAAAAATCATGAGTAACAACAGCTGTTCTGATTGGGAATCTCCTCAATGCATCTGATAACTTCTATTTTGACAGCTGTCAGACGTAGGAGAGCATCCAAGGCACTTCTAACAGTTTGCCAGCTTTTCAAGCACAGCAGGGTAAAAAATCAGTTGTATTTATAAAGATTGATACTGGGATGACAACTGAACTTCCTTCAGCCCAGTGACAAACTATATCCTCTTTTTCTACATTACTTAAGTTCTTAGTAGACTAGAGCTAGGACAGTACAAAATCAAATCCATTTCATTTCAGAGCTTAAGGGGGCAGTAAAATAAAACAAAATAATTAAGAAAAAAAAAAAGTTGTCCTGTTTTCCACTTGCAGTATAAATAAATAAATGCATTCCCTGTAAAAAGGAAATCTGAAAAACAACAAAAAAAACACAGAAGGAAGTGACATTTTGTTTAAAACTTCAGATGACACTGACCCTCAGACTATCACTGCTGCGGTTGAGATACTGCATTCTGTCCCAGAGGAAGGGAATAGGGTTGTGTCTTTGGTAAGATCTTCCCATTTGTATGCTCCAGATACAATGATAAATGAGATTCAGTCACCGTCTGTACTGGAAATGTGCCAAGTACCATTTTGGTATTTCCTGGGCCACATCGTCCCTGAGGGCAGAAAGGCTGCCTGGAGAGAGTTGCAGCTGACCATGAGTCTGAAACCAAAACTGAACAGTGCTGGCCAGAATGGATGGAAGCTCTGTGAGCTCCATATAGATTCCATGCCCGGTAGGCGAGTTTAGCAGAGCTGTAAATTATCGTGTCTTTGTATAAATTCTGGAGAGGTTATGAGCAGAGATGAACAGCTTACCTCTAAGTGAATCCTCTGCTGGTGCAGCTGTCCTAAAGCTACAGAAACCTAGCAAGTGCAATGTAAATCACATGTTCTGATTGTATAGGTTTTCTCATTTAAAACCATTTCACAACTGTCAAGTATATTATGTAAAATAAGATGTTGTAGCTGACTTATTCTAAACTTCATGGCTAAGGCATTTGGCTTTTTGATAATTTTCAGTCTCACAGAAGTTACCAGTATTTTCTCAGTATATGTGAGAACTGTTCTTGTTCTTATCCTTAAATACCCTAGCAACACTGTCACTTCTAAACAAGTACATTCTGAGTGCTTGCCTCACTTGACTACTACAGGATTACTTGCTGCCAAGTCAATGGCTTTTGCTAGTGTGTTTTCAGGAGTCTATTACGGATCAATCACATTCAAAACTCTTAGTTCAGTAAGTCTGAATATTTTAGTAGGATCTCAGATTTATTTCTCAGGGAGTTCAGTGACTTTCTGTAACTGATGGGTCCAGCATAGGGTCTTTAGCTTTAAGTAAAATATATTTTATAGCATGCTGAGAATCTACAAAAATTTAAGTTACTTTTGATAAAATTTGCTTCTAGGAGCTCATTTGCCTAGCAAGGAACTAATCCTTTTTTCCTGCTAGCTGCAGTTTATTTTGCTTTTTTGTTTCTTCCTTCTCTAATAAGCCATACGTGTCCATACGGAAATCATGATGTTTTTATGCCCGATGAATTAATTGTAGCAAGTGATAATGAATATATAAAGAAATACTACAGAGATAATGCAAAGACCTCATTACCTATGTTTTACTTTATCAATCTTTAACATTTAGAAAAATAATTGCTATTTCTTATAATGTAACAGCAAAACCATATTTTTAATTGAGATTCCTTAAAACATTATTACAGAATTATAAGCAATAGTTTGATCTTGTTAGGCAATTTGTTAGCATCTTGATTTAACTCTGTGAACATTCAGACTTATTCTGATCTTCCTTTGGGGTTCAAGATCAAACTGAGTAGAGCCAAGCGTGCAATAATTTAGCATGCAGATCATGCTGTAAAATTTAAAGTTGTGTTCATAAATACTTCTTCAGTGGACTTCTTTCCTCCATATTTGTGATCAGTAGGTAATTTCATTAGTTTTAAGAGTTATAGTTCATATTAAAATAGTTATATTTTTTTATCATTGATACACTGAGTAGAAGCTTGTATTAACAGTGCATAGTTACTTATCTGACTGCAAATACTGAGCAGAATGGGCAAACCTCCAGTAACTTATTTAAGGAAATCTTGCCTTTTTTCACATGTAAAATTGATCAGTGCCTTTTTATTTTTTTTAAATCCTTTAAGAATGTACAAATTCTCACATTTTTAAAAAAAGTTCAGTGTGTAACTAAAATATGCTGTAAAATCCTAACTTCTTTGGTACTTAGGTCAAGTAATTTATTTTCTAAAAAAACACATATGTGAAATGAACTATTAGACCACGTTTCAAAAATTTCTGAAGTCTTGGCCTTGCAGAATCCAATAGAAACCTTTTCATTATCATAACTAGAAAAGTTCATCCTACACGCAAAATCTCTGTGCATATGAACTAATTTTAATCTTCTGTTCACAGAAGTCTCAGTTCTCGGGAGGGAATAAGGTTAGTAACAGTATAAAAGCATTCATGCTCATTCTTAGTTATTTCTTCAAAACTTACAGCTGCTGTCCGGTCCACCTCACAGCGGCTGCTCAGAATGAAACAAGCTTCAGCATCATCCATTCTAGAAGAGGGGAGACAAACCTGTTAGATACCAAAAAAATACTTGCAAGGACTTGTATTTAATATTTTACAGTTTTGTACAGAAGCTGAATACAGAGAAAGTTTCAGTACTATCTAGATGTCAGCAGCAATTACCTTGTGCACTAACTCACGGTGTGCCAGTACTTCTTTGACTAGGTTCTGGGAAACCTTCTTTTCCTGGGGCCAGCAGAAGCTATACCAAAGTAATAAAAGCAGGGTGGCCTCAAATACACTTAATTTGCAAAATAAGTTTTTATCTGCCTTGAGTATAAGAGATGACTAAATAGCACCAGTCTGTATAGCATGTAAGGGTATGACATGTACAAGTTATTATTGATAAGAATGAATGAGAGGGGGCAGATAATATAGACTTGTCTTGCCTAGTGATAGCAGAAAGATGGGTAGATACAGTATAATGATGCGTTAGGGATAATTAACAGACATTTCTGTTTATGAATGCATTAAATTAATTAACTGTTTTCAGTATGGTCTCTTTGGGAACTTTTAATACCTAATTGTTCTCTAGTGGGTGCAACTGGCCATGTAATAAAGAGTGGTGGTGGAAGTGCAGAAAAAGAACCTGTCTGACTCAGGGTTTCATCAAAGTTTGCTTTTCCTCTTTTGCCTCAGATCTTGATATACTTCTCCAGTGAATCCTACTTCACTTTCTGGTACATGGAAGCAAAGAAATAGGTTGGTTCACCTCCTTGGGAAGGCAGGTCTTTCTGGGCAAAGAGAAACAGGATGATCAGAATGTGTGAGACAGAAACTGGGGAAAATGAAAGGGCAATTCACTGCCCATTACAGCAACTCTATTTCGGGTCTGAAATGGGATCTGAGATTACTAAACCTTTAGTTCCTCTGCTACTAGAAAATGGAATTGGTGATTGTTAATTTAGACCATTGGGATCTTAGGCTTAGACTGAGAGACTGTTTTTTTTTTAAGTACCATACAAATGCAGGAAAAAAAGACAGTCCTTGCCATATAAGCTCTAATGGACATGACAAAGGACAACAAAAGTATATGCAAATATGGGAAAGGGAAGGAAATGATGTGATAATACCTGAATATAAAAACTATCATAATAGAAAGTGGTCTCACTGAATATCAGCGCAGAGAACTGACTGAAGAGAGGATACGATGGAGAACAGTGGGATTAATTTACAGATGTTTCTGTGAAATTCATTCTAAACTGAAGGAATGGCGTGGGTGAAATCGCACTGGGACTTGCATGCTGCTCTGTTGTATGTGTGAAAGTGAATAGCATTATAGCCTTATCAAGAAGGTTACCTCTCAGTAAGAAATGGGATTTGCAGGCTAAGTGAGAATAAGGGGTCATTCCTCTATACAATAAAGAAGAGTAGGACAGGGAAGGATTGCAATGAGGCAAACTGTTGTAGTACATAAATAGTGTTTCCAGAATGCTCTGAAACAAGGGTTGAGGGAGTTGATATTATATACATCAAGAACACGTAGTCTTAAGTGGGACAAAAATGAGAGCTTGTGTGAGAAAAAACTTGCAAGATGCAAGCTCAGTCTACATAGGATGCTCTACAACAGGATTCCTAGCTTATGATCCACAGTAGTATACTGGGTTTATTTTGGCAGCAAAAAATAAGATCTATATACAACTGTTTGCAACTAAACTAAAGTTGATATCCATAATGAGGTGTCAGATAGCTTGGGCAACTTTTTACATTTTTACTGTAGAAGCAGTGATTAAAATTGTGTGTTTTGAGAAAGATCATTCAGAGAAAATATAAAGAAAAGAGAAGCATAAAGTAAGATCATTGGAAATTCCCCCTTGGCACCTAGCAGTAGGAAAACAGGGGAAGCCTAAAAAGATTAAAGTACTTGAAATGGAAAAATCATTGTAACAAAGGCAAATCGATATATCCAAAATAGTAATGTCAAATGCAGTTGATGTGGAGAAGTGAGGACAGGAAGCCACTTCTGAGCGTAGATTAGGAAGAAAACATGGGAGCTGCATGATTAGTTTCAGTTAAGCATGGAAGCAGAATTGGGAAGATAAGGTCTTTAACAAAGATGTAAGCAAGTAAATTTCAGTGAAATTTCACAAGATTTTCATGAGAGCTGGTGAGGTAACTCAGATTGACAGTATATATAGATGATTTTGCAAGAAACTGAAACCTCATCTTTTTCTGCAATGTTTTTTTGTAACTTCTTGAATCACCCCAACCACAAATTACAAGGATAATAACAAATAAGATTAGCATCTTTGAATGTTATGTACTTACAGAAGAGAACACTAATAGCATCTATGTTGAAAATATTTACTAGAATCCAGAGCTCCTTATGAGAGAAATATTATTCATGTTCTAACAACTGAAAAAGCTTTGTTGATTACACCATTTTTATGTGTCAGAAAACTGAATCTGAGAAAAAAAATAGTTCAACTGCTTGAGGATGGCAGAAATTAAAGGGACTTAATATACAGAGAGAAATTTTTGAAAAGAAAAAGTAGAAGGTAAAGAAAAGGAATGGACATAAAGAGGATTAAGATTTGTGATGGTTCACTAAAGAAAGTGGAAGAAGAGAGAGAAAAATCTCTGAGGTCATGATAGAACATGGGAGAAAGCTATAGAGGAAAAAAATCAAGCATGGTAGTACTATTCACTTCCGTGTGTTAGTCTGCATGGAGAATGAGAGCTATTTTAATCCATTACTATGTTGTTTCTAATGTTGAAGTATCTATAAAGTTTCCACTCATGCTAAGGATCAATACACATATCAGTGTGAAACCTCACGACAGAATTCCTTCCTTTTTTTTGTTAAAGCTGAACACTGTTCACAGAACATCAAAAATTTGCACACCGAAGTTCTCAAAGATAGGAAGAAAGAACGAATATTGCTTTTGTAAAGTCAAAGTGTGTACTAGGCTGTAAAAAGAAAAATATACTCTTTCGCTAACTGACTACTCACTACCTATGCAGTCAGCCAACTTTTAGTACTCCTCTACCTTTTGGTGTGACCTTTATCCTGTTTTTTGACACTGCATTTCACGTATAATACATGTTTAAGTTTTGATAATGAATGCTACTTGATTATTTTTGTTGTCATTACCATTTGCCTTGTTATCTTCTCAGTACGTTATGTTCTTATTAAAAGGAAATTCAGCAAACAATTTGAGTTATATTTCATATTAAATGTTCTATTAAATTCCCACTACACTTCTTCCCTCAGAAGAGGCTGAAAACTACTCTATGACAGGTACATTCAATTACATGTTCTGCAGGAAAAAGCACAGTTCCACACTTGACTACTTCCAGGCTATTACAAGTGATAGTCAAGATTATCTCCTAATAATACATAGAACAAATGCCAGGTAAATCCCCACACAGATTCCTTCTGGAAATCAGTAAGAAAGAAAAAAAAAAAAAAAAGAACCTCTCTCTCAAAGAAAATTCCTAATCTTGAAAAAAAAGCTTTATTTTATTTTCAAATTTTAAACAGATATAAAACTGGTTGGTATTTTCAGTGGTAGAAATCTGAGAAGATGACACTGCTCTAGACTTTTCACAGATTAGGTTCCTGGAAGCATAAAAATTTACCTGGAGTAAAGAAGGCTGAAAGATACAAATATTCAGACAGGTATTGATTTAATTTTAGGCACCTATATTAGTTATGAACAAGCTGTTATGAAGAGCAATGCAGATAAGTTAAATCGGTTATTTACTAAGAATCAACCTTTCTCTCTCTGGAAGAGTATAAAGGGACAATCCTCCTACATGAATTCCACTGTGAATTCCTTCACACCTTCAAGAGATTAAGCAAGGGAGGTGTGTTGAAGAACTGCGTTTGATTGATTTGTTTTGATTATTGTCAGTCACTATTAACTGGCAGAGAGGATTTCTTTAGAAGTGGTAGAAGTGCATGATAAGAGGAAGGCCCTGAAAGAAGAGTATACGGCTACCAGGCTGAACTTAGGAAGAAAACAAAACTATGCAATGCGTTCAAACGGTTATAATAATTTTTGTTTACATTTTTCCTCTTCAGTTGGTCAAGAGAATTACCTTCACATTTACCATCTTTGCTCAAGGAACAGAAATAAATTCTAGCATTACTGGCAGTTTTGGAATTTACTGGTCTGCTTTTTCAGAAGAAATCAGAGGCACTCTATTTCAATACCTTTAAAACTGAGACAGAAAAGATAGTGAAGAAAAATTTGGTCAAATGAAAAAGATTGCTAGTATTTGCTCCTTAAAAATTTTCAGCTATTAAGAGAAAAAAATTATATCAAAAAGCTTTTTTTTCTAAATACACATGCTTTCATCTAGCACAGCTTTTTTTTGTTTATCAAACAGTATGAGTGAAACAAAAGTCAAAAAACAATATTGGCCAATATTTGCCTACTTAGCTCTCAACAGGTCTTGATCTTTTAGTGCTGAGCCTTGCAGATAGATAACTCTTTGGGACCACATTGGGATTTGCAACACCCTTCGGACCTGAGCATCCATCTCAGCAGGACACAAAATAACAACATAATAGTCCTGTCAAAAACATAAGGGGAAATAGTCATGTTATTTTTTTATGTTACTATTTATTGTTGCTAGAGAATGAGTCAACAGAAACACAGGGCGTCAAAAATGTCTCTGATAAACCTCAGATTTCATTGACAAAAGTTATTCGAATATATGTGTTTAAAACATTGAACTCTTAAGTAAAAAATGGCTGGACATCTGTCAGCTGCTCACAGAAGACTCCAGGTTGGCAACCAAAGTCCATTTATAAACATTTTCTTTTTCATACGAGCATAATTATTTTTAGAGAAAAATTACATTTCTGTTATTCCAGCTGGAAAACATAGGAAGTCTTCAACAATCAAAATGGAATTATCTTTGCCCATGTTTTTTTCCCTACGTTAATGGGTAGATCCAAACTCTTTTTATCGACGATATAGACATAGATATAGATATAGATGATATAGATATAGATATATAGATATAGATAGATATAGACATATGCTATAGACAGTCCCTGCTCAGAAAACTAAGGTTGCTCTGAAGTATATGTATTTGCACATATGAAAAGGAGAGATAAATGAAATGTGAGAGACTGAGAGTTTAGGACAGGCTTGTCATAGAATTTTTCCTTAGCACATACAGACTTCTGTAGAAAGCTAAGCTTAGTGCATTGGATTTGCTGCAAATTCCTCAGCTTCCCACTTCAACTGTAACGGAAATGTATATAAGCTCTTTTAGGTTACATAAGTAGTATCAGGACTTTTCTTCTTTGTCTCTGGTGTATCACAGTCTGACGCACTCTTCAGGCTAGTAAACTAAATTTTGGATTTCAATTTGTGTTTGTATCTATATAAAGAACTGGATTTCTTTATGCAGTTGTTTATGACTCTTACTAGCTAATTATTTGGGGTACATTTTGGATTTGGGATTTGTCAAATTGCTGCTCAGTAACTTGAGGATTGTATTTTTGTGATGTTTTGCACCGGTAAATCAAGCATGGTACCACAGGTAACTTAGTAGTAAAAGACAAGGAGAATATTTAGTAAAAGAAATGGTCTGTAGCAAAGCTAATGATAATTAATCCAAATCGTCATCTCAGATAAATAAGCTCTTATACGAGCAAAACAAGTCATATGACATATGCTTGCATTAGCTAGGGAATACGTGTACACTAAGGAAATCTCTTGTGTTTAATCTTTCAAGGCCTCTGTCCTTTAAAAAATGTCTATTTATTTCTTAATTTCAACAATTCCAAAAGGATCTAATATTCCACTGGCAAAAATCAAAGCAAAATGCAAAACCAAAAAGACACTTTGACTTGTGAGGAGTTCTGGATACAGTTCCAAAACAACAAGAAAAAATCTTTCAGTAGTTTTCATTTATTTTCTCATTTGGGGTAGAATATAAGGAATTTGCATGGAAAAATCTGATTCTAAAAGGACTGGCATAATTCAACAAAACTGTAACTGTACCTTTAGTCTATTTACCTCAATTTAAAATTAATATTTCCATACAGTATCTCAGCTTCTTATTGCAATTATCGATTCCCAATTCAGTCAGCTACTCCCAAATTCAATTTTACAAATTAAAGACCATTTCAGAAGGCTGTCCACAAATGTGTTTTGAGTTTTTCTTTTTTTTTTTCACTGTAATTACCTGCAATCTGGGATGAGCATAGAATTCATTTAAGAAATCCATAAGTAAGTCAATCTTCAGAGAGCTAACACACAGCACAACATGTTTTTCTGTCTGAGCTCTATGCCGACTGTAGTTACCACCAGACTTTTGTCTCTCCATCCACAAATATGCCAGCTGTTCAAACTGCAAGAGATGCCAATTGTCAGTGAAATACAGACAAGCAGATGTGCAGTAACAATGCTGCATCATTCATCTCATGCATCTGTGAAAAGATGCCTTTAGCCCACAATGTCTTTTATCTTTGTAAAAAATTCTCTAGTGAGTGAGTGTGATGAATAATAGGGTGACTGAAAAACATGGCAGCATAGCGAGTCTCTATCATACTCAAATAGCAAGGTATACTCATTAAAATATCATGAGATTGCCCAAGATTTTAGAGAAGAATGAAGGCTGTACCTTATTTTGTTTATGTATTTTTATACTTCTGAGTATTCTTTTTTCCAGTGCCACATGACATAAACGCTTCCCTCAAATGAAAGGTTAAATTTTCACACAGTTACATGTCTACTGTGAGTATATATCATTGGATAGAAGGCCCTTTATACATATTTTCGGCAATAACTCTTCTAAGAGACTTTATGTTATGCAGGTGACCTTCTATAAACTCTCTTATATGCCTTACAAATTTAGATATAACTTAAATACATAGCTGCTGTTAATACAACAAATTTACTTTTGCCAGGAGAACAACATATGCAGGTTAATAGCAAACATTGCTCTAGTAGACTAAGGAGAATACTGTAACAATCAGTGTCACTGTAGCAATCTTTAACAAAACAAACACCATTCCAAAACTTCTTGTAAGTAATATGCATTTAATACTGAGGTCAATTAAACTATATATCTGTGTGATAAACTGCTGGTTCTCATGGACTTTCAACTGGTGGAGAGACTGAACCATGAGAATGATAATTGATTTCTTATCATCGGAGGACAAAAGCTCAGAAGCTTCCCATCTTCTGTATACAGAACACTGCACGAAGCTATCACTACAGAGCTATAAAATTAAAGTAACTCATAAGAAGTAAATTTATGTGAAAGGGCAGTCAATTCCAGATTGTTTACTGGTAATGCAGAGTTCTTATGCCTGAAGTGCCTATGAAGAGCGACTGAGGAACCTGGGGTTGTTTAGCCTGGAGAGGAGGAGGCTCGGGGGAGAACTTATTACTCTCTACAACTACCTAGAAGGAGGCTGTAGGCAGGCAGGGGTTGGTCTTTCAGGCAATCAGTGACAGAACAAGAGGACATGGTCTCAAGCTTCATCAGGGGAGGTTTAGGCTTGATATTAGGAAAAAATTCTCCACTGAAAGGGTGATTGGCCATTGGAATGAGCTGCTCAGGGAGGTGGTGGAGTCATCGTCCCTGGAGGTTTTTAAAAACAGGTTGGATGAGGCGCTTAGTGGCATGGTGTTGGTGTTGGGTCATAGGCTGGACTCGATGATCTCAAAAGCCTTTTCCAACCTTGTGATACTGTGATACTGTGAAGTGTACATCAGAACTTCCTGAAAGTAAAATTACTGTTTCTTAGGAAATTACAAATTTCTTAAACAAAGCAAATTTAGTTCTCAATAAAATAAACGTTTTACAAAATTTTCACTGAGTGAGAATACAACTGTGCTAGTGCACATCTGTGCATGTAGATGTTAAATATTTACATATAATTAAAAAGTTAAAATAATTTCAAGAAAATTAATGCTGAAAGCTTGAGCTTCCAACCTCCCAGGGTTTGTATGTTGTCTGCTCACAGCGAGCTTTAGTTCACTGTCAAAGAAGCAGTCTGGAAACTCTCTGTGTGAGAGACTTTGGAGCTTTGTGGTCTAGCGCAGACAGTGTCTTCCCACATGCTCTTTTTGTGGCATGAGGTCTGAGTGATTACCAACTGTGAAATAGTTAACACCTTGGCAGGGTTTCTGTCCTCACACCTCACCTCATGAGCTGGGAAATGTTTGGAATAAATTTAATGAAACTGATTGATTCCTTGAAATATTTGGGTTTTCATAAATCAGCCTTTGCTTGTTGAAACTGTTAGAAGTCTTAAAATCAAGTAGACATCAAAAATTCCTAACTGTGCTGCTGGCTCTGTGTGTGTCCCGACGTACACAGCTGCGAAGGCAATTTGCTTGAGTTGCAGATTTAATGAAATTTTTTCAAGTTAGCACTGAGCTGTAAGAGTAACAGAGGAAGTGGAGAGAACCAAGATTAGAAACAGGGAGAGCCTGCAGAGGAAATGTGATATTCATAAAGAAAGTGCTGGCTACTGTTTGTTTTTGTTTTTTTTTTTATAAATTGCTCCATTAATAACAAACCCCATGTCTCAGGATGAAGGAAGGCTTCTTGTGGTACATGACAGGAACAGAAAGCTTTCAGCAGCACATGACAACTACTCTGGTTTTTAGTATAAATCTAAAATATAGGAGAACCAACAAAGGAAAAAGGAAGGGAAAAAATATCAAAACAAGAAGTATTGAGGAGAGTTATTTTTCTCTGACATTTTATATGAAATAACAGTAGCAATAAATTATTTCAGTTTTTATTCTTTTGTTTCAAAAACAATTCTAAAGAGAAGAAAAATCCACATTTACCTGTATGGGCAACACCACAAGAGCAACACAGATCATAATGACAACAAGTAGCTTTGAAGGCCATATCTTGGGTGTAACATCCCCAAAGCCGACAGTGGAAAATGTCACTATGCAGAAATAAAGGGAGTCAAAGAGAGTCAACCTGTTTCCTGCTCGTTCCAGATGTTGAATTCCACAAATACTATGTAGAAAAGAATGAATAAAGACATGAAAAATAAAAACTGTACTTAGGGTCAGTTCAAGTTTGAATATTACATGTGCAGAGAAGTATTTATTTTCATAAGTCATAAATTGCTTAGCAAAGACATTTTTTCAAAGAATAGAATCAAACCAGATGTGTGTTATTAATATAATTTCCAAATGCCATTAGCAATAAAAGAAACTCTTTTCTTATTTTTTCAGTATGATAGTCAGAACTTTGTTGCTAGGTTTTGCTTAGTGGCTGTTGTGAGGGAGAGGTGGTATATAGAGCATCGTGGATTGATGCAATTCCTTTCTAAACCAGAACAAAACAGATGGTATATAGTTGCCACCATTCTGAATTTTTTATAAACATCCTTTAACTTTTTCAGAGAGAGTCTGATGATATGGGCAAGAAAATGCACATACTCCTTTCTTTAAATCTATTGCTCTTTATGTTGGTCTCTATCCCTTTCTGCAGCAAGAGTTACTAGCATGAACTCATGAGATTACATTTGCATACAAGAAGGATGATGTTGGTACAAATGGGCATAGAATAAACTGAATGTGAGAATTACAAGCTATCAAATTGCCAGAGGAGTAAGTGCCCAGGGTCAGCCTTCAGGTAGAAAGTGAAAGATGCCAACTGGCATGAAGATTCTGCTTGCTGAAAGTACAGAATATAAGACTTGTTTGTCTTGGATAGCAGAATGAATGTTCACTCCTTCCAGTTACACATTGCTGTGAACAAATAAATAGCCGAAGTTAATTGGTAATTATTTCTCTTGTAATCAGCATGATGTGCATTTGGTTTTGGAAGCAGTAGGAGAATCTGTCCACAGGTCTTACTATTTCATATGTGCTGATTTTAAAAATGTGTCACTTTGAAAAAAGCTATCATGGAAAAGATTTTCCTAAGCTTAAATTATGATCTTCCCTAATATCGCTGAATTAGTTAGATCAGTTCAGGCTTTTAAATTATATTCACTTATATGAAGAAAATCAATGTGTTTGAACTGTGTTTTTTCCCCTTGGAGTTAGCAGAATGATTTCTCCTCAGAGAATTAGAGAGATAATTGATAAATAATATTGAGTTCCTCACTAATTTTTCTAGAACATACCAAAGATGATTTCTTCATATATGGTATCCAGATGGTAACAGTCACTCATAAATATCTGCCATGGTAAGATCTTTGCATCACCAGGGAGACCCTGTGTTTATAACAGCTTTAGCAGTTGTTCTTCAGTTCTCTGTTCTGTTCTCCAAAAATAATTTAGCTGTGGGCAGTGGCATTTCCAGAACATATGGATCAAATTGCCAGTTTCCTTTTCGCAGTTCTAGCATTTGTAGTTTTCACACATCTCAAAATGTTCTAAAAAGGGTGGGGATTTTTTACCCTGCTGTTTGCATAAGTTCTGTACTTCAGTCAGAACTGATACTTTTCTATTCCCATCCAATTTGTCCCACATTTTTCACTGGAGTTGTAATCTAGATCTTCCATGATTTCACTATGTTCCCAGTTTTTCTTTTTTATTTTTTGACAAAAGGGATAATTATATATTTATCCCTGAAAATATTAACTGAAGGACTGTAAAGAATTATGCTAATGAAGCTTTCTTTTGGTCGCAGACAAGGAAGCTTTTCAGCAAAATCCTTGTCCAGTGTTAATATGAAATAATGGAGTATACTGCAAAGGCATAAAAATATGGAAAAAGAAGTTATTTTATTATCATTCTTCACACACGTTATATAAAATTTTAAAAGCAGGATGGTGATGGATTTTTATTTTTCATTGTTGTTACTCCTGATCACCTTGGTGCATTTTCTACTCTTTTGTGGGTAAATCTCTAAAACACACAACCTTGACTTCAGGAATTAAGGTCAGAAGGGCCAGAAAAGCAGCAATTACACTGAACCAGTGATACGGCTCCCATATAACAAGGCTATTATACCACTCCACTAAGCACGTTAAATATGTGCAGATGGGTTTGTATTGAAGCATAATGCATGATCCTATCATTGGTAGAAATGTATTTTTTCTGATGCTAGGGCCTCTGAAGTTGCTTGGTGTTTGTGCAAAAGGGTCCATTTTATCCTTTGTATCTGACAGGATGAATTAAAATGTAATTAAAAAAAATATATGTACACTAGGGATTTTTACATTTTTTCAAAGAATGAAAGTGGTTTCTTCACTTTTTGTTCTTCTTGTAAAACCTTAAAAAATGTAAAAAGCTTGCTGCTAGGAAAACTGAAGTCTTGATGAAGGACATATTTTCTTTATTATTATAACTATTCATTTCCCTTCCATAGACAGCCCATCCAATCACACTCTAGCTTAAGTGACATAAGTTGATACATCATGAAACATTTCAGCCTTTTCTAAGTAAACAGTATAATTCTCATTTAATTTCATGAGACCAAGATGCCACTTTATCAACCCTACTTCATTATAGTCCTATATATTCCTATTCCTTAAAGTTTTATGCTTGATCCAAAATGTTGTGGATTCAAGCTATTTCTCATTGAAAACAGTGGGCATAAGCCAGAGCTTCTCACATTTAGACAACAATATTAAAGTCAGCAATACATGGGAGCTATTTCTTCTTTGCTGAAGCGGAAATTTAGCTCTTCTAACAACTTGTTGAAAAAATTCATTCCTTTCCTCAAAATTATTTGCACTTCATTTCAGTTCTACTGAAATATACTTGAATACCTAACCCTGACAACAAAGGAATGATAAATCCAAAATTAGGCTACCAAGTCTTAATTTTACCAGGTGTTTTCCTGCTCTGCAAAAGTAGTACCAGAAATTTTACAAACTTATGGAGAACAGAAGTGTGAAAGTACGCACTCTACTACCACTGGACTTGAAAAACAAAAAGTAAACACATTACATGTCATCTCTGACGATTAGACATGTTTAGTTTAGGTATCATTTGAACTTTTGAGAGTTCAGTCTTCAATTTACTGGAAGGTTTTTTTCTAATTCCAGGAATCTTTGTTTGCTTCAGCATTTTATGTCCCAAAACTAACTACTGTTTGTAAATAATCTGTCTCCATATGCAGTACAGAAATAGTGTAGAGTAAAATAACCCCTAAGATTAAGCCAGATAGAACAGTTGATACTTCAGTCTTGTTCTGTGAGGTATGTAATATCTCTTAGAAGTCTGCTACGTGCATAGACGTTTTGCCTGAAATTGGCAAAAGATGCTCATTACTTGACAAAAGTGTTAACATTAAGCTGGTGCCAGTTTTAGTCCTTGAAATGAGGAGAAGGACCTGGAGGTGTTGTTTGATGAAAAGCTCAACATCGAGCTGGCAATGTGCACTTGTAACCCAGAAAGCCAGCTGAATCCTGGGCTGCATCCAAAGAACCGACCACCAGCAGGTGGAGAGAGGTGATTTTGCCCCTCTACTCTGCTCACATGAGACCTCATCTAGAGTACTGTGTTCAGTTCTGGAGCCCTCAGCACAAAAGGACATGGATATGTTACAGAGAGTCCAGAGGAGGGCTGGAGCTGAGGACAGGTTGAGAGAGTTGGGGTTGTTCAGCCTGGAGAAGAGAAGGCTCCAGGGAGAGCTTAGAGGAGCCTTTCAGTACCTGAAGGAGCTACAAGAAAGCCGGAGAGAGATCTTTTTACAGGGGCTTGAAGTGACAGGACAAGGGATAATGGCTTTAAACCGAAAGAAGGTAGATTTAGATTAGATATTTGATTTATATATAATTAGGAAGAAATGTTTTTGTGTGAGAGTGGTCAGGCCCTGTCACAGGTTGCCCAGGGAAGCTGTGGGTGCCTCATCCCTGAAGGTGTTCAAGGCCAGGTTGGATGGGGCTTTGAGCAACCTTATCCAGTGGAAGGCGTCCTTGCCCATGGCAGGCGAGTTGGAACTGGATGATCTTTAAGGTCACTTCCAACCCAAATCATTCTATGATTCCATTAATGTTGTATCTGGAGAGTGCCTTGCTTTGTACACAGGCAACCTGGTTCTCATACTGGAAACTGTCTCTGTGTTGTGTCCTGTCTCCCCTAGGCAGATGCAGTTTTGTCCTACATTCAAAAATCAGGCATTACTGGAAAAACAATTCTTGGTGCTTGTAGATTTAGTTTAAACAGAACTATTAAATACTGAATTTACACTACACAGAACTCTGCATTGAATGCTGATATAACTGGAGTGACACTGAAATGGCATTTGTTTTCATTCACAGTATCAGACATATATGGAAATATTGTATGTTGACTTCTGATTGATAATACATGTCCTCTGAATGTTAATTATTTTTTCTAATGAGACACTACTGAGCTTGTAGTCTGGTCCTACAAAAGGTGAAGGTGTTGCTGGCCACCTTACCCATGACCTAAAAACCTAATGCTTTCTGACAGGACCTCTGATTCTTGTGTAAACAACAAAAAAGAGGCAAAGAAAAAGAACAAGGTATGTCCCGTGATGCTTTCTCAGGTCTTTTATGAAACTTATTTTTTCTACACATCTATTTTCTGAAAAGCAATTTTCAATACATGGCACTAAAATAGAAAAAAAAATATGAAATTGATTAGGTTAAGTAGATGTGCAATTTCCAAAATGTTAAAATGACACGATTTATCATGTAAAATATGTCAAATTTAAGAATTATAACAAGAAGTTTCAATTCACACCTTTCATTCCATATAGAAGGCTTTAAAGCTGTGGGAATAGCTTAATTCCAGGACATAGAAATGATTAATTTCATACAAGACCGTGGAAGGAATGAGGGAGAAATGCTGACTGGAAAAAAGGTGAAGGTTGTTATGCTGTGTTTAAAGTAAGTCAGTAGAGAAATATACTTGCTGTTCCTGAAGTGATCCTACAAATGCAGTAGAGATCATGGTGAAATATAATCACTGACTGGACAAAAAAAAAATTATCTCAGATATTTTTGCAGCTCCAATGCCATGTCATCAGACAGTCCAATGCAAATCTTTCTAGTTTTCCTGAATATTTTCTTTTCAAAGACCAGCATACATTTTCATACAAGACTCTCCCTTTTTTTCAGAATCACAGTAGTGAAAGGAAAGATTACTTCCAGAGGCTTTAAATCAAGCTTTTCAGTTCTGAAGGACTTGGAATGCAAGCTGAGGTAGGGGTGCACAACTCTTTCTGTCACTGCTTAGAAATCTCAGCACGTCAGAAATGTATTTTGAGTTTCCTTTCAGCTGGAAAAGTCACCTTTTTCTGTATTCCAGTTGTATATTTATCCTAAATGATGGTGTTTGATGATATTGTTACTGCTTACCCACAGTGTAAGCACTTTCTTTCCCCAAAGATCAGTACGTTATATGCAGCTAATGGTTGCAAAAGCTGAAGTTACAAAAATAAACTTCTACTGTTAAGCCTTTTGACTTCCAGAAACTGCAGAACTTCTAAGCAGCATAGGATATTACGAAATGATCAACTGTATATAAATATTTGTTGAAACTGAGTGAGAACCTTTCTAGTCCTGCTGCTGTGTTTTGTAAAATGAGAAGTGGAGCTGCAATAAAATAACTTTGGTCACTGAAACTGCACAAGAAGAGTCCCATTGTGGGCAGCATTCAGCTCAGTGCACTTCCACAAAAAGGTCCGTGCAGACTTCAGTCTGTAAGTCCAAAGAACTATCTGTATTTTTGTATGCTTTCAGTCTGCCCCAGAGCTTTGATGGTAAACAAAACAAGCCTTGGCATTCCACCTTCAGTGCGTCAATACTGTTGTAGCTAAGAGCCTGCTGGAGTCTGAGGTTTCGAACTGCTTGCACAAGGGAAGAGTAACTACTCAGAACACAGAATCATGCAGTCAGTACTTCAACCTGCAGATACTCTTCACCTGCAGAGCGTTACAGAACTAGCTAATACTTCATACCTATTCTTTCTCAGGAAGAATAATTAAGTAATCTACTTTTAATATGCAGAAATTATATGTGTTATGTTGGAAAATTCAAATGCAAACTTCTAATTTGATACACCCAATATGTTATGCCTTGGAACATCATGCTTGATGTTTCTTGCAATAGTTCTGAAATTCTCTTAAGGGTGTAACAGTTATGAAAACCACCCACGTTCCCTTGATTAAATTGAATTAACGATTGAAAGATTCATTATCCAAATATTTGTTAAATATGTGTAAGAATTAACTAACCCAGAACATAGAATCAGGATAGGAATCGAAGACAGAGGTATTGATTATGACCAGGCATATATACGTTTCATTTCCTACTGACGGAACTTAGTCCACAGTTACCTTCTTAGCAAAAATAATAAAAAGTAATAAAAATACATAAATAAGAAGAAAACCCCAAAAATGCAAACTAGCTGTAGGACTGTGGATATCTGCCTGAACATAAGTTTGTTTTGAGGTAACTCATGGAAAATTGTATTCGATTTCCAAAGCCTAATACTATACTACTACCAGTACAGAAGTTGTTTAACTGTGTACTCAACAGGTATTAATCATGCAAACTTGGATTTTAATCATCAGATGTGTTAAAAAAAATGGTAATAAAGAAATGAAAATGAAAAGGTGCAATACCTTTCAATGACCGGAAAACCCCAGATGCTACTATTTCTTTGTGGTAGTGTATTACATTTACGTAGCTCCTTGTGTGCACAGGTACGGGTAAAACACCTTAGATTTAGTCTATTCAGACAGTTTGTCCATAACATATCCAACTTTCTAAACTTTTGATTCCCATTTAAGCTAGCACATGGAATTAAATGCACGTTTAAGAAAAGAATTCATTCAATATAATTTTACAAACACTCAAGACAGCATCAGTCTCACAACTTTATAACTGTTCCAGCATTATGATACAATCTACAAGCAAACGATTTTAATCGTAAGTGTTCATTTAGATTTATCTTAGACTCGAAACCTGACAACTCTTCCTTTCCCAGTGATTTCCTTTTAGGAACTTCCTTTTAGAATAGGCTTTTTGTGGAATAGGATTTTGGAAATATTCCTCCTAGGTTCTCTTAAGTTCTGGTAGGCAAAATTCTCTCCTTATCAGATTTTTCCTTTTCTTGATTCTCAATGATATCATCATGGATATCCCCTACACTTATATTCATTTCTACACCTCCTTAAAAGCCTCACATTTGTTTGCATTTTGAGTGCAACTCTTTGTTGCTGCTACTAAATCAACTGCTTCAGGACAAGCCAAATTACCTTCCTTCAGTTGCGAAATTTTCTGGTTAATAACACTGTAAACAAAAATTAATTTCTCAGAAATTTGCAGATATGTAATATTCAGGAGGAATGGTTCTTCTTACATTACTTATCCTGCTGTGAAACTCAGACCAATAGTTAATACAGGCTGGAGTGGTCTGAAAATTGCAAGTGACCCACAGCAGATACTACTTGTATTATCTACCTTAACCATAGGCATGAGGGGTGCAGCCCTTTGGAAAGCTCACAGATGAAGTTTTCTTTCCAGCTTAAATTTCCATAAAACAAATATTCTGTTGCAGAGTTATATCCAAGCTCTGTCAGAAGCTAATTTTACTTCCAGACATTAAAGAAACTGATTTCTTCTTGTATCTCACTCACAATCTTTTAATATGCTCTGACAGCCAATCTGCAATGTCTGCATTAAGTTCACCCTTTTCGCAGAAATTTTTATTCACATGTGCTTTTATCACAAATTATCTAAAAGGACTGAACAGTATAATGATAATGATTGCAATCTTCATCATTAGGAGACACACAGAACTAAGACTGATACCAGAATTCTGCCTTTTCCTGAGCAAGAACATAGGCCCCTAGATCCCCTTGAAGCACAGTCTAACCTCACAAATTCTACCCTTGCCATTCTGGGTCCTGAAAGTCTAGCTTGTAGGGTGATTATCCTGTATAGCAATATTTGTGTATGTGATGTATAACTGAAGCAAGAAAACTAGTCATGGAATACCATTTACTAGAAACAGCTTTTCATCTGTTTACTGAGCTTATGGATTCTTTTGTTAGGCATCCAAAAGGGAGAAAAACATTTCTTGAGAAAAACAATAGAATATGCATTTGAAAGACTAAAGAGTGAATAAATAGAAGACCCAGACATGTAGGCTAGAAAGTGATGAGAAATATATTTTTCTCATGGCAGCTGCTTGCTGTGTTTTATATAATATTTCTGAGAACAAAGGAGAGAGGTTTGTCGATAGGAAAGGACAGATGGAACATGATGGACTTGAACATTTTGAGAAAGCTAAATGAAGACCACTGTGAAATGCTACAATTATGTAGGAACACAGAGACAGAGATCTGTTGTGTTCCTTCTATTGCACAAAGTTTACACTTATGAGGAGTCCACTCTACAGATGAGTATTTATAAATCAGTGAACGCAAAAGCTTTATGATAACCTAAATGAAGATGTAATCTGCTACATTTTTGTTTTTATTGTTGCACTGTTATTTACTTTTTAAGTAGATCTGTGTATTTTTATGAAATAAAGACGGTATTTTAAATAATTGTTCAAAATGTTGAACAATGAACATAAGTATATTCTCTAGCATTTTTAATAATAATTTAAAGTATCAGTGAAAGTAACAGCAGTGCATATTCCTAAAATTATAAAGCTGTGCTGTTTTAAAACACAGTAACCCCCTTATATTAATAAAATAAAGCAAGCAGACAATTTTCTTCTCCAAGTGACAAGTTAGATGGCTATATATATTTTCTGCATCTCTGGATGTTGGCTAAAACACACCTTTATGGGTGAGAGGTTTAGGTAATGGGAAACTTTCTGTTGTCGTCCCTTCTGGAAAACTTACATTTATAAAGAGTATTCAAAGTAAATGGCTGCAGTCAGTTCACATTGAGATAGTGATGTACGCGTCTGGCACTTCAAGCTGTGCTTGAAATCACTGACTCATCGATGGTCTTTTCTCTGTTATGAGTATTTCCCTTCAATATTTTTGTTGTTATGTGCATAAATATGGCATCATTTAAACTTCTTTCATATGTATAGGTGTTGTCAGTGTTGGTACCATTGCCACTGAGGTAACTTACAGAAAAGAATACGGCCTATTGTTATTGTCAAAGTTGTAGCTTACTTGGAATATCTGAAAGAGTTTTGCTTAATTTCTTTGATTGTTCTCAGCTTTTACCAGCCTGTTCTAGTCTTATGGTACTGTCATTATCTTCCTTATTTTTGTGGAGAACCGTTGAGATTTTGAGGGAGAGTGGCATGGGATGGGTTGATCATTAAATAGGAAGATGACTTCAGTCTAAACGACGGTGGAAAAAAATCTGAACAATCATTGTATAGATACTTCTGCAGGTGCCAGTAGAGTTTGCTGGATCTGGGCAACACAAGTAAATCCTATGCATGTGCATTTCTATTAGTTTGTCCTGCTTTACTCCATGATATTCTTAAGATAGAGGAAGACGGTTCCAACAGACAGTGAGCAAAATGGAAGCACACAGTGTTGCTGCTTTACAAGGGCAGTGTCCATCAATCTGGTTGAATGGGTGGCTGCATGGGCAGTTTCAAAACATTGAGTGAACACAGCAGCTGATTCACGTAGCCAGGAAAATAATACGGGATTAATGATCATAATATTGAAAAGATGAAGGCAGAAGAAGAAAGGCAATCACCAGGACTGCCAGGACTGACAGTACAATATTTTGTTACTCTTTGCTGTGTTTAATCTGGTGTATTTTCCCCTTGATTGCTTAGACCATGCAGAATATTCAGTAAGCTTTATTCTTACTACGTACTCACTACAGCCCTTAGAATTAGACTTCCACTCTGAATATTCAAGATGAAGTACTTCCCATTTGCCTTAAAGTTGACTGAATATTTTCTGCATTTTTTTTAGTTTTATAATACTAAAAAATAGAAGAAAAAGAGATCGAGTGAAGTAGTATTGTTGAAACATGACCCACAATCATTCTTTTTCCCACGTTTATCCAATTCTAGTAAATGTGCCCTCTCATTCGTAATTTTATTTTTAACTTCTTTGCACAAAATATTTCCATTCACATTGTTTTCACTGCTCATCACTAAGATAACGAACTTGCAAAAGATAGGACTGTATTTAATTTGATAAACTGAAAAGCAAATTAAGTGTAAGTAAGTGCTCACTCTCAACAGCTGACTAAGGTTCATCATAAACGTAAGCCAGTAATAATAGATGTTCTGAAAACAGGAAAAGGTAACTCAAAAGTTTATAGGAATGCCATGAAAAGTTTTGTACTTACATGGTAGAGTTAAGCAAAGCAGTAGAATGCATGCAATTATAGGAGACCATAATGTATTGGATACCTTTAAATAGCCTCATCCCTTATACAAACTCCTACTCCTTTTTAAATATATTAGTAAACATACTGCTTTGCTGTGGAATGTAATTATGTACAGTACTCTGTGCCCAAAGGAGCTGACAACTTGATTTCCTGCCCATTGTTAAGTTTTCAGTCTGCAAAGTCAACCCACGGTTTGTACTTAAGTGTTTACTAAATAAATACCAATTATTTTTTCTTCCTTATTGCTATGACTCAGGCACGGCCACTCTAATATAGAGTACACAAAATTTTTCATCTATATTGCAGAAATTACGATTTCCACAGACAAAAAATACAGCTGTTTTTCCAAAGGATGGGAGCATTAAGCTGACATTTGAGTTTTTAAGTATAAGGGTAGATATTTTACTGAGGTTGAGAGATAACAAAACTCAATATAATTTACTTTTTTTTTACTTTTTTTAAGAGAAGATTTTATTTGCCAATGGAAGTACAGAACTCATTAACCAGAGTGTCATATGTTTACACAGTATCACAGTATCATAAGGTCCGAGATCATCGAGTCCAACCCATATCCCAACACTAACACCAACACTAATATCATCATCTAAACCATGGCACTCAGTGCCTTATCCAATCTCCCCTTAAACACCTCCAGGGTCGGCGACTCCACCACCTCCCTGGGCAGCACATTCCAATGGCCGATCACTCTTTCAGTGAAGAACTTTTTCCTAACATCAAGCCTAAACTTTCCCTGACGAAGCTTGAGTCCATGCCCTCTAGTTCTGTCACTGGTCACCTGAGAGAAGGGACCAACCCCTGCCCGACCACAACCTCCTTTTAGGTAGTTGTAGAGAGCAATGAGGTCTCCCCTGAGCCTCCTCTTCAGACTAAACAGCCCCAACTCCCTCAGTCGCTCCTCGTAGGGCTTGTGCTCCAGCCCCTTCACCATCTTCGTTGCCCTCCTCTGGGCACACTCCAGCATCCTGACATCTTTCCCAATCTGGGGGGCCCAGAACTGTACACAATATTCAAGATGAGGCCTGACCAGTGCCGTGTACAGGGGGACGATAACTTCTCTGGTCCTGCTGACTACACTATTCCTGATGCAGGCCAGAATGCCATTGGCCTTCTGGCCACCTGGGCACACTGCTGGCTCATGTTGAGCTTCCTGTCAACCAGCACTCCCAGGTCCCTTTCTGCCTGACTACTCTCCATCCACTCTGTCCCCAGTCTATAGCTATGCATGGGATTGTTCTGTCCAAAATGAAGTACCTGACATTTGGACTTATTAAACATCATCATCCCATTAGAATCGGCCCATGCCTCCAGTCTGTCCAGGTCCCTCTGTAGGGCCATCCTGTCCTGTAACAGATCAACCCTTCTTCCCAGCTTGGTATCATCTGCAAACTTGCTGATGATGGACTCAATCCCCTCATCCAGATCATCAATAAAGATATTAAACAGGACCGGACCTATGATAGGGTAGATGATACCCTAAAGGGACTTCCTTTACAGACCTCTATTTTGTGGAGGAGAGGGAGAAATGGAAAGCGGTATCTGCTAAGAGTGCTAGAAATATAAATGTATTGGAGTTGAGATACCATTTAGAGATTTAGAGATTAATTTTGTAATTTTGTAAGCACTCTGAAATTAAGTTGACATTTAGTTCTTGTGACTAGGTCAAACAACTGACAGGACCTGTATGTTTTGTTGAAGTCCACAAATAACTATCACAGATTGAGTTTACAAATAACATTTTTGTAATGAATCACAGTTTTAATTCTTTACTACTTTTATTTAAGCTCAGTAAGTGATCTTTTGCATGTGACAGCTCTGGCATTGTGGACAGAG
Source organism: Dromococcyx pavoninus (assembly GCA_033558185.1). NCBI lineage: Eukaryota > Metazoa > Chordata > Aves > Cuculiformes > Neomorphidae > Dromococcyx > Dromococcyx pavoninus. The sequence goes on along the minus strand of JAUMJL010000201.1, from coordinate 1,662,610 downwards.
CCTCTATTGTTAATGGAAAAAAGAATCACATGCAGAGGAATCCATGGACATTTAACATTTCTGTGTATTTATTTATCACCCAAATGCAATACTATATACAGAGGACTGTCTGCCCTTCTAGTCTTTACCTAGTTGAAAAATATCTGTCTAAAAATGTTAGTAATTTCTAATAGAATACCAAGTATACAGAAGAGAAAAAATGAGATTCTTTTCTTTTAAAATTCATTCTAAATGCATAAAAATCCACCTTCTTTTTAGATCAACTCATATCACACCCCTAACTCTGCCAAAACCTCCGAGATATCCTTTCAGTATTCCATAAAGTTATGCCTAATACAGATTGTGAGTGAAAAATTCCTAGTGGTTTGTGCCAGCTTCTGTTAGCATGGCAAAGGTTGTATTACCATCTTTTTTAACTCTTCATTTTCAGATTTGAGAAATATGAACTTTGCTAAGCTTCACACCCTTAAAATACAGTTGGAATATAAAACAGACAACAGAAGTGACTAAATCACTAAATAACTATGCTGGTCACAAATCACCATAACGAATTACTGCTCATCGGAGAATCAGAATAACTGATGCCATCTAATAATACAGTTAAATGTGTTAGCATAAACGACCATAAATTCCAAATTTTAGTAAAGTAAAATAGTTTGTCAGCCTTATGAATCAGTCAATGAAAGACATGGGGCTTTTGTAAGTCTGCATGCTAAAGACAACTTCATTTTTGAGCCAGGAATTGTGAGTGATGATGGTTTGCTGCCAGACATTGAATTTTAAATGGTGAAGTAACATCCTCCAACATAATTAGTCATCTGTTGTTACACATGGCATTCTATTTGCTACTGGCTAAAATGATACAACGTTCTCAAAGACAGCATGTGAATATTAGGTTTTTCTTTTTACTGCAAAGATAAAATGAAGGATGTGAAATGTAATGCCTTCCAGTAATGAAAGAGACGGAATACAGGTTTTTAACATTTATTTTATACATCAAATTGCCCCATCAAATTGCCCCTTTAAGGGTAACTTTACCTGCTTTTATTGAAGACTTCCCAAAACCAAAGCAAAACCTAAGATTTCTTTTACCAATATGATGATATGATATTTCACAATCTGCAGACTCTGGTTGTATTCCAGATCAACTTTTATTTTACCAAAGTTATTCTTGTCACCCCTATTCTGAAGGTAACATGCATATTTTGCATGTGTAACATTTACATTTCATACAAGATATCTACTTACAAGCCTGTGATTCAGCAGCAGGTGTATGTGTGCATGTGTATTTATAAACCAATGGAAAGCTTACTTGAGGAACTACATTCTAATAAATGCCATGCCTTTACAAGTCTGTTGAGTTTACCTCCATCTCTCCCCATGTCTCAGTCTCCAAAACCTTTCCTCTGAATTCATTTTTCAACGCTAATACTTCTGAAGACATACCTAACACAAATGCATATTCCATATATTAAAATATGGTAACAGATTTTTGGTAACAGAATATGGCATTCTGTTTCCTTTGACAATCCTTATTTGTCCTTGCTCCTTGGATAATCACTCACAGATTTTTAACAAATCTCCGTTTATTAAGTCATGGGGTTCACATGACAATTATGGAATTATATTTGTAGCCCCAGTTCTGTCCTTTTATACATCAATTTGACACAGAAAACTAAAGCAGGTTTTGCTGTTATTCCTTATAGTCATTCTATGTTGTGCTATGTTTCTGCAAAAGAACAAGGAGAGGACTGCATTTAGATTAACTTTGAGGAATTTTCTGTGTTGCTATACATGTGTTGGCAAGCCATTATTAGTTAATATTAGCAGTAGCTTGATTTTATTTATCTCCCACAAAATTCAAAATATGATTAATAAAGAAAGGATGCTACGGAGATGCAGTCTTTCAGAATTTTGTTTCTAACAGTCCAAACGTTACATGACTCAAAATCACTTACTTTTTTCCCTCTTTTCATAATGGTACTGGTCTTGGCAACCAGGATAACCTTTGCCTCTCATGTTTTGGTAGTATTATTACTGTATTACAAGATGCCGTGATAATAAAAGCTAAAAAAATTTTCTCCTAACGGCATATTCAGAATGCATAATGCTTTGCAAATATTGTGTATCACTCCTAAATAATCCCAATGCATCTTTAATGAAAAGTTGTCCAGCTTATTGTAAATATTAGCAGCATATTTTATCTAAGAGACATTTTCACATCAGATGAAACTTATTGAGTAAAGTATTGGGAAAGAATGTGAGACATTTTATCTTCTTCTTGGGCAGGAGTTTGTTTTTGCATCTATTTTTATACTTTACTTAAATATGTAGATTCTGATTACTGAATTTTCAGTACCTTCCCATAGCTGAAAAAATGATTAGAAGACAACGATCACAAATGATTTACAGGTTAGAGGCTGGAACTTTCAGAATAGAAAGTAATTCAACGTCTAATCCTCACTAGGAGTAAAAGCCTTGCAAGCCATGCTGAAAATTCTTCCTGGTGACAACTGATTTAAAGAAAACAATAATAGATTGTCAAAATGACATTGCATTAATTGTCAAAGGATCATTTCCCTGACCTATAGAGTAGTGTTATATACCATACAAAATATTAAAATAGTGTCATACAACAACAGAGAACAAAAGATGTGGATGTTTATGTTTTCTTTCAAATTCATTCAAATTTAACTTTGCACAACTTTATCTAAATTCAGATCGGAAATACTGATTTGCAGGATAATAAATGATCTGCAAAGCTTTGATTGTAACTTGGAAAGATCACAAATACCTGAATCTCCAACACATCTTCCAGAGAGTAATAAAACAACAGAAATATCTTAATCATGTTGTTTACTTCCTTAATTTAATATTTCTCTACATATTAAAAAAGGAGGATTTGCTCATAAATAATCTGTTGTTGACATTCCATTTTACAGAGGCTTTGTGAAGGGCAGCTTTCTCAGCTACCATTTAGTCTTTCTGATTATTTTTTATTTGCAGAAGACAAGATGACTACAAATGTACATCTCACATTCAGAAGACAATTTAGATTGAACACTCTAACCTTTATGACTTTGTTCCACAGACCACAGTAAATAGGCTATTCAAATTGTTATTAATTTCACTGGTCTTTGTGTCTAGCTTTAAATGTTTCATTACATCAGTTGCAAAAAGAATTCCCTGCATGTAGCATGGGAAAGATGCTGACGTAATTATTTTAGAAATAACTATGTAGCAACAGCTAAAAAGATTAACAAAGGAAATATTATGTCACTACCAAATTAATAACTCAAATAGCATGAAAATCACTGTATAATTATCTAGGTTTCCATAGAAACCACGTTTGATGGTAGCCAAAAAGACTTCTGACTGGGCTTCCATACTTCTGCTCTCCCTGTAATAAACATAATTTCTGTTCTGCGTTTCAGAACCAACTCACTGTTTTTTTCAATAGTCTAATTCCTTATCCTGTACTTTTTCAGTAGCACTCTTTAACAGCACTAATCACCCATATACTTTTTTAAGATTTGAAATCTCGAATTTAAACATGTAAAATCTTTTTTAAATGTTTTATGAGAAATTCCATGCTAACAACCAAAGGGAAAAAAACCCCACAAACAGAATAAATTATATACGGTAATATTTCCATGCTGTCACAATACAATAGTTGCATAAAAATAAGTAAAGGCATTAATCTAAGAAACAAGTTGGGGTTTTAATTACAGTTTGTTGTTGTACATTTCCATTACATTTTCTCATCAAGCCCTTCCAAAGCCTTCAGCCCTTAGGTACTAATAATATGGATGTAAACAAATGAACCCCAGTGCTAGCAAAGGTGAAAAAAGTGTGGCCCATCCCATATGTCTGAATTCCACTAAAAGCAGTAGTAGTTTTAACTAAATTTATATTTCATTTAAATAACCTAGACTGACAACTATTTGTGGCAACAGTCTGTTTTCATATGCTTCTTCAACAGGAGATTTTAGCAAAGCCACCTTAGAGATTTCTATACCTAAGAAAAAACAAAATCTGTATGCAATATGTGTTTCTCCTACCAAAGCTGATGAAAATGCTGTGCTTGTGTTCATGCACACAGTTTTCCCAAAAGGCAACAGTCCAGATAACTTTAATTGAATTTATAGATGGTTTGTTCACAAATAACAAATGGATATTTTAAGAAATGTTTTGTTACTGACCTTCCAGAGGATGCACAACCTTTTTATTTTTTCATCACCTAAGGAAGTGTTAAAGTAGTGTCTGAAATAGACCTCAGTTCTAACTGTACAGACTCACGAGAAAACTACCCATATCCGCTGCCCTAATTCCAAAAACTGAGAAACAGGACAAAGGTAAGGTGGAAGTTGGTACAATGGATTTGGAAGGTACTACATGTGCTACCTGGCCTACTCGTACCTATATCTGTTCCTGTTTGGAGAACACCGCACAGGAATATCTCAAAACAGAAAATAGAGATCCTTTGTTTGAAACCTGCAATTTCCTGGCAGATCTGATTTATTTCAGAGAAAGAAAAGCACAACTGCTATTATTGTAGTACTTTATGGGATTCCTGTAACAGCTGAATAATTTATTTTGTATTATTTACAGTTACTTAGAACTTTCAATTAATGTTCCATAATATTCTCACTTACACATTCTGTAACTCCTGTTCAGTCTGTTAGATCCTGAGACTTCATGTGCTTTACCACTTTAAAACCATTGGATTTGATCAAGCTAAATGACAGAATTACAGCTTAATTTTGTGCTGGTTTTGAATGTAGAAAATCTTTCTAAATTATAAACTGAGATTGTGCCTGAGCACTGAGAGTGCTGTACAAAAAAAGAAACATAACATCACAGAAAGAACTGCAGACCCAAACCCCCCATTTTATTTTACATTACATAATCCACCAACACCCTTTAAGGTCATCCTACTTAATGCTAGGCATCTTTCTTGGAGAACTGCCATTGTAGGCTCCTGATTCAACCAACACAGAAGGGCACAGGAGTACAGACCTCCATGTGGTGATTTAGTTCCCTTCAGATCTGCAATGCTCTCTGAGTTGTCTGTCTACTTCTTGATAATAAAGAGAATTTGAGCATTGAGCTGTCTTATTCTCCCTATCACTAAAGGATTAATCTTTTTTTGTTTGACTTTATTTTTTTCCCCTGTAACAAAACATTCCAAATTCGAAGGTCCTGATTTGTCTTGTTTGGACTAGATTATTGCCTGGATTTTTTTTCACCCTTACAAGAAAGTTATTCATACTGCTTCCTCCAAATGAGAATTTTGACTGTGTAGTTGACTCAGCCGCTACAGTGTTGGCATAGTACGTTTATTCTGTAAGTCAGAGTGTGGAAACATCCTGATTATCTGATGTTGAAAGCACTGAAGGGTAAAAAACTGTTATGATTAACCTCAGTGAGCTTTCAATGAAGACAAAAGCAAAGTTTGTGCAGTCTTCTGAGTCTTCTGTACGAAAAGAATAAATGCCAATCTCAAATAGTTTGTAGCCACGTTTTCCACAAGCTACTTATTCCACATTGTTGATACATGACTAACACTGTTTTAAAAAGCAAAATAAGTCTTAATAGATGATTCAGTGTCACAGAAAGATGCCTGAAATAGTCATTCACTGTCATTTGTCTTCTTGTACAGGTTACAGAAATAATTAGTATTCCATTTCACAAAAAAAGTGCAAACACCCATTAGCTAAAGGACACAACATGTACTTTGACTACATATGTAACATTCAGTAGAACCCTGTCAATAGTAACTGCTGAACAGAGTCATAGAGCAGTATACACCTTTTAGTATATGTATAATTGGATGATTAGGAGGATACTGAGGTATTTAAAGAAAGAAAAATCATTAGGCAGCTCAATCCACCTTTGAAGTCATAAGAAAAGACAAAAAAAAATCCTTGTATGTAATCTGTAAACTACAAATACGTGGTGTTAGTCTTTTGAATATATTGATCTGCAAATGAGTTCTATCCCCAGATCCATAAACAATTATCATAAAAAATCAAAGAGTGGAGCAAAGAGCAAAAATTTTTTTATGTGATTACTGTTTGTAATGTTATGTGATTACTGTAATAATGTTGAAAATTGCCAATGGTATAAAAAATACAGAAGGAAACCTTTCCTGCTGTATTCTGAGTGCAAAGGACAGCTTGAATATTGTTATGCAAAAACTTTGAGATTAGTTAATTAGCTGTAAATATTAGATTATTTTTTTTAACTTCTCATCTAAAAGGTTACATTTGAGTTACAAGACCAAGTTGGAATGTGCCTACATGTGTAACCACTACTGATAAGACTCTGTTGTGGAGATGTAACTGATGGGTTTGGCAATGATGCGTGAGGCAGAATTTAATTAATGTTCTATGTTTAGGGGGAATACACTTGGTTACTACTTACTGTTACAGAAAATGTGGAAGATCAGTGGACAGATTTCAGAAATTGGCTCCTCTTTCAGTACGAAGAAAGCCACGTAAGCCCTATATGATTTCTCTTAAAATGAAATGCTATCTCAAATGTAACATAATCAAAGATGTTAAGCTAACTGATTTTGACTGTTTATAGAGAAATTTTAACATATTTTTAAAATATACTCTGTAATATATAGTCATTCATAGATGAGTAAATGAGTGTAAAAATGCCATTATGCATGTTCATGTAAGCAACAGTAACAATTGACTAAAAAGAACTCCAGTCTTAGGCAAGCTGCAGATGCTTGAACAACTATTCTTAAGTCATTCCAAAAGTGCTTCATTTCCTTAGTTATTGCATTACTGGGTGTTCTCATCCTATTTAGCTTGTTTTTAAGTCTAGCAGGGTCAATACTAGGTCAGTATATAATTATATATAAAGAGCTGGTATCTGAGGTTGTTGAGACCAGACATAATTACTGTAGGTGAGATTGCCATTTTCTGTATGTTTTGAAGTCAGTTAACAAAATGTCTGGTGGTGAGCATAATGTTCTGCTTAGCTGCAGTTTCTATACCTCATTCAACCATGGATCAACACAATGAGTTCTTAGGAAACATTGTTACTAGTTCATTGAGAACTGGCTATATATTTTCTTCAACCGTTCAGTAGAAGCAAGTTAATTAAAATGGTGAAGGCATATTTCAATAGAATCATAGAATCGTAGAGTGGGTTGGATTGGAAAGGGCCTTAAAAGATCATCCTGTTCTAATTCCCCTACCATGGAGAGGGACATCTTCCACGAGATCAGGTTGCTCAAAAACCCATCCAGCCTGGCCTTGAACACCTCCAGGGATGGGGGGGTCAATAACTTCTCTCGGCAACCTGTTTCAGTGTGTCACCACCCCTACAGTAAAAAATTTCTTCCTAATATCTGATCTAAATCTAACCTACTCAAGAGTGCTTTGTATTGTAAAAAGTTAAAAAGGAAAATTAGAGCCAGTTAAAATTGTCCAAGCGCTACACTGACAGAAATTTATGCATTCTGGTTCAAGTATTGTAGTCCTTGTTCATATAAGATTTCCTCTTAAAGTAGCATAATATTCAATAAGAAGTTTAATCTCACAAAAATTCATTACTGTTTAGAATTGGCAGTGTTGTCATTATACAGTTGTGCAGCCATAAGAGAAAGGGTAAAATTGGACTATTTGTTTAGCCACCAGCTAGGACAAACTTTTGAATAAAGGTCAAAGAGACACAGGACTGGAAAAGGCCATGTGTTATTTTACACTGCTATTACCAAAAGGGTTAGGCAGCACATACAGTAGCTATCCAAAAAACAAGCTAAAGAAATAAAGAAAGAGAAAATCAAATCACTGTCTTCAAAATGACAGACCAAACTTTATCAGTGTGCTGACTCAAAGGCATCCTGTCTGGAAAAATAAATACAGGTGATTTAGCCTTTCCACACAGAAACATCTTCTCTGTTCACTTCCCCCTTGTACACTGTCTTGTAACACATACGTTCTTCATCTGCCTTTTTCTTCTCCCTGGATAAGACACTGACTTCTCAGGCACCACTGCTGAAAAGATTCTGTATGTTCAGTAAGCTGCTGAGCTATATTATTACCACTATCCATTTACACAAAGAGAGGCATGACCATACTGGGTGAGACCAAAGACTCATGTAGTCCACATTATGTCTCCAGCCCTGGTCAACTGCACACCCCTAAGGCACAGGATAAAAATGGGGCAACAAAGTAGTGTTTCCTGTGTATCTTCTCCTGGCCTCCAATAATTTCATGAATTTCATTAACCAATTAAATTCATTTTTAATGCCCCGAATAGATTTTTCTCCATGCTTCCCAAACTCTTGTAAATTCAAGTTTGCAAGGTCTTGCAGCAAAAAATTCTTCAGAGTAACGTTTTGGTTGTTTGAACCTACCATCCACTACTTTCTATAATTTAGATTAATAAAATCTACACTTTCTGTAATCTAGATTACTAACCATTGTCCCATGTACTCCTTACAGGAAGATGACTTGTTCATCAGAGTGATAAGGTTGAGATCTTGCATATTTTTCTGTCTGTCCCATCAGCTAGAGGAAGGCAATCTTAGTATGGGTACTTCTGTTGCTACTCTTCAAATCTGAGTGACATTTGCTGAGATAATAATCTTGGTACATATGTAAATTGCCCCTCACTCCTTTCTCCCCATGTTTTGGCATCATCTGTATTTCCTTCCTTAAGAGTGTGAATGATTCCCTTTCCCGTGCACCCACATTCTGTTTCCAAACCCAGTATATCAGGATCCCAGTAGTATCAGGTGCTGGTTTATACTTCCACTGCAAGTACATATTGTGCCAGAGGAGATTTAGATTGGATATTAGGAACAGGTTCTTCACCCAGTGGGTGGTGGAGCACTGGAACGGCTCTCCAGGGAAGTAGTAACGGCACTGAGTCTGCCAGCATTCAAGAAGCATTTGGACAATGCCCTCAGTCACACGGTGTGAATGTTGGGAGTGTCCTGTGTAGGGATAAGAGTTGGACTCGAACCTTTCAGGTCCCTTCCAACTCAGGTAATTCTACGATTCTATGATATTACTCTCTTCACTTCATGAATTCCATAACGCATGTTTTATCACCACGTAGTAAAAGATGAAAAGCCAATACATATAATAAAAACAAAGGGGGTCTGGTCACTTACCAAGTGAAGATAAGGCATAGTAAGGTAGATATCAAAATGAGGACTTGGTTAAACATTGCAGACTGTGTGCGTTGGATGGCTCTGTGTAGATCATTCTATATTAATGGAAAACAGGTGTTATTTTCGTTTTGAATTAATAAGGCAAAAGCTGATTCTATAGAGGAATTATATAGTGCCTTGATAAAATGCAGTCATTCCAACACAATCAGAATTCACTGTTCATATAGAAGGGTGCAAGCGAGCCAGTCGTGACTCAGTGATTATTTAACTAGTTCTTTGCTCTTCCCTGCACAACTCTGATACTGTTGCAAGTCTGTCTGCTCATGTCTATCTTAAAAATTACAGGATGCAAGGAGCAATTAAAGCACAGCAGTTGAATTCCCTGCAATTGTAGATGAATGGAAGTGTAGCAGAAGAACCAGCCACTCCGACTTTCCCTTATTGGCACAGTAACAATTTATACTAATTGAAATTTTACTTGATCTCTTATTTTCTTCTAATTTTGATGAAGAAAGCAGTTTAGCAATGCTTGACAACTTGTATAACCTAAATACAGATCTAGTTAGCTTCCTGTTAAAGTTGGACTGCCAATATCCTACTTAAAGACACTATACTAAAAAAACCAAAAACTCCAGAACACTAATTTCCTTTGTCATACTTACAATCATATTCTCTAAAGCATGCTTTGCCAGCCAACAATTTAAAAATACAGGAATAAACAGGTTTCTTAGGACTGGCCAGAATATCTGAAAAAAAATTAAGAAATTCATTAAAAGTTTTTCTACTCAAGAATAGAGCTTTTCTATTCAAGCAGCAATTAAATACTTGGAAAAAAATAATGTATTTCTAGTGTGAGATATGACTTCAAGTAGCAATTTTTTCTTCCTTTGTGATGAACTGTGTATAAGATAATTTGATAAAATAAGGACAGTTAGTTTTCACTGCAGACACCAGAGATCCTTAGACTTTTGTATCTAATTGGTTTAGTTTATTGATTATACTGTAGTTTGTTAGAGGGTTTGCAGATTGTTTGTCCCCTAATGGTGAGGAACGGAAAAGTGATCCCTATTACTACTTCATTCAAGTAGCAAACTATCTTCTAGTTGCTGACAAATCTCTGTTCCCATAGGTACAAACTATCATCCACATAGGATTCAAATTTACTTCAATAAAAACTAAGAGTATTTATGCAGCTATAAAAGTGCAATGTGCAAATGTATTCATTCAAATATGATTACCGTAATGATGAAAGGGACAGCGTTAATTACTTCCAGGAGAAAGGGTATTCTCAGAATTTGTTCCCAGATATTTCCCTTCAAAGAAAAGGAAAAAAAAACCCATCATGTCACAGTAAGCTCACATATAGTTCTGATGAAGTATATACGTGATATTCCAATGCCACATTCGGAGTCTCTCCCAGCAGATGAATTTCAGGGAGATCATTCATCCCAGATTTAAACACATAAGTCAAATGTGAATATAGGCCTATTTTTTTATTGTTTACTCTAATGTACAATACAGGGAAAAATACATACTTTTAAAGCTGTATTTTTGATAGAACAGTTCTCTGTTTCCATATGACTACATATTCTCTTACTATAACCTAGTTAATAAGACAGCTCAAATAAAGAATTCTAGTTGCATTAACAAGTCAACTCATTCCCTCAGCTAATGAAGAGCTTAATTAAATTAAGGTTTCATTTTTTCAGAGAATAACATGCTCATGTTTTCTTCTACTGCATTTTTAGGTACCTTCAAATCATACATCATCTTTTCTCTGCTATTTCATTATTCAAAGTCTAGTTTACTTTTATTGTTACATGCACACTTACATATAGATAAGGAAGTGAGGTTCCTGTCCTAAGGAATTTATCTTTTTAATCATTCCCATTTTTTCAATGACTCTTCATATAAGTAACAGACCTCCTTGCTCAGAGAGTTTTTATGTGCAACAATTTCTACATCTTTTTCTTAGAAGTCTCTAAGTCTTTAAAATCCTGTATTACGTTTTAGCTTTTGACTGTGCCAAACTTTTTTCTTAACTTAATGCTTATTGTCATAGAGTGTCTAAAAACTAGAGGCAAAGTCCTAGTAGAGCATAAGAGTTGCAGAGACATTTAGTCAAAGGACATGCCCTGTTCAGAAGATTTAACCATCAAATCAACTGGTTTGGTTACCCCTGTACACAGGTGACTGTCCATACTAACATTTGTTAGAAATGATGAGCCATTCTCTTTACATCCTTTTCATAGAACGTTGTGGCAAAACATAAAGCAGAAGAGGAATGAAAATATGTTGTATTTTCCAAAGAAAAAATACTAGCACCTTTTTTCTTAATCTTGTTTCATTAGCCTTTGCATGTTAGTCACAGGGTTCTGGATATTTCTCTTTATTAATTTGAATCCTGCTATTAAGATATTAACTTCTTAAAAAGTAAGCGTAAAACAGAGGAATGAAGTTAAGTTAGGGAAAGATAGCAGTATTCCATAGTGGGTCCTTCCCTCCTTTGCAGTTATCTTCACTTATCTTTACTTTGTATTCTCTTTCAGAAGTGTTTTGGAAAGAGAAGGAAGAAAATCCAGTGTTTAATATTTGAATTAGGACTACACGATCAAAGTTCTGTACTTCTGCCACAAACACTTCAATACATTCAGGGCTTTTTGGAACTTCATCTTGCTTATGTGAAATTAGAGGTCTTCCTGCATATTTCAATGAAAGTGGTACTGATCTTTCAATCTGCTCACTGCTAGCTACAGAATGGGGATAATACTACTTTTCACATCTGCGCAGTGTCTGTGAGTGATTAAATGCTGGGATGAAAATCCATACGATTAAAAAAAGAAGATATTTAAAATTCAGTGACTTATAGCTCTACTAACTCTGCATATCAATGCTCCACCCTAGGCAATACAATGACATTGTAGTATATATCATGGTAATATCAGAAGAATTTCCAGTAAAGCATTATATTTTCAGTTGCAATGACACATTAATCTTTCCTGTTAAAATAATCATCTGATATAACCACTGAAAATTAAATACAAGACCCGTAGCTTATAATTATTTTTCTATTTTTAACTTTTCTCATCTGGAAGCCATTGCACCCACGGGGCAGGGATTATTGTCTTCAGTAGAACTGTAATTGGTGGGAATTAGACATACTTGAATAACCTTAAATATTTCATGTGATAAGAAGCCCTGTAAACAGAAGCAAACTTTTAAGACTATAACCTGAGGTTTTATTTGCAACTCTCTGATTCTGTGTTTTCACTGATTTCCTCATTTTTAATGTTAAGGCTTTCTTTTCTGCAGTACAGCAATGTCAGATAATTTAATTGTGCAGACAAAATGCGTTTGCAGATGTGCTCCAGGTACTTAGTGATGCACACACCTGTAAGACTCTGGCTTTCACATACAGATGCATCATGTCTTCTGAAAAACTGGCTTTTGCAGTGAGAATGTATGGCACTTATAAAAGCTGCTAAGACTGCCTGTGTGCCAGTGCTATAGTAGGATTGCCAGATGTCTGTGACGAGTTCTGGCAATGAAAATTTCTAATGTAGACATTTTTCAGAATTTTGGCCAAGGATAAACTCTTACATAATGGGTTAAACTATGAGAATTCAGATTGTAAACCATTCATTCTTCGTGTAATTGATCAGCAGTGTGATACAGTGCTATATTCTTTGTGTTCCTTCCCATATAAAAGCAATAAAAAAATGAAAATTCACTGTATCCCAGTACTGTGATATCCTACCATGGTTCCACTATTCTGCATATTGAAACAGTTCCCACATGTCATCAACCAACTACAACAAAGGTATATTTCTCAGAATATTCTCTCAAATGACCGATTTATTTTACAGTTTATTTGTGAAATCCTCACAAAGTGCACACAAATGCAAACACAATCATCTTTCTCTTGTTGTTTTCTTCCTGGCTTTCCTCTGACTTGTGCCTAAACTGTAAAAGGTTTTGAAATGTCAGCATGAAATAAGTAATCCGTCAAAAATTCCAATGAACCAATACTCCTTCAGTCATCCTGGCTGAAAAGAACAGCCGTATAGTGGGTGAAATAAAAGCCTTTTTGGCGTCCTGAGACTGGGCTAAATGGCACTATTGTGACATTTCCAGATTGTAACCAAGAGGACAGGACCAGAGGGAGGAGGTGTTTGCATCAGGTGGATTTCCAAAGCACACTTCCGTACTATTAGTCTTCCTTACATTACTCTTATTCCCTTATGGGGAGTGGAAATACAGCCATCATAAAATGGCCTCTACTTCAGTGACAGATAAATGCAGCAAATCACGACAGTGGAGCTTTACACTCAATGCACACTCATAAGTAACTACTCACGGGAGCTGACTTCCCAATATTGTTCTCATGGTCTGTACTCACTGAAATTCATGCAGACCTCAAGCAGAATGGATAGGGATAAAATGCTGCCCAATAAACTAAGGAACACTATAAATTGTGATTGCCCTTTACCATTTTGGCAGTACATGTGTTAATTTTGGATTATTTCTGCCTATAACTGATATGCATTTGTAACTCCCAACATCTAAATAGTATATGCTACTTAAAAGATTGAGAAGAATAATTCTTAGCATTATTCGGCACTAAGGGAAACATTTATGCCGTGACCACTTCATAAGCACACTGAAGTACAACTCTCTAACTTCAGTGTTGGCTCTGACAGCTACTGAATAATAATTACTTTAGTATCTTTTCCTGAAGATACTAAAAATGCAGAATATCTATAACTCATGAGGATAGCACATAACAAAATGTAATGAAGAAAATCAAAGTTTTAATGTAACTTTTTGAGGAGAACACAAATACAAAAATATAGTGTATTCAAATCAGATGATTTCAAGGCATTTTGCAAAGATGTTCCAATAACATGAGAGAGATGGATAAAAAAAAAAGAAGTATTGACATGGTTTTATTTTTTGGTTCTCAGTTTCAGAGGCCTGAAACTGGAGTTACAGATACTGAGCAGACACAGCTTTGACATAAATGAGAAACACGTCCATTGCATTACAGACAGACACATGAAACTGCCTTAAAATCACTGTCACTTTTGAGAATGTGTTTTTAAATTACAGTGTACCAGCGGAAAATGGAAAAAAAAATGAAATTTCATTTCTGACTTTCATTTCCTAGATATTACTGTTTGCTCATAAATTTGGGAAACATTAATAGGACTGCTTGTAATAATATGCTGTCCTGTACAGGCATGTTTTTCTCAACTTCCTGCTTGAACATCAGCGTGGGCACAAATTCAGGCACATTATATTGAAAAATTTAATTCTATTGCATTCTGTGATGAATTATGCCCAAAAGCAACTAAATGTACTTACCTTGTAGCTTAGATAACTTAGCAGCAGAGTTTCAAAGAGACTTATTAAAGCCACAGAAACCTTAAGTGAAGCGATAAAATACATGTATTAACACTGGCTTTTAAATACATATATTAAGCACTACAATGAAAAGTAAAAGAATAAAACCCAGCTTTTCCATGCATTCTCTGAAAGCATTTCAGCTAACAACACTTAGCGTAAATCTTAAGTATTGTCTTTTTTTTCTGACTAAAGCACAGGCTGCGACTTCAGTCTCATTGTTCTTTTCCAAGTGTAACACTCCAGAAAGCCTGCAGGTTGGCCTTTCCATGGTTTCTAGAGAGCTTCATACACAGTCTGCTGGTTTGTTTCTAAAGTTTCAGTTGAATGTTCCTAACAAGTAACAAGATATTTTCACAGTACAGAGAGAGAGATGGGGGAAGCTGTAAATAATGGAAACTAGTTAGCTCTTTATTTTTTCTGTAAAGATGGTATGCATATGTGTAAAAACAATCTTTTTTACTGTGTATGTATTAGGAAGTTGAAAATAGGAAAAAAAATATACAGATGAATCGTTGAATTTAATATTTAAACGCAAGTGAGCTCTACTCACCAGACGTCACTTAGATTATATGTAATTCGTATATGTATTATGTAATTTAAAAATATTTAGTCAAATATCAAAATAGTAAAAAGTTTACTTCAAATTTTATACATATTAAATAATCACAGAACTTACTTAAATCCTTTGCATAGGAAATATTTAATGTATATTGTAGGTACACGTACAAATTCAGCTGAAGCTTGAAGTCAAACAAGCCCCAGGATTTCTTATTTTGAATTAATGCTCACTACTGCTGAAAACTCAGAAGAGTGCACTACTTGCACTCACAATACTGTTATCTAGAATCAAAAAACATACTATGAATTGGAAATTATTAAAATATGCAATCAAATTATGATACCAGTTTTTCCAAGTATTACTGTTTTATATAAACTCAGGCTTTATCTCAAATGAAAACTAATCTTTGTTTGCAGCTCTTGTATATATCCTACTGTGAATCCATGTGTATATACACATGCATACATACATATATATGCATGCATAAATTTCTATGTTTATCAAATAAACTTATTAGAATAAGACCAAACATAAGAAAATAAATCTTGGTATTTTTTAATTAAACCGAATACAGTAATCTGAACGTCTAGGTCAAACTTGTGCAAACTGCATATTTTGAGCAAAGAATTGAAAGATTATTTTCACCAAGGGATTCTTCCCCTAGTAAAATCCTAAATTCCACAGAAGTGCAAACCATCGTCATGGTATTGTACTAAGCATGGTTCCTAAAATGAACAGGCTCCAGAATGCTGAGGACTGAATCACGAACTTCAAAAGATGTGTAAGACCACAAAACAGTGTAGTGCATCTTTTGTGACATACTCTTCTAACCATGTAGGCCTCTATATCATGAAGTAACTTTAGTTTGTAGTATATTTAATAAGAAAGCCTGTGAAGCATGTCAAAAGCTAGTCATAAGCAATTAGAAAATTTAAACTCATCATCAGAGCAAACAGTGCCTACTTGACCCAACACAGAGCTTGATAGCGCTAAGAGAAAAGGCTATCTAATGCTACAATATTTGTTATAAACTTTAATACTTTATAAATAAAGTGTAAAGCCGTATAAATCCAAATCAGTTTGCTCAGATCAGCTTAACTTTATGCTTTTGTTGTACTTGATCATCAAGTAGATTTCATTGTTAATATCAACTTTTCCAAGCATCCTTTGACATCATTAAAACGCTATAAGTCAATATTGTCTACAGTAATTAAATGGAAATAATAAATTGGTCATTTACATATTACCTGTAAACCCCATAAAGGCAAGCTTCGATTCACCCAAATAATAGGAGACCTGTGAATATGAAATTATCCAAAATCTTGTTAGCGTTTTGAACAAAATTAAGAGAAAAAAAATTGTACATGTGAATAGAAATTAGGGCAGCCTCACCTTTTTGAAAAACTCTCAATAATAAAACTATTAAATCAGTAGTTATCTACTGAATATTGACACTGACAGTATTTCCAATCCAGAGCCAATCACTCAACTCCCATGGGAGTAATCCAACACCCAGCCATAACCAAAATTGTTCAGAGGCTTTAGTGCCTCCTAGTTCATTCCCTATGATTCCAGAAAGAGTATATTAATTTGAACTTCTGATTCTAAAGATGCAGAGAAATAATTATTTGTGGCAGGAAAAAAAAAACCTTGACAATTCTTTTGTGTGAATTTTTTACTATCTGTGTAATTGTATAAATGGTATCTAACTCATAGGGGCTGTCATATCTTGGAAAAATCTCATGTTGTCTAAGTATTTACTAAATTTGATGATAATAGGCACTTAATACAGTACTACTATAATCTGATACACTCAATGGCACAATAGTTTACTGATAGTCGTTACTGCCAGTCCTACCTGTTTTTTAAATACGGGAATGCAATTTCTTTCAGCAAGGAATAAACATTGATGGAATTCAGATCCTACAAAAGCATCCAATCCAGCATTTAGCTTACGCAGTCAGAGAAACAAAATATTAAAGGCAGTTTTGAATATTCAGGAACGTGAAAGTAATTGCTTGAGAGTTATGGGAACATCACTATCATATGTTAAAATGTCAGCATTACAGATGGAAATGTGTTTGTCTTTCTCTTTCACTCTCCTTCCCGCCATTTATGGACTTTGGTTTGCTTCTTAAAATTAGGAACTCACCAGTCAATCGTTCCAGGTGTGTAGTTTTGATTGGAACAACTCTGGTTTAATTCCTTACTGATACATTGTCATCCCATCCATACGTAGTTCATTTTCATTAGCAAATTTATATGGTAAGATGATCATAAAAACATACGGGAGGAAAAGGATATTAATTACATTATTAAGTGCTCTATAAAATGCATGCTATAGTTTGAAACTGTTGGCAATGGGTATAGACATTTTAAAAAGCAAAATAACTTATACAAATTAGTTTTGGATGTGTTCTGTATCTGTAGGTAAAGGACTATGAATCGTTTCAGGTTACATTTTTTTTAAGGATTTATTTTCAAACATGTTTCAATTTAAAAACAAAACAACTGAAATTATACTTTCAAAAGCTGAACTAAGTACTTAAAAGGTATTGAAGATCAAGACATACCAGAAATTCTACAACATGGATATGCTGGGATAGAAAGAGCAAATATACCAGCCATACTCTCAATAGGAAAGATTGCATCAAACTATATTTTATACCCTCTTGTAAGGATGTGAGGATGGCTGGAGATTCATGCAGAAGCAATTAAAGTAAGAAACTGGTGACACCTGTGTAAAAAGAAAAGCTGCTTTGTACACGATGTTCACAGAATCACCTTGCCTTGGATTGCTGGCACACATCCTCCCTTTAAACAGTCATGTAAGGATGTGGGAATATATATTTGAGTAAATGATGAAAAATATCCTTGGTCAGTAGAAAATGAAAGGATTTTCAGGCCACAGGTTAGTAACGGCTGTATTTTCACCGACTACCAGTGGGACAGGTGCTAAAAGGAATCCATTAATAAGGATGCTTTAGGTCTTAAGTTCTTCCCTGTACCCCTGCTGTGCCTGAAGGAAAAAATAAAAGATACTAACTTGTGCAGGCATTTCCAAAATCAGGAAATAAATCTGCAGGGGGAATCTGCGATGGAAAGTATTCCTCCCAAAACTGCCACTTTAAAAACAATGATTGTGTTTTCTGTGGTAATGCTCTGACAGAGCAGACAGAAGTGGCTTCTCTGAAACTTCTCGGCCAGACAGATGTTATAAAAAGACAAAACTAACCAGTCTCTTAAACGTACCACAACACAATACAAGGAGATAATATGTCTGGTCTAGTGGAAGGTGTCCCTGCCCGTGCCAGGGGCTTGGAACTACATGATCTTTCAGGTCCCTTCCAACCCAAACCATTCTATGATTCTATGATTAATACATATAGAAAAGACAAATACACTCTCTGGCTGGTGAATTTTTAAACATCTAGATCGAAGGAATAAACATGTCAGGAAAGGTCTGGAAAATTAAGCAGCCTGCAAGATGCAGAAAAATCTTTGCATATGAATACAAAAGTATCAAAGAATACCTGTGGCAGAAGTGCTGATTTTCCATCTATTCTGCATAACCAGACATAACCTTACAGTGTAACATTCTCATTTAGGCTTGCTAGAGTTCTCATTACAAAACATTATCAACAGCTTATTCATGCCAAAAAGTATCATTAGCTATAAAATTTCAAGTCCTTGAGTTGCTGTGTTACTATGCCTAAATTTCTAAGGATGGATTTTCTCTTCTCCTTCACTGTCAAAGGTTTTGTGAAATCTTTACTGTTCGTTTTCTCCCTACAAAATTTCTCTCCTTGAAGAGACATTCTAAGATACATGTGAAGTCACAAAATAAGTTTTTGTAGTTCTTGTTTTTCCACAGATTTTTTTTTTCTGGCCCTTTTTCAGATGTTCTAATTTCTTACAATAAATTTTCACCAAAAAAATTCTCAAATGCATCTTCTGTGCTTCCCATTCACATATCCTTCTCTCATGCACGTGGTGATAAAGCCGGTATTTGTTAACTCTATTTGCTTTGGATATGTATCTTTTGAAATACAGTATTTCCCCTGTTCATTAGCTTTCTTATAGTACTACCCTGATTAGATTTAACTGATTTTCAACTATTAAAATTAAAAGTCATACTATGTCCTTTGCCTAACATTTTGTGAAGAGTGCAAGTTCTATCATCCCAAGCTTAGTATTTTCATCTGTGCTTTGTTTTCTTTTTTAAGGCCAACAGAATCAAATCAAGTGACAGTAAGTTAATAAAATGTGATGTTTATTAGCATTTAGAATTGAGAAGATTCCATATATTCATGATACAAACACAACTGAAGAACAGGATTAAATTAATTATAATTTATTCTGCAATTGGTGCTTGATTGTATAATGCATGGGGGAAAAAAATGCAGAGAACCCAATGAACCATATAGAATACCGTACTGACAACTGTTGGTGTCCAAAATCACACATTATGAACATAGAACACCACGAGTACAGAATGTATTTTGTTTCTTTCTGGGATCTGGAATTTTGTACATGTTGGCTTTTATGTTTGTCTCAAACTTTGTGTTTTGTGGTGCTCGAAGAGAAAATAAGACTCTGAAATGCTATAATAATGGCACAAAAAAGACAGAGATGTAATAAAATTTGTGTAACTGCAGCCGCTTTGTTTGTGGCAACTCGGGGCACAAAACGGTGGATTGACAAGCTCTACCCTACAGGCTGTGTAACGAAGGAAGGTTGTATGAACTGTTCGCTCATGGCCTGCACATAACAGCCACCTGCCACCCCTGGATTGGATGGCACCTGCAGCAGAGATGGTATAAAAGGACATTGAACCTGCAAGACCAGACCATCACCATCACCCACTGAGACAGACCCAGGATGTGAGACTGGCAGGACATCGCAGAACCCCGGTGGTGACTCTTGCTATTCTCTCACACTCTACCCCCACCCTCCTTTCTTCTGTTTTTACCCATTTGTCTTTCTCTCTCTCTCCCTTCTAATAAGCAGTTATGTGGTCATTGGCAATATCTGGCCTCATTCGTGCCTTAATCTTTCAGCAGGCTTCCAAATCTACAGCCCTGGCAAGTTAGCCTATCTTGTTGACTATAACACATTTTAAGTAAAATTATTAAAGTAAAATCCTAAAACCATTGTTGCATAAACTGGCAACCAGCTATTTGCAATTTCATCTTTACAAATATGTTACATAGAAATGTTATGTAATAACACAACCAAAAGATATAACTTTGCACAACTACATCTGATGCACAGTATCTGAGCAAATAACCAGGATTATTTTAGCAGTAAAGTGAAAAAAAGAATATTGTTATTTTGGTTCTTATTTCCATTCCCAATATAAGACTAGCTTTATAATTCTTTTCAAAACATCTGTAAAACATAAAACCAAATCCCTGTTAATAGAATATCACACATTTTTTCTTTAAATTCATTTATATCTTATGAGTTAAACGATGCTTTGAGAACAGAAATAATTAGAAAAAAACACATTACCATCCAAGTCCTTGTGTTGGATCATCCAGGAGCACACGAATTATGTATAAGAAACAGCTTAGTAGCTTGAGAGAAAAATTGAATAATCGTATTCTCAGACCTATTTTAAAAAGAAAGAAAATACAGAAATAAATTCCGGTTCTTTACAGTTTTATTGACTTTTAAGGTAAAAATAAAAGGAACTAGAATAGCCATACTGCAACACAGTAAAGGTGGATCTAGTCAGCAAGCCATCCCCAATACAAGCCATTGGCATATTGACAGAAGAATGTAAGATACACATGATACAGCTTTCCAGCTTCCAAAAAACTGCAGGGTAAGACTCAGTTTTAATGTAAATAAATAGTCATTTGTTTGAAAGCTACTCTATGCCATTTTTCCTGATGCCATTCTTTGGGTCATTTGTAGTTTTACAAGTCCACTTTGTTGAAAGAGGAACCAGAACTACGCACGGTATTTGAGATGCAAGATATAGCAACATGAAGAAGACATACTTCCAACCACAGCAAGAGGATATACAACAGCAAGTGTGCAGATATTAATATCTGAAAGTATCCATGCAGTAGCTTCTCATACAGAATATACCGGTACTATCCCAAATTATACAATATTAAACTGTAGTTATTTAATGTTGAGGTTGTGTAATTACATGTCCAAGAATCAGGACATCTAAAAGAAATGCTGTATGCGCAACTGAATTGAATCAACAGTTTGTTCTACAGGCCATGTGAATAGTCAAATGTTCTAGCTGAAAGGGTATGTCACAAATACTATCAAAAAATATTACAGTGCTTCCCACAAACATAGATTTACTGCACGAAGACAAGATTCTTTCAAAGGGATCCACATGGGCAATTTATTTCAGTAATTGGAGTCATTATCTACTACAGTGGAACTTAACTGTACTTTAACCAGATTTTGTAGTCATTAGCAAATTAGAGGTCAAATTCTCAATCTTGTTATTCAGTTCAATAGTCTTAAAATTTTGTCAGTGTAAATATTTGGATCTAATTTTTGGCTTCGGGTTTTCATTTGCTAATTAAGGTACAACTGCTACTTAACTAAGATTAAGTGGGGGTAGGAGGTCACTTCAAGCATTAATTTTTTTCAGTCTTGTGAACGGAGAGCCGAGTTCTGCATGGTTGAACTCTTCTGTCTAAAGCAGAATACCATTGACTGAGTCTTGTGTAGATGTGACTTCATTTGCACCTATTGATAGTAAAGACAGCATCTTTTATTGTTGTGTGCCAAATATGTTAGCAAGTCTGCTGAATGCAAAATAATTACCTCTGTGGTTTAAGAACTACAACTTCATTATGCTACTCAAAACTGTGTGTATGCATTCCCTTTTAAGGAAAGAATTATAATTACCTTATGGTAATATTACATACCTTTTTATTTTATTCAGTCCTAAGTTCAAAATGAACACCTTGCAGATAAAACTGATAAATCACCTTTTATATCTACTAGTCCCCCTCCCATTAAAATGCAAACTACGGCAAAACAGTAAAACATAAAATAAATTCTTAAATATTCCACCATGCAATTTCTGAAAGAAATCTTCAGCTTTATTACACAACACTGCTTATTACTTTTAACTGTACAGTTGCAGTTATCACATGAGAACTGGATGCACTTTTACAGCACCTTGTCCTTGGTAACTAGGGGTTAAAATCCTGTGGTCTCGACCATCAGAATTTCCACAGCTGTTACAGGCAATTAGTTTTGTGAACATTAACTTAGTGATTCCTGCTGGCCTATCAAGAGCAATTAGCCACAGACAATTTATTCCCCAATATGAGCGATGGGGTTGAAGTAGTAAATGGATCTGGAGGTGGTAGAAGATAGGTAAGTTTGTTATTATGCCATTATTTGACTAGTAAAAACCCTAGTACTTTACTTGAATGATGCTATGATTTTTATTTTTTTTGTGTGTGTGCAGCTTTTGGTTGATGAAGAAAATATGAATTGTTTGTCTGTACCAATCCTTTTGTCAATGTCTGCTGGAGTATGAATGGTTGCCATAACAACTAGGCTATTACAGCAAGAAGAGCTGATAATGCTAAAAAAAACCCCACCAAAAAACAATACTTGCCACCACCCCTCCCCAAAATAAAAAACCCACTTAACTCCAAACAAACAAATAAAGCCTACTAGGATTTCTTTTCCTTACCAGATTTATGTAACTTTCTTAGACAGGTACAAAAGTCTACTGTTTGCTTCTTCCATTTTTTACTTCTGTAAGTGTTAACCTTAATGTGAAACACTTCTTTTCTGCACTGATGATGGTCTGGTTCCTAATCATCACTTGAAATTATGTTGATTTAAATGCCAGGGGAAACGGTGCTTTTCAACTTACAAACTACATCAATACATGGGATGTGTGCTTCTGGCTGCTGCCTTAAAATCTTAACTATCAAATCTTAGTCCTGAAACATCTAGAACTACTTAAGTACTCAAATATTTAAGCTCCATAGACCCATTCCAGGGTTATATACAAAGTAAGGCAATAGGACAGGTCTTGCATCGTATGTGATTGGGTTAGTTATTACAACATAAATATGGAAGAACAGTCATCAAGTCTTTCCTTTTTCAGAAGGTCACCTCTCCTAGTTCTCTATACCTCAGCCTTTAGAAATAAGATGTCCTGTCAGATGTACTAGTCACTCTGTTAATGTAGGACTACTAAATAAGTATTTTTCTCTGGTCAATGTCTTCTGTAGTCTCATAGCTCGGAGTGGCACCTGTCTGTTGAAAGAAATGTATTTATTCCACTATCACAGAGATCTAAGATTTCAAACATGGGAAGGAGAGGACAGTCAGTGAAGAAGGCATTTAAAACAGGTTTTCATTTATTGCTGTTACAAAGACAGTATTTCATACTCCTGTTTGCTGGCTATTTTTGTTAGCTATTTTATATGCTGTCAGTCAATCAACGCGATCTGCTTGACTTAATTTATTTTATTCCATTCACAGAGAGATTGTTCAAGTAGCAGGGTTATTTGCACAGAATATTTCTATGTTTTGACACTGGAGCCTGAAACTTGTATTCAGCTACATCAATCATACACTGCTATCCAGCTATGTATTGTTTAATAAGACTGTAATTTCACTGTGTCCGTGTAACCATGGTGTTACATCCTTTGTCTTCTTTAAAAGAAGAAATTCATATAATAGTTCAAAATCTGTTTGTTTTGTCAGATATAAATATAACTGTCAAACGCTAATATTTCTTTTTCAGTTTGAATAAGTATTTGCTATTTTTGCAGGCATTTTAAGTACAGAGTGATACAGTCAGTATTAGTGAAGTATAATGTGACTTGAATTTTTATTATAAATTCTTGATGCTTCTCTCACAAGCAGTTTTGGGGATTAATCCTCTGATTTAGAGAGCTGATCTAAATCAAAGTGAGAGTGACAGAGACAGCAGCTGAAGATTTTACAGTTCCCTTCTACTATTCCTTTCCCATAAGGCTATAACATATTTTTGGTTTTTTAGCAAAATCATTTCAGTAGCAGCTGGCTTTAGGAGTTGAATCAAAATATACTGTTAATTTATATCCCAGTGATGGTTATGTTTTACTCCTTCTTCAGTGAATTGAAGCATCTCTTATTTTTTCCCCCTTTAGACTTATTTTAGGCTGTGATAATGCAGTGCGTGATCTTGGCAAGTGCAAGCAAGTCATACTAATATGTCATCTTTTTCTCTATATATTTTTTTTTGGGGGGGAGGGAAGGAGTGGAGCTGGCCAACACCTTTGTAAAATGCTTTTCATGCATTGGTTGAACTTTATCAGGCATTTGCTCGCAGAAGAGTGGAAGTTAGGTTGACATTAGGCACAGATGAAGGCTTGTTTTTCAGTTTATAGAAAAACTTGGGAAACCAGAATAATGGATGAAACATTTGGTATTTCATGCTACCAGTCTGTATGTGATTTAGATCAGAATAGTACTCTGTAGAAAATTCATAAAAATTCTAGAGTTGACTTTCTGTTTGACCAAAGTGCATGATATTATACTCTGATGGGTTAAATTCACTTGCAAAGTCTAAAGGTTTAGCAAAATCCATTCAGTGAACCTGTGTAGTTTGGTTTAATTATAACATCTGAAAATTTACTACTAACAATTACTTTCTTAATGATAGCAGTTATATCATTAGTATATGAAGAAAGGTTTTCAGTGCTCTCGCTGAAT
Organism: Dromococcyx pavoninus; assembly: GCA_033558185.1. NCBI lineage: Eukaryota > Metazoa > Chordata > Aves > Cuculiformes > Neomorphidae > Dromococcyx > Dromococcyx pavoninus. Next base: position 1,637,795 of record JAUMJL010000201.1, on the reverse strand, counting down.
AACAATCAAGATTTAAAGGGCAATATCTTTATTTATCAGCTCCCTGACACCTCTGGGCAACATAGACCTTCAATCTTAATGCAGGATTGAATGAGTACACTTGAATGAGTGGCAGGTACCATCTCAGCAGCAGGTTTTTCGAGATCGTACTTTAAAGGATTCTCGTTATATTTGGCCAAGTACCAACACCTGTATAAGCAGAAGGAGTGTTCAACTGAATTTACTAATCCTGAATACTCCTATTTTTTCATTCAGTATAGTAATAATTTTGTTGTATATCCTCTTTTTTTCCCTGAAAAATTGCCTTGTTCATTGTTGGTTAAGCTTCTTGTATCATGAGAACCAGTAACAATGCTTGGGTCACCTGTGGGATTCCAGTGGGAAATCTCACGTTCGTGCCATGTGCTTTTGTAAGCACAGTAAGCACTCTTGCAGCTTCCTTTCCATGAACTAGCTGCATAATTCAACAATAGAAAAAACGTGCTTAATCTATTCGAGTTTTCTTTGGAGTTCTCTCCTGAGGAATCATCAGGAAAAGAAGGTGCCCATAATGACAGTGTCTCTACTAGCTGTCTACAGGAAGAACCCATTACTGTGTTTTCATTTTTTAATCAAAAAGACAGTACGTTTCTACAAAACATACCTTAGCATTAAACACCTTCACTGTTTACATGAATTCATCAGAATCTGAATTTTTCCAGAAATAATCAAGCAAGTCAAGCAGGAATATTCTTGTTCATAAGCCCATCTCCAACTGTTAATTCATAATAATTAACAGTTGCTTCCCACACTCTTGCTTATTTCTAATAAACTTCCACATCATTCCTCTCCCTTGGACCTACACCTCACACTTAGCCAATCAGAACCTAACAGAGATGTCCCAGTATGGTAACTTAAGGCAACTCTCTTAATGTGCTTAGGCAGAAGGGTATGCACTTAGCAAAGAAATACCCATGAATTCATACAAATTAACTCGTGGATTAATTTTTGTGCTGATGATCATAAATATATCTATTTTCAGATGTATAGAGTCTGCAGTTCTGCAACAAAAATATGTATTTTTTTTAATCTTATTAAGATCTAAATAGGGAAAAAATACTTTCACTTATCTCAAGCAAGAGCGTGCTATTCAGAACCTTCCAGTTTTATCAGTGAAAAGAGATTTAGAGTGAGTCAGGTCATAATGTTGTAGACACCCTTAGCAAAGAGTACATCAAAACCCTGTTTTGTGGACTATCAGGAACAAAAAGACTATTTATTGCTTACATCTGCCAAGGTTGCCTTTCTAGCCAGGATTAACACTCTTTTCCAGCTTAGTATGCTTTTTCTGTTTTTTTCTATTACTCCATTACACGTTGGATCAATAATGTCAGAAGTCAAAGGCTATAAAGACATAAAACACTTAGACGTGAAGTCACAGGCAGAAAAGTAGAAGACAACTAAAACCATTTAAGAAGTTGTAGTGCAATTAATTATATTTAAAATATAATTCTGCTTAAACTCATTTATCTCTAAAAAAAATCATGGACTGCTTCATGTTGGAAGGGAAGTCATTTTGTCCAACCTTCGCTCCTCAAAGTAGGGTCATTTAACAGCTGGGTGCCCACAACCATGCCTAAAATGCCTTTTAATATCTCTATGGAGGGAGAGTCCACAACCTTTATACAAAAATGTATGGGCAAAAATTCATTCTTTGCAACACAGTTGGATTTGTAAACATAAAATGGAGTTTGAAATTGTTCTTCACACGTCTCATTTCTTTGACCTATGCTTACTGAGCTTTTGTGCACATTATTTTCATATTGGCCAAAATGCAATAAGAGAACTTTAAAGTGTGCTAATACAGAATAAGAAACTTATTTCAAATGAAAGATCTTCATTAGAAAATAAATTTCCCAACCAAATCCAGTTAAATGTATAATAATGTGAAAAAACCCCTTTGTCCTAGCTGAAGTTTAGAAGAGAAGACACTCTGAAGGCTATCCACGCCATTTACTAGCAGAGGTAGTCCTCTGCTTTCTATGCTACTTAGGCACCTGAATTAAGATGACTGTTCCCCTGTATGTCTATAAGTATAATAAATGAAGCTTTCCCCATGGATGAATGTCCATCAGCTTTGCTAAACCTGATTCTCCAGCTGTAAACTGGCAAATAATTCCAATGCTCAAACTGAAAATATCAGTTATTCACAGGTGGGTTTGTTTTGTGTTTTTTTTCTTAGCAGAATATTTGGCTTATCACATTTGGAAAGTAGAGAAGTATAGCCAATAAAAAGATCCTGTTCCGTAATGTAAAACTAATATTTATTTAATATTAGCTTTTACATATAGAAGATCTTATGGTCTTTCTTACTTTTGAAAACTGGATCTAGTCTCCCCAGTTTTTTATTTTTGTCTGGGTTTTTCTTAGATGAGGACACTGAAAAAGTAAAGTTCTTTGTTTTGTTCTTTCCCAGGCACACAGTCATGGAACTGTTATAACTGTACTACAAAGGCCAAGATATATTCTTTCTATTATAGTGGGTTTATATATAAAGCCATTGTAATTTTAGTTTTTTACAAATATAGAGCAAATGGAGGGAAATTATGGTCAGTTACTCTTCTCAGCTATGAAATGAACCAGTCTATATCAAGATTTGATAAAATACAGCACTTCCATCCCTTTGGACCAGCTGCATGGATGCATATTTTAAGATTTATATTTCGGCTCCTCCACAAATTCTCTTCTATGATGACCTATGAATTTAAGTGCATGTCAATGAAGATTATAGTTGGACTTGATGATCTTAGAGGTATTTTCCAACCTTAATTCTAATGATTCTAAGATATTGTTAAATCAGACTAAAGACAAAGACTTAATTTCTGAGGTAATTTCAGCATCTTAGAGGGTTTCTTTTGCTTTTCTAGACATAAGCTTATAACTTGTCAATGAGACTTGCAACGTCAGATCCATGCATATTAGTCAACTTGATCACGATGCAGAAATAAAATCACATCGCTTACTATTTGATCCTACAAAATAAGTATGTTGGTTTTAAGTTTAAGTAATACTTTCTGAATTTGTTTTGGATACCATATAAAATCGACTCCTTTATGGGTTAAAATTTTAGCTCAGAAGAAAATGACTGATAATTTTGCTGTTGCCTTCAATGGAATTGAATTCTACCCAAGTATCACAATTATGCTTAACAGAAATTAATCCGTCTGCTTACTTGATCTTTGGTTTTTGATGAAGAAGAGCTTTAGTCTCTCTTTAAATGTATTTTCATTCATATAGAATTCAACTTGCACCCTGAAATATAAAAGGAAGTATTAGTTGAATACGGAAGATGATAAATTATTTTTGCAAAATAATTTCTTTCCCTAATCACCTGGTCTTTATATATAAGTAGAGGAACATGTGAGAGAGCTCAGCCAAAAGCTCACTTGGATTTGAAAGACTAATATTAAAAGACTAAAACAAAAGCAAATAAACAAAAAAAACCAACAAACCAAAAAAACTTTTTTAGTTTATCCCCTTTACATGCAGAATCATTTTCATACTACTTGGACAGTCTACACTTCAAAAATCAGAAGCACCTACGTTTTTGGTATTTTTGTTGGAAGACTATTCTCACATCTGCATCTTTGTAAGGAAGATTTCCTTGAAGTTTGGGTTAAACCTTCCAATCAATTTAACTCCTTTCCTGTAAAATTGACACTTTAATGATTCTTCTTTTTTTCTGTTTTGTTCATACCTCTGTTGAGCATTCATGTCTCAGTTAAGTCATTCACATGTTTGCACTCACGCCTAATCAAATACTCATGCACCAAACAAATCACCCTCTCTGATCTTTGCTTTTGTCACAATGAAATATTGAGACCTGAAAGCAAAACTATACTGCAATCATATAATGTTGTACAGAAAATAGTTCCCCTTCCTGATTATATTAAAGAAAGAGTAACAACTTTTTTTCCTCTCTTCCCCAAAAATTTTGCCAGGATGTATTTCATATTTCTGTCCCTCAGTTCAATCTGATTAAAATTCATGCAATAGTTCTACGGGCTAGAAGAGAGAAGAAAACTGTTGCAGGGGCTGGCAAGAGGTTCAGAAGGTCTGCATTAGTTATATAGAAAAACTTAGGCATTTCCAGAGTTGTGGAGCTGCACTGCTAGCTATAGGATAAGTGCAACATTAGTTCCATTCCCACTGAAATCCCTGCTCTATCCAACTCGCTGGATCTCCTTTGCCAATCCCAATTCTCCTCCAACAATGGAATCGCTTTACCCAGTACACTTTCTACGCCGCCTTGAGTGCTCTACTGCTGCAAAAGGGTAAAGTGATATCGCAAAGTGAGTTACTTTTGTACTTCTCATTTTCTCAGTTTACCTCCATGTATTGCGAAATGGCAAATACTTTCCCTGTTCATAGGCAAACTATCTCTATTTGAGCATTTCTTTTCAGTAGTCTTTCTGTCATCAAAGGTCTGCACTTCAACGACTTGTTCTTATAGGTACTGTTTTTTAAGCAGGATTCCATTTTCTATTCTTCCCTTCTTGCATGTGAAGGTTTTGCTGAAACAATATTTGTATAACCTAATGTTATCTATAGTCTCTCTCTTCCCTTCAAACACTTATCTCCCACCCTATATTTCTTTACACTTATGGAATCAGAAGATTATTTAGTTAGGGGCCCAGAATGAATGGCATCTCATGTAATGTGGGGTTTTTGTGCTTGCTTACTTACTGCCAGAAGCTTAGGCATATCACTTTGTAGAACAGGGTCAGCACATTATAAAAAGAAGGCTATGACTCACTCAGTGAGGTCAGTAAATTCTAGCTGCTCACTTAGCTTTGATGTGGTTTATTGTAGCATTCCTTGGAGAATGGGGAATTGAACTGCTTCCCTTATTCAGAGGAAGCAAAAACATAACCTTATTTTTAAGACTCTATCCTGGAACTAAGCTCCACAACTTACAAAACTGTGAATACATTTTTGTGTAATGATATGTTTAACCCAGTGGTATGCATGACCTCCTACCACAGACCAGCTTTTCTGTCCAATCTGGCTCTACCCTTTCTGTAGTAGGATCTTTAAGTAGTTGGAATTCAAGAGGAAGAACCTGCCTGCCCTCTGCTTTTTAAACGAGTAGCTGCAACTCCATATTTCAAAGAGTTCAGGCCCAGAGGAATGTCTGAGAAACTGCCACCAAACTAGAGGAACAGCCCATCAAGTGAAGAGTAACTTCTTTCTGGGCTCTTGTTGAGCTTAAATGTAGACTCAGTGTTGTGCTGTTCAAGACTGCAGGAGCTGTCCTGACATTAACAGAAGTACAATTTAGATAGCTGGTAACCTAAGCCAAGTTAAGAAGGATGTCCATGGGTTAATTAGTAGATGAGTAGGTTTGTGGGGGCCTGAGCTCTCCTTCAGTTCTCTTCTGCTCATTTCCCAAGCTACTTACTCTCGTTAATGCAACGACAGTTTTAGTGGGAAACACTTCCTATAACTTGGCAGCTGCAACATGCTACGTGTATATACTCAATCTTCAAGGACATATTTCAGTAGGCAAACAAAGTGGCACAAGCTATTGAAGGAAGGAACATTATTTAAAAGGAGCAGTGCCAATGATGTGTTTTACATGCTCTAAACTAGTCTGAGATTTTTCAATAAGAAAATTACAGTAGACCTCTATCATGAAAGAACAACATGTTAACAATAAGCCATGATTTAATGATAATGAGGAAAGAGGATGTGGGAGCTAATCACCCTCCTATCACTGCCGTTACGAATTGCTCTGATAGCCTCCTAACAGCTGTCTACTTCTCTTTCCTTAGCAACCTGTGCTCACAGCAGACTGGGATTCCACAGTGCAGCAGTTTCCATGGCAAAATGGATTATGAACGCTGCTAACACCACTTCCGTGGCTCAACTCCTTTTTCTCCTTCCTCTGACTTTTTTAAACTTAAGTAAAAACTCCATCAGCCTTCTACATTTTCAGGAAATACATTAGCATACATCTATTATCAATGCACATGTAACATGATACTTTGGCTACCAGGCAGTTAATATTTCACTTTGTTTCTCAAAGCTTACTACTTACTAATTAAAGCTAAGAATGAATGGCTGAAGGAGCCAGTGGCCGAGATAAAGACTGAAACATCAAGATACTGTTCCTACCTAATACTCTGCTTTTCATTTTTATAGGGAACACTCATTCTACTTGAACCTAGCCGTAACCTTTTAATGATTAAAATTTTACCTCAAATATTTGCTCTTTTCTGTCTTTTTTCCCACTATGAAGTGTAACCTAGAAAAGGAGTATTTCAGGATTGTAACACAAATTCTGATCCTTGCTTGCAATATTAATTGAATAATTTAGTAGTAGTAGTGAAGGGCTTCAAGGTTTTTCTGGACTTAAGTACAACTTAGTAACAATGTTTTAAGTCAGTGAAATTCACTGCCACATATTTACATAAAACTTGATCATTTTGTTGCAGGATAAATACTAGTTAGAATTTGATTCCAAGCAAATGGTTTTGATGAAATGGCATACATGCAATTTAGGGGGTAGTATACGTGTACACAGGTCATGTGGCCTATGAAATAGGTTTGGTTTTCTTCTATATTTCTAGGTAAATAATTTAAGTGTAGTTTAAACAATTTGTTCTTCATGGTTTTGATCTTCCCGTAAAAGACAATTGTAGTTCACTCCACCCTGACCGAAAGAAAATCAAGCTGAAGGATTAAAGCACTGTTCCATGAGGATGGTTACTGAAACAGAAATGTTGAATGTGCAGATTGTGTATGCAGTCAGTTAATCACTTCTCACTTTTTCTGCATGTGTGGTAGGCATTGAATATTCCATGAAAAGCTGCTTTTGGAAGTTAAGGAACAGGTCTAGTGTTTATGGACTCTTGCCTCAGCTTAATTGAGGATACAGAAATATGTGGCTGATATACCTGTGGTAAAAACAACTGAAGTTATATGATTCTCTTGAAAACACAGTGCGGGTTTTTTAACGTTCTTTTTAAAATTAAATACTGCTAATGGTGGTCTTCCTTAGTTTAACATCAAGGAACAGTGATATTAGTGGAATCTTCCTAATTGTAAGAAGTATCTGAAGTACAAGTATACATGCACTCTTCTAATTCAGCCAAGATGCAATCTGAGTAGTAATATAAAGAATAGCAGGAAAATACTCATTCATGCTAAGGACACTAACGCAAAGCACTACTTCTCATGACTGTAAATTACTGGGATCAAGCTGTCTGCACCCTCGTTACTTAAGTAATTTTGTCTACATTTTTCCATTGCCACATTACTCCATAGCCACACTTTTCTATAGAAGAAATACTGCCTTGTGTCCTCGAATCTACAAATTATCGCTCTCTCGTATTAGAAAACAGCAGATTTAGCAGAAATGATCCCTTCAAAAATGAAAGTATGAGTTGGATTTCTTACTGCATGCTTGTAAAGAGCTGTAAATATTTATAGTAACTATTTCTTGGCAATGGAATCAAGAAAAGGTGTTAACAATACAAATTGAGCTAATCTGAAGAAAAGTACATTAATTTAATGAAATCCATCTTTATGGAAAGGGACATTTCATACATTTTTCCTACAAAAAGAGCCTTGCAATATAGACACAATATGTTTTTTATTGGGATTTTCCAATTCTGAAATATGTGAAATCCTGTTAGATTTCACACCTGAAATGTTATTATATATGGGGTACACAGGGGTTTAAAAATGAAGCATTTGAAGTGCTAAAGTGAACTGCTATTGTCAAAGCTTATTTTACTGCAAAAAAATAAAAAGGAAAGGGGCATTTTTGTCTTATATGATAAAAGATTACTGTATTTTAATGATGGCTGCCTTGCGTAGCAGCTCTCTTCTTTTTGAAGTTTTGCAGGTCCTGAAATACTCAAAACTTTGATTTGTTTAGAGCTTTACAGAGAAATGGCCATTTGGCTTTCCAGACCTGCTTGTTCCACTAGAATGGGTATGAATGGTTAAGGCTCCTAGCTGAATGATAGCTTGTGCTGAAGGAAAAGGTGGTAAGGCCAGTTCTTTTCCATTACCGGTTCTTATCTTGGGGAAGCCTTCCATTTGTTTCTGGTAGGGAAACTGGTCATCAGTTACAGAGGTTATGATGAACACTGATCACAAAGTTCTGAGTTTTTTGTCTCCTCTCCATGCAGAATGACAGCACCACAAAACAAATGGCAGTAACTGGGGAGGGCAGGGTGCTTGTTTCCTCCCACTTATTGAAAAGACAAGAAAGATGCTATTTCTTTTGCAGCCTTCTAATCTGGCAGTCCATTCTAGTAGCATGAGTATGATATGAGTGTATTGTGGAGATTAGAGCCTCAGTACTTTTCTCAGTACTTTAGGACACAGTCTTTGAAAGTTGCATCCTTACTGAAGGCATCTGCCATGCCCTATGCTGATGAATTCTAACATTTGCAATATGGTCCTGCACTTTCTTAAAGATGACTTCTAACTAAAACCTGAGAGCTGTAACTCTTTTTCTGATGGGGGATTATTCCTGTTTCTTATGAATAAACCAATGAATCTTTTCAAGATCTCTGCAGAACTATGTCCATGTATTACCATCTTGTATTATACATTCACAATGTTAGATATTATGAAGACTCTGCACGACAGAATGCAGGTTCCACACCTTCTAATAATTGCCTTGTACTTTGCAGTGTTACCTATTATCTCTTTATTTTTTGCCAAACTAAATTCTCGCAGTACTCCTTTAGAAAAACTTACGCAGTACAGCTCTCTGGTTCATATTTGAATTGCCATGCAACAAAGACATGTTTGGTCATTTTAATATTTGGAGTGTATGCTATTATACCTGTGCCTTAGCATTTCTTTTGTTCTTTTCTTTCTATATGTTCATTTATTTAGATGTTACCCTATAAATTGGTGAATCTGAGTTAACCAAGTGAAAATTTTCCAGATATACCTAGATTCAATTAATTATGTAATTGGATGTTACCATAACCAATGGATTTATAGAGATCAGGTGTTATCAGCGTAACTGTAAAAAAGCTCTGTATTAATGAAGATAGAAATAGTATGAGCTGAGTTCATCTTAATCACAAGTAACAGAATAAAGGATCAACAATTTATAAATAACCTTGTAGCTCAGAATTGTATATGTGCTGAAAACCTTTGTACTGTATCATTCCAATTAATGTTGCTTATTTCAATTGAAACAAACCCGAGATAGGATCACAAAATAGGCAAAATGGATTTTTTCAGGTTACACAAAGTAAAAATTTCAGCCCTTAATAAAGTCTTCTTTTTACAATTCCAATAGTATATGTTTTTCTAGATTTTTATGCATATAAATAGAAATGTATTTTAAAATCTGACTGAGCCAGCTTCATGGTCCTTTTTACAATTAGCTGGCCTCTGTTACATAAAACTATCTGCATGAATATTATACAGGTCCTTGGAAGTAATTTAATATTACAGCAACAAAGATATGAAATGGCATTATTTTTTAAACTTTTTTGTGCAAAGAATCTTCATTTTTTCCATTCCTTTGAGAGAAAGATTTTGAAGGAAAGTGGTTGAGACTCAGTGGTGGGTGGTATACATGGTCTTCTATCAAATAATAATACTTCTTTAAATCATCCATTCACAATCAATCTTGCAAGGAAATTATCATCTCAGTCCACCACCCGTGAAAACAAGTGACGAATTCACCATTCTAGTAATGGTACAGTAATAAAGAACAAATTTGCAAGCTGTACTTTTTTTTCACTAGATTAAAAAAAGAAAAAAAACAACAAACCAGAAAATAACTATCATGTTTTACTATAGGGAAATGAAATCTCAGAGCAATCTCTCTTTACATTTTAGTGGCCCTGAAAAAACCACATACTCGACTTCTTACTGCAAATACACTTTTCTGTTGCAAATCTATTTCCTAAGGTTATAAACTTAATAAAGCAAATGTGAATGACTCATTAAGAAATAGTGGACTTTTTAGCAAAATTTGGTAAGAAAATCACTAAAGAAAGGTAATTCCCTTCTGCCCTGGCCCAAAGCACACAAGGAGAGTAAAGTATACATAGTTTAAAGTAAATTTATTGCAGTGAAAACAGCTCTTTTTAACCTCTGGGCAAAAATACTTCACGTGTAGGATATATATACATCACAGAGCTACTGCAATGGAAATCCATTATGCAAGGCTTTTTAACTTCATAAGTCAGACAGCTCAGAGTAATGGAGTATGCTTCATGCATTTGATTCCAGACACTGTTCAGTTGTATGCAGTTGTATCAATTAATCACACCCGAATAGCAGGAATGTTTGTCTCTTTTTCTAATGTTGGCAACTACTTGTTAAAGAGTTTGTTTCAAACTTGTTGAATATCAGGTATACTGTGCTAACAACTTTCTATTGCTGTCAGCCTGGATTTAACGCTGTATTGCAGTGTTAGGAGCAAAAGACACAGCAACACATTATAATCCATACCGAACTACCATACCTTTTTTTTTCTGCTCAAATTTTATTCTCTGTTCATCAGGAAAATTTTTCTGTTGCTTTCCTGAAATTATTTTTCTATACCAACTTTTCTCTTTGCCATTCAACAAACATCTAATTTTTGTTTCAAAGGAAAGGTTACTTTGCTATGAAAGGCAACAGGACAGCTGGTGATTCATGAGTAATGAAACTGTCTTAGGAGGAGGACGATTTCATTTGCCTAACATGCTCTATTTCCTCTGTAGCACAACTACATGTCCCTATCACCTGTTGATGTTCTAAAACAAAAATCAGATGACAGATCCTTGTCCTACAACTAGAGCAGTCTATTCATTGAATCTAACCTCTCTGTGATAGACATTACACAGTCAAGCAGCTTGCCTGGGTTCCCTGCATACACTGTATGAATGAAATAGAAATTACTCTTTTTAGAGTAACAACAAACGTCATGTTGTTGATTTAAAATTTAACAGTATTTTCTACTACAGCATTTTAATGCTAATCATTGCAAAACTTCCATTTGAAGCTCTGTATTTATGCTTACCAAACTTCTGTCTGTTGTAACGTTCAATTAATTGCTACCTTAGTAACACTTGTTCTCTCAAAAAAACCCTCTTGGTTATTTCCCGCAATAGACACACTTTTGTCTACACTAAAGACAGTCTGCAGGGTCAGGCGTAGTTTTTTTTAGGAGTTGTTTATAGACCTTCATCTATTTACCTCCTTGTTCCCAACTTCTTTCTTTGGCCCTCTGAGACCTCCCTCCTGCTACTTCATGCTCAGCTCACAATTTATTCTCCATCATTCTCTCATTCCAACTCCTCCTTCTTCCTATTCTTCCATCAAAATTAAGATTTCCAATTATCTTCAAAAGTTCATCTTCTCTAATTCCTTGCAGAATTCACCCTGTTTTGTCCACCTCTACGTACTACAGAACTTCACTATTTCACTTGAAAACACTGCGGAAATGGCACGTTGTCCCTCCTGTGCTTTCCTTTTTTTCGCTGTAAATCCCTACATGGAACTTTGCTTTAAACATGCCTTACTTCTTGACACTCACCATCTGGAATTGTTCTTTTCTGTTATTCTTTGGAAACTCCCTTTCTTCCAGTTAAAGTCTCATTCTCTTATTTTTGCCTCTGCTTTTTCTTTTGCAGGAAGAATTTTCTCCTATGCACCACCACCACTAACCCTAACTACAGTCAAAACAGAATGTTTCTCTGCAGGCCTCCTTCCATGTCACTGTTAACAATTTCATGGTTCTTTGTCACCAAGTGTCGTTATTTTAGTATTAACTTTGGTAATGTCTCCTTTCTTGTTATCCATCTCCTGTTATTTTAACTTTTAGTTTAATAGTAAATCTAAAGGTAATTCCTTTTGTTCTTAATTCCTAATATTCAAAATCCTGGCCTGTGCTGCAGGTACCTCTAGACTTTGCCACTCTTACAGTTACCATTTTGTCACCTTGAGATTTCTCAGTCTTTTGATATATTTGACTTTCCTCTCCTCTTGAATTATTTCATCAATTTTCAGCCTACTTCCAGTACTGTATATTAGGATATCCCCCAAATATCAAGGCTTTAATAAATAAACTCTGAAGCACTGCATAAACACCATATGGGCCCTCTTACTGTTGGCGCTATACGGCCCTTAAAAGCTCCTTCTTCCTCAGGCCTAACAGAAACTTAATGGTGACCGTGTATGAAAATACCCACTATATGTCCAAAATAGTTGGATGACATGATGAAGTTGTATCACTCCTACTCCAACATTTAACATGTGATGTTATTTCTCTGTCGATTTTATTTTAATAAGTTTGGATTCAGTCTGCATGCTCCCTATTTCACACTTCTCTTACAAAGCAAGCAGCTAAACACTGTGAGGGACATTGTCATGGAGATTATCTAGATAAAGATAGAAACAGGTGTTCAGATAAATAGGAGGCTTACCCCGTTCTGGTAGATTTTTGTCATCTCTAGAATATTAAATAAATTAAAAAATTGAAGACTCATTGCTTACTTTAGATATGGCAGTTTACAGGTATACACACCTTTCTTATACATATTAAAATCAACTACTGGTGAGCGAAGCATGTCATCTTTGTTTAGGTATAGGAGTTACATAGTACTTTTTTCCTTTTATTTTTTTTTGTGGAAATGTAGTCCAGCAGCAACAAACAGCAAAATCACTGCGTGTGTATAGGTCTCATCTTTAACGAGAGAAAGGATGAGTCTAAAATGCCTTGACTTTAAGGAAATGCTGAGTAAACATTCTTCTTACATTTGGTCCTTTGCAAGTGACTTGAGTTAGTTTCTGATTACCAGAGAAATCCAAATCACTATTCACTTGAACTCTGTTTCTCATAGGTAAGACAAACGTATCTGACAGTTCTATTACTCTGCTCTTCTGTAAGTTATCTTTTCCTTCCTTCTGATTTTTCAAGATTGCATCTTTTCAAAAACAGCAAGTGGAACAAAGCTGAGAGCTGTTCATACATACCACCTCACAGATTAGATCTCAGTTTTATTTTTACTTTAAAAGACATTAGGATTTAGTTTTCTGAAAATGCAGCAAAAGGAAGAAGTAATAAAAGAGCAGATGGATAGAAAAAATCAAAAAAGGAACAAAAAAAGTTTGTGGGTGAATCCCAATCTGTCATTTTTTAAGTATCACATGACCAAGTGTAAAATACACTTTTAAATATGACTCATTAATGTTACCTGAAATGCAGAGCCAGCTTCCTAGTAGGTCTGATCCAATGCCCACTTTGATCAATGGAAAGGTTCTATTCACTTAGATTTGAGCAAAATAACTATCCAGTAAAAATATTCAAACTAGATATTTCCCTATTGTTTTAAGTACTTAGTTGCTCTTTTTCTCTTAAAATGAAACAATTTTCTTGCTATTTCAACTATACCATGTCTTTTACACAAAACTGTCAGGTCCGTGTGAGACTCAGAAGAGCATAGGTATTGATTTTTCCCTAACAGAAATCCACAGCTTTTTATTGTTACCATCTTGTTTTACTATTACTTCTGTTTGCCAACTTTTCTCATTTTCATTTTCTACTGTATTATGCTAGTTATTCTTGATAATCTTCAATTATAAGCAATAATTTATTCAATGTTTCCTGGGAAAATACACAGCATAATTATACCAAGTCAGAAAAGCAAATTTGAAGGGATTTTTTTTTTTCCCAAAATGAAATTTTTGGGATTTAGTAAGTCAGCCTACATTTCTACCAAAGGCATAACAAATTAGAGAGACGTGTTAGCTGCACCTACCCAAAAAGAAACAGAAGCTTATGAAAATTCGTCTTAAACTACAGCATTCAGTGTAAACTGCTGAATTTACATGATCTGTGTATGGAATCTTACTCACCAATTAACTTTTTTTAAGGAGGGCAGTTTCAGAAATGTTTTATTCTGAGTTCTAAGATAGAAATATCCACACATCATGTCAAAATCACAAGTTCTTATTTTTCCCCCTGAAAATTGTTTTGTTCAAGAAGGTGTTATATGTTCTATTTCCTTTATTGTTCTCTAAATAGAAAATCTACTGAATTTTCCCAAAGAAAATGCTTTCATCGACTCAAAGAACAGTTTTGTTTTCATTAAAATTTTGGTACTGCTTGGGTTTTCTGACCCAATTAAAACAACATCTGAAATTTCATAAGTCTTTGTAGCCTTCAATTTATTTTCTGTACAACTACAATTTCTATGAAACTAACCTGGTAGGGTGTGATCTATATTCCGCATCCTCCCTGTTGGCAGCTGTATTCTTCTCTTATTTCTCTACCCAAATTTAGTTGATGGTTGTTTTCTGAATGACAATATGGAATGATAATATGACTCTTAGTCGTTTAACAGCTTCCAGCAGAGTTCAGAAGCAAAACAAAAGGGCAAAAATAAGGCCATCCTCACTGGAAATACTAAGAAAAGTTTTATAAGATGCAACAGATGATAGGAATAGTCTGTAGTTTCAGAAAATATTGCATTTGTACTTCAAACATGGAAAACTTTATTCCCAAGTTTTAATCTAAAAATAAGTACGTTACACTTGAGATCAGGATTTATTTATTTTTTTAATTGCCCACTAAAGAGGTACCTCCAAGCAATTTGAATTCTCTGGCCCCATTCAGACTGACCTGTTGTGTTTTTTTTCTTTTTTCCATCTCCTAAAGCTGCTTTCTTCAGACAAACAAATTGTCCAAATTATGGATATTTGGAGAAGAAACAAAGCCATATTTCTCTAAAGCAATTATAAACCTGAAGTGTATATAACTATTAACCTTGTGAAAATAACATTTGAACATATTCTTGTTGGTTCTAAAAATCCAGCTTCAAAATGAAGCCAATGAAATGTCTTCTGTATTCCTGTGACGTGATATTAAAATGATGCCTCAGAACTTGAATCAGACAGCTCCCTCAAAAAATATTCCGTCTACTACAGAAAAAAACTTTGCAGGTAAAATTCACCTCAAGTCAGTTTGGCACTCGCTCTACAATTCACATGTGCTTATTATGAAAAGGCAAGTTCATGCATGTATGAACTATGTTTGAACAAAACAGTGGATTTCACCATCAAAACATAGGAAAGTAGTAGTGAATTTTCTGAGACACTGACCTTCAGATATTCAGACATTCAGACCTTTATTTCACCAGAATGCAGTTATTGTTAATTTTAGTCTCCCATAAGCTCACCTATTGCCTGTAGGTACTTCTATAGGCCTGTGACACATACATCTTTGATTCCTTGATTACTTGACCCCTTGCCTGTTTTTTTGGCAAACCTGCAGAACATTTCTTCAGTTTGAAGATGCGAAGGAAGAGAAGTGCTCAATTTCTGTTACCACCCTTGCCACTTACTCCTTTCCTTACATCCCCAATTCTCACAATTATCGCCACAGTTTGCTCTGTCACCTCCTAATCCCCTCCAGAGAAAAATATAATGAGTATGGAGTAAGTGCCAATGCTGTTCTCCGGGGCCCTGTGCAGTAGACTCATTCATACGTTTACACAGCACAACGAAGACTGGCTGGTTTATGCTGTGTGGAAGGTAAACCTGTGTACACATCTACCTAGAGATGTAAACATAAGAATCTGGGTAATGCTAGTAAATTAAAATATTACATGTTCAGAGAAATGATCTGAAATCTTTATTTAATAGGTGCCGTATAGTGCAATAGAGTGTAAATAAAAATCTGATGATCCAAATCACTATTGCAGTAGTAATCCACAAAGGCCAAATGATACAGCTGACTATTTCTCCGGTTGTGTGTTAAAATGAGAAATAAATTGTTGTTGCAAAGGGGGCATAAGACAGCAACCACCACAATTAAACAAGCATAGGCTGCAGGAAGCACTAGCAAAGCCTCACAAAGAAGCATACAATAGGGCAAATAATAGTAGCTGCTCAGGATTGTAATGTGGGCAGTAACTACTTTAGACAAAGTCATGGTGCTCAGGCTGATGGAAGACACGGGTTCTTAGTTTTCTTACTTTTTAGACTGGCAGTGGAGGGAATAGCAGCCCTGAAAGGAGAAGAGGTTTTGATTTGAGCTTCCTGTCACTTACACTCCAGCAAAAGAGCTGCTGCCAGAGGCCTGGCAACACAGAGGTGTTAAAGGACATGAGGTTACGCTTAGACTGCACTTCCAGGTCAACCAGTTTCAATTTGAACAAGCTGAACTCTTTAATGTTGTGTTGTACAAGTGATAAACTTGCAGTCAAATGTATGTACATTATGGAAAATATGCACGTATGTTCAGCGTGGTGCCTTTTATTAGGGCAGATTTGGGATCTTTCTGCAGAAGCAGCAAAAACATTAAGGGATATTCAGAGGTATGTCCTCACTGAATCATTTAATTGGTACCTATTGGCTTACTACTGGCTTTCAGGAAAGTCATAAAGGTAGTTTTTAGTTTACAGATGCAGTAGCAACCCATGCTCGAACCTAGTCAGTTGTTTACTTATCAACACGTAGCTCACTGCTCTCTCTATTGCTTTCAACAAGGCAATTTTTGGCCAACTATCACTAAATCTATCAGTACTGACCAATCAATGCTTGATTTGCTTATTACCAGATAAACCAGTGGTACAGATTTGTGTATTAATTAGATGTAAACACTTAATCATGTATCTGTCAACCATGCAAAATAGGCTTGTGCTGACTTTTGGTAGCCAGCAGTAAATGTCATCGAGTTAGGATGATGTTTTATGGACAGTGTAAGAACATGCTGTTTCCACATGAGGGGTCTCTGCTCATACCATCCTTACAAAGGGGTCATTTCCAAATGAGTGAAATAGTCTTCAATTAGAGCAAATTCCTATTTATATTTTCTTTGGTCAAAGAGTTTTCAATTGTATCAGTTCGTTGATCAAACTGATTACCATAGCTAATGCAAAGGCACCACAGAAGTAAACACTCTGAGATAGTGGAAATAGCAGGGCATTAATGCAACTGCAGTCTTTGACAGACTTACAATGATTATGAACTCTCTCTCTGTATTTTTGTATTGGTGACAAAAGGCAGCATAGATTTGCTGCCAAAAAAACCCCAAAGAAACAAACAAAAAACCTACAAAAACCAATTCTTCAGTTGCCCAGACAATGAAAATAACAACAGGAAAGGGTGGGTGGGTTGACAACAACCAAAAACTCTGGCCAAGAATTGTACACAGAACAAGGATTGTTCATGGAATTGCATTCATAAATTTGATTATAGGTATCTGAGTTTGTTGCTATCAAGTCTTTTTCACAAAAATCAGTGATTGATTTCGCATAATAAACTTTTATGCATTCATTACCAGTGAGACTTTTGCTGGCTATACATACTTCCATTACTGGTGCTTAGCTGATGAACCTTTTAGGAAAAGAATCATAGAATCACAGAACCATAGAACTATCTGGGTTGGAAGAAACCTCCAAGATCATCAAGTTCAACCCTTAATCCAACACTATCATGATTACTAGATCATGGCACTAAGTGCCACATCCAGTCTTATTTTAAAAAACTCCAGGGATGGTGAATTCACCACCTCTTTGGGCAGGCCATTCCAATGCCTGATTACTCGTTCTGTGAAGAACTTTTTTCTGATATCCAGCCTAAACCTTCCCTGGCAGGGTCTAAGCTCGTGCCCTCTTGTTCTGTTGCTGGTTGCCTGGGAGAAGAGTCCGACCCCCACCTGTCTACAATCTCCTTTCAGATAGTTGTAGAGAGCCATGAGGTCACCCCTGAGCCTCCTCTTCTCCAGGCTAAATAACCCCAGCTCCCTCAGCCTCTCTTCATAGGACTTGTGCTCAAGTCCCTTCACCAGTTTTGTTGCTCTTCTCTGGACCCTCTCCAGCACCTCAATACCTTTCTTGAACTGAGGGGCCCAGAACTGAACACAATACTCAAGGTGTGGCCTCACCACCGCTGAGTACAGGGGAAGGATCACTTCCCTTGTCCTGCTGGCCACACTATTCCTGATACAGGCCAGAATGCCATTGGCCTTCTTGGCCACCTGGGCACACTGCTGGCTCATGTTTAGCCTCCTGTCAATCAGCACCCCCAGGTCCCTTTCCACCGATTCTCTAAATCATTATGCTATTCATAATACAGTTATAATAGCTGTCATAGTTCTAATATACATTCATCCAGAATTTTTGCAACTGGCAAATTTATAAACAATATTTCAAAAATAAATTATTTGGTTAATTTTTGTCTCCTTCAAATGGAGATCAATGTTATTATTTTATTTTCAAAATTAATTCCCTAAACTGAGACAACCTTTTTGTAGGCCAAACAGCTAAACAGTGTTCTCAAAGAGCTAATATATTCCCAAGTGGAATATGAAAAAAAAAAATCACATATCTGTCGCTATTTGAATGTTAGAGCTCCAACGGGTAGTTTAAACAGAACATATCACTTGTTTACTTTATCATGTTACTGTTCATCCAAAGTCCATTTCACAAACACAAGTTACTTCTGTCTAAGATAGTACAGATGTTTTCCTGTAACCCTTCCTTAATCGCACTGCTTGTATTAGGCTGTTTAGTAATGTTTGGCAAACATTAATTAACACAAAAGTTCCAGACCGTATTTTAGCACTTCAGAACACAGCATCAGTAGCACTTTGGTATTATTAGGAAAATGGTTTATTTGTTTCAACACCATTGATGGTAAGAACAAGGAAAGAGAATATGGGAATGGGATGAGTGTTGATGGAGGGGGGAAAAAAGGGGGTATACCAGAATAAGGCTAAATTAGAATAAGCAACAGTGTCTTACTTGCTCTGCTCTTACATTATTTCCTCTTATTACTTACAACTGTCTGTTAA
Source organism: Dromococcyx pavoninus (assembly GCA_033558185.1). NCBI lineage: Eukaryota > Metazoa > Chordata > Aves > Cuculiformes > Neomorphidae > Dromococcyx > Dromococcyx pavoninus. The sequence continues at coordinate 1,618,984 of JAUMJL010000201.1, read as the reverse complement.
ACAACCAACCAGAGACCAGTTTAATCTGCTAAATAACAGTCTAAATAGTCTGCCACAATGCAGTCACTCTTCAAATTTAAAAGAAATCTAACTGACCAGAGACAAATACGGATGGCAAAAAAATTTTAAGGGCTTACATCCTTTTAATGATGGGGTTTAGAAAACTTACAGTCTCAATTTTCAGCTGTATTAATTTTTATAGTCAGCTGAAGCAGCATTATACACTGCTAGCTTACTTAAAATAAAGCATGATATAGTTCCATATTTCAATTTGTAGTGTTTATAAAATCAAAATTGATCCTTTACAGGCTTAGTCAGAACTATGTTTGAAATAAGTACAAGTTAAGAAGGTGCATAAACACAGAATTCCCAAAAGATGTTATAGGTCAACTTTTTCATGTTAAACTGATTCTGGGGAAGTAGTAGTTAACAGTTAAGGGATAAATCACCTGTTCTACTCTACTGCAGAAACACATATCTGCACATGAAAGTTATCAAGCCACTGTTCTGTCCGGAGGAAGGCCGTGTTCTGTGTTCAGCTACCCTTCCATTTTCATGTTTGGCCTCTTCAAATGTTCTCTCTAAGAGTGCCTCGAGTACCAGTCTCTTGTATGTCTTTAGGATTAGGGGCCGTTCAGTACACTCAGTTCCTCATTGTTTGATTCATATTTGATCTATACACTCTAATCTTCCGTCTACTTGCCGTACATTGCTTGACTTCTGACGCATTCTTTTTGAAATGGGAGACATATTTTTTGAGAGCCTTTTTTTTCCCCTACAGTGCTTTTCCACAAGAATCTGACCTAGATTCAAGGTCTCTGGATTGTATCAAAATACAATTAATAATACAACGCAAGTATGCGTGAAGTTCAAAATCAGGTTTTGGTATTATCACAATGCTTGCCTTCTGATGCTCTTTTGTTCCACCACTTTTTTTCGTTATGAACTCCTAAGAATGTTTTGTCTTATATAAGAGTCTTAAGGATCCAGTTCTATAGCCACTTAAATTGGAGAGCACCTTAATATTTTAAATGGACAGAAGATAATACACAGCGCAGAGTGATTTCAATTTCTGTGGAGTTGCATGAGCCATGTTCTTGGCACAAATATATCCATGCAATTCCTAATTGGATGTAAATATATATAGTTAATGTTATTCAATAACTGTCATAATTCTGTTTAGTTTTATATATTCCAGTTGTCATACTCCTAACATTGCTAAAATGCTACGAGTTTTCATGCATACAAACTAGGGTACAATGCCAGATACTGAATTGGCATATTTTGTAACTACAGTATTAGAGATAAGAATAGCAGCTAAATAAGATCATGGAAAAAAAGCAAACATATATCCTTATAGTGTGCATTAGGAACGATAAAAATATAAGTACTGGTTAGAATGTCAACAAGAGATGAAGAAACTGTAAGTGGCACCCATGCCAAGACCTTCAAGTTGGAGTTAGCCTGGGAACAAACTACGAATGAAGCAAATGACAGATATAAATAGAGTATGAGCTGTAGCACTCTGCTCCATTATGAGATAATTGTAAGAGATAGATAAGGAGGAAGTCTGAAGTGAACATCATGTACTTAAATTTTTATAAGGCATTTGAAAATATTCTCTGGAGAATGATACCGAAAGTAAAAAATCAAATGCTTATAATAAGGAAAAGAAGTAAACAACCCAAAAAGTAAATAAACAGGGTTGATATAACACCAAGTGAATGCTTATCTTCACACAAAAATTTCTTTTGGAAAGAATGTACATTTCCTGTACATGCACAGATACACCCTGCACCATTAAATAAGCTTTTGCTGTTTGTATCACTGTGAGCTGATTCCATCTTCATATCTCACAAGGCAAGAGCAGACGTAACAACTTTGATTTGTGCTCACTTTTCAATTTTCAGCCCTTTATTACAAGGAAATTATGGTAATTATTTTGGTAATTTTTCAATCTCAGGTTTTCTGATATTCTACTGCATTCACTCTTTTCTAGGATTTTTATGTAATGAAAATGGAGGGCATATATTTTTTAATAAGGAAAAGAAATATGAACAATTTCCAAATCTGTGTGATTAAGAAAACCAGAGAGTTCCAAGGCTTTTTTTTTTTTTTTTTATTTTCCAATAGCTCAGACCCCTCCTGGTACCTCTGTGACTGAACTGAAAGGTCTGAAATTGCATTGTTACTGTTGGAAGTCTGAGAAATTACCTGAAAGACATTGTGGTCTGGTTTGAGCTAAAGCAGAGCATATTCTCCGACTTTTCAGCTAGGTCTCTTTCAAAACGTCAGCTGCTGAAGCTTACCAAGAGAGTTCTTTATATAGTGGCTGCCTCTAGAACCAATAAGCCTAATAACTATTATCACGAAGATAAGAGGGCATTGTTGTGTAGAGAGGTCACTGCTCACACCTATTCCTATGTAAATTAATGGCATCCCAGAACGGGTTGCAAGGGTCAAACCTGCTGGGAGGGGCAGACGAGACAGGTGACCCAAACCTGACCAACAAAGTCTTCCACGCCATACACTTCATACTCGGTATAAAAGCTTAGAGATCATGAAGGTCACACTTCCTCAATGGCTAATGTTCAGGGAGGATCTTGTCTTGTTTGCCTGTCTCTGATTCCAGTCAGTGTGTTCCAGAATCCAGTTCCTGAGTCCAGCTTGGGACCTTCCCCGCGCCTGCCCTGCAGCATCACTGCTGATGTAGTTATCTGTGAAGTCTGAATAGGTTTTGTAGACTTATTTTAATATATATATTTATTATTTTCTTATTAATATTATTATCTTCCTATTATTACTGTCTCATTAAAATTTTTATTTTTCAACACACAATCTCTCTTTCTCTCCTATTCTCTTCTCCCATTCCTGGAGGAAGGGGAGGAATTGGGCTAAAGCTGACCAGTTTAATTGTTGACCTGGTCAGGGTAGTGGGGTGCTACACTGGGACACAATGGAAAGCTTAAGATTGTAGTTCACCACCTGCACTGGAAAAGCAGAAAGACTATAGCTATTTCGCTTCCTACATTTTAAACATGGTATCATCTAATCTACCCATCTAATGATAGGTACGTAAGAAAAAATGTGGCCTTCTGTTACATGTCCTCTAGATCCTGATTCAAATCCCTTTTGTAGCCTGGACTTCTTGTATTGTCTGTGGTCACCTGCTTATTTCAGCACTCTATTCTCCAACTCTAAAACATTACCACAAACACTACAGATAGATAAAACTTATGCTTTCATACCTGAGTGTTGTGAAATATACATTATAATCACTTGTATTTTCAAAAGTGCCCAAAGCATATCCATTCTTCAAATAGTGAATAACAACAAATTAATATATTTTTTCAATATTTTGACAGATACGTGACTTATCTGTGAACTTCTCAATCTTCTAGAATATTTTTCAATTGTCAAACACTGGTCACTAAGATGTCGCCTGAAATACTCTATTTAGGATCTAACAGTGCAAATTGCTAGCATTGCCATTTAAAATATACTATCCAATATAAAAGAGAGGGGTTCAGTGGCGTAATTCTTCATGAACCTGAATATAGAGAAGCACATAATAGAGGCAGTAACTACCAGTTGTACATACATGCCAACTTTGTAAGGAGTGGAAATGTACATATATATGTCATTTATGAAACTGGGACCTCAAATAGAATAATGAACTCTTATTTCACATTTGATAAAGAAAAAATCTTCTTAAGAATTCACAGGACATTTGCTTAGATTATTTGTGTTTATTTTTTACCTATTATGCCTGTATTTATTCTAGTGATAAGGGGAACTGAAACTATCCTTGAGGTTTTTTAATATTAAAAAATCTCTGCAGTTGTATCTGGTGCCTTAATAAATTACATCAAGTCAAGGTGTAATGAGTAAAGTTGTTCATAAAGCTCAATACTGCATTACCTCATGTGCTTTCTCTTCAATGGAAAATAACATCTTCTATTCAGACTAAGATCCATAAATACTCTCATTGAAATAAATGGGACTACTTGTAGTAGAAGGTGATATTTAATGTAGAAAGATGAAAATCTCTCTGCAAGTTACTGAAAAAGAAGTTGTGGGTTGCGTGTGTGGATGCACATGCATCCCATTTCTCTGTAACTGTCAGAACACTTTTTGGCTAACTTTCTTCATACAGATTTAGAGTTTTTATATTATTTTGATGAATACTTAATGATACACGGGGAATGAAACTCTGGCCAAAACAGTACTGTACAATACCGATGTAGTATTCTACAGTCTTGCTGCACAGATCAGAATTTGTACAAATCCACTTGAGACAATACGGCAATCTGATAGATAAAACTTTATAGTGTTTTGCTTCCACAACATAATGTCTCAACACTAAACCTGTTTGAGTTGAAGGAGTGATTATGAGAAGAGGGGAGCATAGCAAATAAGTCATAGAGTTCGTATTTGGAGGGTTTTCCGTTTGCACGTAACTTGTAGGGAATAATGTTTTTTACAGATTATCTACATTAGGTTTTGCAGTAGGCAATAAATGCTGAAATCACTTTATTCCTATGATCTAAAGTGAATTTTACTGATCAGAGAAGCAGAAAAGTACTTGAAATGATTTTTCAGCTTTAAAGAGATTTCATTTAAAATTAAGTTTTGTTCTAATTCTCATCAACCCACTATTCAGTAAAATTTTGCTTTTCTTCAGTTTAAGGGAAGGATTAAAACAGCCTCTTCAGACTCACTGACACTCATCACATAAATTTACTGACCAAGCTGTGTGCTAAATGTATATAGTCCTTTTCATCCAAAATAAATAGCTAACTCTGATCATTTCTCACCTTTGTATGAACTCTATGAGGAAAAAAAATCTCACAACAATAAACACTGAAGTCTATGTTTTATAGCTCTTACTGGATGCTAGTCATAGCCAGCAGTATTCCCAAAGGAGAAATATCACTAGTTAATAATAGTAGTCTTAAGATAACGATAATAGATTTGCCATTTTTAGAATTTTTAGTAAGTAAAAATATTACACCACTGTCTTCTGGATTGTATTCCAAAAATGTGTGCTGATCATTGTCACAAAACACACTGAAGCATTTCCATCATTTACATCAGATGGAAAGTTTTCTTGTGCAAATTTGTATGTTTTCTGCAAGTTACTTTTTTCTTCTACTGGTAGAAGTAACATTTAATTAGTTAAGATGCAAGACTATTACATCCAAAGAAATAAATAAAGTTAATTTACAGGTTTCATTCATTTTGTCTGAACTCTGCTCAATTCCCCACTCATCTACAGCTTTACTTAGATTAGCAATATTTGTTTATTACAGGATAAGAAATTATAGGGACTGTGACTGACCTGAAAGCAGAAAAACAGTAAAAAGTCAAATCAAATTTGTCAGGAACTTCCCACAGATACTTTAGCAAGCCTAGAAAGAACTTATCTGAGGTTCCATATATAACTGAAGTGTTAAAAAACTGAAAAAGAAAAAAAGAAAAACAAACAAACAAAAAATGATACCACACATGCTTTTTACACATGCCCAGGACCAGGGTAACCTTACAAAAAAGGAGTGTCTTTTTTTTGCTATTTTTAAAGTTGCATATTCAAACAGTGCAGGCTTCCAATCTGGAAACACGTACAATACCCTAAGGCTGCCATAAGAATGTCATCAACTCCAAGCAGTATAGAGTTGAATCTGAAATTATCGCAATTTCCCTGAAATTATGGGAGCTGTATGTGCTTTCAGTCTCCCATGATCATGTTTAACAGTTAAACAGTTATACAAAGAACAAAGGTGAATATTTAACAGATAAATACAAAGACGTGGAGGAGTAAAATGCTGTTCATCAGTAGTATTGCCGTTAGAATAGTACAGCTAGCATTTAATTTTCCAAAATAATAACTTCAAACTTTCATAATGCGCCTTCTGTGTGTCTAGTAAATCATTTAGTGGGTGCCTTCAGAAAATTGACCTGTTCCACGTAAACACTGGAGGTTTTTTTTCCTTAAATGTGGCTTCCCAAAGGAATGCAGAAATTTCAGAGTTTGCTGGCTTCGGTGAGAGTCAAATGATTTGAGATCTCTTTAGCTAACTGTATTGGTGAGATGGGTTAGGACATGTATTGTTCCATCATCTTGCTTTGAAGTCTTATATAGATCTCAACACTGATAGGTGGAAAATATGTATACAAGGAGGAGAGATCTGTGCTTATGAACTAGATTGGCTGTATTGATATTAGGAAGTCTGATAACCAATCGTCAAATGTCTAGGACAAAATAGGAAAGCACAGAAGTACTTCCATCTCTTTCTTCTCTCCATATAACCATTCCTATCACTGTAAAATGGTGAAAAGAATTTCTAAATGCTCAGTTCATCTTAGCCTGAAGTCAAATAGCAGCAGGTTTCTAGACAACTCTACATCCCCGATCATCTCTGCCTTGGAAGAAGATGTCCAACCTCATCATTTTGATAACAGTTATCTTCTAGCAGCTCATTTTTGTCCGACATTAAGAGTAAAGCCTGAGGTCTTCCACAATGGTCTCATGGTATAAGTCAGAAGACTGCCTATTAGAGGCTCAGGGAAGTTCCCTCTCTCCTGCACCCTCAGAGCTGCCTCCTCAGTACTGTGGAACATTTCTAGTAGCCAGTCTTGTTCTTCCCACCACGTGCCAACATCACACTAAATTCCCAGCATTCTGAATGACCAGTTGAGCTAGTCACAATGACATAAAAATAACATCACTTGAGTTTTCATAAATAGTAACTGCCACAATTAATTATATTAAATGAATTCATAATGTCAGTACAAATTTTACTTACTTTGTGGTCTTTTTCCTTGACTCAGACTGTGATCTGTGAACTGCCAAATAACAGGAAAAATGGGAAGCAAAAACTAATCAAGTCTTTAAAATTAATCCAGCGCATTGTGAATGTTGTTTGTATCATTTTAGCTAAATTGTAATTTTCATGCAATCTGTGGTAAGTCTCAGTACAGAAATAAATGATCATTGTGGGTCACTGTTTGAACACAATTTTCAAATTAATTCCACAGTATCAGTGAGATACATGATACCTGGAACTACTCTTGTGTGATAAGCTTCGCTTTTATGATACTCTTAGGTGGCTAAAAAAAATCTCCTTAGATTTTGATAGTCTTTATAAACCTGGCTGATTGACATGTGCACACTACAGAATACTGTTGCCACTTTTTGTGTCTGTATTATCTTTTTTGAATGACTACTGAGAGAACAAAACAAATTAAAAACTGGACAATATCTACAAAAATGCCTATTAAAAAGTTATTTCTTTATCTGATTAAACCTCTTTGAACAAGTGATCAAATTCTAGATTGTTGTATGCAGTGAAAACATAGCTTGCTCACTTTTCAAAAGAGTGCATTCAGCTAAATATAGAGCTCAGCTTTTAGACTGTCTCTCTTATAGATTTCTGTGCTTGATGGTGAGAATTTCAGGGCAATATTGATAAGTGACCAGTGAGTGCCCTTAGCTGCTTTTGAATTTGGTGTGCAGGTGTCCAGAGTCAGGGAATGTTGTGTATTAACAGGTGCTGTCATGTAAGGAATAAATATAACCACAGTTTTCCATTTGCAACTCAGCTTGTTTTTCCCATCTGTATTTGTTTCAGATTTGGTTTGGTAACACTGTTTTTATCTGTGCTGCAGTTTCCTCTAGTCACAAGGGGAAGAGAAAACAAAGTGAGAAAAATATAAAACCTCTAGAACATTTTTGGCTTTTTAGAACAATAAAAGACTGAGGCTATTTTATAATGTTTACTCCTTATTAAATATTTTAACAATCACTATACTTTGAAGGAGCTCTTAACTTACAGCTACTTGAAGTACGGTAAGTGCTATTAACTTTAACATCATAAAATGCTAAAAGGTAAACTCTCTTATTTGCAAAAAGCCAGAGTGGTTTGACTCAGGGTATAGAATTTAGGAGGCAGGGCAGGATCTCCCTGGCAGAGCTAATCCATAGCGAGGACTGCTATTCAAACCTTGTAATTTCCCCTGTCAGGCGCATGGTCCTTGTGCTACCTGTTAGATATGCAGCTACCAATGGCTATAGCTAGCAGGAGATTTGTAAGACCCAGGCAGAGGGTAGGCAAAGTTTTCTTATTTTTCCTAACTCAGTAGATAACTTGCACTGATCTTCAACTTAAAGCTTTCCTTCCCCATCTACCATAGCTTGATGCTCAGCAAGTCAAGCATAAGGATGTCATACTTAGCAGCGTGCTTTCCACCACAGAACTACAGCGCTAACAGATACCTCTGTCAGTGGAGGCAGGATTTGTCCCTCAAGAGATACTTCTTAGTAAATAATAATATTGCTGTTTGTATCTGTGAGTACAAACAATGATTTTTTGTATCTTAATGACTGTTTCTGTTTTACTGCTACTTCCCACCATGAAGTTGACTGCTAACATAATTAGCAGATGATTGCACGGGGGAGGTTGAAATCCTTAGCAGCTGTTTAAGGCATTCTATACTGAATCTCCTAGGCTGCAGAACCTGTAGAGGTTTTGAACACCATTCTCTGCAGCAGCACAGAGATTGTGGGAGCAGGAAGGACTTAACTTGCTCATTTACTACAAAAAAACATGAAGACTCCACTTTTGAAGCATTTAGTGGATTAGTATGAGTATTTGGGCATACTCTGCACGTATCAGAATTCAGTACAACAGATCACCTTTAAATGCCAAGTCTAGAAACTGTGTAGCGCTGAAGTGGTTGGCAGGTTTACTTTACAATAAAATTATTTTGAAGCTTCAAACATTTCTGATGCTCCAAGTTGTCTACTTCACTGTTACAGGATAAAAGGGACACAATATCAATCAATATTACCTTTTGTTCTAGAAGAGTCATTCTGAGAGTAATGCACAGTGCTGCACTGAAGTTTACTGTTACAAAATAAATAATCATAATAATTGGCTGTGATAGAATAATAATCATAAAATTAAGAGAGAAATCATTTGGGAAAGAATTGCTTCAGTTCCCCATGGAGTATTACAGTGTCTGCCAGACATAAAGTAGCATGTATCAAGTTCTAGATGGAAAAATAAGAGCTTTAGAATAATAAGTGTATAATTAAATAATAATTGAAGTACCAAGCACATTTACAAACTGTGCATCATGTAGTCCCAGAGGAGGAAAATTACTTGATCTGCGGGAGTTTTTAAGCTCAGACACTTCAACCCTTTCTGCAACTAGAAAACTGTTGCTGGGGCATACACCAAAGTCTTCCTTAGATACAGTTATAACAGCACTGAAGTGTTGCTCCTTACTTTTCACATCCTCTAACTCTAATGAGTGCTGGTTTAAGTAGAATACAGAAACAATACAATTTTGCTTCCATTGTTGTTGCAAGAATGATGCGAAGATATAAATTAGCATGAGGCTGACAGAACTGCCTTATACAAAGCATTACTTCCACACAAGTAAACTGATGCCCTCTTTTACCTATAATAGAGGCCCAATCCTAAGCCAAATTTAGAAGGAAGGTAAGTACAGAGGAATACTACTAGTTTACTTATGTGGGACTGTACTTCTAAACTTGCCATGGAAGTGTAAACTTCAGCCTCTCAGTGTCGCCAATGCACCGGTTTTACAAATGCTAGTATTTTCCTTTAATGTTTCTTTAATTTAGGTGGTTTTGGACATGGATAAAGGGATTGGCCTGTGCATGCAGCCTTTTTTTTCAGGGTTTAGGGCAACTCAAACTTTCCAGCTACTACTATGCAGAGTCCCACCAGAGATATGTAAACACTTGCTCTCTTAGTAAGACTGTTAAGATCTTGAGCAGTTTTAATTAAAATCAAGCTTTAAAAACAGAATTTAGGATTCTAAATCACTTTGTTTTGAAAATCTACTTACAAGGGCAAATCAAGATAAATTTGACAATATTTGCTTAACTCCTCTTATTACTTAGCTCCTGTTAAATGGAAGATCTCATCAAAGTTAACACGTTTTCTAAAAAGAGAAGGCCAAATTGACTGAAGTGTTTCTTGAAAGGAAGAGGAGGATTATTTTGAAGAAGCCATAATAGAATTTTCTTTTAAGGAAATTACAATAGAATTTTTGTGCAAGTTGAATCTAGACTCAGATATTTTAAATCACTTGATTCAGAAATGTGTGGGCTTTTTATCCCTTTTTAGTTTAACAACCTCAGGCGATTTCCAAAAGGAAAGGCAAAGGGAGGGCTTTACTTACTAATTCACACTGTGACAAATGACTGTTAAAGTGCCTTCTGAGATTTACAGTAGGGAGTTGCTCCTTGAAAGTCACCAGTCAACATGACAGCCAGCAGTATACAATTGTCCAAGTGATTTGTGGAGGTGTTCTTTATTATATGCATGTCTTTCCTTTCCAGATAGGTGGCAATGTTCATTTATGCAGTAAGCACATCAGAAGGGAAAGCCGATTTTAATATAATCTTTTAAGTATTCAATGTAAGAAAAGTTTTTGCCCAAAGGTAAAATTTAGCTCTATAGTTTCATCATGAAAGCATATACTGTAGCAGAATGACTCAAATTTTCATCTCAATAAAGAAGTAGGATTTGAAATGTATTTCTGGTACCAGTCAATGTGTCTTGTTACACATACAAAAAAAGAAAAAAAATTACAGATTGGAAAATGTAAATCTTTGTTCCATAACTGTGTATTTGTAAACACTTTTGCAACAGCATTAGAAAAGTTATGGAATCTGATGCTTTGAGGGTAGGGGTTGCAAAATGTATTTGGGTCCTATGTTCATTTTTTGTTCTTTCCATTCCATTTGTTATATTTGATTTTGAAGTGGTATAATAATAGTGATTTTTTTTTCTACAATGAAATACTAGTATAAATTAGGTATTTATGATTGTCAGATGACTTGTTCACATGACAGACATTGATTCAGCAATTCAATGCTGGAATGTATACTTCCTGTTCTCTTAATTAATATTGCTAGAAACTGCATTGATAAAATTTACATTGGTGTACAAGGTCCAAAGAAAGCCCACCATACTGCATAAACTCACCTAAACACAGAGCGACTTAGAGTGCATAACGAGTTTAAAACAAAAAATACGATATACATTTTTATTAAGTTAATATTAATCTCACTCTGCATATTTTAAAAACAGTGATATGTTGTTTTCTCTTCTTCTTTCACTAAAATGTTGTGGGAAAAGAATTATTCCAGTAAGCCAAAGTTCTAAGCCAAAGCAAGTATTTTTTTTACCTTTTTTTAAAGACTTTGGAACAAAACAAACTTATTGGCTATGTAAAAGGGCTACAGTGCATATTTCAGGAAGGAAGGCATCAAGCATAAGCAGGTCTGTGCTTTACAAATGGATCTCTCTGCAACACGGTCCACCATTTATGCATCATCTGAATGTGTGACTGCACAGGAAACACACAGGAGACCAGAAAGAAAGGAACTAGCAGCACAAATGGGAGAAACAGAATGTAATGTTGAAGTGTAGAGGTTACCTTTACAATAAAATGACTGACTCTCTGGATACATCTTTAAGTAAGCTAAACTTGCCTGGGTATATTCCAAGATACTAACATTAAACGGCACGAAACATCTACATATGTATCAGAAAACTCTTTCAGTTTCCCAAAGTGGGTGACTCCCTGCAGCTTGCCTTATCTGAGTGTTTCCTTGGATGCTTGAACTGCCAAATCATTCCTGGGCACAGCAGTGTTCAAGACTCTTCTGGTTTGAGTTAAGAGTAGAATCAGTTTTCAAACTTCAGCTTAGTCTCATCTAAGTAACTTCATTTTCTGAAAGTTAACTGCATGTTTTTCAGACAGTGTTCCTCTCTAGAAGTGATAACATAGAGCACTGGTATGCAGAAAGGCCAATGCTTATACTTATTCCTACAGTAACCAAGGCCATCCTTTGAAAATGTACCCCTTAAAACCAAAAACTGGTTTTAACATCCAATTTTTTTCAGGAAAAATCACTCAGCAAATTCGAGAATGTTAATAAATTATTCAAAATAGTTTATTTACTGAACAAATGCATTTGCCAAAGATTAACCATGTTGTTCTGCACACAGCAACTTCTTTTATGAAAAATAATATAAGATTCAATTTGATGGTTTGCGGAGTATTGCAGTCCAGAACCCATCTGTTACAGAAGCCAGCTGCAAAGTTGATTAGGAATCTAAGATATGCAAGTAGGATTATTTTTCTGGAAGAGAAATGCAAAAGAAGTGAGATGGGTGTTACTGTTTCAGAGACGTATAAGTAAGAAATTGACCATTATCTAGACTTCAAAAAAAAGAAGCCTGAATGAAGGTCAGCCATAAGAGAAGTCCTCAAGAAAAAACGAAGGCTAGAAATCTGTATCCAAAATGGTACAGGTCAAAGAACAGAATTCCTGAATCACAGTCCTATTACATTTAGCTAGGCATTTTAGCATGTGCGCATTTTATAAATGAACAGGATCATTTAAAAGAAATAGCTTATCAGACTCTCCTAATGAAACATAACCAGCAAAGTTTCAAAATTAGGTACAATGCTTATGTCAGAAATATATATTTCAGCAAAAAAAGATCTACACCATTTCAGTCATATTTATTATTAAACACTACCATAGGACTTACTGGCAGATTACGCTATTAAAACTGTGATTTGATGACACAAAATTCTGAGTGGTTTGGAGAATCAACAAACATCTGAAAACACAGAGACGGAACATATGCCTCTCACCCAGCAAAAAGTGAGCATCTTTCCAGAAAGGCCAGGATAGAAGGAGAAAAGGGAGAACTCAAGGATGACCCGACTGGGAAGATAAAAAGCAGAATGGTACTGAGACAGAAGACACAGAGTTCAGCTGGTAACAGATCTGAAGTTCACAGTCCACACAGACGGAAAACCCTTGATACAAATCAGACTGCCACAGTTGAATGCAAGTGGAAGTAAGATGTTGCAGTGAACTGGAAACATGCAGAAAATTATTTCCAGCATCTCAGCCAAGGGCAAATAACCTCCTAAAATTAAATATCTTCATCATTTGCCACTGTGTAGCCATTCTATAAAGCTACTTCAACTGCATTTTAGTGCAGCTATGCCATTCATAGTTAATATCCATTCAACTGAAGGGGGCACAAGTTTTGGCAATATCTGTATTGTGCACTAATTAGAATTGAATACAAAACGTGCTTCACCAAAATGAAACTTGGAACACTGATGTAAGGGTGCAAAGAAAAGACAAAAAGCAAACCATTAAAAACAAAATATGCCAGTGTAACACTAATAATTACTAACTAACAAGCAATTGATTTCATATTCCCATAGTCTTTCTGTGAGAAGTCTTTCTCATTAAATATTTCCTGAAAGTATGCCTAATATTCTAAATAATCCATTTGACACTATTTCTATGCAGAATATGTATGCTTTTTCTACAATGGATATCAGCAAAATACTAGCAACATGGAATTGGATTAATATTAATATTTCAGTATTAAAAGTGATAGAAGCTAGACAGGACAGGACCCTATTGTAAGGTGGACAAAGAAAAGACAACAATTAAGATTTTTTAGGAATGGACTTTGTTCAGTTAATGGAAAGCTAGTATCAAAAAGGACTGCTATGGTAACTTGCAGAGCTGGAGGAGAGATTGCTGCTATCACAGCCTCCAGTCAAGCACAATCTGGACTGCATTGTGGGGAAACAACTGTACAGCCTTCCTGCCACAGTACAGCTGTATCCAGCCTCAGCACAGGACAATACATGAAGATCTAAAAACCCATTTTCACTAACAATTTTCAGTCCTGAGTTCATATTTTATATTTCAGATATGCCAGAGATCTTTCTTGTAACACTTGTATGAATATGAACAAAATAATTAGAAGTATTCAATTCCCACAAGTCCTTTGCTACAATTTTCGAAAAATGATCATACTCTGTAATACTGTTATAATTCTGCTATCAATATTTCTTTAAGGATTATTTATTTTCATTTTGTTAAGTGCATCTTGACTTGAAATAGACATTTCTATAGCTAAATGGCTGCTACAGGTTGTGCAGCTGCTTTTACACTGTTTCCTATTTGCAACCAGATCATGCTTCTTTCATAGAAGGTAACATTACAAAGTTCAAGTCAAACAACTGGTATCAGGGAAGTGTTTGATAGGAGATTAAACTAGAGCTGGCAAAAGTATTGTCACATAGTGTCTACAAAGGTGTATAGGGAATATTTTGTTTATTTTAGCCATCAAAACCCTAGCTAATTAAATCAAGTTGATAAAATCAAAAAGGTTGTGGATTTTTTTCCTATTCCAGTAGAAAATAAAATGTAGGTATAACATGCTAAGAGCTACATTTTCTAAAAATCTCAAAGAATACTGTGATCAGAATTTATGAATACAGAATATAATTACAATCTATTTTTTAAAATTATAAACCCATATTTTGATAAACATACTCCTTAACTCTCCATTCTGCAGTTGCAATGCTGTCATTCCTAACCAACAGTATTCATTTTTTATGACTATCTTAAGATGTCGTTCACTATTTCATAACTGTCTGTCTGAATAAACATCATTTGTTTGATTGCTTCAATGTATAGAATATTCTTCTAAACAAAGGTAATAATTAGTTACATAGCTGCATGATCTTGTGATTACCAACCAATGAGAATCCATCCTTCTTCAGGAAAGTAGCTAAAATCCGAACAACATAGACCAACATTAAAATCAAAGTTTCTGACTGCTGAGTTAAAGACTTATTTTGACAATGTAAATATCTATTGGGTTGAAATCTATCCAATGCGCCATTATATATTACAAAATGATTTTGATTTTGACCACAATAAGTTGTTACTACAAAGAGAGCATCACACATCATTGTGCAAGATGGGATCATGTAAGAGCCTATTGACACACTAAGTTGTATGGTCAAACAGTGGCATGACTCGATGTTCCCGCGTATGATTCATTTAGCATTTTGAAATTAAAAACACATTCCCGGTGGATTTGGTTTTTTTAATAGATGGGTGCTTTTCCTCTTTTAAAGACATTATTTGACTTGAGACTAGGACAAGGGGAAATGGCTCTAAACTGGAAGGGGGAAGATTTAAATTGCATATTAGGAAGAAATTCCTTACGCTGAGGGTGGTGAGACACCGGCATAGGTTGCCCAGGGAAGTTGTGGATGCCCCCTCCCTGCAAGTGTTCAAGGCCAGGTTGGACGGGGTCTTGAGCAGCCTGGTCTGGTGGGAGGTGTCCCTGCCCGTGGCACAGGGGTTGGAACTGGACGGGCTTTGAAGTCCCTTCCAACCCAAGCCATTCCATGATTCTATGCTTCTATGATTCTATCAGTTCGTAACTAAAGATGCTGGCAGTCCTTGAAATAATCCATAAAGGAATAAATTAATGGCAGTTACATGCAAGCCTAGGACCCTAGCATGAAAAGAAACTGCATGTAAAGAAGCACGTGTGCTGGACAGCACGAACCCCCAGCGACCCCAGCAGCTGAGCCTTTCGGCAAGCAGTAACGCGTGTTTGGGGTCTCCCATCGGAGCCGTTTTCGCACAGGCGCTGCTCCCACCGCGGCGGCAGGGAGGGATGCGGGATGTCCAGTGCCTCGGGGCACGACCCGCCGGCCCCGACTCGCCTCCGGGTCACCGCAGCGCCGCGGCCGCCGTCGCATCCCTTTCCAGTGAAAGTTTTTCACCGGGGCTGGGCTGCGGCGGGCGGTGCGTGCATGCACAGCGCGCTCCGCCGCCCGCCGAGCATCCCCCGCTCCGCGCCGAGCTGTCACCGCGCCCCCGCTACCCGCTCACCTGTCGTCGCTCTGCCAGCCCTGGTCGCCCAGCAGCAAGTCCCGAAAGCGGTACCGCGGGGGAAGCGGGGGCACCTCGCTGTCCAGGTCCACCATCCTGCCCGGAGGAGGGGAGCTCCCGCCGCCGCTCCCCTGCCGAGGGGCTGTCACCCCCGCACCCCGTTTCGGTTTGAAAGCCCGGCGAGGCAGGAGGTCAGGAGGTGCCGGGGTCGGGTCGCTGAGCGGGCTGCGCCCCAGGCGAGCGCCGAGCGGCAGCGCCGGCCCCTGCTCGCGCCCGGCGGCGCGCTTGGCGGCTGGCGGACCGCGGGCTGGCACTTCCCGCCTCCCGCCGCGGGGGGGCGCCGCGCGCGTGGTCCAGGGGCGGGGGAGGCTGACAACAAAGGGGCGCGCGAGGGTCCTTTGGGAGCCGGCGGGGTGGGCGCTTCTCCACGCGCTGCAGCGACGGCGCCGGAGCCGTTGACCGCCCGCGGGGGCGGTGGCGGTAGCGGTAGCGCGCGGGGCGGGGGCGAGCCCTGAGCTCCCCGGCTCCCGCCACGCCTCGGCTCGGGGATGCAGCGCAGCGCCCTCCCTGGGGGGGGGACTCAGCGGGGCGGGGAGGGAACCGTAGAGTAGAATCACAGAATGGTTTGGGCTGTAAGGGACCTCAAAACCCATCCAGTTCCACCCCCCTTGCCATGGGCACGGACACCTCCCACCATACCAGGCTGCTCAAGACCCCATCCAGCCTGGCCTTGGACACTTCCAGGGAGAGGGCATCCACAGCTTCCCTGGGCAACCTGTGCCAGTGTCTCACCACCCTCAGCGTGAGGAATTTCTTCCTAATATCTAATCTAAATCTTCCCCCTTCCAATTTAGAGCCCTTTTCCCTCATGCTATTACTCCTTGCCCTTGTAAAAAGTCCCTCCCCAGCTTTCCTGTAGCCCCTTCAGGTACTGGAAAGCTGCTCTAAGTTCTCCCCGTAGCCTTCTGTTCTGCAGGCTTAACAAGCTCAGCTCTTTCAGCCTGTCCTTATAGCAGAGGTGCTTCAGCCCTTTGATCATCATCGTAGCCCTCCTCTGACCCTTTCTAACAGTTTCATATCCTTCTTATGTTTACGATTCCCGAACTGGATGCAATACTCTGCTGCAGGCATGCAGAGAGCAAACAGCTGGAGGAGCCACCTCACCCCTGAGCACCCTCTGCTGGGGGCCTTCCTGGGGCTCCTGCCTTCCACAGCCACAACCTCCTCTTGTACCACTGGGAGCTTCGTCAGAAGTACTTTTTTGTAGTCTCTGACATTAGAAAAATGGGGTGTTTTTTCTTGGCACACTTCTGCACAGTCCCTGTGTAGGTCATCTGAGGATGCTTGAGTCTTTCATAACTTTGTCTATTGGCCCCTCACTACAAAAAAGACATTGAGGTGCTGGAGCTTGTCCAGAGAAGGGCAATGGAGTTGATGAGGGGTGTGGAGATCAAGTCTTATGAGGAGCAGCTGAGGGAACTGGGATTGTTTAGCCTAGAGAAAAGCAGGCTGAGGGGAGGCCTTACCACTATCTACAACTGCCTGAAAGGAGTTTGTAATGAGGTGGGTATTGGTCTCTTTTCCCAAGTAACAGGCGATAGGACAAGAGGAATTGGCCTCAAGTTCCACCAGAGGAGGTTCAGATTAGACAACAGAAAAAATTTCTTCACCGAAAGGGTTATTGGGCACTGGCAGAGGCTGCCCAGGAAGGTGGCTGAGTCACCATCCCTGAAGGTATTTAATGGACAGGTAGGTGAGGTGCTCAGGCATATGGTTTAGTAGTGGACAGGTATGGTTGAACTCAGTGATCTCAAAGGTCTTTTCCAACCAAGTGATTCTATGATTCATCTTTACTCAGTCAGGCATGGTTAGCAATGTATGTCTGATCCTGTTTTGTGCCAGGAGTGGTGGCACAGACCCTATAAAAATGCAGAGAAGTGGAATGCCTGAAGTTGGGATACACTCTAGACTGAAGTATTTTAGTTTCTTATGTGACTGATGAAGTACATATTACCAATATGATGATTTGATTTAACTGTCACCAAATGGAAATAGCAGATAATATTTTTTAGACTTGCTCCTAAAGATCCACTGTAATCTAGAGTGTTGTCCTTAGCATCTGATGCCCCAGTTCAGGCAAACATAAATATTACTACAATTTCACAGTCTGTCATAATTTGCCTTCCTAGATTAGGTCTTCGCCTAAACTATTCAGTTGTAGCTTTCCTTTCCTAGAGTGAAGTTGTGTACAGACTTAACACTGGTGCAGTATTTAGATTTTGCTGGAATAGGGGCTGAGCGATAAACACAAAGTTATTTCCTAAATGTGGTTTACATACCACATATTTCATTATGTGCATGCATTCATACTGTGTATTGAAGAGTGACCCTCCTATTTTCCATTCAGTTGAATTTCTGTGCAGAAAGTAAACTAGTTAAAAGCTGATATGGCGCATACAGTATCAGCTTAAGTATGGCAGCCTGGTGTGTACCACATAAGTGTGTGCTCTGCTGAGAATCCAGCTCTGTGGTTCGTGCTGTGATGGAAAGCTTTCTACAGGTAACCAACAGGTAGTCCAATTCAGCACTCAAATTCTTTCTGCTATTGTTACAGAGAATGCAACTTCCCTTCCTTTTTCAGTGCAGAGTTCTTAGGCATAGCTTCTGTGGTTGCTGTTTCTTTGGAGAAAGCAGTATTATATCCCCGGTCCTGTAACATGCTGGAGTCACCAGGGTAAGATGCTTACCCTTTTTCACAGCTTGCTGCATTCAGTGTTTATGAGAGTGTGCTTCTCAGAAAGGCTAGTTAGTTGAAGCAACATAGATGCACATATGTAGCAAGAGTTCAAAGGTAACTCACTCTTTGCTTTGGCTGGTACGGGAAATAAAATAAAATAGTGAATTACCCCACTGTCATGTTCTTGCCAGTTTTACCATGCTGTGTTCTGAGGTCGGAGCTCCCTGGAAGGCTGATTGAAATAAAAACATCCAGGATCTTTCTTCTTAAGAATATTTGTCATGCACAGCCTATTCTTTCTTTCTCAGCTGCTTCAGTTGGACATGCTGTCTCTTCTAAGAAAACATCGCTTCCTCTCTCTGCCTGGGCATCTTTTCATTTTGCCAAAACCAGAGGTGGAGTGGAACCTGTATATTATAACAGTTTGTTATAGAAGTAAAGTAGTTAATCTAACTGTAATCCTTTTCTGAAGTCTTTGAATCATAGAACAGTTGCAAAATTAGTGGTGTTTCTACTGTATCTTCTAGCAGTCTCATTTTTTCAAACTTAATTGGTGAATTTAACATTTATTTTTGTACTTGAGGGGTTAAGTAACAATAGAAGCTTTTGCGCTTTTTCTACCATGGAAATGCATTTCAGAATGGTAATAGCTGACTGGTAAACTAGCAACCAAGTAAAGAGTTGAGCAGAGCTAATGGAAAGCAAACTCATAACTGAGACTATAGACCTGCAATTTATACAGAAGCTTAATTTTGTGTTCCTAAGTAACATAAACTCTTTGCAATATAAAATTAAACGTGTTTTTTCTTGTCTGACCTGGTCACTCTGAAAAGCTCTTGAGTATATAAAATTGGACAGAGATGGGATTTTAGTTATCTTAATCTAATATTTTGATCAAAACACCTGGGAAATGAATGTCTTCAAGCTGAGGAGACACTGTATCTTTCTCTTTTAGACAGATACTGTTATATATGAACTATTATATTGGGTCACTATGCTCAAGCTAGCATTCCGTCTTCTGTGTTTGTGTGTTAAAGAAAAGCTGTGAGCCGCACAGTTCTTTCAATGAACAAATATAGGTTTGTACTCTTGGGATGATTCTGGTCCTAAGAAGTGTCAGAAGCATCTGTGGCCCTGACTTGGGGACTGAAAATAGACTTTAATGAATCCCTTTTTTTTCTTTTTAACTGGCTAGATACAGGTGGGTAACTTTCCAAGTACTTAGCTCTGAAGCTTGTGAGAGAGAGGAGGGTTTAAGAACTGTGTTACTGAGTTTATTGCTGGTGATCATATGTGAATCTTGGATCATATTGAGGTACAGAAAGAACAAAAAAAGGTATTTATGTTTCTTTTTTAGCTTACTTACATTTTTGATGGCACTTAGGTAAAACAGCTTGCTTATTGCAAATGGACTCTGAACAGTTGTAGTGTATATAGAGGTACACATAGGTTATTAATACTGTTCTTAACTGAATATATTCTTGCCTTCTATCTAAATCTGAATTATACATTCTACTGTAATAAAGTAAATCAGATTATTGGGGGTTTTTTTATATTTTCCCCAAAAAGCATTTGAGTTTTTCTTTATTAATCAGTTTAATTATTGAAACTCACTGGGACATTCTTTACTTTTGGTATCAATACCTAAAATTATTCAGGTAAATAAAGCCAAACCTGAGTGCAAGGAGTTGAGAGAAGAATCTTGTCTATGATAAACTGGTGAACTTCAGCCTCCTGAAATGTTGATTGTCCTCTGCCTTGTGGTGCTGAAATAGTCCTGCCAGATATAGTTCCTACTCCTGTTCCCTCCAGTGCTTTTCAGTTGTATACCATGACTCAGAGAGTTGTCTTCCCCAGCTGATAAGCTTATCATCCTAAGTATTGTTTTTATTCTCCTAAATAATAATATGAGATTGCGATTGGGGTAAGAACGAACACTGGTAAAGATAAGCTTTTAAAACAAAAGATGAAGAAGGATGAGGCATTTATGAAGCAAATGCACACTAAGTCCTTTTAAACAGTTCTGTAATGTGAGCAACTTGTACTTATTGTCCTTTCAAGGAATATCATCTAATATTGCTTGAATCAGATTCAGTTAAATCACTAAGCACACATACACAAGTCACTTAGGGTAAGGAACAGTCTAGGCTGCAGTGAAAAATGGTAAGTGAAAATGCTGTCTTTGCAAAGTTTATATGCTTCCTTCTATTTTTCTATTGGTGCTAAAGGGTTAGGCAGGCTGAAAAACTGATCGACTGAAAAATAAATTAATAAATTTATTTTGAGGCTTTTTCCCAGGTGCTCACTTTTTAGGTTTTTCCCCTCCTCCTCTCCACCCGCATCCTCCCCACCCCCATAAATAAGAAGTGTCTGGATGTTTATGTCACTATCGAGAACTCCTGGAACACTCACATTTCTGCAAGTTGATCAGTTCTCACTTGTATGTGCTTGTGTGATTTTGGGTTTAAGACTAGAGCTTGGGACTAGAGTACTGACAGCATTGGAAGGCATAAGTCAGTTCTGCAGTTTTGCCAGCTGAGTAGAATTTAGGGACTCAGCATTCACAGTATCCAAAATTTATTTGGGGTTTATATTAGTAAACTGTACTTAAGCAGTATTTGATCTACTTTAGCTGCAATTTCTCTTCCAAAATAGTCTGCAAGGTGGAGTTTTCTGTAGAATCTCAAATCCAAAGTACAGGACATAGATGCCTTGTAAGACTAAAGTTAGGCACGCTGGACTGAGAGCTACAGCATCCTGCAAACTGAATGAATCTAAGAGGCTAAATCAAACCAATCACAAAAATTTTCTTACCACAATATGAAACTATTATTTAGTGATGTGAAGTATATGATTAAAAACTACATTTTTGTGAAATAGTTAACTCAGAATGCCTTAATGGATTTAAGCATTTAAGCCTATTGACTGCAATTTTGACTTTCTAATATATATATCTGAAGAGCATATATGTCTAAAAAGCATATATATCTAGAAAGCATTTGTGTCACCTCAGTATATTAATAATACTTAGTAATGGAGATATGTGGTTCAGGCCAGGATACCTAAGTGGGTTTCTATTGAGTTGCAAGAGGGTAAGATGACCTTTAAGTCACATGGCCTTCCATTTTATCTTTACCAAATACTCGAGCTTCTGGAAGTTCATGGAAAGCAAAGGGATGTTGCTGAGTAGTGCAACTTTTATAGGGTCCGCATATTTTGAGACTGTAATTTTAGATCATCTTTGCATCCACAATAACTAGTTCTTGCACATATATTTCATATAACCTAACATACGTTTCTTCATATACCTGTCATTTTGTGTGTCAGTTACCGCTTGGGTAAGGGCTGGCTTTTTTACCTTCCCCAGTTTGTGACCACAACACTTTATCTATTAGATCAAAGATCAACTGCTTATATCCATTTCAATTTCAAGGACTGTTTGGATTTTTCCTTATTCTTTTGTGTCATCTCCTATTCAGATAATTACTTCTGTCTTACATCTTTCCCTAATACTCCTTGTTCCCACTCATTTTAAATTGAAAGCGTCATCATTTTCTTACTTCTCTCTTACTGCAAAAGAAGTGCCACTGCAATGCCACTCTTCTCTTTCACATCCTTGTCTCAAAAAGAACATGCTAGTGAATTAGGTCAACAAAAGCGTATCTTTTTGTCCCTTTATTTGTTTGTTACTTTAAATGTACATTTGTTAATGCTTACTAGATTCTTGGCTGTTAGGGATGAAGCCCATTTTTGGTTCATTCTGAATCTTACAGTACAGACTGAGGACAAGGGGAATCTGAATACTACCATAGCATAAATAGTAATAAAGTTTTCCAGTATGTTTCTGCAGAAATAAATGCTTATGTCACCTCTTTGCTAGGTAGCTGGGTTGTGTGTTGGGATAGTAACAGCAATAGGAATAGCTGATGGTACTTGTAACTGTCTTTTATGAAAGCACATCCATAAGGGGAATACTACTGATGCATAATAAAACTTTAAGAAAACCGGTAAACATAAATTTCTACAAGTAATAGCATGAGCTTCAAACTGTTCCATGTGTTTTTCCCAAAGGAAGGATTTCTTTCTGAACAAATCTTGCTATTCTTACATACCTTTAATTTTTTTAATGATCCTATATATTTTTTATTGGGTTTTTTGCATTTTGATTTAATCTTTCTCTTCATTTTACTGTCATATCCACCTTCCAGAGCACAATGCTGCAATGTTTGGAATTATTTCACTTCAGGGAAAATTTGTTCTTGGAGTCCTCCTATCTTTCCACTTGGTGCATATTTTCTAAATGGCTATGCAGTAGGAGACTGTTCCGCTGGCACAAAAGGTTTGATAGTGGTTCAGAAACAGTAATATACTGCCCAGAGTGAGAACAGAGTTCATTGTAACACTGCAGAGCTAGGGCGGAAGGAGGAATGTGAGGAATTTCCAATTTGATAATTCCTCTGAAAGGATTGAAAAAAAAAAAATTGGAGGCGGTCTTGGGTTTTTTGTTGTCTCTAAACTGAGATCTTGGTAGGTAGAAGACATGCTTTCCACAGCCCAGTGAGTAAGACTCTGTACTGCAAGCATGATCCTTACAAGGTTGTTTCAGACACCGGACACACAATATGATCTGATCTTCGTATTCTTACATCCTAAACTATCATAGCACACATCCAAAAAGGAACAGCATCCGTTTTAGGGCTGCACATGGTCCTGGTGCACCACAGTCCTCTTATATCTGTGGTGACCTCAAAAAAACCTGTGAGAACAAAAGGAACAGCAGTGCTGCAGCAGGGGTGGAAGAGCTGGTGAGAAATGGTGATAACCTCTGAATTGCCTTTCAGTAAATCTCCACTTGGCTGTGAGTGGGTGGACTTCGTTTAGCAGAAGTACTGACAGCTGCTTTTATATAGGAGAGAATCCTTTTTCGCAAAGAACACCTGAATTACTTGAAAAAGTAATTTTCACTTCACTTTTGAGTACAGAGCACCAAAGCAGGAGAACAAGATGGTACTTAAACAAGAGTAATCAAAAGTGTGGTACAAAATGCTTTTGGAATTGGACATGATATGTCTCCTGTCATTGTTGCAAAATTTGCGATAGAAGAAGCTGAAGGAATATTCAAAGTATTCCTAGTAGTGTTTTTCTGTTTGCAAGGGTGCTCACATGGCCCATCCTTGGTAAAATTGCCTGAACAGCAACAGCTGTTAAGACAGGAATGGGAATTCAACCATCCAGGCATCATATCTGAGAGTGCATCACTTGATGATATTAAAGGGGCTGATGACCGTCAGCCAGATTAAACAGTAACCAGGTGGCTATAGAGTGAGTTTTGAAAGAAGGTTGGTGCCAATTTAGAAAGAAGTGTAAGGGACAAATGAAACTATGTAACACCAGAAAGAACAGTGAGAACAGCAGCCTGCATCCATCTCCAGCAGTGATAGTGCGGAGTACAGCATAAAGGGATTCGCAAGTGGGCGTGCTTAGGTGACCTTGTGTGGTGCTTTAGCAGGTTGTGAGGCACAGTACAGGTACACGTGAACCACCCACATCTCCTACAGAAGGCACATGTGAGCGAAGGACTGTGTGTATAACCGTGGGCAGATGGGCACGCAGCCTTGTGTGCAGGGTTAGAACTGTGAGAAACTGGCAAAGAAAGGTCATTGAGAAATTTGTTAGGTGTTTAAATAGCATTTATCTATTATTTTATCTCTTAATTAATCTATTTTATCTAATGTACCTGAATGCCTAGTTCACTGATTACCAGTTAATTGTGTGCTATTAATAAAGTAATAAATCAATAAACCAGTGTGATTGTGATTTGATTTAAAGTGAACTGTAGTTTTTCCCTGTCACACCATTAGGTTGTAACTGTAGATATTACGTGATATGTAATGTTATTGTGAGTTAGAAAAGTTGTCTGCCAGTGGGAGGAGAGACAATTTTTGACAATGAAAAGATAATCTCACTATTAATGTAGTGGGGTAGGGCCATTTTGTGAAGATTTTTTTTGGCAAAACAATGACTAATTCTAAAATTCCACTGGCTCTAATGACATCATTAAACTCAAATGTGACAGCAAAAATGCTGTTAGAACATGCTGGCATTATACTGGTCAGAGATGCTATTACAGCAGTGACTAACTAAGCTCCTATTACTACTCATTACGAGCTCCTTTCTGGAAGACAGTGACATCCTCAGATCTGTCTTCCTAACACAAAATGGCTTCCAAACACTATTCCCAAAGTTATTCAAGTTTGAACAAACGCTCTGAATTTTGAAGTTAAGTCCCTACTCTGAGCAGGGAATGAATGAAGTCTTGAGTAACTTCAGTAACCTCATGACTGACGCTACTTTATGTGATAGTTTTGGTCAAGATAACTTCTTGGGGTCCCTTCCAACCTGAACTTTCCTGTGGGCCTATATCTTGACACACAGTTTTGCTAGTACAAGGAATAAGTGGTGATATTTTGGCAGTCTGTGCCCACAGCAATGTTTAAGTGTAATCACACCAGTTCTTAAAGCAATAACTCTGTTTCTGTAGGTAAAATCCATCTGCTATTGGCTGCAAACCTGCTTACATGTCTCTGCCTTTCTTGTCAATGGAAGGTAATGATATTCTAGAGATGATTTTTTTCTACCTGCATTAGTGGCTCTGAGGCATCGTTTGCCTGTGCACTCTGTTTTGTTAGAGGCTGGAGACGATAAAGGAAGTCAGATATGATTCAAAACATTTGTTTTGAATCAATTGATAGTCCATGGAAGAGGTAAGGAAGCGAAGAAAGATTAAGTTTCTGATTTTATTTCCATTTGGTTAGGATAATTTAATCAATGACTAAGAAGATCATGAACTCAAGACTGGAAAGGATGGAGTCTGGTCCCGGGCTTTGTGATTAAAGATGGTTTCTTTGTATAGGCCTGCATTATGCCTATACATAGATCACTTCAAAGCCTCTCTATTTGGGCGAGTCTTCTAATCTTTGGCTTAAATTTATTCATAGGAATTTTATATCTATCTGCTCTTGTTTGTTGATGTTATCTTTTAGCATAATAATTTTAATGTTGCCTATGTTCATAGAGAGCAGTCATGAAATTTATGGTAAATTTTCAGTTTGGTTCCAGTTTTGGTCCAGCTGTAGCTGAAAGTATCTTTGACTGTGTTTCAAGCCTATAATGTTTTTGCAAGTAGTTTAATAACCTAAAAGCAGTTTGATAAAACCTGAACCACTTTAAGCTTCATGGCATAAGAAGATAGAGCACTTAAAATCCATGCCTGCAGTATGGATTTTTACGGCTAGTTGGTTTGAGCCATTGTCTCTGGGTTGGGTCTGAGTGCCTCGTAGCACTCTGCCTGGGTGATTTTTGCACTCTCTGAGCTTCCCACAGGGGTTAAGGAATTGGAAAGCAGCAGTGTCACTGATACATTTGAAAAGCAGTTAATACCACTGCTGTGACAGGGAAGGTTAAATAGTCCTCTAAGTTCCTCAGCACTGCAAGGAAACCAGCTTTTGCACCCAGCAACGCACTGGTGCAGAATTGTGTAAATACATGCACATATAGTGATATAATGAGATTAGAGCAGAGAAGGCAAAGAGCCTGGTGCAATTAGAGCACTGCTGTCTGCAGGAGCACATGCTTCTCTAGCACAGAACAAAAAGGAATTAAAGATATGGTCAGTGAAGTTCCATGAGGTGCTGTTTCTTAGAACTCAACTTAGGCAGGTGCAAATAATCAGTAACTGCCAAATGGATGCAGACCAGTCATCAAAGGGCCATGGAGCAGAGTCAGAGTTCATTGTCCTCGTGAGTTGCTTAGCAAGAGAAAGAGGAAGAGATGTTAGGCTGTCTGGAAGAGTTGTTGTACATGAAACAGCTGAGTGACAGTTTTCACTAAGACCAACCCTTTGAATTGGTAACAGAACAAACAGCCCTGGTTGAAAGAAAAACCAATTACAGCTGCATTTTGAGAAAAAAGTTTTAACTGCTTTAGAATTCAGGTTTGATTTGGGATCTGTTCTCTAAACACGCTCTTTTTTTTAATCCTGTATCAGTAGGCTAACTAAGCCAATGATTTTAAGGGTATGTTATGTAGTCTTTCGGGAACATCTACAAGACTCATCTGTGTCAACTCCTTGCCAGTCAGACATCACATCTATGGGGTATCTGATCTGCAACTGTTTTGTGTCCATCTGCTGAGAGCACTTTGTATTCTAATATTTTTTCTCTGTCTTTCAGTATCAAATAATTCTTTTCATATAATCCACCTTTCCACTGGAGTGCACTTCTTATAAAGCCAAGACATTTAATGAAAATACTAGTAATGTTGTTAATTATATGAATCCATAAGGATTTCCTTTGTTAGCCCAGTTTGCTATATACTTCTTTTAACACAATCTTTGTTACATTTCTTTGGACAGTTCATTATCCATATTACAATTAATTTACAGTTTCTTGTAATTTATCATGTGATACTGAAAAAAAGTGCTTCAACATCATCTAGGTGTATCTGATCGAGTATCTGATCAAGTACATTTGCTTTGCTCTGGATAGTTGGTTAGCTTAGGCAAGAACCAGTGGGTTAGTAAATGAATTTGTATTTTTTTGTGCTTTTTATTTCCATTATTTTCAACACAGGTCTTGAATGATATGTATGCAGTGCAGAAGTTCATTATTTTCACACATTTAATGTGAATTTTTGGCTTTTAACTAGGCATACAAGTTACAGGGAATCACAAAATAATTTATTTGTACAATTTATTATGGATACCAAAAGAATAAATCTTCTCTGAGTATGGAAGGCATTAGTATGAAAAAAATAGTGAGGTATGATGTAAAAACAAGCAGACCACAGGGTATAATTTTGTCAACCAAAATTGCAAGGCATCTATTTATTTATTCATTTAACAAAGTTTGGAGAGGATGCAAAAACACCAAACCACTTGTGTGTTGCAAGAGGGTTAGGGGAAGTGACTGCTGGAATCAGCATATAAATACTTTGCAAGGTCAGTCCCTGAAGCAGTTAGTGAGTGAAACAGGAGTGGAAATAACACTAAGCAGTCAAAAAAAAGTAGGCTAAGATACTAAATGTGTTTGTTGAGTTTCTGAATCTCTAGGATGTCATTCCTGGGCTATACAGCTCTGGTCTTATGTTGGATGTATTGTAGCGCCGAAAGAGGTAAGCTTTAATGAAAAACAATTCCCAGCTTTCTTAAAGTGTAAGTGAACATGATTACTAAAACAATATGTAAATAAAATATTTGCATTGCAGCCTGTTTTAATGACCTTCTGATAACTATAAGTGGAATTTCTTCTGGCAATATTTAGTATCCTGTTGTAGGTATTATTTCACCTTTTTACTTGGATAACTACTATTGCACAACTTTTTTAATGTTTATTATTCCTTTAAACTAGAGAAAATTAATTTGTTATTAATTCAGTTTGCTAATTTAACTAATATCTAAAACCTGTGAACAACTGGTAGATTAAAATAGAAAATATTCACGAAGGTGAATTTCTTTCTGTCTGGAATAATCTGAGAGATAATCAGAAAAAGAGGAATGATTACTAAATTCACAGAAAAGGTTACAGAATGTTTGTTAAATGACAGACTGGTTTTAATACATCAAATGGAATATACGTATATACAGGTGTGCTTCCCTACGTGTTTAAAGAGGTAGGTAACATTCTGGGCTCTCAGCATTCTCAGAAAACACTGATATTTTCTGATTCTCTGTTGGATTTATTTTTCTTGAAATTGTGTTTACATTGTTTAATGTATGTTTAGTAATTTAATTCCTTTCCTTTCTGTCTGTGTTCACATAGACTGTTGCAGAAAGGGTGCAGTGTATTTTGAGTTAGTGTGTCTTTGCTTATTTCAGATTGCTTCCAATTTTAGGTGAAGATTACGAAAGCCTTATTAATCAAAACAATCTGATGGATTTTACTTTGAAAAACTTAAAAATCAGGTCATTAATGCAATTTTTAAATATATACTTAAAAGAAATATAGCTGCAAAGCAAATAATAAAGTCTAATTTGTTTGCAAAGTAGTCTAGAAAAGTCCCGGAATTTGAAAAGAAGTTTTGAGTGAATTCATACTTCCTTTTCACAATGTTTTCTTTGGACAAGAGAGATTGCAAAAGAGTGTGAATGTAGCAATATTTGTTTTATCCAGAACAACTATTACCATGTGTCATGCAGGGTTCTTAGTTCAAACTTTGTATTGAAAGTCTATGAGAGTTTTTCAAGAGCTGGGTTTTTTGCACAAGGTCTAAAAAATACTTTTACCTGGATTTGTAGTTTGTCCTTTTCTTTATACAAGTTGCAACCAGCATAATGACAGCAAGAAAACAGCTTGAACTATTTCTAACTGAGGTCAAGTCACATATAAATACTAAATGATTAATTCCAGCTCTCCTGGTCTCTCACTAACATATTTGGAGGTATGCCTTTCGTGCATGCTTTCTAATACAAAAATACATCCCTCTCAGTTTTGTTGAGTACACATGGTGAGCGCATGATGTAATTGATACAGTTTTGAAGTACATACTGTCAGCAGATTTCTTCTTCTCAAGATACTAAGAAACTGCATTAACAAAGTAGTAATTAGCTGTAGTCTTGATGGTAACATATAGACATTGGGGTAGGAGTGGTAAAGAATAATCAGAGAGAGTTGAAATAAAACCCAGAAAGAAGCAAGTCTCAGTAATGATGAAGAGACTATCAGGAGATTATCTTTGATGATTTTATATTGTTAGTCTTATTTTTGTAAACAAGGAGGAGGTAAGAGGCTCCATCCTGTACAACAAATCATAAAAATGTAATACAACTCAGAAGTAAGGGAGAAATAGGGCATATAAGCTCTACCTATACTAAATAGCCTTTTTTTGTTTTAATCATAGAGTTTGGAATGTGCTTTCTCAGCTTGCGGACTGAAAACAGTAATCTCTAATGAAAAATATGTAGAATTAGAAAAATTTCTTTCTCACCATCACAAAGAGCTTTTTTTTGTCATAAACTAATCAATTTTAACACATTTGAAAGACAGAACTAGATAGAGGAGTCTTGCTCATTTCACCTATTCCTGCATTTTGCAAAAAAACATTGCTAAAAAGTGGAGGTCTTAATCGTGCTAGGAAAAGTGTAAGTCGTTACTACCTTTTTTGATGGTAGGGTAGTACCCTCTAGTGGACAAAAGCAATAATTTTTACTCAGTTGTAATAATTCATAGGAGGGAGCATACTTATTAAGGTAGTTGGAAAGAGTCTTCGTTTAGCACCTTAGCAGTATCATCAAAGCTTGTCTGCTTCCTCTGGCTACTTAAGACAGCCAAAACAAAGCTGTTAGATCTCACAATTAACATTCTTTTCTTTGTATTTTCAAAATGCCATCGCTACAGAACACTTGAAATTTTATAGGATTTTTTTTAGCAAATATTTTCCCTGATTTTTAAGCAATTTTCTGAAATTATACCTCTTATTTGGTAGGTTTTCCACTGACTAAAATAAAACCAATGACTGTTGAAGGGTATTTCTTTGTACTACTACAGTATAATTCACTTTCCACACTTTGATGTGGAAGAATGAGTGTTTAATCTGCTCACTTTATATTAGAAATCACAGCTACATGACCTGTGATGTAATCTCCACGGTTCAGTTCAGTAAACCATAACTTCACATTCGTCACATAAGTAAACATCCTCAATACTTTTCCTGTAGTTGCACTTTCAAGTAGCACTGGGCAATCCATAGGAAAGCACCAGTGAGAGTATTGCTGCTTTCTCAAACCTGTGGCCTTGTGACGAGACATTTGTGCTGGCTCTCTACTGAGTAGTGAATCTAGTCACCAAGAAATTTCTTTCCCTAGTGGACATGTCTTGTCCCATTTATTTTCTCTACAGAGGTTTCATTTCATTTCCAAGGCTTCAATTCTCAGAGGCTGTTTTATTTGTTCTTGATGAATTCTCACCTTTCATGTTCTGATGTAAAACAGACTTCATTGCATCTAGTTAGCTAGACTATCCAGATTCTGTTATTCTGGGTAAAACTTCATCTTTTAAATAAGTACATTTCAGTCACATAAGCACAGAAAATTAGTCACTGAAATTAGGTCATTTATTAAAAATAAATTTTAAAAAGATGCTTCTTAAAAAAGATCATTTAGTCTTTCATTATTAGCTTCCCAACATTTGTTTCTTTATCCTTTAGTGTGATTTTTCTCTTTCTCAAGATGATGAACTTCTTAATAAAATTAATTAATTAATTGTAATTCATATGGGCTTGGCTTAATCACATTAATTAATGTAATTAATTAATTAAATCATGTAATAAGTAACTTATCATAAGAAGTAATCTCATGGACAGCAGTAAATAAGTTTTTGAATATCAGGTGATCTCAGCCTGGAGAGAAATGTAAGGCAATGTAAAGATGAGGAGTCATTTGCCAGGACTTCGTTATATGACATATGAATTTAATGTCAGTAAGGATGATGGTGTCTGCAGAAGAAAATAGTTTGAAAGGAAACTTTACAGAGGGCACAGAGTTGTTTTCTGTGTCAATGGAAGGAGAGGCAATGGAAGGAGGAGTTCCTGCAGATGCAAGGGTAAGAGATATCTGTGGTTAGAGCCAGGGCACAAATCTAGTCTCAGTCTGTGTAACTGAAGTGTGTTTCATGAATAGTGACTGTCCCATGTGGTTTCTTGGCACTTACTTGATTATTCTTATGTCCTTCATAAATGTCTATTCATATTCCTATGAAATGTGGATTCTTGTCAGTTTCCTGCTATGTGATGATGATTAAGCAGAAAACATATGCTCAGTTGATCACAAATGTCCCCAGGATTTTTTGTTACATTTTCTATTGTAAAACTATTTTGGCATTTGTAGAATCTGGTTCAGGTACCAATATTTTTATTTACAATTTTTAGCTTGTAAAGAACCTCCTCCTAGGAGGGTTAAAGAAGTGCCTACTGAAAGATGGGACAAACCTCCCTATCCACATGGTACTCGAGTAACATACAGATGTCGACCTGGGTATATAAAAATTGGACGAATTGTGTTTGAGTGTGCTGATGGAGCATGGACACAACACCTCCCAGCAGCAGAATGCAGAAGTAAGTATTTACGCAAAATATGTCCAGATATTTGACCTAACAGATCACGTTTCTTGCCAGTGATGTCAGTGTGAAATAGCCATTGTATCTTTACTTGTAACTTACTTACTTCAGCATCCTTTGAAATGTCATCCTGAAACATATGTGTGTGCAAAGAAACATTTTTGGAAATTCCTTTTCTCCAGATCAAAGGATAAGGGTTGTTTTGTTTTTTCCCCTTTACAAGCAGAAGATCTTTCTCTAGACCTGCCTTATTAACCTGTATTATGTTATTAAGAGCTTGCTTCCAAAATTTTAGAAAAAAGCTAATGGAGAAGACATTTACAGCCTAAGGAGAATAAAGCACTAACCTAGCTTCTGAATGTGAGTCAAGAGTTAGTATTGTCTTCAGTTGATTGATAGTTCTATGAAAAATATAATTTCTTGAAAGTGGGAAACTATTTTTCCTGCCTTCATTTTTAATCTGTGAACGAAATTAGTTATTAGGGTGAGAACTGCTATTTATTATCTTTAGTAAATTGTGTTAAGTTTTAGTAGTATCTCACACCCTCATATAAAATTCATTGGTGAAGAAATCAATGTTCATTATTGCTAGTCAGCAGATTCTTCTTTTCTGTAATAAATGAGTTCTAGACACAAAGGTATTTAGACACACAAGCTTTTTTTCTTACACATCCAACATACAAAATTTTTACTAATAGAATATAAATGTTTGATTTTATTATGCAAAATTAAGTCCCAGGTGTCATTCAAATGAAGATGAATATGAATCATGGTAAAAATGAATTAATTAAATTGTCAGTAGTTTTTTTTACATTTTTTATTTAATCACCTTCTCAATTTTTATATGTGTTTGTATGTCTATTCAGTAAACACTGACCTTTCAAATTATACAAAATTTGATGTTGCTTTTTAGTAATGCATTTTAGTAAATATTGACATGCAGTGAATAGATACTGACACTGACAAGGTGTGGGTGGAAGGAGAGAAGGGATGGTCTGCCATAGGTTAAGTGATCACATTTGCTTTTCAGAACAGGCCAATCTAGACAGCAAAATTGATCATGAAGTTGTCACACTGAGGCAGGTTTAGGGCCTGCTCAAACACCTCTTTCTGGGAAAACACAGGAATGTTGATATGCTCCAAGAAATGAAATTGCCTAGGTTGACAGGGACCAGGAAAGATTTCTTCTGAGCAGACCTAATAGGTTTCAGCTATGCAGTTTATTTTGCGGTCTGTATTATAATATTGAAAGTGGATGAATGAGAGGGATGATGTATTCATCTTTACCAATTCTTTTGGGAATCCAGGGCAACTAGTTAGGGCTAGACCACAAGAAAAGTCTTATGGGGGACTTTGAGCAGAAAGGACTGAGGACCAGAAGACTCCTGTGGCCTGAGATTATCTCTCTTTATTCGGCACAATCACCATCTCTATTGAGGAAATTTCATTTCCAATCAAGGCTGATTCTGTAGTGGAAGTTTTGGAGTAGTTTATATCAAGTTGTATGAAAAGCTGAAGTTACATCCTGCTATTGAATTTGTCCTAAAATCTAAGATGAGCTCAGCCTTTTTAAGGGAATAAAAACTGCTAATGTGTTATTCAATATTTTTTAAAAAAAACAACAGGTCCTATCCCCAATCTGTTCTCCTTTAAGATAGTGATTAAAAAAGGGGAGGTTAATCAAGCGAATGCTGGGCAACTTTGAATTATTGAAAAACCCTTACTCTATGCTATCTTTTACACTTTCTTTTTTTTTTTCCAGATAAGCCCTGTGGACACCCTGGAGATATTGAGTTTGGTTCCTTTGAACTTACCAGTGGAAGTGAATTTGTATTTGGTGCCAGAGTTGAGTACAGATGTGATGATGGGTAATACTTATTTAATTCAATACGTAGGAGTTAACATAAGGTGTTAATGTTAAAAATAGCGTCAGTTATAGACTTGCTGTCTGTAATACAGCTTCAACTTATGAATAGTTAATGCTGGGTTATTTTATAATTTAAATTTCTGTTATTACAGTAATAATGATGATAACTCTTTTTTATATCTGATACTATTGGATTAACTGAACTTATGTACCTGAAGCTGTCATCCGAGATGTCTAAACTGTGTAAGGCTGTAGCTGACTTGAAATCGTGGCTATCCAAGTAGAATTATAGAATCACCTGATTGGAATAGACTTTTGAGATCATCAAGTCCGACTCTACCTGTCCAGTACTAAACCATATCCCTGAGAAACTTGTCTACCTGTCTTTTAAACACCTCCAGGGATGGTAGCTGAGCCTGCAAACCTGGGCAGCCTGTTCCAATGCCTGAACACCCTTTCAAGTGAAGAAATTTTTCCTAGTTAGAAAACTAAAATAGTGATTTGTCTGTAAAGCTACCTCATGACACCACGAGCCAGCCAGTTCAAACGGAAATGCAACTTTGGATGCTGAAATCAGTGTTTTCAGTAGGCAGTCACAAAGCAGTTATGCTAGCAAAGTCATCAGTCCATACAACAGAGTCTCCCATTCAGAACCACAACTCATCAGTCCTGCTTAAATAATTTTTGTACATTATGAAGTAAAATGTATTGCAAAAAATATTTGAAGGAAGACATTTCTGGTAGTCTTCACTGACTGCTTGGAAGAAATTCTCTCTTCTTCCCCTATTCATCTTCCTCAATGAAAACTGAAGCAAGGCAAATGTAGAGTATTTTGCTTAGTTAAATATGCCCATGACTGGATTCTTTTCTTTTGAAATGCAAATCAGCTGTAAGCATGGTACACTGATTTAGCTATGCTTTTGCAGTCTTTTATGGCTGGAATCTGAGTCTGAGTTCCACAATTAGTTCCAAAATCAGTGTTCCCCTTAATCCCTGAAGTTCAGACAGTTTTTCACTGTTATTTCAGACTAGCTGAGCTTCCTCTGACTACATTTCAGAGAAAGCGGAAGCCGTGGTATTGTGACCATTTTGCCCTCAAATCTAAGATAATATTAGCTTATCAAAGCATGAGATACGGATGGTATGGATTAAGTCCTATTTTGATGGTGTCACATGTCTTTCAGCACAGGCAACAGGAGTTCTACTCTACTTGCTGTTGATTGTGTAAATCACCCCAGATTATTTGTTTGCCATGTAGCCAAAGCTTGCTATCTCTCTAATGAAGAAGCCATCTTACTGATGATTTCCTACTTTCTGGGTTTTTTTGTATTTTTTTGTCATATGCAATTGAAAGAAACTATACAGTCTGAAAAAGTACTCCTTTTTGTGACATTTGGGTCACAATATCTGTGCTAGAAAATATAAAGCCTACTTCCTTTGCTTCAAAACCAGCAACACTGTTGTTTCTGTTACATAATAAGACTGTATTTTAGCATTGTTTACTTTCTGTTGGTAAGATACCAGATGCTCAGCCAAAGAAATTACCGTGAGTGTCAGGCAGATGGATGGAGCAATGACATCCCTCACTGTGAAGGTAAATGGACTCTGATGTTTAATTCTTTATCAAACTGTCTTTTTATCTGTCTGATACTATCTAGAACTAATCTGTGATCTCTCACTAGTATTAATTCACATATGTTTAAATTCGAGTTAAGCAGCACTCCTATAATGACTGCTCAGTCATTATTTAGTCGAATAATCACTCAAGCTTTTGTTAAAAAACAGTCACAAAATGGAGTTTTGTCATCCCTAGACTAACTTAAAGCTCTGCCTCACCTAAGGGCCCTGATAGAGTAGGCATCTGCAAAACATGGTTACAAAACACAGCAGGGATGAGGCATTTCATATATATATGAAAGCTAAAACATATATATGTTTTTAGCTAGTTTCCTCCTAGCAAAGTTTAATTGTCCTATGTGCCGGTCAAGGCTCATCTAACCATCCACAGAATTCATAGGCTCAGAGGATAATTTAGACAGGACGAGACATCAGGAGGTCATCTAGTTCAATGGGTACTCTGTCTTTAGCCTTCAGGGGCAGGGAAGAGGATGATGAGAGCTGGTCTACAAGCTTCCTCCTATGTCAGTCTGTCTTTTTGCTTAGTGTTTTGTGTTACATCTGTTGCAAGTGGTATCTGGATACATAATGAGTTATTTTTAAAATGTATAAGGAAATTACAGTGAGTTTTCTGTATTTTAACTTCTTTGTATGACAATTTATTTTTACAGAATAGACGTCAAAATGGATGGGTTTTTTCTTTTAATTTTATTTTTTATTTTTTTTATTTTTCAGTGGCAAAGTGTTTACCTGTGGAAGCACCAGAAAATGGAAGAATAACTGTGACTGGCACATTTGAGCTAGGCCAAGAATATACCTTTGGCCAGGTTATAAATTTTGAATGTAAGGCAAAGTATAGGCTTGTTGGATCTAAAGAGATAATTTGCTCTTCTAATGGAAAATGGAATAGTGATGTGCCTCAGTGCCAAGGTAAAAAGGACACTATTTACTATGTGTTATTAAGAAGCTTTATTCTCACTAACTTTTAAGAACTGGCTACCATATGGGAAACTACAAAACTTTCACTTTATTCCATAGCAATTAAGCATAGTTTAAAGAATCTCCTTTATGGATATGCAGAAGTAGGGTAAGAAAGACAATCAAAGAATATTGGATGCCAGTACAGTCATAGTGGACCATCTGTTTGTTCCACATTTTAACTGCAAGCTTTATGTTTTGCCAGAAGGCAGTCAATTTCTTTGAAAGTAGCTTTGGTATGTCTACATAAGGTTCAGTCACTTCAGTGTTGATTTAACCAAAGTAATTACAAACAGTTTTGAATTTTTGTGAACTAAGTTTAAAAACAAGTATGATTTTAATTCACTCACGTTCTTAGGGTATATAAAATACAAGGAAATCATGATGAATTTCTCTTCCTTCAGAGTAATGTGTTTTGACAAGTTAGAAGTTTAATTAATGTTTAGCTTTTACAGAACCACAGAATCACAAAACAGGTGAGGTTCAAAGGGACCTCTGAAGGTCCCTCAAAGCAATCGGCTAGGGCAAGTCACTCAAGACCGTGTCTAGTTGGCTTTTGAACATCTCTAAGGATTGAGACTCCACAGCCTCTCTGGTAATCTGTTCCAGTGTTTGACCACTCTTAAGTAAAAATGTTTTTTCTTAAGATTAAGTGGTATTTTCCTGTATTTCAGTTTGTGCCCATTGCGTCTCATCTTGTCACTGACTGCAAATGAGAAGAGTCTGGCTCCATCATTTTTTTTTTTTTTCCCTCTGCCCCACCACAGTCAGGAATTTATACGTATAAATAAGATCCTCTCTCTCTGCCTAAGCCTTCTTTTCTCTAGACTCTCTAAGCATCTTTTTATTTCAGTTGTTCCAATTCCTTAGTTGTCCCTTCCTGGATATGTCTTTCCTGTACTGAGGAGCTTAGACCTGGACCACCGCACTCCAGATGTGTTTTCACCAGTGCTGAATAAAGGGGAAGGATTGCCTTTTTTGACCTGCTGGCAACATTCTTCCCAATGGAGTCTTGGATGCTGTTTCCTTTGTTTGCTGCAAAGGTGCATTGCTGGCCTCTGTTCAACTTGTCCGTCAGGACTGCCAAATTTTTTTCTGAAAACTACTTTCAGGCAATTGACCTCACCCTATGCCACCTGCAGCTTGTACTCGTGGATGGAATTAGTCTTCCCATTTTGCAAATAGAGGTTGTATATATTGGATTGTCGGTATTTAAGAACGAATCCCAGGAAGCTTATGTTGACAATTGCAGTTAAACATTCAGTTCATCAGGTTTTTTAGATTACATATATACTATCTGATTGGGAAGTGTGCGTTTAGAAGAGTGGAGTACATATGTCAGGATGTCAGATACATGCATGTTTTTTCACTATTTTTGCATTTTTTTCACATTTTTGTTGCATCTTGCTGCTTGGAAACCCCCATTTATTATAATTTGAGCAGCATAAAGTGGAATTAAACACATGTGCTTGTAATATTTGCAGAATATAGTGAATTTTATTAAACAATGTCAGTTCCACTGAGCTCTTTTTCATGCTAAATACAAAGTAAACTCAAAAAAAATCCAAGAGAACTCTTTGTGTCTTGCATTGTGGCCTACAAAACAGCCTTGAATATTTTCTGACTTTATAAGTGCAGTTTTTGGAAACTCCAGGATCTCAGTGGTTTTAGTGGGTTTGACAAAGAGCTGGAAATGCTGAGGTTCTTCTACAGATAGTATAACATTCAAGAGTCAGTTTTCCAGATAGTTGAATTATTTTTTTCTGGTTGATGTCATGATTTAACTAATCATCTACTGGCTGAGACAGGCTTTAGGTTTGCTGAAAATTACAAGGATAATTATCTGAAAAATGGAAAATCCAGCTAGCCTTATTGTTTATTTCAGAACGTCCTCTACCTTGTACTGAGATTCTTTACAATCCAAAGCAAAGCACTGAAATCCATCTCATGAATCAATTTGCTACCTCACCTTTCTACCTAGCACCCAAAATCTGGTCAAACAGTTTCTAAATGCATATGTTTTTGCAAAGTCAAAAAAAAAAAACCCTAAATTTTATTCCAATAGCCCTTTATTCTCAAGAAATAAAAATTAAAAAAAATACATTAATTTTGTCTTTCTCAATTTCAGAGATTATCTGTGATGTGCCAAAAATTCAGCATGGATATATACGTTCTCCAAAAAAGTCTTACAAAGAATCTGAACAACTACAGTTTGGCTGTGATGAAGGATACGGATACAGTGGAAGAGCAGATGTACAATGTACTGAATCAGGATGGAATCCAACACCCTATTGCACTGGTTAGTCTTGTGTAAAGTTATTTTGCACATTTGTTGTGTTTGGAAGTCATTTCAGATATTAGAAATGACCAAAGTTTGTTTTATCATAACACAGAATCATTGAGTGGTTTGAGTTGGAAAGGACCTTAAAGGTCATCCAGTTCCAACCCACGGGCAGGGACACCTCCCACCATACCAGGCTGCTCAAGACCCCATCCAACCTGGCCTTGAGCACTTACAGGCAGAGGGCATCCACAGCTTCCCTGGGCAGCCTGTGCCAATGCCTCACCACCCTTATTGTGAGCAATTTCTTCCTAATGTCCAATCTAAATCCTCCTTCTTCCAGTTTAAAGCCATTCCCCCTCATCCTATTGCTACAAGCCTTTGTAAAAAGTCCCTCCCCAGCTTTCTTGTAGTTCCTTCAGATACAGGAAGACCGTTATGAGGTCTCCCCGGAGCCTTCTCTTGTCCAGGCTGAATAACCCCAACTTCTCAGCCTGCCCTCATAGCCCTTTGATCATCTTCGTGGCTTTCTCTGGACCTGTTACAACAGTTCCATATCCTTCTTATGTTGGGGATTCCAGAACTGGACACAATTCTCCAGGTGGGATCTCACGAGAGCAGAGTAAAGTGGGAAAATCCCCTCCTGCTCCCTGCTGGCAGTGCTTCTTTTGATGCAACCCAGGACACGATTGGCCTTCTGGGCTGTGAGCACACACTGCCAACTCATGTCAGGCCTCTCATCATCCAATACGCCCAAGCCCTTCTCTGCAGGGCTGCTCTCAATCACGTCATCCTCTTTCCTGTATTGATACTGGGAGTTGCCCCGACCAAGATGTAGGGCCTTACTCTTAGCCTTGTTGAGCCTCATGAGGTTCCCACAGGCCCACTTCTCCAGCTTGTCCTTTGGATGACATCCCATCCTTCTGGTGTGACCACTGCCCCACTCATCTTGATGTCACCCACAAACTTGCTGAGGGTGCACTCGATCCTGCTGTCTATACTATTAATGAAAATACTAAACAGCACTGGTCCCAGTATGGACCCCTGAGGGACACCACTTGTCATGGGTCTCCATTTGGACATTGAGCCATTGACCACTACTCTCTGAATGTGACTACCCAAACATTTCCTTATCCATCAACCAGTCCACCTATCAAATCCATATCACTCCAATTTAGAGGGAAGAATGTTGTAGGGGACCATGTCAAAAGCTTTACAGAAGTTCAGATAGATTACATCCATTGCTTTTCCATTGTCCACTGGCACGGTTACTCTATCCTAGCCACTAGTTTGGTCAGGCAGGACTTACCTTTGATCAAGCCATGCTGACTGTCTCGAATCACCTTCCTGTCTTCCATGTGCTGTAGTATAGCTTCTAGGAGGATCTGTTCCATGATCTTCCCAGGCACAGAGGTGAGGCTGACAGGTTGGTAGTTCCCAGGGTCCTCCTTTGTACTCTTTTTAAAAATAGGCACAATGTTGCCCTTCTTCCGGTCACAAGGGGCTTTCCCCGATTGCCACAACTTTCAAGTATTATGTAGAGTGGCTTGGCAACTACATCAGCCAATTCCCTCAGGATTCTGGGATGCATCTCATCAGATCCTATAGACTTATATATGTTCAGGTTCCTCAGGTGGTCATGAACCTGATCTTCCCCTACAGTGCGAGGGACTGTACCCCTCTGATCCCCATCTTGTTGTTTCTTGATATGGGAAGGGTGAAGTGAGTGGTTGCCAATGAAGACTGAGGCAAAAAATCGTGGACTACCTCAGCCTTCTCCTCATACGAGGTCACCGTTTTCATTCATACGTGGGGTTATGCTTTCTTTTGCCTTCCTTTTCTGGTTGATGCACCTATAGAAGCCCTTCTTGTTATTCTTTGCTTCTCTTGCCAAGTTCAGCTGCAGCTGCGCCTTGGCCTTCCTGACCCCATCCCTAGACAACTGGGCGGCATCCCTGTACTCTTCCCACATTACCTGTCCCTGTTTGCACTGCCTATGCAGTTCCCTCTTGTTTTTCAGTTTGATCAGCAGGTCTCGACTCAGCCACAGTGGTCTCTTCCCTCCCTGATTTCTTACATCTGGGGACTGCACGCTCTTGCACTCTGTGAAAAGCTTCCTTAAATATTTGCCAGCTCTGTACTGTTCCCTTATCACTGAGAACCATTTCCCAGGGGGTCCTATTGACCAAGTCTCTGAAGAGCTGGAAGTTTGCTTTCATAAAGTTTAGGGTTCTTACTACACTCCTTACCTAATCCCATATCCCTTAGGACCTTGAACTCCGCCAATGCGTGATGACTACAGTCCGATCTTGACATCACTGATGAGCTCACTTGCATTGGTGACCACCACATCCAGTACCACATCCTCTCAGAGAAGGATGCCTATTATTTGGGTTAAGAAGTTCTCACCTATGCACTCTAGGAGTCTCCTGGATTGCCTACGACTTGATGTGCTGCTTTTCCAGCAGATGTCAGGGTGGTTGAAGTCCCCCAGTAGGACGAGAGTATGCAAGCATGAAGCTTCCTGTAGCTGGAGGAAGAAGGCTTCATTGACAGGCTCCCTTTGATCAGGTGGTGTAGTAGACACCAACCACAAGGTTTGTTTTGTTGCCTTGGTCTTTTATTCTCACCCATAAGCTTTCAACTTGTTCATGGCAATTCTTCAGGGACAGCTCTTCACACTCAATCAATTTCCTTATATACAGGGCAATGCTCTGCCCCTCCTTCCCAGCCTGTCCCTTACGAACAGCCTGTAGCCACCAGTAGCCACATGCAGTCATGGGATTTGTCCCTCTGAGTTTCAGTAACTGTGACCAGATTGTAGCTTTCTAGCAGCATGGCAGCTTCCAGCTTCTCCTGTTCTTTGCCCAAGCTGCATGCTTTTGTGTTCTGGCACTTCAGCTAGGCAGTTGGGTGTATTGCCTTCTTAGTGGAACACCTCTTATTTCCTTTAAGGTGTTCCATGGAGGTTTTCTTGTTGATTCCTGCTATCTCAAGAGCTCCCAGCTCAGCTCCACAAGCCTCCAACTGTGCTGCAGCACACCCAACATACCCCGGGAAAACATGTGAAGGGCCCATAGTAGCACCCCATCATTCTAACCATAATGTGTCAGCCCTCAGCTTGTCATAGAAAAGCTTGATATTATCCCTCTCCCCATTCACATCTAGTTTAAAGCCCTGTCAATGAGCCCCTGTTTTCGCTCTTCTGCTGAGCGAAGACCCCCCTACCTCTTTGAGAAAGACAAACAAAAGAAACCCATCCACGTCTAGCCAATATCCCATGAAGATCTAGAAAGGCTGAGTGTTAAAGTAATGAAATAGCTGGATTGGAGTTTTCCACAGAGAGCAGTGGCAAAAACAGCTAGTTCAGTCCTTTGTTAATTGAGTGTAGTTAAGTAAGTCCGTAAAACAGTTGCTCCCAAGAGTGTGAGAGATATGCAACCTTTTCTTTGTCCTAAGTAATATCTATTTTAAAATTATAGACAGTTATGGCCAATATACTATGACAACAAGAACATATCTAATAAATATACATATTATTCAGATTTGTATCCAATTTTTCTCTTTCTGTTCAGAAATTGTATGCTCTCCTCCAAGATTTCCCAATGGGAACTTTAGACCTCAAGAAGACAGATACACAGTAGGTGACATAATCACAATACAGTGTAATCCTGGATATTATTTTAAAGTATTAACTGGCAAAACCACATCTGAATGCACCAAGAATGGCTGGGTGCCTGATCCAGGTTGTGTTGGTAAGTAGCCCTCCTGAATGAACACAAGGTGTAGAGTTGTTAGATCTCCATTAAAAAGAGGTCAAGAGAAAAACTTAAGCACGAGAAATGGGAGTTGCTTATTCATTGTGTTTCTTCATGATGTAAAGCTTAATTTGATGGTTTAAAAAAATAACCTATAAAAACAATGGTATCACCTACGTATATGTTACGTTTATAAACAAAGATATTATCTATTATAGTATTTCTGAAAGTATGTGTTAAAAAGTCCTATAGTCAGCTCCCTATCAGGAAGGTTTGTGGTCCACCTGAGGAGTAGTAAATCTTTGGTCACTGAAAATAAAAGAAAATCTTAGGAAACAGGATGTGAGAGAAACCCTGATGAAATCAATCTTGTAAATGAACTTTTGGGTGATTTGAACTATTCCCCAAAAGTGCACTCTTAGTATCAGTTAATTTTTTCTACATGTATGTGTGGTTTCTAAAATTCAGGTTTTATTCTGAGACCACCTCATTCGTTATTGAATGGTCTGTCCAACGGCTGGTCTCCCCTGTATGCAGTCTCTGGGTTAGAGCACTTCAGGAGAAACCTACCTGCTATAGCCAAGTAAGACACCCTGGACAAACTTGAATGATTGTTTCTTGGAATCTTCTCCTTCCACCCTTGGCTTGTCGCTTAAAAGGGTCAGTTCTTCCAAGGAAATGAAGGAACAGAAGAAGAATAGTATAGTTTTAAAATAAAAATGAGAAAACTGAAAAGAGTTTTTGGTGCAGGAATCCAAAAGTTACAAATGAAATCAGTGACAGGAGTCGTCTCGTTTTAGGAGTCCACGGTTCAGTTTCTATATCTGAATTAGCTGTCTGGGCTTCCATTTTGATTAGTATCATAAATTTAGTTGAGACACTTTACAAAAACAGTGTCATCTCACCGCAAAATAAATACTTATATTCCATTTCATGAAACAGCCTTTGGAGTCCACTGTGACTATTGACTGGAATTTCTGTTGCTTGCAATAGAGATGGAGAGAGCCCACATAGGTATAGGTAATGGCAAAGATGCCAGAAGTAGAGTGCAATTGTTCCTGCAGTCCTTAGGATCTGCCAAGGTGTGCAGTCCTGATTCTGCCAGTTTCAGAAAACACTCATGAGGAAGTTAAATCTGAATTAATTGTCTTGAGATTTTTGTCATCATGTATTGATATTGTTGTTGTTAAATTCTCTTTCAAGAGAAACCATGTGACTATCCAGTCATAGAAAATGGCAGATTAAGTCAAAGTCTGGAATACCACAGAAACTATTACTTTCCAATGAGGTTTGGGC
The DNA here is from genome assembly GCA_033558185.1 of Dromococcyx pavoninus. NCBI lineage: Eukaryota > Metazoa > Chordata > Aves > Cuculiformes > Neomorphidae > Dromococcyx > Dromococcyx pavoninus. The sequence goes on along the minus strand of JAUMJL010000201.1, from coordinate 1,575,556 downwards.
AGTATATTCGTTACCGCTGCAACAGGGGTTATTCAAGCCCAAAAGGAGAATATGAGGTTGACGTGGTCTGTTCTGAAAGGGGCTGGACTCCAGAGCCAAAATGCCTCAGTAAGTACATTTGCATTATATACTCAATTCTGTTATAATTATCAAAGGTCTGTGCACTAGAAGTTGAGCCAATGCAGCACAAGATGGAAAAAAGAAGGGTTTGTTAAAGTAGAACTACTTTAGTTGACCCCTGGGACTGCAGCCAGACTGTTGTCCTATCTACAGATTTCAAATCATCATCTGGTAACTGACATTGAAGTGGGTAAGGCTGACACAATCCTTTTGGATTTTGGAGATTCTTTACTCCTGAAACTGTCCATAAGATTAAGAAATACATAGGAAATGTTTCTCTTCTCTGGCTTCTGGGTCATACGTCTACCTTCAGCTGCAAACACATAGCTGCACATGCAAACAGAGAGTTTCTACTCTATGTAGATATATTCTTCCTCCTGTGGCTTGAGACCTTTGTCTAGAGACTCATCTCTGAGATCCATTCCCTCTTCCATTTGGATAACATTTGGAGCTGAGAAGTGGCACACTCTCGCAATAAGCTGAGAGTGAGCAGGACATCAGCAGGAAATCCAGATACACTGACTTTGTGATTGAACTATAGAAAATAGATTCAAAACAGTCAGCTGAGGCCTCCTCTCCTAACATGCATCTTGTCACTGTAATGTTCCTACTTACCAGTAGAGCCTGGAGGTATTACAAAAAGGTTAATTTTTCCCTGTTGCCCTCAGTAGAGTGATGCTCAGTACAGGAAAGGAGTGGAGTCCTGACTGAAGGAAAGGACCAATTACTCAAGTAACAGAGCTATAGCATTCCTTCAGCCATCTTCCTTGTCTGGACTCTTGAGGGCACTGTAGGATGCTCTAGAGCCAGGGCACTTAGCTGTTACAAAAATCGCTAGAACTGGTTTGAGAGGCTGATACATTTGCACGGGGATGATAAAATCTGGAGGCAACCCAGGGCAGACATCAACATTTTAGAGACAGCAGACCAAATCAGAGTTCTTGATACTAGATACACTGAAGTTAGCCAGCCTTACTTATGAACACTAGTTAAGCAATATTGTTTACTAGAGCAATTCTTAGCACTGTATGTAGTGACTCCTGTTCATGGGATTCATTAATGCTAGGGCAGTGAAACAAAACATGCTTTCATTCAGGTTTGAACACTAATGTCTTTTGAGAATAAAAGGATATAGAAAGGTGCTATGAGGTGCTTCTTTAGTAACTGTCTTCCTAAGAATTAATCTACCTCTGTTTTTGCTGTACAATTTATTGTGGTTAAATGTACTTACCTTTCTTCTTTAGAAAATTGTGAAGTGAAAGACCTGGAAAACGGTTCTTTCTTACATGTCTGGAAGTATTTTTACACCGAAGGTGAAAGAGTTAAATATGTTTGCAACAATGGGTATCATACTGAAGATGGGGAAGTCACGTGCACAAAGGGTGACTGGTTACCTCCACCAAGATGTATCCGTAAAAGTGAGTGTCCTTGTAATTTGTTAAGGTTTCTAACTAAAACCAGTAAATCCATCATCATATCACCTACATTAATTCATCACCACTGCTTAGTAAGTCTAAGTCTAGCGGTTCTAAAACTGAAACACAGTGCTGTGATTCTCTCAGTTGGCCCATGCAGCTCTCATCCCAGTGACTGCTGAGGTCAGTCACTGTCCAAATGTGCAGGATGTAAACCTATAAATTGTCCACATGTGGCTAATTCAGAATTCCTAGAATGTAAGCTCTGGGATGGGAGCCATCATACCATTGCCTTCAGTAGTGAAACCTTGTTATAACATAGCTGTGCAATAATAAAAAAAATAGAAATTATTCCCTTTGCTCAGCTTATCTGTAATTTCTTGTCTTCTTTCGTCTTCTCACTATGCCGCCTGATCCTGTTTCTCTTGCCTCCTTTCCAATTGGCATTGTACTGGAAGTGAAGAGGAATAGGAAGGTTACTTCTCCTAACTCTGTTTCCAGTATTTGTTCCTGACTTGCATAAGCCTGAAATTGCTAGAATGGCTCACAGGAACTTTAGATACTTTAGATAATGATTTCATATGGACAAAAGCAATAAATCAACCTAACTTTTCTTAGACTGATAAATATTTATTTAGGAAACAGTTCTGCCCTGACCATAGAATATTTTGGACCACCACTCACTGAGATTTTAACATAGCAATAAGCAAGCAAAATAAAGTTTTATGATTCCTAATGTTTACACAATCATAGGCATTACTGGTATAAACAACAAAAAAAAAATTGACGTGAAATTTAAACTTTTGAAGCTGTTGCACAAAAGTATCAACTATGCTCCCAACATTCAAATACTTCCTCTAATGTTTCTTAAAGTCTTTCTTTTTTCTGTTTTTATTTACTTGACTCTCTATTGCACAAATATTGCTATCCATTGTAGTGTTTATTTCTTAAAATGACAAAACTTGTTCACACAGTAATTTATTAGTATTTAGCATACTAGAGAAGTTTCCTTTCAGAATACAAAGCTATAACACACAACAGAAATAACTCATTTCCATCCATTTAGAGAGGTTTAAGCAATACATTTCAAGTGGTGTGAAATCAATTTCAGCATTAGATCTGTCTGTATTAGTGTTTTAGTGTGGAAGAAGGGGTCCATTGGTATAAATTTGCTTTAGTCTTGCAGTATGTGCACTCTGATTTCTCTTTGGTAGAGCTGAGGTGATACCTGCACATGGTGGTGTTTTCTTGCATGACTTCCCTGGCAACACGGACAGAAGATCCTCTATGCCCATGAGTTAAATTTTTACTGAAAACCAGATGTGGACATAACAATTTTGAAAGCTTACGGATTGTAGCAGTCGAACCCCAGTCCATCCCTTTTTGTGCTGTAGGAGATGGTAACTGTGAACTTTGACTTTTCACTTTCCAATTGTACCCCAGGAAGAGGACTCAACATGGATGCAAAAATTCATATGGTCTTAAAAATATTCTAAATCCTGCTACTGTTTCATTTGTCTTCCTTCTTCTGCCTGTTATAAGCATGTAGTGATTTTACTTGGAAGAAATTCTGCCTGTCTCTTTCAGAAATATGCCAGATTAACAATTTTGACAATGGTTATTTCATCTCAAGAAGGAGCACACTTAATTTACAGGAGGAGGTCAAGTATACTTGTCATACTGGCTTTGTAACTGCAAAAGGACAAGAAACCGAAACAATACACTGTGGAGAGAATGGCTGGACTCCACCTCCAAAGTGCATCAGTGAGTAGCACAAAGGCTTCAAAGCTCCCCATCATTGTCACTGGCGCAGGCATGGTGTCCTATGTATACAGGTTTTTTTCATCTAGATTGGTAGAGTTTTCTTACTGGGCAGAGGGAGATTTGAAAAGAGGACTGATCCTCCAGAGATTAATCTTTCCAAGCCTCCAACAAATAAAGACGGAAAATATAAAGGAAGTCAGTAAGGCAGTGAAATATTTACTGTCTTCTAGGTGAGCTATCTTTTTGGCCTCTCAGCACCTAGGAGAGAGTAATCACTGATCTCTCCAGTGATTCTTACCTGATACAAGGTACATATGCCCAAATTTGCGTCCAGTTCTCCTGCTTTTCACATATGTAAGGGAAGATTTATGAAGAAATCCCTGTGAACCAAGGGATGCTACCAAGAACTTTCATTGAATGTGACCAAACTAGAAAAATTGAGTTCATTATTTGGAAAGGTGTTGCCACTATGCATAAAAAGCACTGTGCATAAGTCTGGTGTTGCAAAGTACGTTTGTGGGGAAAAAAACAAAACAAAACAAAAAACAGAGGTTTTTTTCTTGAAAATACCTCCGTACTGTTGTTGCCATTTTCCTCCTTCTTCTGAAGAGGAATGAAGGAGAGTAAAAGAAGAGACTTAATCTTCCAGTGTTATGATAGTGAAGCTTGTAATAGTGACCAAATTTAGTTCATATTTTATCTTGTCCTTTTATTTCAGACTGCCTTTACCTACATTTTTGCAACTTTTTGTGACCCCCTCACAGATGTCCTTGGGGAACAGGAATACAAACTGTTTGCTATGACATGAATAATAATAATATGTAGTAGAAGGAAAAGAATTGAGTCTCAGGAAGAAATGTTTATGCCATGTAGTACTTCTGTACATGTATTTCTGAAGATTAATGCAGTATATATTATATGAATATGTTACATATGATTTTTTACATTCATATTCTGCCAATGTAAAATTTGTAATGTGTCAAATATATTAAGTAGTTCAGTAGACTAGTATACACTGAAGCTCCTGCAGAAATGATGGTTCCAAAAGACAATGTTTCAGGATCACAGAATGTACTAACTTTGTTTTATTCTACAGAATCATGTAAAAAACCTCATTGGGAGATTTTGAATTACCATGCAAATAAAACTACGTTCATGCCTGAAGATACAATTGAGTATGCATGTTCAGAGGGATATCAAACTGCAAATCATATGCCAACGGGTACCACAAGGTGTGGCATAAATGGCGAATGGAGTCCAATGCCCCAGTGCCTTGGTGAATATTGTTGTGTTTGCTAATCAATGTAACTCTATATATACTTTGTGAAGCTTTTTTCTATAACACATTCTTTGATTTTGTATGAATAATTAGTATATCTTGTACTTTCTGTAAAGCGTACCCTATATGTTAAAATTTTCTGTCTTTGTAGCAATAGAATGTGAAATGCTGACATTGCCCAATGGAGATTTTTCTCCCAAGGAAGGTAAATACCCCAATGGAGCTGTTGTGAAATTTACCTGTGCAAACAATTACGTGAGAGTGGGACCTGCCTCTACTCAATGCTATTACTTCGGATGGTTTCCATCACCACCAGTGTGCAAAGGTAGTTCTGTTAACTTCACTGTAGTAGGAAACACATGAAAATGTCTGTGTCATGAAGATGACTGCAGACACCTTTTATAAGCCAGTCTTACTCTCAAGTACAATTGTCCCATTTTCATCACTAAAGAGACAGGAATTGGTCGTCTTTGAAACATTTCATAGTGTTTTGTTATTTTATGTGCTGAACTTTCAGCGTTGAACTTTCTCTTAGCTTAAGTTATGCCAATTGGAGTTCTGCAATAACTGAAAGTGAGCTTTTAAATGGCCTGCGCAAAATTTCGCTTAGGTTATTGACTGTAATGTGTGAAAAACTATTTAATATTCAAAAAGGCATAAATACTGTGCAATATAGCATCCAAGAGTGATTCATTAGAGTAATGTCCTCTCTTATTGTACCCTAAATATCCTTAGTTTTGCCACTGACTAATGTTGATACCATTCAGATATTGTACCCAATGTTTCTTTTTCTGACCATGTGATATTGGAAAATGACACAGAGCTGGACCCAAGCAAAAGAAGCTCATTGAAGGGTTGTCCCTGTGAAATCCCTCTCATAATTAAACCCCTCATAATCAAGGAGGAAGCAGTTAACTTGATACACCAGAGTCATGTATATCCCTTTGTGATCTCCAGCACAGCATAAATCCAGATATTTTGTTACATAAACCGATGACCTGTTTAACCTGTTCTACTGATTTTCTTTAGCTTTAAACAACAAATTAAATTCATTTTGTGTTGCACTTAGCTTATGATTTTGCTAAAATTATTGATTTCAGAGCATCACTTTGATCTCTTTATTTCAGTGAATGCCAGAGGCTGTGGACCTCCACCTGAGATTACCAATGGAAGTATTGCTGGTGGCTCTGCGGAACAATATTGGCATGGGGACAGAGAAGAATATGAATGCAACAGTGCATTTAAATTGGTTGGGTCAAAGGAAATAGAATGTGTTGATGGACAGTGGTCATCTCCTCCCTCTTGCATTGGTAATCTAGATAACTCTTACTTGTGAGAAGTCTATTCATTGTATGCTAATAATTCACGGAAATTTTCACGATTAAAATTACATATTTGCAAGAATAACATGTTACATTCAAAATCATGTTATAGATGAGAGCAAACACACACTGTATGTAAAGCCAAAACTTTATTAGTAGTATAACTGAAATCCTAATAGTCCAATCAAAGAATTTTTGCGAATCCAGATCAAATTAGCATAGAAAGATAAATAAAATCAATGCATAATATATGAAGAATAATTACAAATACATAAACAATGTTGAACAGCTAAGTAATACAAATGATTTATAATTACAGTTGTTATACACACACTTTCTCTTATTTACAACTTTTTTTACCACTCCTCCTTCCCCTTTGGATTCTAAAGTCAACAGCTTCAGTCTGGTGTGTTTCAGAGGGAAGCTGCAGCACATTATCAATATCTCAAGTCATTCACTGGGAGGAATAAGATGTTGATGCTGATGTAACCTCTTCCTTCTTGGAGGATCTATTTGGGACAATTTTTAGGTTTTCTAGCATGCTTTTACACCTTACCCTTTATTTCACAGGTCTGCAAGTTCTGATTTAGATATGTTGTATGTTTTAAATATATTAGATATTTGTTCTTTGTGTTACCCCTAAAAGCAGGTGTGATCAGTCTCAGATCTAAACTGCTTTTTTGTAAGCTATTCACAGCCATGAGTTGACATGCTGTGCTCTGTTTCTTACTATCCTGTGCCTCTACTCTGCCACACTCAACCTTTATCCCCACTTCTCAAGGACTCTGTTATCATACTAGCCCTGTATTGACCTGTATCATTATATCTGAGTCATAATTACTTGCACTACATAGACTAAAGACTTGTTTCTAGTGTGTGTGTAAAACTATGGTTGTGCCATACAGAGTTAACCAAAAATAAAATATCTCAGCTATAGCCTGCTGTCTAGAATAATTAATTGTACAGATAGAACAACTAAAACCAAGCCTCCACGCAGGTCAAGACAGATTCTTACAAAGTAAGCCTCATAAGCCTCCATCCTGAAGCCTCACAAGCTCAGTACAAACTCTATGACTTCTACAATAGCAATACTGTGTGTTACTGTGGCACAGGGCTCAAACACCGTGACTATGAATGCATTATGTATGTTGCTGTGCTCCCTAGGCTAGAGCCAGACATGTCCAATAGTTTTTTATAATCCTGATAATGAAAAGGTGAACAGTCTCCTGCCTAAGCAAAAGCACCCACTTTCTGTGCATGTCATTAGGTAGTGTACCTCAAACCCTGGAGCCTGAATGTCAATGGCAGAAGTTAAAAAATACTTGCACAAAACTACTGTTCATTTGTTAAAACAGTGTCTTAGAATTGAAGTAGAATGGAATATTCAAGCTGAAAATGTGTAAATACAGAAAATATATCAGGGTGTTCTTATGATGCAGGATGATATAACAAGAGAACCAATAAATGGTGGGGGTTTATGGACTGATTTACTCTGTTTATACATATGCACAGTCTGACATGTCTTCTATGAGCAGCACTGATGGTTTAAAAATGTACAGCGCAGAGCATACATCTTTTCAGTCCTTGGTCGAGTGAGAATAGTTTCAGCGCACAAGCTTGAAAGAAGAGTGATCCAAACTTGAGTGCATGCCTTTTTTCCTCCTTCCAAAAAAAAAACCACTCGCATGCTGCACTGCTCTGTGCAAACCACTGCCTTTTGCTGTCACTACCACGGCAACAGTGACAGCCCAAAGCAGGAAACAGCTGTTATCACACAGATGTGACAGCACTGCAGCTGTCACTCTAAGTGACATTACAATTGTTTTCAGTTCTTGTAATAATGCTAATGAAAATACACATTGCAAATGTGTAGGTGTCTAATCAAATACAATTTTGACTGATCAGAATCGGGGATTCATGTGAGTTGGATTGATCCCGCTCAGGGATCCAGGTGAGTGGGTTTAATTGAAGGGTTTTTTACAGTTTAGAATTTATGTAGCATTGAAAAACTGTTTGGAAAGTCAATGTCAGCTGTAGAACATGCTGTGGAGTTACGACAGTAATGGAAAAAGTAGGGAAAATACAGGAGAGAGATTTAGTAAACTGACTAAAACATATACATACTCCAGCTGTGTTGAAGTTTAGTTGTTACAGTCAATGGGAGTAGGTTTGAATCACCATATTCAAATACAGTTATTTTTATTTAAGTTCTTTCAGCTATTTATATGAGACGCTAATACTGTTAGGAAATATTTCTGCTCTTTTCAACAGAAGACAAAACGCCGTGTGGATCACCTTCCTCTATTCCAAATGTTGTTGTTCATCAGGAAGACCAGACTGAGTTTTCACATGGTGATGAAGTAGTTTGTGGATGTAAACAAGGCTCTGGAAATTCTAGGAAAATAAAAATAAAATGCCTTAATGGAGAATGGAAACCTTTACCTCTTTGCGCTGGTAATCTATTTCCATTATAGTTCCATAATATTTCAGATGTGAGTGCAACATAGTGCTATTCAGGATGTCAAGGTCTTCAGCAATCAATATAGTTTGATGCATCTCAACTTTAAGTCTTTTTACTTACTCCTATAAATGTGAACACATTAATCATCCTGGAAACACTCTGCACCTACAACTTTGTAAGAGCTCTGAGTAGGTTTGGGGAAGGAAATAGGCACTTGCACAGTGGGAAGAATCAAGTATGGGGGTACAGCTTTGGTGTATGGTTGCTTTTACCCATTTTACGGCATTCTGAAAGGTAATGACACTTCAGAAGCCTTGGGACATACCTGAAAAAAAGTAGCAAGTGAGTTGCATTAATTACTTGTACTTTTATGTCTCTGTGTACTATTTTGCTTTTTTTAAAACTTACTGGGAATTAAAAATAGTAATAGCCACAATGTGCTAAGCCAGGGGTGTCAAACTCATGGCCTGTGGGCAGAATTCAGCCCTCCACCTTGTTTTATCCAGCCCAGAACCTTATTTTTCCCGGTGGCAGCACCGAGCTCCTTCCCCTGCACTCCTGCCAGCGCTGGGCATGTGTGCAGCGAGTATCGTGCATTATCCTGCAGGAGCAGGAGAACAGCGGGAGCTGCGAGTTTGACACTCCTGTGCTAGGCTTACCCCATGCTCACATGGATTGGTCCTTTTCCTTTCTGATCAGCAGCTTTCTCTTCTTTCTCATCTTCCTATTTCATTTTGCAGTGCATGAATTGAATGAAAATAATGTCTTCTAATAATACATAAACCAAAGCCTTTTCCTGAGAAGAAGAGAAGAATTACATTGAAGTCAGTAATTTAAGAAAAGAAGCCACTGTCGGCAAGAAGGAGTCTTGCTAGAATAAATTACTCACTAACTTCGCTTATCTTTAACAGGATACTTTTTATGATATATCCAGTTCTGGATTCCCCCTTTCTTCAGAAGTGAACACGTATTTATCAGTGTTTTGAGTACACTGTATCTTTATTTGCAATTTTGTTGAGGATTTAATCTGACACAAAAGATAGTCTGCTTAGCTCTCACAAGTAGTTTGTGTTCTGACTCTTAGAATTACCAGTTAAGGAGATTAACCAATCAGGAACCTGGCTATGACTTAGATGCGCTTCCACAGGAGACTGATGCCTGATACATGTTCAGGGTGGAGTAGTACTTCTTTATGTTCCTGTTTTTACAAGCAAAAGAAGGTTTCTCTTCTCGCTCATCTTGCTACATTTTCGTAGTTTTAGGAAAGAAAAGAATGCTTAGTTTTTATATTGTTTACTGCATTCAGCAAAGAAGGATCCTTTCAACACAAAAATAATTGCTTTGTGACTGGGAAAACGTCTCCCACTCACAAGAATAGATAGCAGGAACAAAAATCATTCAGTTTCTGTAACCCAGGAATGTTAGGAGTTACTTCAAACTACATTAAAAAAATCACTGTCACATGGACCTGCATTAGGAAACTGGTGACCTCTTCATTGGTGAGTGCGTATGTACATATTAGCTGAATTAAATCTATTTTTAATCTCTTCTTGTTGATTTTTTTCAGATCCATCTCCTCAGTGCACACTTCCAACGCATGTTAGGCTTGTGCGCAATGCTCGTCTTCAAAAGGCAAAAAAGGAGACTGGGTTCCCTGCAGTTATACACTACACATGTACACTGGCTGACAAAAATGTTAAACAAGCAACTTGTGTGTCTGGAAAGTGGTCACCAGAGATTGAATGTACAGGTATGTTTTTAGATTTGTATAGTATTTCTTCTTTTTATGTAGGGATGACAAATGCTCTTTATTAAAGCTTCTTAGTGTGGCTGTGTCACTAGTCAGAAATAGAAATGCTTGCATGCTTATATGTATGCTTACTTGATTATATGCTGAAAGACAGTCATGAATAACTATGAGAATCATTTGAACAGTTAACTCAATTTAGAGAAGCACTATTTTAGTGAGACAAACTTAATAATCTCTATTCTGACAAATGGAAGCATTGTCACTGTCACTTCTGAGTGAGAAAAGATGCAAAGCTCGGGTTTTCTAAAGGTCCTTACCTGGTGCAAACAGGATTAGCACATAGCTCAAGTTCCAGCCAAAGTTTCTTTATTTCCTGTAAGCTTTCAAAGCTTTTTCTATTCCTGATTTTTTTCCCTTCTATTTTTGCAATTGCTTCCTAGTGAAACAGCAAGAAAGAAAGCTGAGCTGGCCAACTCAAAAGCACAGACCTAGAGTAGGTTGCCCTTATCTAATACACATCAAATGTCAAACAGCTGCAGGACTGCCTTTATGTATGGAATAGTAGGACATTGCCTTTAGAAGTCATAATTGTAAAACAATCATCACCTCATTGCCTGTTTTGGTTATGCCAGATTCGTGGGAAATGATACACAGAAGTGAGAGAAGTAACACAGAGTGGCAATCACTCGAGAAGCGTTCGCTTTCAAAACCAAGTGTCCCCACTTTCCCAGTTTTCTGCAACCACTAGAAGCAAAAAAATCAAACTCTTGAGGTCTCCTCCTTCCTAGGTCTGCTGCCCACCCTCCCTTCTAATTTCTGTTGGCAGTAGCAGTCCTTCATTCCTTGAGTGGCAAAATTGGAGTTTATTTCTTTGTTTGCTTTGGTGATTCTTATTTAGCCCTGCTAAGTCTGAGCTAAAAAACAACAGCAAAACAAAACAAGAATCCCAGAAGCTGGTCCAGTTTTCCTCAAGTAGTACACCATAGAGGAACAGGGAGTGTAGACCTGTGCGTAAGTGAAAGGAGGGACTACAAGAAGCTCTAGCTTGGATTGGTATAGCAACTGTGATAGTATTTTTTATGAGTTTGAAAGCATGTGAGCATCTGAGGGCAGCTCTGGTGTTTCTGAAGCAGAATGAAATGATCATGATGTTGTAATTAAAGCTTGAGATGCTACTGAAGAATTATCCAACACCAGTCTTTTCTTGGTTGTTTGTGTTGTAATAAGTGAAGAACTGTTAAACTTTATCTTATGTTCTATTTTAACCTGAGTATGTGTCCTTAGATGAGGAGAGTACATGCCCACCTCCACCTCAGGTTCCTGGTGCTCAACAGATAACAGCTGAAAGAAACTACAGGAATGGGAGTAAAATAGCATTTTCATGTCTGAAAAGTTTTCAGCTCATCGGTGTGAATGAAATAAGATGTATAGAAGGGAAATGGCAATCACCACCTCACTGTGTGGGTCAGTAGTGGATTATTTTTTTTCTATTTATTTTATAATGAATTTCTGTGTTATACATTTCCAGTCATCATTAACAGGAGAATGATGTTATTCATGTTAAGATTATCATGAACAGGTAACTGGAGAAAAGCAATGTAACGTAAGTTGCTAAAGAAAGTGCAGTTAACCAACTGCTGGACAGTAAGTCAGTCTTTTTATTTACAAAAATTTGTCTAACATGGCATATAAAACTTCCAGGTAGTCCCTCAAGAGCCATGTGTTTGTTTATAACAGTACGTTGCAGAACTGAGTCTCAGTTTAATCTGGGCAGCCTTAATAGTATCCTGCTGAAAAAAATATTATTTATTACTTAGTTGTAGTAGTAGCAGTCTTCGGTGGGTTTTATTTTTACTCCTTCATAATTGTTCTCCTTTTTTTTCTGTGGCTTCTTCCTGTATAAATGATATGGCATAACTCAGGCCATGTAGTCCAAAAAATCCTGAGAGAGCTGTAATACAATTGTTAAAATATTACTAAAGCATGTGACATCTTGTAAGCAGAAGTTCATTAAAATCTTGCATAAGATGTTCATAAAACAACTTTTACTGAAATAATATTCTCACTCCCCTTTACTGAACAGGCACTTTGAAGGGAATTATATCTTTTGTATGATGGATTTAGTTGCAAATATATTCTTTCAAAATGATATGTCAACTAATAAAACTTAATTTAATAACTACTCAAAATACATATAAAATAGACTTTCATTCCACTCACACTATGGTACTAGAGGAGAATGAAGCAATGGGACAACCCTGACTCAGGAGGGTTTCATAGAGATTTAATCCACTGCATGTATTGGGAAATGCATTAAAATAATTGCTAGGTTCTATTCTCTTTTTTGTTTCATCATGGCATCATCACAAAACCCTGCAGGATGCTGCTACAATTTTATAAATTATGGAAAAAATTAATTACCATTCTAGAAACTCACTTTCAATATCTCAAAAAAGAGATAATATCTCTTCTGTTTCACTGCCTATGAAATTTTCCCTGTTCTTGATGCTAAGTTTTAACAGTATGAATCGAAAATGGCTTTATTTGCTTCAAAGGAAAAAAGATAAAAACCTGACATAGGAAAGAAAGGAGAGGAAATTTTTGCTTTATGTATCTTCATCTTCCTTCGAACCATTTAATTTATATTTGGAAGATTATATTTCTTCTTTTCTGTTTCAGATGGCCTCTGGTATTGGAATATTAATTATCTAGCACTATTGTTTATCTGTGTTTTATGTGTGTTATAGAAAAACCATGTCTGCCACCTCAACCCATAGAATGTGCTGATGTTCCCAGGCTGGAAAATGAAAACTTACAAATTAAAAAAGAAGGGAAAACAATTTATCTTGCTGGTGCTAGATTAAAGTATGTCACTCATCCTGGATACATGTTAGATGGACCGTCAGAGATAACTTGTTCTATGGGAAACTGGACTTCAGTTCCAACGTGCCTGGGTAATATCAAAAAACCACTTTTCTTGAAGTTCACTTGGCAATGAAATGGAAAGAATTTTAAACTGGAGGTTGATAAGTAAGAGGCACTAACTCTATATTTTGCTGTGGAATCTGATCGTTCCTCATGGATGCCTTCAGAGAAATCCTGAATGGATGCAAAGAAAAGGGTTTTAATGCAATTCAGATTTAAATATTCCTTTGCATTCTTGGAATCTTTATGGAATTTATATCCCTACTGGGCGAGCCCTGGGCACATCCTTCTAATTCAAGGATTTGTTTTCGACACAATTTCCTACACAAATAACTTCAGATCCATCCTGATTGGATGCAAGGACAACTTTTCTAACACAATTTAGTTTTTAAATATTCCTTTACATTCTTGAAATCTTTACACAGTTTGTGTGTCTACCGGGTGAGTCCTCATAATTCAACTATCTGTTTCCAACAGAATTCCCTAGTGACCAGGAGTTGCTTTGGTGCTTCAGTAATGGAAATCAACTCTGTGTTGTAAGGAACAGAAGTCTTTGTTAAAATTTTCTGGGATGGATAGAAACGGAAACAAAATATTTCACTGACAGAAATCTGTGCTCTTTAGAGAAACAACTAATTTTCTATATGCTACCTCTCGTATAAAACAAATTTTCAGCAAATGACTATGCTGATGGTAGAAAAAAAAAGCATCTGCTTGGTGGAAAGTGTAGAGCCCCTCTGTGTGTATTGCGTTAGCACAAGCATCGTTTCTGCATCTTTTCAGAAATGCCGTGTGGAAGTTTTCCAAAAGTTGCCCACGCTCAGAGTGAAGGCAGAAAGAAGAAAACATACGAGCCTGGAGAATCAATTCGCTACCAGTGTGATGCAGGGTTCCAGATTGTTGGTCTCCCTGAAATTATTTGCAGAGAAGGAAACTGGACAGCACCACCCTTTTGTGAAGGTATAGGTTCTACTTCTAAGTAGTCTGTGATCCTTCTTAGATGATTCATAAGGTCAACTCAGGCATGCAGGTGAGTCACGCTGATAGAGCCAACCAGGGACTTGCTTTGATTGCTCTGCTACACTACCTGTAGTTTTTCTGGCTCCTGAGAAGAAAAAAGCTGGGTAGATCAGCAAAGACATCATTGCTCCTGTGGGGGCCACTAGGAGATAACTGGTGAGGTAACAGCTCTTATTTGTACATTGCTAAGAATGTCGGTTTCTAAAAGTTACCTTCAGATAGTAAAGAACACTTCACTCTATAGTCCTTTGGTGCACACTGCTGTATAGCCCCAATCTGCCCCTTCAGCTGATCTCTGAAACTGCTTTTCTCTTTTTAGTTACTCTAGGCAAAAATAATTGTGTCTGGTGATGCGTTGCAGAACAAAGATCGTTGTATTTTCCTTTTCTACTTGTAGAAAATGGTTTGCGTCATGCAGGAACACGAGTGCTCTGGAATGAATATTCTGCATGTGTCAGGTTGTTGCACTACTGTTCTTAACTGCACCTCTCTTTTCAGATGCTACCTGTGGAGCAGCACCTGAAATTCCCAATGCTTATATTATAAGTACTCAACGGGAGAGGTATCTGCCTGGTGCCAGAGTGCAGTACGAATGTGAAAGGAATTTCCAAATTATGGGTGCAAATTATGTCACTTGTACAAATGGAGAATGGTCACAAGCACCAACCTGCAGAGGTAGGAATCTGCCTGTTAGCACAGAGGGAGCTGTTTGTTTACCAGAAATTACAAAACAATTGATTCCTTGAACTGCTGGTTGTATAGGCAAAAAGGTCTGAACGACTACAAATGTGACTGCAGCAGTGTCTCTTTTCAGATGTGACGTGTGCACCTCCTCCAGAAATTGCTGGTGGTAAAGTTCAAGGTTTCAAAAAGTCGCGGTATTTGCCTGGGGAGAGCGCTCGCTATGAGTGCTGGCGAGGTTCTGAGATGACTGGAGCACCCACCGTCCTGTGTCAGGATGGGACCTGGACAGAGCTGCCAAAGTGCAAAGGTAATTTCTCTCTCTCTTTGTAGAGCAACCTGTCAGTGAGGCTGCCACGAGGCTGACTCGGTGGCATTTACTTCTCCAAAGGTCAGCCTCATTGCTGTGCACTAATACAGCATATCTGGCACACCTGGGAAAAAACATTTTCTCCAGGATCTGTTCTGGTGAGTTGACCAGCTGAGTTCCCCAGGTGGCTTTGGAGAGCAGAGCCCACATCTTCCCTGCTAGTTGACATCAAGGCACTGCAGATGGGGCATTGCCGTTTTGAATTCCATGGAGTCAAATCAGCTGTTGAATCAAGACGGGGCAGAATTTGAGGTGTGGGCCAATACCTAGGCACTCTGCTGGTGTCTCCTAGGGTTTCTGAACGCACTGAATAATCATCTCCTTTGTTTTCATTAGACAGACAGAAAGTTTCAGCCCATGAACCAGTGCAGAACCACTCGACATCAGCACCACCCAGCTGAGAGCTGACAGGGGTGCAGAAACAGCAGCTGAATCCAGACCAGGCTGCAGATTGTGCCTCCAGAACACCGTGCCAAGAGCAAGGAGTGTTCCTGCTGGTACCTAGGGATCTGGGTCTTCCCTGAAGGTTTCCCAATGCGAGGCCTATTGGAAGGCCCGATGTGACGCCATTGTGGTGCTTGTATAGGTATAGGAATCTGTGAGGTGGCAGTGCTTCAGGATTGGCACGTGTGGACTCCCCAGTGGCCGTAAGTGGAGCACAGAGCCCGAGGGCTGTCCCGTTAGGGACTGCAGTGGTGCAGTTCAGTGACAGTTGTTCTTGTTCGCAGTCGGACCCCTCTTCTCGTGGCTCAGGCAGTGCAGGGAGGGTGTGGGTGTCAGGCTCTTCTGCAGAAAGAGTTGTGCCGAACGCTGCACCGTTGTGCGGGACGAGAGGAAGTTCTGCAGATGGCTGCAGTCATTCCAGCTGTGGACACACCGGTGAATGGCAGTTGTGAGTCCCAGCACTGGAGAAATGAGAATTGTTGCTCTTTTGCACCTACCAGGTCTTTGGGTTTCTCTCTACTTTCCTCAGAGTCTCTTGGAGTCGTGCCAACGCACTGTCCAGTCGTGTTTGCGGCCAGGCCTCCCTTGCCATTCACCTCGCATGGCTTTCTGTCTAATTGGGAATTTTCTTCCAGGGAAAGGTGGGAAATGCGGCCCACCTCCAGTTATTGAAAATGGAGACCTTCTTTCCTTCCCCATGCAAGAATACGCACAAGGTACAACTCTGGAATACAAATGCCCAAGTCTCTTCATCCTGGAAGGATCTCAGTATATCACCTGTACTGACGGGCAGTGGACAACCCCCCCAGTTTGTCTAGGTAGGTTGACAGACATGCTGTGTGCCAAAAGGCGGTGTGGCTGCTGTTTTTCAGAGCTCAGCACCTGTGCCGGGGGTGCAATGATGGTGGGGTAGAACAACCACAAGTCCTTTCTTTGTGCAGGGCTCCGGTGTGTTCCAAAGCAGGGGTCGCTGCTAAGGTCAACAGGCTGTGAGTGGGTCCAAATGTGTGGCAGAGCTGGGGAAATGTGGGGTGCAGCTGTCACATGGCCATGAGGAAATGAATTCAGAGAAGCACTGGACAGAGACGAAGATGGGACCTCAAAAAAGTCCAGGGGAAATTCATCAGTGCCTGGTGACTTCCCCCATCTGTGATTTGATCTTGCCTTGTGTTCCAGCCAGAACTCAAAGGCTTCTCCATAGCTCTGTCTGAGGTTCTAGCCATCGTCTTTTTTTCCCTTTAGTTTGGGTGCAAATCTCTTTCCTGTCACAAGTAACAGAAGGTCAGAGCAAAGTGTTGGATGGCTTTTGTGATGACAAGAATTCTGTAGGCATTGAGGGGAAATAAAACTAGCGTGTAGTTCATCTATATGGAGTGATGACACTCTTCCTTTGACTTTCTCAAGTGGCCTGTACAGCGTCTGAAGAAGACATGGAGAGAAACAATATTGAGCTGAAATGGGTCTTACGAAGAAAGCTGTATTCCACATCGGGTGACTTTATTGAATTTCAGTGTAAAAGAGGATATTTGGCAGACCCAGCATCTCCCCCCTTCAGGACACAGTGTGTGCAGGGGAGGTTAGAATATCCACGATGCTATCCAGGAAGTAAGTCATCTCCACTCTGGCCACAGCTTAGACACAGTGTTGTTGCATGTTTTTTGTTGAACTGAGGGGAAGGCCTTTATCTTTCCTGGGGAAGCACCTGGGAGGGTGCTAGGGTGTGGGAGCATCCTGTAAGCTGCAGGTGTTGAGGGGCGGTGCCCCTGAGAAGCCATTGACTGGCGTACCTGAGTGGGAACTGCTGCTGGGCAAAGGGCTCTGAGGTGCTCTTGGCTGGTACCACCCATTTCAGAGCATCAGTTGGCCAGTGGGGTCTGCAAGCAAATGATGAAAGTACTTTTTTCCAGAGAACTGCACCGTGCATGAGGGGAGTTTAGAAAGCAACAATATTCAACTAAAGTCATCAAGCTCGTTGAGGACTTCCACCTATCGCTCTGGGGATTATATTTTGTTTGAATGCAAATGGTGGTACCGACAAGTGTCACGCCCTGAGAAATTCCAAGCAGTGTGCCTGGATGGAGTGATTAATTATCCTACATGTGAACGTAAGTGCTCAGTGACAAGGACGAGGCAGGGCTGAGGGAGGCAGCTTTTCTGAAATTGCCTGTCTCCTGCTCTATGGAACCACTGTGGTGCACCAGGCTTCATCTTCACACCTTGCCCCCTATTTCTGTTTCCACTGCAGGGGTATTTGGATAAATGGAAATGCCATGAAGGAGTCCAGCTGTGGGAACGAAAGATCCCTCAACCAACCCAGTGATTTGAGCTCCATTTTTCCTGGTGTTGCCTGTTTTGCTGTGTTTTGTCTGCAGCTTAGCCCATGTTCTGTCTTGGAATTTGGTTTTTCTTTTCATTTTATTATTGGATGATTGTGTTTTCATTGTATCCACATTTTATCTATTTTTGTAAATGTATTTACATTTTGTAAATGTGTTTACATTTTATCCATTTGAATGGTTGTGCTTACATTTTATCTGTTCTATATTGATATCTCCATTATTTTTATTACTAATTGTGTCCTGAAACTAATTGGTTTTGATGGCATAATGAGACAGGAATTAAAGCCCACAGGTAATTCGATCCTCAGCAAATAGAATGTCTTGTCTGCTCCCAGCTTCTCCTGTGCGCGCTTGCCTGGTGTCATGGCAGGGAGGAGTGACTTCAACACCCTCATCAGGATGAGCAAGTGAGTGGAGTCTTCTTTAAACAAATCAAGGATATTGCTACATTACAGTCCCAGTTCTTTCGGTGGACTTGAGCCTCCCTGACATTATCTGGAAGGGCAGGATTTTGGGATGCGAGTAAATGGAATTTCTGGCTGGAGTTGTGGATGACTTCTTGGTCCAGGTCCTGGATGAGGCAATCTGTGCTGTACCCCGCTTCATTTGCTATTTGCTGACGAGGAAAAACTCTCTGGAGCTATGGAAATCAATGGCACTCTTTTGTGTGATGATGATGTATGAATGTTTTTCTTGTTTGAGTGAGAAGAAAGAAAAGCAAGTAGGAGAGTACAAATCATGCACCTTTAGGAGGGCATGTTTTGGCTTTTTTAGGAAACTTGTAGGAGGATTGCTTGGAAGTCTTAGAGTCATCCAGAAAACCTTACAGATCTTGAAGGACAAAAATATTCTGAGCACATGCAAATCTAACTCTGGTGCTCAAGATGAAAAACACATTTATCAGGAATCTGACTTGACTAATCAGGGATCTCACTCTGAAGCAGAAAAGGAATCAATGTGCAGGAGACTGAGGCAAAAACAGGGTACAAGGTGAACTGTATGTTGCCTTGGCATGTATAAATACCTCTAGGAAAGGTTCAACTCAGCTAGAGGGACACCTGTCAAGGACATTAAGGGTCACATGAAGCTATCCTATGACTTCACTAGCACTATAAACAATGAAAAAGAAAAATAGGGCTTTTCACTTAGTGGGGTAGGTGTTTTTAGTGACAGCAGCCACACATGAAGTACTTGACGCATTTTTTGGCTCAATGTTCATCAACAAGGTGCTGTGTTCATTTCTGTAATCCAGACCATCCTGCCCTCTGCTCACAGATGAACACCCAGTGTTATGCATGCATCCAGAGGAAGGGGAAGGGGGGATGTCTTTAAGAATCACAGAGTCTTGGCCAATGTATCCTGGACTGCATGAAAAGAAGCATGGCCATCAAGTCAACGAAGGTGTTTCTCCCCCTCTACTCTCCTCTGTTGAGACCACACCTGGAATACGGCATCCAGCTCTGGAACCCTCAGCAGAGTGGGATATGGACCTGTTGCAGTGCGTCCAGAGGAGGCCACAGAAATATTCAGAGGCTTTTAACACCTCCCCTACTAAGAGAGACTGAGAGAGGCAGGGTAGTTCAGCTTGAAGAAGAGAAGACTCCAAGGAGACCTTATTGTGGCCTTTCAATACTTAAAGGGGGCTTATATGTAAGATGGGGAAATAACTTTTTAGCAGGGCCTGTAGCAATAGGACAAGGGTAATGATTTTAAACTAAAAGAGAAGAGGTTTAAATTAGATATTAGGAAGAAATTGTCTACACTGAGAATGGTGAAACACTGGAACAGGTTGCCCAGAGTGGCAGTGAATGGCCTATCCCTTGAAACATTCAAGGTCAGGTTGGATGGAGCTCTGAGCAATCTGATCGAGTTGAAGATGTCCCTGTTCACTGCAGGGAGGTTGGACTGGATGACTTAATGGTCCCTTACAACCCAAAACATTCTGTGATTCTATAATAAAGAACCCTTGGGCTCCACAAAAAGCAAAAGCGTTTGTATTCTTTGACATTTGTTCTAGCTTAGTGTTGTTTCTCTCTGTATGTAGTGAGGATGCATGTCAAATCAGCAGAGGTGAAAAAAGCCTGAAACAGAAGGCTATTTAAGTTATCTCTTTTGTGGTAATAGAATTAAGATTTGGATTCTCAAATCATACTCTAAGCAATTTCCGTCTCTCAATATTTTTACTTCAGTACAAAATAGAATCTCTTCCTTCTTAGGAAAACAGGCAAAATAGAATTGCTTTTGATTATATCTTTTAATAAATTAAGGTAGCATGGTTTTTGATAATGGAATGAAATAGTAATGTCTTAATTAAAACATAATATGTATTTAATAACATTTATTCATTGACAGTAATAATTTAATTATTTTTTTTCTCTTGTGAAGCAAAAGTCTGTCAAGATCTTTCTCTCTTGGCATGCTTGCTCGGTAAAAATAGTGATCAGAACAGAACTACTCTTCGTATAAAATTATATACCTTTTTCCTTAGTTCTTTGTTGAGGTTTGGGGGCTGCAATGTAAAGATATTTCATGTTATAAACATGGGGGGTTGTATCTTTCTAGTTCTATTATATTAGTGTTTCTGTTTGCAAGGGGATTTTTATAGAATACTTGTTCTCAACAACCTAAATAGTAGGTCTGTCTGTTATTATTTTCCTTGATTTCACAGAAATATATATATTTCACTGTTGAAGCCAGTGTATATTCTTTCAAGGAGAAGACAGTGGTATTTATTTCTCTCGTCAATGGTGGCAGTCCTCATTTCTCAGGTGATGGAAGCATATCTATTTTCTACAAAATCAACATTATTCAAATAATCTCAAATTTGTACTCAAATAGTGGCTATAAATTTAATCATGATGGACATACTTTTGCATTTTAGAGGTAGAATATCATCCTGGAGGATTTGATCTTTTCTTGGTTGTTATTTTGTTGGCCATATGAATGCCAGGAAGGAGCTCTTTGCTTTGCGCTCACTTTGATTTGGTTATTTTATCCAGGACCAGACCAGTTAAATTACATGTTGAACAGAATGTTTCAAGTATGTTTGAAATATAGAAATATATTTGCAGTATCACTGGAATCACTTTGTTGATGTGTATATGATGGATTACGTATAGCGCTGCAGTTACTGTTGTTTACGCTTGGTTGCAGACATAATACATTTGAACTAATTCAGTTGCATTTCATTTACATTGAAAAAAAAGGAGTGTTTCCATAGTTCTTTTCTGGTCAGAACTGGAACCCCAAATTGTTCTTTTCTCTTTCTCCTTTAGTTTTGAGGTAGAAATGCTTTCATACACATCTAAAACTAGAAAAGAGAAGACTTCAGTTCTTGCTTTAAGATTCAGGAGGAAGTTTCTGAGTGTGATGATGGGACAAACACCTCAAGGCTGTGAATTACTGTCTACCCAGAACTGCCTTTAAAAAGAGTGGGTCTGTTTGGTAGCCCCATGTGCCTTATCCACATTTAATATGCTTCAGCAGTGTGAGCGTAGGAAGAGCAGAGAGGTGGGAGTCTGTTTCCAGGATGTTTCCATACAAAGTGTGATGATAGCTCCAAATCATGAAGTGAAAGCACATTTTCAAGTGTGTTTACGAGAAAAACTGAAATGGCACAAGGTGCTTTAGTGCACTAGAAATTATTAGATGCATCAGCATTTACAAAAAGTGAAGGGGTTTTTTTCTGTAAATAAAATTGGATTCCTCATAGGCTGTTTATAAAGCTGGAAGATAAGTTATCTTTGTATTCTAACGTCTGTGATCCTTTTCCATGCCTACAAATTATTCTCTGTGACCTAGTAAGGTTCAAAGCTTGCTGGAATTGATTACTTCTTGTTTCTCAGGAAAAAAGTACATTTGCTTTCTAGGTTCTGCAATGATTCCCTAGATAACTGCACTACACAGTATAAAGGATACAGACAGATGTCTGTAGAGATGAAAAAAGATCATCTTTGAACTTCATTGAACTATTAATTATCAGTTCCATTCATTGGTTCTAATAATGTGTACTTGTGGCAAAGAAGACAAATGGTATCCTGGGCTGCATTAGGAGGAGCGTTGCCTGCAGGTCGAGGAAGACAATCCTTCCTCTCTACTCAGCAGTGGTGGGACCATACCTGGAGCATTGTGTCCAGTTCTGGGCTCCACAGTATGAGAGAGATACAGAGCTACTGGAGGGATTTCAACAAAGCACCATTAACATGATTAAGAGACTGGAGGATCTCTCACATGAAAAAAAGACAGAGAGAGCTGAGACTGTTTAGCTTAAAAAAGAGACAGCCTGAAGAAGTCTGGTTAGCCTGAAGAAGGGAGGCTCAGGGTGGGTCTCATCAATGTGTATAAATAGCTGAGGGAAGGCTGCAGAGAAGACAGCGTCAGGCTCTTTTCAGTGGTGCCCAGTGCCAGGACAAGAAGCAGTGGGCACAGACTGAAACACAGGAGATTTCTTCTGAACATCAGGAAACATATTTTTACTGTGGGGGTGACTGAGCACTGGCACAGGTTGCCCAAAGAGGTTGAGGTGTCTCCCTCCTTGACGATATCCAAAAGCAGTCTGGACATGGTCCTGGCAATGCTGCTCTAGGACACCCTGCTTGAATAGGAGGGCTGATGACTTCCAGAGGTCTGTTCTATGATTCAGCAAATATTTGTGCTCAGGGACAGAATGGTGCAGTCTGTCACTTGCCTACCAGAGTATAAACTCAAGCAGCCTGCTGGTCAGAGTGGCTTTCTCAGACAAGCAGAGCGTTATGGCTGCATAAGTGTTGCAAGAGTCTGTTAATGAACTAAACAATATTCTGCATAGTCTTTTGAACAGCCTAAACAAATTGTTTGCAGCATCCATGCTAAGTGAAAGTCAACCACTAAGTTATTTTTCTGATCAGTGGTTCCCAATACCTTTTTTTTAATACTATAAAATGGAATATAGTCTCCAGCATGAAAGGAAATCAAAGGCTGTAAACTCACAATTAGGTGGTGTGGTCCACTTCTCTACTTTACAGGTAATTACTAGTCATCTGGTAACAACAAAACCTCAGAGTTGCACGAATACCTAGATTCATAGCTGTTCCTGAATTTTCCTCCAATGACATGAGGATCCTGGGAAACTTTTACATGACATTTCTGAAAATGATCAGAAAGCAGATGTGAATAAGCATAACCTTTGTTTACATGACTGAGACATTTGTTTGCTTTGTCTGCCCCTATCAGTTAATTGATTGCAAATATCTTCATCAAAGCTCTGTGCAACCCATGGGTTCATTTGGTGCCAAAATTTGGACTGGCTGAGATTACCAGCAGTAGCAGCAATTTTACGTTGGAGACTCCTCGCTGTTTGCATAACTGTAACAAAGCACTATTTCTCTTTTCTATGAGAGTAACTTGAAGCAACTCACTGTCATTTACTAATAACAGAAGACTTCACAGACCTCTCTTGGACCTCTCTATATGCTTTATACATTTTATAGATTGGAAACCAAAGCACAAATCTGAGATATTTTGTCAATGTCACTGTTTGTATCCAAGCTAAGAACTGCATCAAGACCATCATAGCCAGAACCCTATCCTCACTGGCTGTTTAGAAAAAAAAAGTAATTACTTTAGAAAATCAAACTGTTTGTGAAATCCTGCGTCCTGAAACTGATATTTCTCAGTAACCTGAGCAAAGCTATAAAACTACAATTTTCCTTAATTCTGTTTTTCATACAATTCTCACAAATAAACTCACAAAATAAATACTGAACGGTGGCACTGAATAAAATCAAGCACTGAACTTTTAATTCATTTGTGATAGGGCATCCATATTTACCAGAAAGTTCAAGGTTAGAACCAAAGAAAGTAATTCCATTGTATCATTCAGCTGGAGGCAGTAAGGGAGGGAGGGAAGGGAGAGATGGTAATGATGTATTTGACTTGTACTTTTTTAAATTTCTATAATGTAGTGTTTTAACTTAATAACTTAGCAGGAGTATTACATTTTCTGATGTGCTGTCACTGGCATTTTCAAGAACACAGAGTTGCAGCTGTATTACTGAAATGCCTCACACTGAAAAGAAACTGCAATGAGATAGTAGTGGGGCAGCGCTCTGCTCTCCCACCAAGAAGACAAGATTCACTTTAACAGAGTGAGGATTCCCAGCAAGGTCTCTTCAGTGCAGCTGTACAGGAGATGCCAAAAGGAATGTTTGCATTTGTGCGGCTTGGATTTTTCTTTCTTTTTTTTTTGACTTGGAGGTTGCTGGTGATTTAGTTGATCACTGTATTCAGTTTATCATAGTATTATCACCAGCACAGTACTGGTTAATATTGTTCCTGTTCATCTATTGTCAAGAATTCTTCTTATTCTGTATATACATTGCAATATAGTTTTCTGTGCTTTTATTCCAGCCTTCCATCTCTGGGATATGGCTATAGCTGGGGAGGATGTCTCTGCTGGCAACAGTAGATGGCAGATGATGCATTTGTAAAGCTGCTAAAATGAATGTAAAAAAATAAATGCATTACAGTAGCCCATTGCTTTGCATCAAAAGTACCGGTAGGATTTTCCTGTTATATGAACATTTAGCAACAACAGGATTCACCAAAGTTTAAAAAAACCTCTACATTTTGTTTTATTTTCAAATGAACATTTAAATATGCTGTCTACCTCTCTTCCACCTTCCACAATCCAGACAGCCAAAGGGAACATCTGCCCCTCTGACAAGAGGTCAAGGGGAGAAAATGCAATGAATTTCTAGACACTGAAATAATCTTGCACTGCAATGTATATTTGCCTATTAATTCACCCTCCATGAAGACTCAAGCGTCCTCACACATCAAAACTGGGTGATCTGGTCTGCCTTGTAACAGCCTACGCTAACATTGTGTTTCATGATATTCAAATACTATAGGCTATAGAGTAACATGACTACTGTTGAGGGAGAGGTGATGTTAGTCCGTGTGTCTGCCTTCCCTTACTTGGCTTTCCACCGTAGCTGTTTGTCATAGGTGAAAAAGCAGCCCTGATCCTCCTAAACTCCGTGTAAGTGGACCTTTGAAAAACACAAACTTTCTGTCTCTCTTCAAAATTTGTTCTTATACATGTTTCTTCAGTATTTTCTGTGCATCTTCCAACAATATTTGCTGAAATCAGAATGTATTTTACTTTGCCATCAAGTTGTCTTCCATGTATTATTTCAAACTTTTTGTTTTTGTCTTTTGTTATCAAGTGAGAAGTTTTAAAATGTTTATCAATAAGTTTAGTAACATTTTGTAAAGCAGTGGAGTGAGTACCCAATGGCACAAAGTATCACTGAAAAAAATTATAGAGGCTTTTCTTCGTGTTCTGGATGCTGAATTTTTTAAATGCCCTGTTGGCATTAGTTAGTATCTTAAGGCAGAACTACTACGGGAAAGGTTCATCATCAACTACAGCAGGTTTCAATCCATATTTCAGAAAGTGTTCTTTACAATTTCAGGGTTTTTTGATCCTGCCAAGTGCAATTAGAGAGATATTGTTTTTAAGTTCATGATGTGGCTGATGAAGAACTTGTACTAGGAGAGGTGCCATCTCTGCCATTTTCTTTATTGCCTGTGTGTTATTTTCTGTCTGTAGTTTCTGTGCAAGGAATCTTTTTAATCCACTTGTCCATTTCGTGAAGGTTAGTTTGGTTAAAACTAGCTGTAATCCACAAATGCACTTAACTGGGCACACGAAGTCCAGTGCAGGGCAGTATGCTCATAGTGAATGAACGAGTGAGGGTGCTACTGTGAGCGCCTCCACTTGCTGTACCATATGTGACACAGAGCCAATTGACACACCGACCAGATCACCACTGTCAAATCTGAATGCTACGTATCAGTAAAACTGAATATCTTTTTTTGACAAAAAGAAAATATAAATAGAAATTCTAATAACCCCAATGGATTGTCTGCCACTGTTCTAGTGGACCTTCACTGATTTATCTTGTCTTGACCTGAAGGGCTCCCTCTTCTCCAGGTCTCTGTAACAGCACAGACTTGTCTGTACTCAGGGAGTCAGCTTATCTTTGCTCTCTTCACGTCATATTCTAAGATAAACAATCCAAATATTTGGATATGAGGCTGCCAAAGCGAGGATTTAGCTGTTCTGAAGTCTCCCTTATAATCCTTTGTTGGAGCAAAAAAACAACAGAAGTATTTCTTGCTTCTTCTCCTTAGAGAGAAATCGACGCACATTAATATATTCCTTTATGTTATTATTGTTGTCTCTTATTGTTCTTTAAAACAGTCTTTATCTTAACACGAGTTTTACTTTTCTTTTGAAATTTTTCTCCTTGTCTCACTGGGAGAGTGTGTGTGTGTGCATATGTGTGAGCAAGCAACTTCAGGATACTTGGCTGCCAGCTGGGGCTAAACCCTGACAAGGCACTAGAGGCCAATGCAAAAATACCCCCTGCTGTGCACATCAACAAGGAGCTGCCTGCAGTTGCTTTAAAAAGGTCTGAGTAAAGTGAACATCAGGAAAAGAAACTACATATCATCTACTTAGCACAATAAGCAAGAGACAGTGAAAACACTCCCTCAGCCTTCCCCAGTACAGCAGAACATGAGAGATACACAAATGGGTTTGCTGTTGCCATACATCACTCACTCTCCGTTGTCATTAGAACAAGTACCAAAAAATCAAGAAGACCCTGGCCCCAACAAGACAACATCACTAACTCTCCTAGAAAATAGAAGGATGTCAGGTCTCATTCCAGGACCTGGACCAAGACACAATCATCCAATAATAAAATGAAAAGAAAAAACAAATTCCAAGAGAGAACATGGGCTAAGCTGCAGACAAAACACAGCAAAACAGGCAACACCAGGAAAAATGGAGCTCAAATCACTGGGTTGGTTGAGGGATCTTTCGTTCCCACAGCTGGACTCCTTCATGGCATTTCCATTTATTCAAATGCCCCTGCAGCGGAAACAGAAATAGGGGGCAAGGTGTGAAGATGAAGCCTGGTGCACCACAGTGGTTCCATAGAGCAAGAGACAGGCAATTTCAGAAAAGCTGCCTCCCTCGGCCCTGCCTCGTCCTTGTCACTGAGCACTTATGTTCACATGAAGGATAATTAATCACTCCATCCAGGCATACTGCTTGGAATTTCTCAGGGCGTGACACTTGTCGGTACCACCATTTGCATTCAAACAAAATATAATCCCCAGAGCGATAGGTGGAAGTCCTCAACGAGCTTGATGACTTTAGTTGAATATTGTTGCTTTCTAAACTCCCCTCATGCATGGTGCAGTTCTCTGGAAAAAAGTACTTTCATCATTTGCTTGCAGACCCCACTGGCCAACTGATGCTCTGAAATGGGTGGTACCAGCCAAGAGCACCTCAGAGCCCTTTGCCCAGCAGCAGTTCCCACTCAGGTACGCCAGTCAATGGCTTCTCAGGGGCACCGCCCCTCAACACCTGCAGCTTACAGGATGCTCCCACACCCTAGCACCCTCCCAGGTGCTTCCCCAGGAAAGATAAAGGCCTTCCCCTCAGTTCAACAAAAAACATGCAACAACACCGTGCCTAAGCTGTGGCCACAGTGGAGATGACTTACTTCCTGGATAGCATCGTGGATATTCTAACCTCCCCTGCACACACTGTGTCCTGAAGGGGGGAGACGCTGGGTCTGCCAAATATCCTCTTTTACACTGAAATTCAATAAAGTCACCCGATGTGGAATACAGCTTTCTTCGTAAGACCCATTTCAGCTCAATATTGTTTCTCTCCATTTTTTCTTCAGATGCTGTACAGACTGCTTGAGAAAGGCAAAGGAAGAGTGTTATCACCTCATCCGAAGACCTGGTAGGTGCAAAAGAGCAACAATTCTCATTTCTCCAGTGCTGGGACTCACAACTGCCATTCACTGGTGTGTCCACAGCTGGAATGACTGCAGCCATCTGCAGGACTTCCTCTCGTCCTGCACAACGGTGCAGCGTTCAGCACAGCTCTTTCTGCAGAAGAGCCTGACACAACACCACTGTGTCTAAGCTGTGGCCAGAGTGGAGATGACTTACTTCCTGGATAGCATCGTGGATATTCTAACCTCCCCTGCACACACTGTGTCTTGAAGGGGGGAGATGCTGGGTCTGCCAAATATCCTCTTTTACACTGAAATTCAATAAAGTCACCCGATGTGGAATACAGCTTTCTTCGTAAGACCCATTTCAGCTCAATATTGTTTCTCTCCATGTCTTCTTCAGACGCTGTACAGGCCACTTGAGAAAGTCAAAGGAAGAGTGTCATCACTCCATATAGATGAACTACACGCTAGTTTTATTTTCCCTCAATGCCTACAGAATTCTTGTCATCACAAAAGCCATCCAACACTTTGCTCTGACCTTCTATTACTTGTGACAGGAAAGAGATTTGCACCCAAACTAAAGGGAAAAAAAGACGATGGCTCGGACCTCAGACAGAACTATGGAGAAGCCTTTGAGTTCTGGCTGGAACACAAGGCAAGATCAAATCACAGATGGGGGAAGTCCCCAGGTACTGGTGAATTTCCCCTGGACTTTTTTGAGGTCCCATCTTCGTCTCTGTCCAGTGCTTCTCTGAATTCATTTCCTCATGGCCATGTGACAGCTGCACCCCACATTTCCCCAGCTCTGTCACACATTTGGACCCATCCTCCCCACTCACAGCCTGTTGACCTTAGCAGCGTCCCCTGCTTTGGAACACACCGGAGCCCTGCACAAAGAAAGGACTTGTGGTTGTTCTACCCCACCATCATTGCACCCCCGGCACAGGTGCTGAGCTCTGAAAAACGGCAGCCACACCGCCTTTTGGCACACAGCATGTCTGTCAACCTACCTAGACAAACTGGGGGGGTTGTCCACTGCCCGTCAGTACAGGTGATATACTGAGACCCTTCCAGGATGAAGAGACTTGGGCATTTGTATTCCAGAGTTGTACCTTGTGCGTATTCTTGCATGGGGAAGGAAAGAAGGTCTCCATTTTCAATAACTGGAGGTGGGCCGCATTTCCCACCTTTCCCTGGAAGAAAATTCCCAATTAGACAGAAAGCCATGCGAGGTGAATGGCAAGGGAGGCCTGGCCGCAAACACGACTGGACAGTGCGTTGGCACGACTCCAAGAGACTCTGAGGAAAGTAGAGAGAAACCCAAAGACCTGGTAGGTGCAAAAGAGCAACAATTCTCATTTCTCCAGTGCTGGGACTCACAACTGCCATTCACCGGTGTGTCCACAGCTGGAATGACTGCAGCCATCTGCAGGACTTCCTCTCGTCCCGCACAACGGTGCAGCGTTCGGCACAACTCTTTCTGCAGAAGAGCCTGACACCCACACCCTCCCTGCACTGCCTGAGCCACGAGAAGAGGGGTCCGACTGCGAACAAGAACAACTGTCACTGAACTGCACCACTGCAGTCCCTAACGGGACAGCCCTCGGGCTCTGTGCTCCACTTACGGCCACTGGGGAGTCCACACGTGCCAATCCTGAAGCACTGCCACCTCACAGATTCCTATACCTATACAAGCACAACAATGGCGTCACATCGGGCCTTCCAATAGGCCTCGCATTGGGAAACCTTCAGGGAAGACCCAGATCCCTAGGTACCAGCAGGAACACTCCTTGCTCTTGGCACGGTGTTCTGGAGGCACAATCTGCAGCCTGGTCTGGATTCAGCTGCTGTTTCTGCACCCCTGTCAGCTCTCAGCTGGGTGGTGCTGATGTCGAGTGGTTCTGCACTGGTTCATGGGCTGAAACTTTCTGTCTGTCTAATGAAAACAAAGGAGATGATTATTCAGTGCGTTCAGAAACCCTAGGAGACACCAGCAGAGTGCCTAGGTATTGGCCCACACCTCAAATTCTGCCCCGTCTTGATTCAACAGCTGATTTGACTCCATGGAATTCAAAACGGCAATGCCCCATCTGCAGTGCCTTGATGTCAACTAGCAGGGAAGATGTGGGCTCTGCTCTCCAAAGCCACCTGGGGAACTCAGCTGGTCAACTCACCAGAACAGATCCTGGAGAAAATGTTTTTTCCCAGGTGTGCCAGATATGCTGTATTAGTGCACAGCAATGAGGCTGACCTTTGGAGAAGTAAATGCCACCGAGTCAGCCTCGTGGCAGCCTCACTGACAGGTTGCTCTACAAAGAGAGAGAGAAATTACCTTTGCACTTTGGCAGCTCTGTCCAGGTCCCATCCTGACACAGGACGGTGGGTGCTCCAGTCATCTCAGAACCTCGCCAGCACTCATAGCGAGCGCTCTCCCCAGGCAAATACCGCGACTTTTTGAAACCTTGAACTTTACCACCAGCAATTTCTGGAGGAGGTGCACACGTCACATCTGAAAAGAGACACTGCTGCAGTCACATTTGTAGTCGTTCAGACCTTTTTGCCTATACAACCAGCAGTTCAAGGAATCAATTGTTTTGTAATTTCTGGTAAACAAACAGCTCCCTCTGTGCTAACAGGCAGATTCCTACCTCTGCAGGTTGGTGCTTGTGACCATTCTCCATTTGTACAAGTGACATAATTTGCACCCATAATTTGGAAATTCCTTTCACATTCGTACTGCACTCTGGCACCAGGCAGATACCTCTCCCGTTGAGTACTTATAATATAAGCATTGGGAATTTCAGGTGCTGCTCCACAGGTAGCATCTGAAAAGAGAGGTGCAGTTAAGAACAGTAGTGCAACAACCTGACACATGCAGAATATTCATTCCAGAGCACTCGTGTTCCTGCATGACGCAAACCATTTTCTACAAGTAGAAAAGGAAAATACAACGATCTTTGTTCTGCAATGCATCACCAGACACAATTATTTTTGCCTAGAGTAACTAAAAAGAGAAAAGCAGTTTCAGAGATCAGCTGAAGGGGCAGATTGGGGCTATACAGCAGTGTGCACCAAAGGGCTATAGAGTGAAGTGGTTTTCTTTACTATCTGAAGGTAACTTTTAGAAACCGACATTCTTAGCAATGTACAAATAAGAGCTGTTACCTCACCAGTTATCTCCTAGTGGCCCCCACAGGAGCAATGATGTCTTTGCTGATCTACCCAGCTTTTTTCTTCTCAGGAGCCAGAAAAACTACAGGTAGTGTAGCAGAGCAATCAAAGCAAGTCCCTGGTTGGCTCTATCAGCGTGACTCACCTGCATGCCTGAGTTGACCTTATGAATCATCTAAGAAGGATCACAGACTACTTAGAAGTAGAACCTATACCTTCACAGAAGGGTGGTGCTGTCCAGTTTCCTTCTCTGCAAATAATTTCAGGGAGACCAACAATCTGGAACCCTGCATCACACTGGTAGCGAATTGATTCTCCAGGCTCGTATGTTTTCTTCTTTCTGCCTTCACTCTGAGCGTGGGCAACTTTTGGAAAACTTCCACACGGCATTTCTGAAAAGATGCAGAAACGATGCTTGTGCTAACGCAATACACACAGAGGGGCTCTACACTTTCCACCAAGCAGATGCTTTTTTTTTCTACCATCAGCATAGTCATTTGCTGAAAATTTGTTTTATACGAGAGGTAGCATATAGAAAATTAGTTGTTTCTCTAAAGAGCACAGATTTCTGTCAGTGAAATATTTTGTTTCCGTTTCTATCCATCCCAGAAAATTTTAACAAAGACTTCTGTTCCTTACAACACAGAGTTGATTTCCATTACTGAAGCACCAAAGCAACTCCTGGTCACTAGGGAATTCTGTTGGAAACAGATAGTTGAATTATGAGGACTCACCCGGTAGACACACAAACTGTGTAAAGATTTCAAGAATGCAAAGGAATATTTAAAAACTAAATTGTGTTAGAAAAGTTGTCCTTGCATCCAATCAGGATGGATCTGAAGTTATTTGTGTAGGAAATTGTGTCGAAAACAAATCCTTGAATTAGAAGGATGTGTCCAGGGCTCGCCCAGTAGAGAGATAAATTCCGTAAAGATTCCAAGAATGCAAAGGAATATTTAAATCTGAATTGCATTAAAACCCTTTTCTTTGCATCCATTCAGGATTTCTCTGAAGGCATCCATGAGGAATGATCAGATTCCACAGCAAAATACAGAGTTAGTGCCTCTTACTTATCAACCTCCAGTTTAAAATTCTTTCCATTTCATTGCCAAGTGAACTTCAAGAAAAGTGGTTTTTTGATATTACCCAGGCACGTTGGAACTGAAGTCCAGTTTCCCATAGAACAAGTTATCTCTGACGGTCCATCTAACATGTATCCAGGATGAGTGACATACTTTAATCTAGCACCAGCAAGATAAATTGTTTTCCCTTCTTTTTTAATTTGTAAGTTTTCATTTTCCAGCCTGGGAACATCAGCACATTCTATGGGTTGAGGTGGCAGACATGGTCTTTCTATAAAACACATAAAACACAGATAAGCAATAGTGCTAGATAATTAATATTCCAATACCAGAGGCCATCTGAAACAGAAAAGAAGAAATATCATCCAAACATAAATCAAACGGTTGAAAGGAAGATGAAGAAACAGCTAAGATACATAAAGTAAAACTTCCCTCTCCTTTCCCTCCTCTGTCACGTTTCTCTTTTCCTTTGAAGCAAATTAAAGATATTTTCCAGCTCATACCAAGGAGATACTATTAAAACTTATCATCAGGAACAGGAATAATTTCATAGGTAGTGAAAAAGAAGAGACATTATCTTGTTTTGAGATGCTAAAAGTGAGTTTCTAGAATGTTAGTTATTAATTTCTTCCACAATTAATTAAGTTTTGGCAGCATCCTGCAGGGTTTCAGGATGATGACATGATGAAAATGAAAACAAGAACAGATTCTAAACAGTGTTATAATGTTTTTCCCAATACATGCGGTGTATTAAATTTAGATAAAGCCCTCCTGAGTCAGGACTGTCTCAATGGTTCCTTCTCTTATACTATTGTAGAGCACAGCAGGTAGGCTTAGTTATATTTTATATGCATTTTGTGTTATCAGGAAATTAGGTTTTATTAGTTAATGTTTCAATTTGAAAATACATGTTTGTACTTAATTCTACAACTCATGTACATGAACAACTGCAAAGTTTCATAAGACGTATTTAACAAATCAAAATTTTTCAAAATTATGGTGTGTATTTACCAGGGATACATGAAGGAAGCTCGATTTGCCCATTAAAACACCACTGGACAGGAGAGGCTGCGAGTTGAAATCCTGTCATGCACATAAATTTCTGCCTCTGACCGCTTTGAATCAAAATGGAGCGTCTTTTTCCATTGGTGAGAAGTAGGTTTTTGGCTTCCAGTTGCTGTTTTGTGATAGTACATGGTGCTAGGGGAAACAAGAAAAGTTCAGAATGGTGGAGCATGAACTCTGGTGGCTTTTAGCATGTGAAGCACGTCCTCGGCAAAAGTTATTTAAATACAAGTTGGTTCTTATTCATCAGTTACTTTTAGAATTATACCACAGACACTTAAACACTTGATCTCTATAGAAACTGATACAGAACTTTTAGTTTTTAGGTAGTTTATCAATTATATGGCATAACTTCCAAGCACATTCTTATTCAGATGTATAAAGAATAACTTTGCAAATAGCAGTGATGCTCTCAGGAGGTACTAATTTCACTACACTGTTGACCTGAAAATAACGGATTATTTAAATTAATAGAATTAAATCTAATTTTATCCCTGTTGTTTTCCCATTACAGAGCATTAAAAATGAATTTTAGAAGAACCCTGAAGAGTTCTCACAAAGGAATGGAAGATAGCAAAGCTGTTTACCATAACTGTGTCCTTCTCCTATATGAGGGACAGTTAACAAACTGCACGAAGGGATGTCATGGCAAATGTAATTACCAGTGGAAAGAGGCTGACGCCATTGCCAGTACTTGTACCTTGTTGCGCAAGTTCTTGGAAGTACAGACAAAACATTTATTCACTTGTAGCCTTCCAGGCAGCTCCAAAATTCTCAGGTTAACCAACATGACTGAGTGTAAATAGTTCTGCGACCTTAAAGCCCAAGATCCACAAGTTAAGAAGTATTAAATCCAGTGATTAATTTTGGCCCGTTACAGACTTTGTAATCAAGCAACAAATGTAACCTCAGTTTGTAAAGTTCTATTTTAAGAATTATTAGGATTGTGTACCAGTAAAAAGTCAGTCAGCAATAAAAGTTACACTTACCCAAACACTGCGGTGGTCCAGGTACCCAGATATTTTCGTGACATGTTACCCATTCTGATCCCGATAAAATGTACCCAAGGTTGCACACGTACTGCACTCTGTCGCTTTCCTCATATCGTGATTTATGCCCACTAACAATTTCTCCAAAGTCAATGAGAGGAGGGTCTTCACAGGCTGCTCCTGCAGAAGCTGTGCACAGATTCTTGTAATTTGACTGCATGCTGCAATTTTTTCCTTATCCTGCTTGGTCACTACTAGCAATTTCTTCCAGATCAATGATGAATGGGTGCTTGCAAGCTATTCCAGCAGAAACCATGCACAATTTCCTGTATCTTGGTTGATACAGGACAGTACTGACAGTTGCCAATAATGGCACTACACAGGAGTTAAATAATATTCCAATGACCTACATATTCCTCCACCTGGGAACACTGTACTAATAAAGAACACTAGATCCTTGCTTTAAAAAATTGCCATCATCATTACTATTTTCACAGACTCTGCATTGTAAAAAGTTACTAAAATATTTCATTTGAAAATATGGATAAACTGAATTTATCAGTTTCTGCTTTCCAGCATTATACTGAAATAAAGTTTTACACATAGAGTTGTGATTTTCAATTTTCTTTAATCCTACAAATAAGTCAGTTTTTCTCAGATTCCTTTAAAATGAGAGAAGCTGGATCATTTTTTGAAAGTGTAAGGTATACACAAAAAGTGCTTTTAAAAGGCAGAGGAGGGAGAAGAATCTTGATATGATAAATGGATTTAAATGGATCAATCACAAAATTTAAAACTGGTTATTTTAATAAATGTACATATTCAGTGAATACCACTGCCATCAGACAGCATTACAACTTAAGGAAATAATAAAGTACCTGTATTTTTGAAGAGTTATATAGTGTTTTAAAAACAAATCTGTATTCTGCTTTTTTAATAGTATGTCTTCAGAATAAGAGCAGCCAAATTGTAACACAGAAGGATTTGTATGGATTAATGCATTTTGAATTACTTATAGCTAATAACAAGTTAGGTTCATTTGTGAGAGCCGTTAAGTTCAGGCACATAGCAAAGCAGCAAGCTCATACAAGAAAATACAAAGCAAATGTTCTCAAATGCATAGCTGTAAATTATAACTCATTCCAAATTTCCAAAAGGAGTTCTATAAAAAGTAAACAATATAATTGTTTTTTGTTTGTTTTTTCTTGATTGTCACCAGCTACATCAGTTAAAAACAGTTTTCCAATTAATAAATTACCTTTACATACAATACAACCCATCCACATCAGAAACACTATGGTGTGGCTCAGCAGTGTCATTTCCAAGCTTTAGAAGCTGTGTCCTCTGTAACTGAGTTGCTATTTTCTGTACTCCAAAGTGCATATGCTTATATTCACTCCCATGATTCCTGAAGATCTTTGCAGTCTCCTCCCCTAACTTTCTTGCAACACAGCACTCAGCTTGTACAGATAAATTATGCAATTGTTACGAAAAAGCTTCAATATTTTTTCACAAAACTTTTCAGACTGAACTTGACACAGAAGCATAAGTAAACCTATAACCAAAACACAGGGTGTTTATAATGCACCATATAGCGCACTTTTAGCTTTTCAAATGTTACAGCTCAGAATTTTGCTGTGGGCAAAATCACCTTGTAAGTGGAGCACATAATTTATTATCAGTCTGAAATCTTCGCAGCCTAATGAAAACTCTAAGTCATTGTTAGTCCACTTCCAATAATGCTAATATTCATAGTACAAATTAATGTAAGAAAGACTCAATAATTGTTTTATTTTTACTTTTTTTAAAAAAGAAGATGTTTTACAAAAAAATGTCCTAGTACTTAACCACTTCCTCTGGTGTTAAACATATCCTTCCCCTGCTCCTCTGGTTGGCAGCACCAGTCTCTCACAAGGGGACTGGCAAGACAGGTCGGGAATGCCACAGTGAACCATGACTGTCCCAAGGTTTTTGTTGGGAGGAGTTCAATGCAAGTCACAGGGTTCCCTTCCTCCTAAGTATTGAAGTGCCCTTTTGTTTACATGTATGTATTTTCTTAACACAGTCCACTTTTTTATATTCCAGTTACACAGCATCTCTGCTCAAATTGGGTTCACGTGGACAAGACCAAGTTGCACTCCTGCTGAGGCCACTGCTTGATGACCCTGGTTGTTTTTAGTCTTTGACCTCTCTTCATCCTCATGTCATCCCACATTCTCCTTTCCCACTCCACTTTTTAGTCTGGAGTCAGAGATAGCAGCTTTTTACCAGTGTTAATCAGAACTGAACAAAACCACAGTTGAGCAGCCAGTGGGGTGGTGGTTGAACAACTGCTGTCACAGCTAAAAAAACTAAAATCAGCTCAAGACAAACCCAGGCAAGCCCAGAGATCCTGCATTGTCAAGCCAGTGCAGAGCCTGTGTTCTTTTACTAGCAACAGCAAAAAACTTTTATTGATCTACACCAGCAGGACAACTTTGACTGAACTGAGTTCACTCTCATGTGTCAGGACTAAGATTGCCTTTCTCCTTTTTTTTTTTTTGTTTTCCAGTGCTCTCACTGCTAGGAACTATTGTGAAATACAGGATTAACTGACAGCCAATGACTTGGAGTCGTTTTTTCTCCCTTCAAAAACGCACATCTGAGGAGCAGCAGATACTGCTGTTACTAATGAATCTCATCACCATTGATATGCCCCTTCAAAGCATGCTGCAAAAAGGCTTTTTTCTAAATGTTGTCCACAAAAGTCTCAGTGAAAAGTACCCAACATTAATACCTGTATTAAACACTTTTTAAGTAACTAAGCACCTTCCTCAGAGAAAAAGAGGAATGAACATCTGACTAATTCTTCTATAGGCATGTAATACTTATTTGTATTTTAGATTCTTACATACCGGTCCACAATGACCCTAAGCACTAACTGCTCTTTATGAAGGCCTGGTAAGTTTGCAACATAAAACAATGAACCCCGCAAACATTACATAACAAATCTTTCGGGATTTTAGTCTAAGTCAAATCTTTCTGGCTCACTTTTTCCTCACTTTTTAATCCTCCTGTGCTTCAGAAAGCCTGGGGTCTCACTCAAGAATTTTTCCTTTTAGTATAGCACTAAGAGAAACAAAAAAGTTGAACTAAAAGAAAATCAATTTCCACCTAATTTGCCACCATTCCTGCTCCTTTTCGTAGGTCATTAACTTTTATAGATCAGTATAGGTCATTAACTTCTGACCTCATTTATAATCTAGTCACTGGAAAACCCCAAGTTCCCTTTTCTAAATAGCAATTTCTGACCAGGCAGACATTTCCAATAAGTCACCTCCAAAATGGTTGCATAATTTTTATTACAAAACCTGTAGATTTCTTTCTTTCTTTTAACAAAAAGGACAAACAAAAGCACTCTTCCTACCCAAGATCATGTCTGCTTATATATTCACCTGAGAAGATATAAGCATCATTTAAAAGATCTGATCTCCCCACTTAAGTAAAAGAGGACTATACTCACTGAGCGCAATCACTTTGACTCTGCCTTAATGTATGAGGATGCTCAGCAATACCAGCCTTCTGCACTAGTGCCATGGGCTGAGGCCTCCCTGAAAGCACTGCTCAGATAAGGGAGAACATTACTGCCTTTTCCCAGCTCTGATTAGATGGTTCCAAAATGAGCAGGGAAAAAGAGGCTCTTGAAAATAGTCTTGGTATCATCAGGTGAGGGTGGAGCTTGGTTCAATAAAAATAGTCCTGCTGGTATAATATAAATATAAACCAAATAAATATAAACTGAAAGAGGGTGGATTTAAACTGGATATAAGGAAGAAGTTTTTTATAATGAGGGTGGTGAGCCACTGGAACACGTTGCTCAGAGAAGCTGTTGCCCAGAGAAGCTGCCATTGGAGGTGTTCAGGGCCAGGTTGGATGGAGTTCTGAGTAACCTGATCTAGTGAAAGATGCCCCTGCTCACTGCAGGGGTATAGTACCAAGTGATCTTTAAAGATCCAACCTTAGCTATTCTATGGTAACAAATAAAAAGCTGATCTTAAAAAAAAAGCCAAACTCAGTACAGACAAGTTATCATATAATGTACCTAAGCCTAAGCTCTGAGAAGTGTCAGAGCTGAGATCTATTGCCATTCTGAAGCTATTGGAAGGCTCTGCTGCACAAGGAATTGCACCAACAGAAAGCTAAAATAATTGTTTTTATCATACCTCACACAATCAAAAATATACCCATTATTTTCTGAATATCACAGATATTTTTCAGCTTTTACAGATTTTGAAACCCAAGCTGTAGGTTTTCTTTCACTTAATTCTCCTGCCCCAGATTTCAAGTTGCAAGCAACAGGTTTATATTCAAAAAATTCATGCGAAAAAAAAACATTGAGAAATGAGAGAAATCCACATTCTCTTTACCAGAGAAAATACCTGGATGCTGTCAAGAACAGGACAGGAAAAGGAAAAGGGAAAAGGGAAAAGGGAAAAGGGAAAAGGGAAAAGGAAAAAGGAAAAAGGAAAAAGGAAAAAGGAAAAAGGAAAAAGGAAAAAGGAAAAGGAACTAGCACAGGCTGATGTTAGGAAGCAACTGGGAGGATGCTGATGCCTGGAACAGCCACAACCACAGTGATATGTGGATAATCCACCCGTTTGTCTCAGGTGTTTCTTCCTGCTTGCTAGAATGTGCCCTCCCTTCTTGTCCTAAAAGGACTGTGGAAACATTTGATCTCTGTGGTATGGTCAAGACCATGGATTTTGGGGTTTTGGCCTAATCTAAGCTAAGGTGATCAAGCGCAAAGCTGCTTGACTGGCATCCCTGGAGAGACTCAGTTATATCACATGCATACCTTATTACCCTTTTTCTTGTTTATTGACCATCTTTTCATCATATTTATAATTCCTTTTTTCCCCACTCGAATCTCCTTCCAAATAAACAACCTGCCCCAAATTACTTTTGCCTCATTTGTTCCAGTTTGGTTACATCTGTATTCAGATTTGGGGTTTTTGCAATAGATAATATTGACCTTGCATCACACTACTGATATGATCATGGATGTACTCGTTGCCTTGCCAGGTTTTGCTTACAGATCTAGTCCAACACACATTCATGTTCAAGAAAAACAGAGTTTTCTCTTCCACTTTTTATAGAAACAGGAACAATTAGGATAGAAAAACTCAGAGACTGAGATGAATTTCTATGTATTTGGGCCTCAGCCCAAATAGTTGCTGGATGCGATAGCAAGCCTAGATGGCAGCTTTTAAGGTAATGATGCTCAATACACCAAAATTTACTGGTTAATAACTTATCATCAATCATTTTGTTTAACCAAGGTCTTATATTTTTCTTAACTGAGACTCATCAATTCACATTAAAATCGTTGTTCATTACATGACCCAGAAGTAAAAGCTATAGTGAATATCTAGTTCAGATCACAAGTCCATTACGTTAAATTGCAAATCTCATTGTTGTTTGTCTTCATTTTTAAATACCGCTTTAAAAAGCGATGAGGTTTTAGCCTTTTGAAAGCATTTTGGAATGCTAGCAAAAATATCATTTTAAATACTATTTATATCAACCTTTTTTCTCACCCGACTGTCCACTGAATTTTGATCAAATAAGCATAATTTGTCTATTTCTTGAATACTTGAACTTCTGTTTTGATTTGTTTATTTATATGACATAACAAAATACTTGGAAAATCATACAGAACAGTATACATGAAACAATATCACAGAAAGATGGAGTTTAGACATAAAATAAAGAAACCCTTACAGTTATTTTTTAATTAAAACATACTAAAATGGATGCAAGGCAAGCATTGTCCATACTCCTGAATATTCTTCATATCTTCACTCATATATGTTCACAGGCAGAGCCCCAAGAGTACCAATGCTTAAATGTCACAGGAAATCGCACAAAGTAGTTGGACAAGATATTGTATTAATTTAAATGCTATTCATTAGCAAAACAGAGATGCTTATTTGAAGCTTTTTTCAGTAAAATTTGCATTTTTTTAGGTTTCACATGGTTTCACAGATCCCTTAAACACTATTTTAATACTTGCGTTTTTTTTTATCGTCCCTCGAGCCCTGGCCTTTAGACACTTCTTACCTGTGAGAGAGGACATGGGTGCTGTAAGTATGTACAATAAAAATAGACCATACTACATACAGCTTTCACTTGCCTCCCCCTTCAACTCAGACCCAACAGTGCCACTTAACATTGATTTCTCAAAGCTGGCTGTAGTGATCTTGAAAATATGAGGCCATCTTAATTCAGCTGTTAATAGCAGATAAAGGATATGTACATACCTTTCCCTAAAGGCTTTCCAAAAGTCCATATTTATTTTCTTCCTTCAACACATTTTGGATACACCAGCTGTCCTCTCTTACACTGTACTTGAAATAAAGTTGCACCAGATTCTGCTCCAAAATGGTTCTGTTTACAGTAAAACCCAACATAATCCCCATGGTAAAAGTAAACTTGATTCTTATAGAATGCTTGCAGCAGCACATTATTTTTCTCCATTTTACTTTCTGACAAAGTACATGGCTCTAAAGAAGAAAGATATAATCAGCATTAATGAATCAATTGTATTTGAAATTGCATCATTTTTACTAGTCTTCAATAAAAGTAAAGACTAGTGACCAGTTTCTTAGCATATTATAAATATCACTGTATTTTTTGGATACTGCAAGCATGTCATAGTTGAGGAAAAAAAAAAAGCCAGACAAACTTACACTTGGTTCTACTAAAATTTTAATTTCTAACTGAAAAAAAGACAAGTTGAGATCTTAAAGTTCTAGTTGACAATACTCAAATTATAAATTCTAAGTATCTGAATTTAGAGCGAGTTGGGGCTGTTCAGCCTGGAGAAGAGAGGGCTTTGGGGAGACTTTATTGTGGACTTTTACTGCATAAAAGGGATTATAAGAAAGTTGGGGACAAGGAGTAATGGTTTTAAACCAGTTAGGTATAAGGAAGAATTTTTTTACAATGAGGGTGGTGAAACACTGGCACAGGTTGGCCAGAAAAGTAGTGCCCCATTCCTGGAAACATTCAAGGAAGTTGGAAGTAGCTCTGGATAATCTCATTTAGTCAAAGATGTCCCTCCCCATTGCGGGGGGGGGGGGGGGGGGGGAGGGGAGGGGGGCACCTAGATGACCTTTAAGGTCCTTTCCAACCTAAACAATTCAGTGATTTGATGAATTATAGAGAGAAGTTAGTGCTTACTTATCTCATCACACCTACCTATACAAACTGGTGGTGAAGTCCACTGTCCTTCAGAACAGTAGATTCTCTCAGATCCTTGCAAAAAATAATATTCAAAGCAACTATACTGAACTGAAGAACCACTGTCATACTGGGTAAGGGGCGGCAGAGTAAGAGCTCCATTTGCAATAGAAGGTGGAGAGGGACACTTCTCTGTAGGAGCTGGAAAAACGTTAAAAGCATTTGAGAAACATTCAACTTAGGAAGTTAACAAATCACCAGCTTTAAACACTTGTCAACACTAGATATCTATCAGTCCTCAGACAGTGTATTTTTACTATTTCTTTGTGTCTCGGATCAAAATACAATATCCTGTTCAATTCTAACTGTAAGATATCTCTTGTATGCATTTAACTGTTTACAGATGTCTTTCTCCAGAGCTTTCAGTTCCCTGGGCTTGAAGAACACCTCCTCCCTGCTTTCTACAGCCTCCCCTGTCAAAGGAAGGTGTATTGGGTTTGTGTGCTTGGATATATTGAATGATGAAGAAGTTTTGTGCAAGGACATCTGTGTGTATCTGTGTTGTTGAATCCTAACCATCTATTGTTCACAACAGATTCTAGGCCTGCACCGCCAAAGCAATTGTTTCTAAATAATCAATCACAGAACTATTTAAAAAGGCAATTAAAAAGTACTGGTTTACCTTGCATAATGCATTTCGGGTATTTCAGTCTGCCATTGTTACACTGTGTCCTTCCAGGAGATGGTTCTATGGTCTGGAGGAAATTGTATCCCTGTTTACATTCAAATTCTACAAGATCGCCGTGTAGGAAAACTAATTCTTCCTGTCTCCATTTCAACTCTATGTTGTTGCTGCTCATATCAGCTATATTAAGAGTGCATGGTTCTAGGAAATAAAAGTATATTTCAATAAAAATCAGCCTTAAGTGATTTCTTAGCTCCCTTTTGTAGGAGTCAAGAAAAAGAAATCTAAATCAATAGTTCTAAAATGTTTTAGAATCTTGCAAGAAATTAACTACAGATGCATTAAAAAAAGATCTCAAACAAAGAAACGTGCTGAAGTAACAGAAATAACACAAAACCCCCTCAACTAGGAACAGTAAATTACAGAAAACATACACTTTTTACAAAATATGGTTTCTACAAGTATTTGTAAATATATGGCAGGCTGGGTTTATCCTTAAAGAAGAAAAGGACTTATTTATTGTAACATGAAAAGACTTTTTAAACAGCCATCCATCAAAATCAATCCATCAGGTCTGGCAAGCCCTTTGAGGATAGTAATAGTTAATACACAATAAATTTAACTGTTAACCTAAGGAAGTATTTTAACAATCCCCTTTCTTTGCTTTGTCACTATTAAAAAAAAAAACGTAGAGAACTTTGGGAAATCTTTTCTGGAATTTTGTCATCTTCATTGGGCTTTTCCAGGTTACTTAGGGTGAATATTATTTTGGTTGGTTTCAGACTGTTTTCTTAAAATGTAGCACCAGAGTCTCATCAGGTAGCCTAGCTTTCCATCAGCCAGTTAACCTCTAACTTTTGAAAGCACTGTTCAACTTCAACAAAGCCTGACAGAAGTCCTTATTAATACTTTGTTGAGGGAAAGGTAGAGAGAAATGAGTTATTATGCATTGTGAAGACAGTACCATAACAACAAATTTGTATATATATTTTCCTGAAACTAATTACAGTATGTACTCTTTCTGGTCTGACCAGTTGAGGGCTGAAAGAAGTCTAAGAAAACATAGAAAAGATGATGGGTTTATTTGGATGCTTAAGAGACAAATAACACTCATAGGAAACAGGTTTTCATTATTGTACAAAATTTGTTAAAGTTGTGTTTGGATCCAAGAATGCTGATCTGTACCTTTCAATCCAGATGAGGCACATTTTATTCATTTAGAAATATGTAATTAAAACTGTTATTTATTTGCATTTTTAAAGCGGATTACAAACTTAAATTCATTTTAGGTCCATTGAAGTCAATTTAACAAAGGATGCTAGTAAAGCAGAATTATTTCATCATAGGAAGGAAGGAAAAATAAACAAACAACTCTTGTAGATCACCAGAAGAAGTATTCTTGCTGGGAAATTTCTAACGGGAATCCTATACATTGTTTTGAATAGAACACATAAAAGCTACACAGAAAATTAGAAAGTGCAGAATGAAATGATAAAGACACACAACTGAGGAAAAAACCCTGAAGGTTTAAGAATAGAAGTCCAAGAAGTCATTGTATACCTTGTTAATCAGATCTAAAACCCGTTTTGCAAACGGCTGCAGTCATTCATTCTAAACATCTATTAAAAGACAGGTAGAAATTCACTGAATGGAGAACGTGGGAGAAAGAAATTAGAGAATCCTCCTAGGTAACAGGGATAGCTACATTCTAGAACAGCTCACTCAGGAAAAGAGAGGAATCCAACTGGGTGTTTGTAAGAACAGGCCAGAGAATGCCTTGTAGGAGGGGTCTAGGTATATTTGATTTTGGTTCATCCCCATGTTTCTGGAATACTTATTAACTCAAATGAAAAAGAAAAAGTGGTCCTGAAAGGATTATCTAGAGGTTCTTTCCAGTTTTACCTTTATATAGTACACATGACAAAACTTTCTTTTTCTTACCTAAGCAAGTTGGTTGTTCTGTCCAGTTTCCTTGTTTACAGTAAACAGAGCTGGGGCCATCCAAAAAATGGTAACGCTGACAACCATAGTCTACTGAGGAACCATTTTTGTATCTTGTCAATAATGGACTAAGAACAACACCATTTTTAATTACAGGTGGAGAGGTACAGTCTTGCTGTATTTCTAATATGAGGTAGAGAGACAGGTAATTAGATCCTTAAAACAATGTCAACACTGGCAAACGTATCAGACCAATTAGAGACTGAGCAAAAAATTTTACATTTTATTTGTGTGTAACCAATAAAATTTATTTTTCAAATTTTCAGACACTCTGCACTTGCCTTACTGAATCGCAGACAAGCATTCTATTTCCCTCTATGCACATCTATGTCCACTCCTGACTCTTGCTGGTTTACAGTCATATAGATTAGCTCTTTTTCTTTGTAGAGACTGTCTTAGTTGCTTGATGGGTTTAGCCCACGTGAGG
Organism: Dromococcyx pavoninus; assembly: GCA_033558185.1. Taxonomy (NCBI): domain Eukaryota; kingdom Metazoa; phylum Chordata; class Aves; order Cuculiformes; family Neomorphidae; genus Dromococcyx; species Dromococcyx pavoninus. The sequence goes on along the minus strand of JAUMJL010000201.1, from coordinate 1,531,216 downwards.
TTCAGAATAAACAAATGAAGCCTCCGTGGAAGTACTAATCAAAGGATCAGTAAAATACTCATGAATTTGCACATTCAGACAACATTAACAGAAAGGGTATGAAATGACTGAAAGTAAATAATAATATAAAACTACAAACTGAGCAGACTTATGGGGTAGTTTATTATCACTAGAAATAAGCAACAATGGCCTTTCATTCATTCAGACTGCTAGATTAACATCTGTAGAACATGTAAACGTTTTCAAGAGTAAGGAACTATACTACATCAAAAGTGCAGTTAGAGTAGTCATAAAATGCCTAAAATAGCACTGGAGATTATTGAAGTCCCTTTTAAATAGAAAAGTAACGTTCACCTACTCATACCTTTGCTGTGATATGTTTTGCTTGCTCTTGTTGCTGTATCTGTCTTGAGTGATGGCAGTGCCTCAGATTCCCATTTATCCGTAGTTCCTATAACCACAGCAGAAAGTTATAACAAGTTTTCTCAAAAATAGCTCATTGTCAAACACCAAAACAGACACACACTGATGTGTTGCAAGATGTAATAAAGTCAATATTCAAGGTGAGGACTACATCACATGGATGTCAGTTGAATTCACCTAGCTTCATCCTTTCTCTTTAATCTGTGAACAATGTATGGTCGGCCAATCATGTAGCAGTTCACTTCTCAAGAATTTGAACGTGAGGAAATATATATTTTTGCCAATAAGGAAACTGAGGCTCTCCAGAAAATTAAGGCATTGCTTGAGGAATCGTTCACCTCAGTTGTCAGTCTTCACAAAAATTACTAACCAATACAAATAGGGGGTGATGTCCATTTTCCTTTTTCACACTGGATTTCCTCTGATCCTCTCATTTCAAAGGTACTTTGACACTGTATACGAACTTTGTCTCCATTATGATAAGTTCTTCTAACTGCTATGGTATGAGCGTGAGGAGGAGGTGGTGGTGGAGGACATTTATTTTTTACATCTGAAAATAAAAAAGTTTTCTTGCTAATCAAAACCATACAGCATGCAAGCCTTATAACTCAAAAGACTTTTTTTGTTGATCCAGAGTAATTGTTTACTCCCATTTTCTTAACAGAGTGGGAGACAAAATAAAAAAGTGATTTTACATTCAAAAAATATAAACCAGAGGTATTCTAGAATCATAGAATGGTTTGGGTTGGAAGGGAACTTAAAGATCATCTAACTCCAATCCCTTCCATGGGCAGGAACACCCTCCACTAGGTTAGGTTGGTCAAAACCTCATCCAATCTGGTCTTGAACACCTCCAGGGATGGGGCATCCACTACGTCTCTGAGCAACCTGTGCCAGTGCCTTACCACCAGTACTGGCAGCCTCCCTGGTGTCTTCTCTTCTCTAGGCTGTTCTATCCTTAAAGCCAACTGAAAACTAATTCCAGTTATTTCCCTCCCTCCTACCTTGGCTCCATGTCTTTCAGATAACACTCAATTTCCATTTAGGTTATGAACTGGTACAACACAGATATATTTTGTATTCTTTCACTACGAATTTGACATAATAGAGCTATAAAAATAGGGTACCTTCACATACTGGAGGGTCTGGATACCATCCGAAATGATAACATTGAATTAGATCAAATTCACTGATAGAATAATTTTCCTCACAGAAAAAGTGAACCACATCTCCCTCTTCATAGATTTTCTTCACAGGATAGAAACCTCCATGTGCTATTGCACTCAAAGAGGAGCAAGTTACTTCTAGGAAGAAAACACACAGCAGTGAAAATGAGTAGAAGGCGGCTCCATTCTGCTCCCAAGACCTCATGAAACGAGGGTTTTTTAATTTTTTGTTTGTTTGTAGTATAAATCACATTTCAGACAGAGGGATTTTTCCAGCCCATTACATACTAGTGCAGTTTGGAGTAAGGGACCACCCATGTGTTAGACACACTGCTTCTTCCATAGTGTTTCCTCCTGCGGTATAATATCCCTCATCACATTTGTACAGCAGTGTTTCATTTAACTGAAGCTCCCGTTTGGCTGTCAAGTAGCTGCCGTTATATAAGTCAGGTACTTGACATGACTCTGAAATAAATAAAGCATATGCATAGTATCAATTGCTCTTTTCAAGTTATTAATGCAAAATTTTCCTTAGAAACACTTTAAAGGTTGTCATATCCAAGACAAATTCTTTGCAAACAATGGATAACTAAAAATGTAGTTGTTTACACAAGTTTTTCAGTCTTTCTTTTGAAAAGAAAGACCGGACGGTAATGAATTGAAATAATACAACTTCATCTATAGTAATTCTTTCTACATATAATTTTATTTATACAAATTTTTAGAACTAGTAGCATGTGAAATTTGAATACTTCTTCCCATGAAATACAGCTGAGAACCTGCAGCAGAACTGTTAACACAGAAGACAGACTGCAAAGGAGAAAAATGCAGAATCCTACCAAATTTTTTAGTACAGCTTGGCTGGGAGGACCATCCTTCTAGCTGACATTGCACCACACCTTCAGTACCACCACTTGGAGTATAGTAGTCTAGATTACACTTGTATTGCAGTTCCTCATGTATTTTGAAGTACATTTCTGTACCATAAAATACACCATTTTCCAGAAGAGGTTTGTTGCATTTTTCTAAATGAAAGGAGACAGTTTGGTTGGAAAGAAAGAAGTAAAGGAATATTTTTGTTCTCTGATAAATAAGAGAAGGGGTGGGTTTAGCTATCCTGATCTAATCGTGTTTTCCTGACCTATTGAAGAAATTCTACCCCAATCATCAAACAACACAGCAAACTGATTGTAATAACATGGAATATGACAAACAAGGAATCTACAGCTAGGGAGGCTCTAGAGGATATACATCTGGGCAAGGACACTATCACTTTTCCAAAAATAAGGAAACTGCACAACTTTCTTGTCTTTTTATAAAAACATAGATGGTAAAAGCCCTTAAAATACATATTATTGTAACATTCCATATATAAATACATGACATTTATATGCATAAAGATTTGACTTCACATTGTTGTCCTAACTTGTACATTTGATCCCTCATTATGCAGCTTCTGCTCCTGTATGCTCAAGGAAATCCAGCTAGAAAAGTGTCCTGCTCAAAGAAACAATGAGATTAATAAAGCTAACTTACTGTAGCATTGTGGTACTGGAGACCATCCTTTTGCTGTACAAGTTATTCTTCCATCTTGAGTCCCAGCTTCAGTTGTATAACCGACTACACAAGAATAGGAAAGTTTTTTTTCCTTACGCATCGGGAAATAGTAACTTTTGAAATTATAGTAGTACTGGGCAATCTTTCCATTTTCTATGTGTGGCAAATCACAAGGCTTATCTGCAAAAACAAATACATTTCTCACTAAAAATCTCAGCCCAGATATGAACATCTTTTACATTAATTTGCTTTATATCAGTTGGATTCATTTCAAATAAGGAGAATGAAATTCTGAAAAATAATAAGATCTTTCATGTTTGTAAGACTCACTGAAATTAAGATCTATTACAATTATATCAGCTTTTTTCCTTTAGTACTTTCTTGAGTACTGTGTTCAGTTTTGGGCCCCTCACTACAAGGAGGACACTGAGGTGTTGGAGCGCATCCAGAGAAGGGCGACGAGGCTGGTGAAGGGGCTGGAAAACAAGTCCTACAAGGAATGGCTGAGGGAACTGAGGTTGTTTAGCTTGGAGAAGAGGAGACTGAGAGGAGACCTCATCACTGTCTATGGCTGCCTGAAAGGGGGGCTGTGGGAGAGTGAGTGTTGATCTCTTCTCTCAAGGGTGGTAGGACAAGGGGAAATGGCCATAAGTTGTGCCAGGGGAGGCTCAGACTGGATGTTAGGAAGAACTTCTTTACCGGAAGGGTGGTCAGGCACTGGAACAGCTGCTCAGGGAGGTGGTTGAGTCACCATCCCTGGAGGTGTTTAAAAAACAGGTAGATGAGTTTTTGAGGGACATGGTATAGAGGAGGATGGGTGCAGTTGGACTCGATGATCTCAGAGGTCTTTTCCAACCGGAGGATTCTATAATTCTATGATTCTTTAGGTTCACAGGAGTACCAGCTGTAGAATGAAACTTCCTAATGTGAACTTAGCAAAACTAATGCAGGACACATTTGACTATTTAGCCCAGAAGATGTAAGATCAAGCACCCTTTGCTGCATAAATATACAGATGCCTGCTCTAAAATCCAGTGGCAATAGTGTCAAGATTAGCTATGTCATAGCTCCTCATTCAACAAATATTGTCAGAACTGTATGACAAACTTCCAGGAGGCAATATGGATGCTAAATTCCCTTTCTTCAGCAAGTTTAAGAACAGAGTCAATGGAAAAGAAAGTAGTACTGGAGGTTAAGGAAAGAACAAGAACTGCAATTAAATAAAACAACAAACCACCTCACAACCAATAATAGGAGAACAGGAAAAATGAATATGACGTGAAGTTATCAAAAAAAAGCATAAAGCAACACTTATGTTTGGTTTCCTTATAAAACTATCCTTTGGATCTCAAAATTCCCTCCATGGCTTTACAGAGTGATCTAACTTGTAGAATCAAGTTTTAAAAACTGAATCACCAGCTATGAAACTCACAATAATCTGGCAGAACTTTTGCACAAGTTGGCCCTGCTACATTCACCCTACAGGCTAGAACCAAAAAAAAAAAAATATTCCTAATTCACTCAATGTCACTAGAATTTACTGCATTTACTAGTGTTTTCTTCAAATTTAGTATTTTTACTAAATAGAAAGTGCCAAGATAATTTTTTGTAACAGTTGGCTTCCTCTCACAGCCCCTGTATCTCATCTGAATAATAACAAAAAGGCCAAACCCAAACTTGAGAGTAAATAAGATTTTTATGTCACTAAAAGACAGAAATGGTTGTTACTACATACCTTTTGCTTGACTTTCCAAAGGGTATTAGTATAATTTCAACTGCTTTGCATAAGGACAAAACTCCAGTGAAGACAGAAGTACTTGCAATGTGTATGCTGGAGTTACATACACATTAGCAGATAGTGAAATGCAAACAAAAAGACATCTTGTGAGTTAAGGGAGGTTTACCCTCGTATAAGTCAACAGCTTCGTGAATTTGCAGTTCAAGTGGTATGTAAGCCATATGTACCCAGGAGTTTTAAGCAATACTGAGAACAGAGACAGGAAACATGGAACCACCCCAGGTTAGCTTTTGCAGATCTTCCACACTTCTGCTTTGTGGTAAGCCAAAACACTTCAATCACCAAGGCACTTCAATGCATAAAATGTTTTAATAATACAAAACTCAACTCGTGTAAGTGCCTCAAAACTGCCCAAATACATTTCAAAAGAAACTTTGTGTGAACAAAATCTGAGCCTTTCAATACTTTAGCTTTGAAGCACAGAGATGAATCTGTAGCCCTGAACTATAGTGACAGTTGAATCATTATCATCAGCCATCTTGAAACAAAATTATATTTAAAAATCAGTGTTTACTGTTAGTAAACTTATGAAAGACATTGCATTTAAGTTACCTAGATTGCATGTTCTAAATTCAATGTACATTTATTAACAAAATAATTCAGTGTATTTACCTTCTGCAAAGAGTTTGCCTGAACACATCGTAACTAGGAAGAAAAAACAGCTTTTAAAACTCATCTTCATTGTTTTCTCATCAACTGCTTCCACCACCTGTGAAAACTCCAAGTACTACTTTTGTAAATAATTAACTGGATTTTAAAAGGTATTCCCAAATGCCTTTACTGTCCATGGTATTTCAAAACAAGTTGTTTCACTGAAAACACTCTTAATTTATTTTAGTTCTCAAAATACCCTAACACTAGACTTGCAGAATTCTCCTTCCATTTTGCACATTTTACATCAGTAAAGAGGATAGAATTTACAGTGAAACCAGGCAACAAGCTTATGGAACAATCTAATTTAACACTGTTCCCCTCAAAATCTCTCTTGTTCCAAGTTTAAAGGGCATTCTGTTATCAGATTATTTACTTTGGCTGAAATAAGTGAAAATAGAAAAATTCCCCCTCCTCCAGCCTACCCCCCACATCACCAGCAAGCTGTATTCTGTGTGTTATTCATTCTGGAGGCTCTTACTTTTGGAACATAGCCACTACTATTATCTGTATGTTGGGGTTTTCTTGTATATAGATAGACCTTTTTGAGTCTTTTTTTAAAAACAAACAAAAAAGGATCTAATTTATAATGCATTATCACTAACTGGTTAATGGCTACCAGTTGATTCATCATCACATTCCGCCCTTGGGAGGCATACTCTTTAAATTTTGGAGTAAAAGGGTATAATTTTACAGTTTATTTTCTTGGCCTTGCCCTAAGAAAACACAATTCCAGAGCACAAGAGAACAGAATTTAAAGGGAGCTACTGTGACCACCATCTGTTCACGGCCGAGACGTGTGCTTGTATGCACCGCTCACTCGACAGGAAGAAAGCACTCACAGACCACCTCCCTTGAAGTATCAGGTCAGAACTTCTAAATTCACCCTTACAACAGCCCATTGTTCCATCATAAACCTGTAGTGCTTTAAAAAATAGGAATAATTTTCCTACAGCCATACAAATCTCCAAACCTTACTAGAAAGTAAACTCAAGCTCCCTCCAAACAGCAGCCAGTTTCGAACCTCACAGACTTCGTCTCCCTTCTTGCCTATGCCTCTCTAGGTCAGACAAGCCAACGTAACTGTCCCACCAAACACCTATTTCTAATACAACTCTACAGTATTTAATCAGAGTAAGGAATACCATGCTATTTGTAAGATTCACAGATGTGTAATAAGAAGACATTACTGCACTTGTGAAATTTTCAAGGCTTATGATTTTATTGTACAATTGCTTTTGGTAGTAGTTCAAAACAGGATTTCAAAAGCTCTTTACAATAAAAAAAGTTATAGAAATGGTAATTACAATCGGAAAAATATTTTCAAGGGTAGCTTGACACTTAGTTGCTTTCTTCCATAATTTTACTGTCTACTACATACACACTGTACAAATACATTTTCATATACATCATATACATTTTAGTAGCAGGCAATACCAAGTGTATCCATCACCATCAGAATGGCTTGCAGAGGATCCACAATTTCTTGCATGTTATCTTTCCTCAAAACCCAGTCTGGTTTAATTCTGTGAAAATAGGATTGGTTTTTCATTAAACTATTATGTTGCCACAGCAAAGCCAGCAGACTAATTTTTAAGCTCTTACCTTGAAACTGTTTTTATTCTTAGAGGAGTTACTGGAACACAGGAAGTACCACTTAAGAAAGCAGTCGTTTTCTGCCTCACAAGCGTTCTCTCTGCATCCATTTGGTGTTTACGAGCTGTGAGTCTATATAGGCTTTGAATGCAAGTAACAACCCTTGGTATGCTTCGGATTTCCTGAGAAGAGGTGAAGACAGTACACAATTAATACAATAACTTTGAAAGCAATTTAACAAATCAAGAAATCTGTTTTATTCAATGAAAACTGAATGTTTATAATTTAAGCTCAACTTCCACCCAACACTACAGCCAAAATATTTTAAAGCCAGCACACCTGTAAGTCAGTGGTCTGACGCTTTCAAAATACTTAAAAACTGGTATGTGACTTGAGATGTCAGAAAATTCAAGCTCTTACAAGTCAGATTTTACTAATTACTCATTAAAACAAATTCTCACATGTCATTGGCTTACGACTTCAATGAGTGGCACAGAGAGACTGTCTTCATAGCAATGAAAGAATAATGCAATGGTCACAGGTGACTGGGTAACTTAAGTGCTTATATCTGATGGATAACTTTGTTAGGGGTTCTAGCAATTAGGCACAAGCAAAGGAAATTTCTTTCAGAAACAGGCTATGATTCTTACAATAAAGTACGTAAACACAAAGTCATGGACAACTATATTGCCAGTTGTTACTGACAATAAATATCTTAACTTTACCTGAAAAGCAAGAGTAAACTTTCAGAAACAGAATTAAAGTTAATTAAGTGGCAATTAAACTATATCTAATGCTAAGAAAATGATAGAAAGCCATCAAAACCCTGCAGAAAGTAGGGACTGCAACAATCACAATCTTCCAAGGATTGCAGGATCAGGTTTTCAATGTCTTAATTGAATAGTTCTGGGTAATAAGGGCATAGATAGCACAAAATAAATCAGTGTTTTCAGCACCTCGGAAATATATTTTTTTAAATCAGAGTTTACTCATAATTAATATTAGGTATGATAGAGAGGAAGAGGGAAAACAAATTTACAAACACCACCAAAACATGCAAGAAAAGCATGTTAAATTGAATTATTAAACCCAAAACATTTAAGACTTACTAAAGCTCTTTTCGAGTCCTTTGAAAGGATGGCCAACAAGCAACAGGTCTTTGTGAAAATGCTTCCTCCTTTCTCTGAAATTTTGTCCCCAGCTTTCCCTCTGTACATTTGCAGTAGGTCTAGTAACGTATCTATAGAATTTTCTACTTCATAAACTGCTTGAGTAGTTCTTTCATACTGTTATACAAGAAAGAGACAACAGAGGTTACATAGACAGATCTTTAGAATACCTTTCAGGTTAAAGGAAGAAGCAAACCCCATATTTTCTTCCTCAATGAAATTTGTATCCGATCTGGCCTCCAAGCCCTTCGGTACATTACACTATCATAACAAGTTACAAAAAGCTATGCTTTATGCTTCCTCCCTTCTTTAGAAATCCACAGAATCTGATTTTACGTTTAAAATAGAAGAATAAATAAGTTTAGAGACATTTAAAAGTAAGTTTATCCTAAATGTTTTTATTTCCTGAAATAAAAATAAGAGAATTTGAATGTAAATGCCTGTAGAATGGATAAGATTAACTATGTTTAACAAATATTTTAAATTTCAAAGTAAAAAAAACTCTGGAACAATCAAGCCATATACAACAGACACTATCATAGTACTGAAGCAGCTTTGTGTATTTATGAGAATAATCAGTTCTGTAAGAAAACAAGAAGTGTAAATATAGTCTACTCTATGCCACAAATACAGAAAATTAGCCTGTCTTCTGCAACATACACATTTCTACCTTAAAAAAAACTACAAAGCTTGTCCTAACTACTACAGTCTTGCCTTCCTACAAAATTTTACACATTTCTACACAGTTTCATGCAACATTTCCAATATCTTGCAATAAAATAATCTTATTTTGCAAAAAAAAATTAATTTGTAGTTATTGGAAACTAGGTAATTAGTTTCAAAATAAGAGTTAAAATTCAAAAACCTTTAAAATTCAGAACAATTAATACCATTGTTTCAAATTTATTCAGAAATTTTGTGGATAAATAAATACTACAATAAAAGTAGTATATAGCTTAGAAACCTGCAAAAGAAAATATTAAAGTTACCTTTGAAACATTAAGTAGAACCTGAATTGAATATTTGATCACATCCATGCACGGAACGCTCCGGTTGCAACTTCGAATCAGAACAAAAATGGTGAAGATTGCTCTGCTCTGGGCCATATTTTCACAACAAAGTGGGGAAAGCCTGGTAGCAACCTCTATGATAATAAAACAAAACAAAACAAAACTCAAGCTCAATAAATTAAATTACAAACTAAGTGCCAAGAAGTAGAAACTACAATTATTGATTTAACCAAGTACTCCTAAATCGATAGTGTTAATAATTTAGACTAAAAATTAAGCAGATAAAACAATCCATGGAGAACATACACTGATAGTAAATATAATTGTCTTGCCTAAGGAATATTACTAGGACTGCCAGGAAATCGGAGCAGTCATGTAGGATTTCCTCTTGCTTACAGTACCATCTTCACATTGTTCTTATCTAATTTTAGTCCAGAAAAAAATCTCCGTTATACTTTAAGGCACTCACATTTCACAATCATACAAAAAGTCTAAAACTCATTGCAAACTCTTGTCAGATGAAAAATTCCAGTTTCTATCATCTTGTAAATCTATCATAATAAGATGAAATACTGACCAAGATGCTTTAATGCTGCGATAATGTAAGAGAGATGTTTGTATTTTAGAAGGTATTCAATAGCAGTTGCAGTTCTGTTGCACAATTTGTTTTCTTCTCTGCTCTTTTCATTAGCATTTTCTAAGCTACGTCTTAACGCTTTAATTTTTGCTGTGTCATTACTCTTTCTCCAAGAATATCCTCTCCACAATGCCTACAGAAAAGGAATTTCATAAAAAAAAAGAAGTCGTAAACATGAGACAATAGACTAGAACTTCCACTACCATTCCAAATCAATTTAACTCAACTGACGAATTATTTAATTTTTAAGTAATTACCATTCAGTGTTTAATCCTCCAAATACTGGATTTTTAAGACAAAAAAAACCTAAACCAAACATGTATTATGCACTCCACACACATCCCACAGAAGTCACCTCAGCCACTATCTGTTTAATAGTACTTCGTGACCTGTTTACATTTAGCTTTGATGTCTAAAATGGGGCTCACACAACTTGCAATTTAACTGATAAAATTCACCAAACAACGTAGACATATTTCCCCTCCCCCAGAAGCCATGAGAGATAAATGGAAACATAAAAATAACATTTTTTAAAAAACTGTAGTTTTTCCTAATAGAGGTGTTTACCTGAAGTTTAATTATTCCAACAGCAAATTTCTTCCTACGTCTGCAAGCAAGGAACCTTTGTACATTTCGCTGGATTATGGTTGCTGCATCATTCCTGCGACGTAGCCAGCCTCGAATCACACGTTGTAATTGAATGATTCTTTGATAATCTCTTCGAAATCTCTTTTGTTGCATCTTAGCTCGAAACCATCTCTATTTAAAGTTAAAGTAACTTTCTATTTATTTAAGACTTTTTCCTAAGTTCCCTCTTCCCTATCCTAAACAAGCACTGAAAAAAACTGAAGAACTATTTTAACAAAAGCTTTGACAGATACAGGAACTATTAAACATCACTAGCACTCATATAACCACCATGACACACCCCTGATTGGCCTTGGAGTAGATGAAATGTAAGACTGTAAATGTAGTTAGGGAAGCATATAGAATATCGGATAATTCCAGTTGGAAGGGACCTATAGCAATCATTTAGCCCATCTGCCTGACCGCTTCAGGGCTGACCAAAAGTTACAGCCTGGCATTAAGGGCACTGACAGGCTTGGTGCATCACTTACCTCTCTAGGAAACCTATTCCACTTTTTGACCACCCTCTCAGTAAAGAAACGCTTCCTAATGTCCAGTTCAAACCTCCCATGCAAATGGGATACTGGATACCAGAGACTGGATACCAGAGAAAAGATCAGCACCTCCCTCTTTGCTTCCAGGTCTACACAGGGTACTCCAGGTGAGATCACACCAATGCCGAATACAGTGGGACAATCTCCTCTTTCGACCAGCTGGTCATACTGTGTTTGATGCACCCCAGCATGCAGTTGGCCTCTCTTGAGCAAACACAGATTCCTACTGAGACTGCTGTCAACCAGCACTCCCAGATCCCTTTCTGCAAGGCTGCTTCCAGTCATTCCTCTCCTGATTTATACCTGTGCTCAGCATTACTCTGTCCCACCAGTTTTCTTTCTCTTGGTTGGCTTTTAAGGAGAGGTACCACTCCACTTTTCTCATCTCCCAACTCTGTTCTTTCCCTTCCATATACAGAGAAGCCAGACAAGGCACTGTATGCCTAATCTGAGCAAAAAAAAAAAAACCCTCTTCCACCCATTCACTCTTGTCCTAAGGCAAAAATATAACTTATGAGGAGAGACAGCAGATCTGTCTATGTGGAGGAGTAGGAGGGCAAAGTTTGCCATAACATCCTTGACTAGAGAACAGTTATTTCAGAATTCCTGTTTCAGCCTCTCCATTTATCTAACACTGACCTCCCACTACTGGGACTAAGCTAATGGTCGCTTTGGAGACCGGAAGATAAGTTTTACTATTAGGCAGTGCTGAAATATAGCCCTGATTTTTGATCTTGCTTTCAGATAAGTAAAACATGATTATATTAAGAACACTGCAACTTAGACAGGTTCTGGTGCCACTGGCAGGTTAGAACCATCCAACCAAATCACTGTACCCCAGGGGATTGTTTGTGTAAGAAAATTTCAGGAGCCTTACAGTTGTGCCTGATGTTTACTACTTCCAGTAGGATGTAAAAAATTTAAGACAGCACTCAGATTCCTTTAGCAAGCTTGAGGGTCTGAAAGAAAAAGCTTTCCCATCCATCCTCAGCCTTAAAGTACTTAAGCCTCCACAGCCTGCTCAGATCCATTCTACTATGCTTAACTGGGTATAAGCAGCATTATAAATCATAGTCTCCACAATTTAGCAATATTTTTCTATGTGAATGAACTACAGTGTCCTAGTGCTACAGCTTAGCTGACAAAAAAAAAAATAGATGTTACACAAAATCATTTGTCCTTAATTTCACTCACCTGTATTATAAGAACAGATGAGACTTGGTCTTGCGCAAGTTTTAGGATGAGGTGAATCCTGTAAGCTCTTTGAATTTTAATTGCAGACATATGGTGATATGCAGCTGCTGTAAAATTAAGTAGTTTCTTCTTTTGTTTCTGTTCTGAGATCTGCAGAAAGAAAACAAAATAAGGAACATTTTTATTTTTCATACTCAGAGATAGCTGATCATCTATGCAAAGACCATAGTACACAAGTAATACAAGATTAGATGCTGAAGAAATGCCTCAGAAGTCATTAACTCAGAAGTGAATAAGCGACCTTTCTTCAGTACTAGGTCTCTAATCTAAACACTAACACAGAGAAGTGATTGCAAGCAACGACATTAACACATGTCAAAGTTTCATCGTATAACAGTTTCACTGTAAGCATGTGTGTGCCGAAGCATCAGTTATCAGTAAGCCACAGAGGTGTCACAAATTAAAAAAATGAAATGAAAAACTATTTTAGTACTGAAGGATTGTGAGAAAGGGGTCAAACTGTATTTTGATCTATTCTGACCCACTCAATTCTCAAAGCAGCGAACAAGAATTTGAGTTCAACAATTAATTTAGCCTTAATTCGTTTTTGCAAAAAAGAATAAATGCTAAAAATCTCTAGAGATAATTTACACCAAAAGTATAGTTTTAATTTGAAGTATACAAACCTTTTTTCGGACTAAATAACCCCGTATAAATGCTTGCAGTTTAATGACAGCACTTCTAGTTTTGTTGTATTGCATAAATTGAAGCCTGCCTTCCTGCCACGCCCTCAGATATTTTTGGATAATTATAGCAGCAGCTTTTTGTTGATCAAGTTTTCTTCTTGCCTTGAAACCTCTGTATGCTTTTTGGATCATGCGCACAGCTCTAAGCTTCTGAAAAAGATTTTTAAAAAATGCATTGATAATTAAACTTTTATTCATTACTCATGCAGAACTAATTTATAGAAAAATGCACTATCACAGTTTGGAAGATCTTTTCCCTTACCTAAATGGGGAAAAAAAACGGCCAATTTAACTTATTCCTTTGCAAGCAATAAAGCCAACAGAACTTCTTACATTTTATGTTATCAGTATAGACAGCGGTAATTCACTGATTGGAACTGTTCAAAACCAAGAATCAACTCCATTTCTCCAAGAAAAAAGGAAATTTAATATTTTGAAAATTGAACAGTTTTGATTTGTGCTACCTTTGTTCTGCATGTTGATGACAAAAGTCACTCAAAGATATTGGAAACTTTTAAAACGACCACGACATAGCAGAACACAAGTGAAAACATACCTTTCTCAAAAGTCCTCGAGCCCTGCACTGTCTATATGCCAACTGAATCTTAACTGCCGCATTCTTAGTTGCCAGAAACTGATGTCGAATCCTGCGTGCAGTAAGGGTTGCTCGCCATCTTCTTTGAATGGTAAGTGCACAGGACTTCATTTTCAAAAACCTAACATGAAAATGCCTTTTAAATTTTTCCAAAAGCTGAGAACACTTGCATTTTTAAACTAAGAGTGAAGGTTCATGAAATTATTGAGAGATATTGTGAACACAGAGCTGTTATGAACCAAATCTTAGAACACTAGAACAAGCAGATGGTCAGCAATATTGGCAGAAACACTGGTTTAAAACAGAAGATACTTTCTGTTTTCCCACAGTAGATTCTTCCAGAACTTGCTGTCAAAGAAGGTTGAGGGGGGAGATAACAGTATAAAAGACATGAGACAGACTGACACACAACAGGACCCTACAAGGATATCAGTTCTAACATCCATAATATGACAAGCTTGTATGCTGAGTGAGTACCTTAGTAAGTGGTCAGGTTAACATACTATCCCTAAATGTCATCTTCTACTGCTACTTGTAGAGGACACAGTTCTGAACAAGATGAGCTATCGAGTTGATTTAATGGAGCATTTATTTTGCTGTAAGATGGGTTTACAATAAAAAGAAATTAGTTTAAGTATTCCATCATGCACTATAACCAAATAGTTTTCCATCCTATTATTTTTGTGTTGGGAATTTAACATCCAGCACAACCTTCCTATAAAAAAATAAGTGAAAAAGAGATCAAGGTCTGCTCTTTTGAGAACCCCAATATGCAGAATTTAAGATCGTGAGGTAGCTTCCAGTCCAGAAAAATATTTACACATAAGAAAAAAGTCTCATGCAAGAGAATAACTCCACCTGCATTAATGGGTGGTTCATACATCTTACATACATTTGCAGGGTCAGAGCCTGAGAATCGATAGGCATTTCCTAGAATGCAAAGCAGTATTAATCATATAATAAGAGCTACATAAAGTAGAGAAATTCAGTATTACCGAGTCCGCTGCTGTTTTGTCTTGAAGTAACTCTGAATAACGCGTACAGCTTTTATCACAGATGCATATTCCCTTCGTGCTCTGCAGCCTTGAAACCAGGCTTGAATGACTTGTGCTGCTCTCATTTTCTTAACCCACTGCCTGGCTTTATAACCTCTGTATGATGCCTATTAGACAGATTAAAAGGAAAAAAATTCAAAACATGGGGGTTTTTTGTTTAATGGAACACTTGAAATTGAAAGGAAAAAAAAGGCACATTAGCGTGATAAGTTTTTCAGATTCCTATGTCTACATTACTACAAATATCTAATTTCTCACACCTAGAAAAAGCTTTTCAAAGCAAGTTTAACACACTCAGGGAAATAGCACAAATATCGCTCCCCTTATCGTCTGTAAAAATAACGATGTCCTAAAGAAACAAATATAAGATTAAAAACAAAAACCACCAAAACAAAACAAAAAAAATCCAAACACACACCTCCTTCTGGAGTTACCTGAATTCTAATGGCAGCTCTTTTCATTTGATGGTATCTTTGTTGTTCAATATTTCGCATCTGATGGGCTCTGTAGTGCTGCTGTATTAATACAGCAGAAAACTTGCACCGAAGGTATTTCTGTCTCTGAATAAATCCACGGAAAAACGCCTTAAAAGAAAAAGACAGAATCCTGGAATATTTCACTACTTGTAAGGTATTGAGTAGGAAGATGCTTTCACATTTTTAAGCACAGCTGCACTCACTGGCGTATCATAAAACGAATATAAGTAAATATATTTCTGATTTCCCAATTATTTTTTCTACCTTTTAAGAAAATAATGCTTACGTTGTTCAAGATATACAAGTTAAACATTCAGAAAATAACTACGAGGTGTCAATTCCCCCCCCAAAAAAGAGGTGAGGAAGGCACACCTGTTTTCTTATCTGTTAAGCAGAGCATGTGCTCTGCAACAAAATAATAATAGCAACCTAAGAAATTATTATGAGAGACTATCTGTTTCCTTTCCTTCCCTGATTTGGTGGAAAAACATTCTTTCATTCCAGTTATACCCTGAAGACAAACTTCCTCCTTCAGGGTAAAATAACTAAGGCCACCACAGGAAGTCACTTAAAGCCTTCACAGAAGAAAAAAAGAAATTAACCAAGTGTACTCCCACTACATACAAATCCTAATTAGTATGAACAAGAAGGAAATATAGCTTCCTCCCTCATCCTCTAAAAGAAAAGCTGAGAAGCCCTTCAGAGTATCTAGTCTTGTAACATTCTTTGAACTCACACTGGATGGATATTTAGATGGCTACACGGAGATGAAGAACAATTCTCATTACTTCTTACTGACTACACATTGATGGGAGTCAAAAGCATCTAACTAAATACTTCCCACTTCCTAGAGTACATATGAAATCACAGATACAGTTTCACACTAAGTTTCATGGGGTCCCACTCAAGGTATCAATTCAAAGGCGCAATAAGGATGCAATTTCTCTTCTTACACTCCTCCTCAGAATGCTAGCTAAGCACTCAAATTTGACTAGGGCCATTTCATAGAAATAAAAGAACTATCAGGGTTGATTTATTCAAGCCTTACTAAATATAAGTCTTAAAGAATGCAGCTGTCATGACTTTTTTGTCATTTGCTCCACTTTATAAAAAATACCAGTGTCCACTCATTTCACTCTCATTCTAATCAAAGCAAATATTCATTAAGCTACTAATATTTATATAGGTGAAAGTTAGTTAGGACAAAAATACACCTAGAAGACCATAGAAACACATACAAGTATCAGAACTCATTCAAAGTAGCGAAACGACAGGGGAGAAACAAGAAGAAAAAGTGAACGCTACTTTTTAAGATTAGTACCTCAGTGAGGAAAGACAAAATAGAGCTGAACTGAGACTCATGTCTGTGCTAAGTGGTAGTAACCTTCACACACCTGCCACGCACTATACTTCAGAAATAGATTCTACTTTAATGGGTACCTTAAAGTGAGGTTTGCGAGAGTAGTAGTCTTAAAAAAGCCACAAAACACAAAACAGAAAAAAAAAAAAGACCCCCACCCCAAAACCACTACTATACATTCAAAAGTACCTGAATTTTGATTGCGCTTTCTTTAATTTTGTGAAACCTCTTCTTTCCAATGAATCCTCGGACTCTGGCCTGCACAATGATAACGTTCCTCCGGGTTTGTAAGTAAGTCCTTCTGTGGTATTTCACAGTCAAGTGGGATCGGTAGCACCGTTGTAAGATAACTGCTGCTTTTTTATAGCTTGCATACTGTGATTTAGTTTTATGCATTAAGTAATAGGCTTGTAATGTAATAGCTGCTGTTCTAAGTTGAACAAATTTTCTACGCTGCACAGCCATCTGAAGAAAAGACTGAACCTTTCTTGCAGCTCGTATTTGTCTTGCTATTTTTCTTGCTTTCATACCACGGAAGGCAGACTGAATAATTACTACTGCTTGTTTTTGAGCAGAATACTCTGCTTTCTGTAAACGAGCCCTGTGACACGCTCTGTACCACCTCTGAATAGCAACTGCTGAACTCTGAATCAATTTATAGCGAGTCCTTGTTCTTTGGCATCGGAACATAGACTGGATCGTTATTGCCGCTGCTTTCTTTTCAAGAAAACGCCTCCTCTGTACATGCATTCGTAAGAATGATTGTATGCAACGTGCAGCAAGATTGGTTTTATACAACTGCCTAGCTTTTTTAGCACGAAAAGAGGTCTGCAGGCAAATCACAGCTTTTTTTATTTTTGCATAGTTTTCCATGTCAGATTTTCTTGCCATTTTGGCTCTGAACCTTTGTTGTATAACTCTGACAGCGCAGCACAACTGTTTATAATGCTTATGCTGTATGTACGTGCGATAACTAGACTGTATTACAATTGCTGAAACATGCATGGTTTTCAGTTTCTGTCGTTCCTTCATGCCTCTATATGATGCTTGAATAACAAGAGCAGAATTCTTCATTATCAGGTATTTCTGTCGTTGCTTCTTTCCTTTAATGTAGGATCGATAGTAATTCTGTATAACAATAGCTGCATGTTTCTTATTTTGATAGGTCCTCCTATTCCTGTGCATTTTGTAGGCTGACTGTATCGTACTGGCAGCTGAATGCATGTGCTTAATCCTCTTCCGCACTCTCATACCTCTGTAGAGAGCCTGCACATGAATAGCCGCTCTGCGAAGAGAAAGATACTCCAAAGTATGCTGTCTTGACAGAATCAGAGCTCTGTATCTTCTCTGAAGGGCAAGAGTAGCTGCTTTAAGAGCGAGATACCTTTGACGTTCTCTAAAAGCTTTAAAATTTTTCTGAATAACAACAGCAGCACAGCACATTTCTTGGTGCCGTTTTTTTGCCCGCAGGTCTCGAAAAGCCTTCTGAATACAAATTGCTGCTTTCTTTAACGAAGAGTAATGCTGTACTGCAATTTTCTTTAGCTTATTGGCTCTGTACCTCTTCTGTATTATCTGGGTGGCCCACTGAACTCTTCTGTAATGGCAGTACTCCCTATACATTCGGTAGTTTTTCTGTATTATAAGTGCTGCCTCAAGTCTTTTCTTCAAGAAGCATCTTGTTTTCATTCCTCTATAGGCAGCCTGAAGAACTAAAACAGAATTGTACAGTTTTAAGTACATTTCTCTGACACACTTCCCTTCTCTGTAAGCACGATAATGTTGCTGTATGATTATTGAAGCAAGCCTCACAGCTTGATAAGAAATGTAAATTTTACGCATTCTTAATGTTGCTTGAATAACCGTAGCAGCTTGATGCATCTGTCGCAATTTTTTTCTTACTACAAAGCCTCTATAAGCTGACTGTATTATAACAGCAGCATTAAGGAAAGAGAGATATTTTTTACGTTGAATTTTTGCTAGTTTTGTTGCTCTATATTTTCTCTGAATGACAATAGCAGCTCTCTTAAGGGAAAGAAAATGTTTTCTTTTGAGAAAAGTTCTAAATCTTCTTTGAATAAGTTCCGCTGATTCACTCATAGTTCTTATAAGCCTTCTTGTTTTCATACCACGGAATGCAGCCTGGACACGTAGTGTAGCACTTTTCAAAATCATATAGTTGAGAAGTTGTGCATCTCGCTCCTTACAAGCACGGTACCACTGCTGAATCCGCCCAGTTGCTAGCAACAATTTTCTGAAATATCTCTGTTGTTTGTGCATTCGATAGTAAGACTGTATTATTGTTGCTGACTGATGCATAGTTTCTAAGTCTTGTCGGACCTTCATGCCTCTATAGGCAGCCTGAAGGATAATGACAGATGATTTTAGCTTCATGTACTTTTTACGTTGTACTTTGCCTAAACAGAACGCTCTATATTGTCTTTGAATTATAATCGCTGCCATTCTCATTGCCTGATATCTTATGTTCATGCGATGCATCCTAAACATGCCTTGGATAGAAATCGCTGCTTGATGCATATAGTGAATGCGTCGTCTAACTCTTACACCTCTGTAAATTGCCTGCATTTTGACTGTGGCTATTTTTAAAGACAAATATTTCTGCCTTTGGCACTTAGCATGAACAATTGCACGATATCGCCTTTGAACTACTACAGCTGCAGATCTAAGCCTTTCATAGTCTTTTTTGACCAGGTAAGATTTGAAGGCAGCTTGTAAAGTTGCAGCAGCTTTGTTTAGCTTGTTCAGTTGTTTCCTTGCAGTCATCCCACGGTAAGCAGACTGCAAGACTAATACAGCTGCCTTTGTTTTTAAATAAACTGCACGTTGTTTTTTTTTCATAGAGTAAGCTCTGAAGTATTTCTGAATTATTATAGCGGCTTGTCTTAGTTTCTTATACTTTAGTTGGTTTACATGCATTCGGTAATAGGATTGAATAACTGTTGCGAGATCATGTTCCTTTTGAATTGTTTTTCTCATAGTTTTCCCCCTCCATATTGCCTGAAGATGCACCACAGAGTTACGCAGCTGAACATATTCTTGCCGTTGTTTCCGTCCTGCAACACTGGCTCTGTAATGCTTTTGGATAGTTAGCACAGCATGGTACAGAAGTCTGAATTTTTTCAGAGCCATGAATTTTCTGAAGGCAGACTGGATCTTAGTAGCAGCAATACATTGTCTTCGAATCTGCTTTCGTACTTTCCAGCCACGAAAAGCTGCTTGTAAAGAAAGCACAGCCACTTTTGTCATTAAGAAGTTCAGTCTTTGCCTGTTACCAGTCTTACAAGCTCTGTACCACCTCTGAATCACAATGCAGGACTGGACCATTACCTTATATTTTATTCTTGCAGTATGAGCTCTAAAAGCAGCCTGAATTTTAATAGCAGCTCTATGTTCAAGTTTAAGCTTTTTCCGTGTTTTATAGCCCCTGTAGGATGCCTGTAAGCACAAAGCTGCCTTTTTAACTTGCAAGAACTCCTCTCTCTGACGCAGTTGCTTTTCATACGCACGATAATATTTCTGAATAACAATGGCAGCACTATAGATGCTTAAATAATGTTGTCTGTCCCTTCTCATTCTGTAGCACGCCTGGAGAAATATTGCTGTCTCCCTCCACTTTTGTACTTGTTTCCTAACAAGATAGCCTCGAACTACAGCTTGTATTCTTATGCAAGCTGCCTTCAGTTTCCTATAATCTTCTTTAAGTTGAAGAGCATATCTATGAGATCGATACCTTTGCTGGACATAAAGCGTTGCCTCCCTTAATGCACAATAATGCTTACGTGCTTGCCTCATCTTTACAAAAGCTTGAATCTTCACTGTTGCATCTTTCAAGTTCTTAAATCTCTTCCAGACAATATAAGCACGGTAAGTTGCCTGAATTTTAATCACAGCTTTCAATACACGAACCTCTTTCCTAGCTTCCATTCCTCTGTAGGCAGACTGTAGGACAATAGCAGCCAGACGCAACCTCTGGAAAGAAGCAGCTGCTTTTCTAGAAGCTACACATGCCCTATACCAACCTTGAATTACAGAAGCAGCACTTTTAATCTCTTTGTATCTTTTTACTTGTTGGTACTTTCTCACATGCGACTGCACCACAGTAACAGATTTTCTTAATTGAAGAAATCTTAGTTTCTCTTTTTTCATTCTCCACAGTGATTGAACAACACAGACTGCTTTTACTTGCCTGTATAGTTTACGTGCTCTCATGCCTCTAAAAGCAGCTTGGAGAACTATCACTGCTGCACGCTTTTGCAAATAGTACCCTCGTTCAACTTTTTGTAGTTTATAAGCTCTGTAATACTGCTGAATTGTCACTATTTTTGCCCTGTGTTCCTGGTAAATACGTCTAGCCAGCTGGCACCTGTACCAAGCCTGAATCCTGACGACGCTTTGCTTGATATGTTGATACTGCTTCAGATCTCTGTGCATCCTGTACCAAGACTGTATGATAAGGGCAGCCTGCTTTCTTTTAGCTAGTTTAGAAGATTGCCATTTTCGGAAATAAGTCTGAAGCACTAAAGTTGCTTTAATTTTCTGTTGCATTTTGTATTTCCTCCATCTTCTGAACGCAGACTGAATAGTAAGTGCTGAAGACTTTAACATTTCGTATCTTTGCCGATCTGTTTTTGCCAACTTAGATGCACGCAGGTGACGCTGAATACTAACAGCAGCCCAAACAATTCGTTTATATGCAGCGACAGACTTCACCATCCTTATCCTTGCTTGTACAAAGATAACATAGTATCTTAGCTGTAAGTATCTTTTCCTAGCAGAGTATCTCCTCCAATAAGCCTGCAGGAAAAAAAACAAAAAAAAAATTAGCATTTTTTTCATCGTATCTTGAGTCAAGCCTAAATTTTGAGAACTATCAACCTCAGACTATTTAAGATTTCTTTATTTCCATTTAATCCCTAGGAAGATAAACTGAGATATCTACATAAAAGGAAAAAAAATGGCATTGCTTTTTAAAGTATTTCCAATTCTGGGAAAAAGCTACATTTGCCCTGGCAACAAAAGAACCCCTTTTAAACCAATTGATAAATTAGTGATTCTTAATCTCCATTCCCAAAAGCCTTAAGAATGTAATATTTAGCTTTGGGTATTAGTGGAGAAAGTATCTTGAGAAACTGAATTAACTGCCCAACTACCAATTGGTAATGGATGTCTGCCATTCTGAATGTGCCCACCATACTGGGCTGTAGCGTTCAGCAGCTGCAAAGAGTCAAGCCAACACAATCTGATCAGTCCTTACATTCACTGGTTTAACACCCAGTATTTTATTTTTTTACGGTATATCAAAGTGTTCACTAATTATTGATTTACTAGCACATTACCATTCCTCTCTGAAGAGAAAGTTACCAAAACATCTCAAAAGATTTGGGAGGTGAGGAGGAAGTATTACATTTACAGAAAGGCATCTGCAAGCAGAACAAATGACCCTGAGCAAGCCTTTTTCTTATAGATTTCAGAGGGTTTCCTTGCTGTGTAATCTCACTGTAGATCATATTACCTGAATGACTGTGGCAGATCTACTTCTGGCTTCCTCCAGTTTTGTCTTTTTCAAATTTGAAAAAATCGTCCTGGCTAAGTATCTTCTCCAGTGCTTCTGGATGAAAACTGCCGCATTCACTTTCCTCACAATGCGTCGACGAGACAGAAAGTTTATTGCAGATTTTTGAATTATCCGAGCAGCTCGCTCTCTTTCCTACAGAGTGCATTTCCACAGAACAGTTAGGATTGGAATTTTCACTCAAATATTTAATGAATTTAAATAACTACCAAAAGCAATTCCATAATAATAGGAATGCTGATACAACAGCTTTTCTTTACTCTAGTAAAAGAACTTTTATTTCAGAACATTTATTTAAAGACCAAATTCTTTGTAAACGGGTGGCACTACTTTAATCCGCACCCTCCTGCCTTCATAGACCTTCCTCTTTGTTAATTTTTCAGCACTCCTAAGCAACCCTTTAAGCCTCAGTTTTAGTCCTCATTCATAAGAGATTAAAATAGTCTCACTAATGGGGCACACTAGAAAGATTTCCAGATATATTTAAATAACATAAGTGTATAAAGACAGTCATACCAACTCACATCCAGCTAGCCCAGAGTTTTATTTGCACATACCGATCAGTGTTTTTATAGTAATCTAGAGACTGCAGTAACAAACTGATGTACATTAAAGTAAAATGAAAAGCAACTAACAAACCTAACAAGTAGATCACCATGTCAGAACTCTACTGCTAGCCTACCCTATCACAGGGCAAAGTACATATGCTCACATCATAAGATTAAATATAAAAAATAATGCCTGTAATACTGACGGGTTTTGGTTTTGATTCCCCCTCCCCCACCAGCACCTTTACCATTAGTTATAAAACCAGATATAAAAGGAATGTTTTGTCATCATTGTTAGTGCTGCGTAGTTTCTATAAAGTAAAGAAACTGGAGATGAAAAGACCTACATAAGTATGAGCTCTGCCTCCTCCTACACCACAGATTCTTAGACTACTTCACTTGAACACTGTTCCAACATTGTATAATATGTTTCTCAGTCAGACATGCTCATGAAATTTGTCAACGTTAATGGTGTCCTACTTTTAAAGTCATCACCAGAAAAGCAAGAAACAAAATATCAGAACTCATGCAACTCAACTCAAAACACCAGTGAAGTTTAGCTCCTGAAAAAAATCCAGTAAATCCATGTACAAGTTCAATTACTTTTCATCTTCTAAAAATTAAGAGGAATTAAAAATTAACTGCTTTCTTTTTTCTTGAAATATTGGGAAAAGAACTTAAGGGGTGACAAGTTCTAATCAAAACACAAAAGAAAGAACAGTAGCCTTTAAAAAATGTAAGTACTTTAGAATAGTCTTAAAGAAAAGTGGTTTTTTGTACATTACACAGAGTGCCACATATTTTTGTAATAAAAAGAGTACTCATCAATTTGAATGCCAATATTATTCACCCATATACTCCAGACAGTGAATTTCTAATTTTTATTTAGTATTTCTTAAAGTAGAAAATATAAATATTGCAAAGGCAAAGAGTACCTGGAAAATTTTCAGTTCCTTTTTCAGCTTGTAATTTCTCCAAGCAGACTGAATTAATCGAGCAGCTCGAGTTTCTTGCCGAAGGTTTAGAAGCCGTGAACAAAGAAATGATAGGTAGGTAATAACAACCTATATAAAACACAGAACACAGCAAGTTAAGGGCTATATGGGAGAGCAGAACATGTTCATATGTTTTTACCAATTCTAACAGGCAGCTTACCTTCTCATCAGGAATTGTATTTGACATGTCTGAGTGATTAATCATTGCTGGTATTCCACCTAGGTCAGAAACTGCAGCATTGATCAGTTGGAAGTTTTTCCTCTCATTCTCCAAGAGTTCCTTGTATAGGACTGAGGCAGTTAGAGCTTTGAAAAGAGAAAATGTTTGTGAAATTAAATTATACATAAAAAAATAGATTTAACATTAACTGCTGTGCAAATAACTCACTCTGGTCAAACATTCCTTCCATAACACTCAGAGAACTATCAGACTCTGAAGAGGAGGATGAGGAAGAGTTCAGTCCCACTATACGAGTTCTTGAGCATTCTACTGTTTGAGTTGTACGTTGGCACACAGCTTCCAAAGGCACATAACATGGATGATAATGATGAATTAAATGACATAATACTCTACCATCTGAGAAACACACTGTGAAATTTTCCACCTGTTAAATAAAATACAAGAAGATACAAGTTCCTTGAATTTGTGTTAACCAGATGATTGGTATAACCTGGATATAGAATTTATCTTGTACTTTGAAAAGTGACTAAGCACAGATTGTTTTTAACATAAATATTTACGACACTAGTGCTTCCTTTGAACATGAACTGTGCAGTGACATACAGCAGTGAGAAACCAGAAACAAAGATGTGTGAATCACTGTACAGTGAATCTCCAACAGAAACATTTAAGAAACCGAAATGTAATCTTTCTACAGAAGGATATCCAAGAAACTTCTAAAAGAAAGAGTTTTGCTCTAGGTATTCAGTATAGAAATAACTCCCAAATCTGCATCAGTCAAAGTGCTATATTTTGCCCTTCAGAAAAAAAACAGAAGGTGGGACTGTATTGTGACCACAGACAAATCTCTGAACAGGGCTTCTCTTCTTGGAAAGAACAAGCAACCTGCCCCTTCTAAACAAACACCTTTGAGGAGAGTAATCCTCCTCACCCCAAACATTAGTTTAATTCTCACGGTTCCTATAAATGGTGAAAATTTTACACAGAATTAGTTTTAGGATGAATGTTCATTAAAAGAAATACTCAAACAATCCCACATTTCACAAACTGTTACATTTTTGAAAGGCAATTTTAAGCATAAAACTAAGTGGAAGGGGAGGTCCTTTTGCTCAAATTTGTTTAAAAAGGAGAGCTGCAGCTAAACCCACAGAAAGACGTTTATTTCAAATGTTTACAACTAATTGCCACTGGCTGCTACTACAAATTTGATAGTTTGATCCTGCTGTGTAAAGGGTAAGGATTCTATGAAAGCAAAGGATATATTTGCTGAAATGTACGCAAAAGTCTTTACCTTGATATTGTAAAATCCACAGACAGCATTAACCCATTCCATCAGCAGCTTCACATTTTCACTGTAACTTTGAGGCGAGGAGTTACTACTATTATCTTGTACTCTGCAATGATTTGATGAACTTTTTAGAGCACCCAGTTGCTTTTTTCTTCTGTATGCATTCTTTAAAAAATCAATTTCTTCTTTTAACTGTTCCACATTAAGGAAAACATCCACCTGTTAGGAAGGAGGAAAAAAAACCATTTTCTTTATGTCACTAACAGTCTGACATGCCACACATCACGGCAGCTGGATGCATAGGCTTTAGGTACGGCACTTTAAAAAGAAACTACTCACACTACTTAGCAGTACCTGCCACACTGAATCAGTAGTGGATAATTTGGACTAGCCAGCGTAGATGACAGCGTCTACTACCAACTGCTTCGAATAAAAGAACCTTAATCCATACTTTCACTGTTCTGTGTAAAATGGTTCCTTCATTAGTTAATAGTTGGGGGAAACAGGAAAATTTCCTGAAACAGCCTGTGTAATTTCACAATATTTGCAGAGGAAATACCGATTTCAGAGTCACACCTGCATTTCTATCGAGTCCATGTACCACTCTTTCTCATTTAAGGAATTCTGAGAAGACTTGAGCTAGAGTGACAAGATTTGGAAAAACAGCAGAACATCCACACGGCTTGAATAAATCCACTGCTCACAGAAATTATTTCTTTAATCAAAAGCCATACAACTATGACAATGCATACAGGAAAACCAACTGGAAGAAGGTAACTACTCAATACTGTAACAGTACTTAAGTAAGAAAATAGTTATGCTTTACATTTATTCTGTTCTTCTGGTTCTCTGATAGTTCAGTGGCTATAGTCTTTGACATTCTTGCTTGAGACACAGTTAATTATACTTATATTCCTGACTGCTTAGTGGAGAAATTCCACCTCAACTTGAATCTTATTTTACCTTTCATACTTTATGTTCCTTCCAACTGGATTTGTTAGCTGGATACTTAGTCTAAAAAAGACTCAAGGTAACTAAAAACAGCTTTAAGAAAACAACTTTTTTCCAGTGGTTTTGAAATACCTTTGCAGCAATGCCTAAGAAGGCTTCCTTCTTATGTCAAGAATGTTTCTTCAAGTTGCCCATTTCATCCAAACGGAAGAAAGTAGAAAAGCTGTAGCTTCAGAGCTTACTCTACAATTGTCTGTCAGTTGTAACCTCAAAGTGTCCTCTTCAGTTAGTAAGAGTTTACCAGCATTTTGAGACCGAGATGATTTTACTCTTAATAATCAATTCTGTTGGCATACAGCGTAAACTCAAAAGCTTTTTCCGAAAACTTGTAAGAACGTATACAGGAAAAAGCACAGTTAAAATGTTTTCTCAACTGTATTGTTAGGGAACAGTTAGCATATATGATTAAAGTTTGCATGGCTCTTTGAAAGTGAATAATTTCATAGTCTAAAATTACAGTAGTAGATACTTTCACAGACAAACGTTCCTGAAAGACTGGTGTTTTCATTATCTCTTATTTTTAATTAGTAACAAACAAACAAACAAACAAACTGAATAATACCTGGAAAGCAAAGACAATTTTCCAGAGAAGTGCTAATGTTCGTTCTCTGTGTCTATCCACAATATCCCTGGAGTCAATTGAAGCACCTATCAAATAAAACAAGGAATTAAAGTGTGTACTAGTCCTCCGATGCACTTAGAATAACACTGATTTCTAGGCCTTACCACTCTCATCCTTCAAGTGAACTCCTAGCTCTTTAAGGACATTAAGAACAATGTCAACATTATGTATCTTCTGCAGACGACTTATTGCAGGAACTCTCAGTTTTTTTGACAGATTCCAGTTTTTGGTGAGAAGTTCCATTGTTCTCCTAACAAAGGGAATTTCACAGTTTAATGCTTTAGTTGAGCTCATATTAAATATTATATAAAAAAATGAAGAGTTCAAAATAATTCTGTATCAACGCACACAAGACGAATGCCACACTGTAAGTCCACAGCCAGATTGGTTACAGCAAAATCAAATTCATCGAGTGGAGTTTGAATATGACCGACAGGTAGTCCTAAGAAACCAAGATGTCTGGAAAGGTCACCTTCACCACTCAGGAAGTCCCGAGAAAATGCAAGCAGAAGATCTTTGCTAGCCTAAGGTAAAAAAAAAAAGAAAGTAAGATAATCTTAAGAGCGCAATATTTGTCATGCATGCAAAAGGCTGAAGAGCCAAGACTTGTTAAAGAAAAGTATATAGTCAGATAAAAATTGTTTATTGAAAATTTATCTATTGAAAAAAATACGTTGAATCTTAGGACAACATTGGAGGGAGACATCAAATTACAGCTCTCTCACCTTGAACTCTGCATCCTTACAAAAAAGGCAAGGGTCATGATCAATCATTCTGGACCGTTTGGCAGAATCCAGAAAGCAAACTAACAACAGCAATTTTTTCAGTGTGAATTTTGACAAAGCTTCTTCATGACCTAAAAAGACAGAACCCATTAGCTGCTAGTTCAAAAATTAAGTGCTAAAAGTAACCTATTTTTGGAAGTAGTAGTTACCTTCTCGATAAAGGTGAGGCACAGTGGGATGTCTGTATTCAGCTGCAATGTCAGGGTTCCAAAGCAAGCGATTAAGTATAAATATTGCTAAACCCATAACATCATCATTACTCTCCAAAGCTATCAGTTCTCCATAAACAGTCTAATATGAAAGAGGAGGGGAAAAAAGCAGAACTATTAAAAATTCTCAAATACCACAAGGATTTTTTTGAATAAAATACATTTCTGAATGTATTTCAGTAAACGTAAAATACATTTCTGAAGTAGTAAATGGCAATTAGTCTCTAAAAATCAATCAGCTTTTCAAACAAGTCACTGAAGTAAAAAAATCAACGGAAATTTTAGAATATCCAGTCATTTTAGAATACCCAGTATTTATTTCAAAACCTGTACTGTCATCTGCATCTAAGGAATCAATCAGGAATTTCCTTAAGATAGCTGCATTTTCCTTCAGTTTAGTAAAGAGTGAAACTGATAGGAAGCTACTTCTGTGCTATTGATGGAGTTAATTTCCACTTTCCCTGGCTAAATATTTCCCTTTTTAACTGTATTGAACCTACCTGGATTGTCAAAGCAAAAAGTACAAAGAAATCTGAAACATCCTCCACTAAAAAAATTTGCTATATGTCCTTTTAACTTTGATTATAGGCCATAAATTCTGCACTTACCTCAAGGCCTATACGCAGCCACAAAGGGTTGTAAGATAAAAGCCAGTTAAGGACTTTCTGTCTCTCTCCTGCAAGAGAGAATCTTATAATATTATATCCAGCAAGCACTTCATATTATAGAAATTTCTATCAACCAATTTTAGATTATATCAACTCAGTGTATGAATAATCCTTTTCCTACTTACAAGAAAAGAGAGGATGCAATGTTTTAGTATTCTTACCTACATCTTTCCAGAGGTGTCTGTCCCTACGAACTAGCAAACGTCTGGTTTCAATCTCAACTTCCAGCTTCTTAATAGCTTTAACCATTGTTTCAGACGTAAACAAACGGCAAGCATCACGTCGTAACTTATTCAGCTTACGATGAGCTGTATAAGCTTTTAGAGATGCTTCATCTTTTGTTGGTGCCTTCGGAACACTGGTTTTGTGATGGTTCTCTTCTCCCAAGATAAGAGCAGCTGCATTCACTGTGTAAACACACACAAGAAGTATGCATTTACCTCTCAAAGATAGTTTTACCCACCTCATTTTTTTCCTCTGAGTTGACATTTTATTTTCCTTCTGACTAGTGATTTTAACCCTCAGGAAACTCATCAGCTGTTGCAACAAACATTGTCAAGTGCATGTAAATTAGTCAAATATTTAATATAATGACAATTATTTCATAAGTGAGCAGTGCAAGGAATTCAGTGTTAAGGCCAACTGTACCATCTTCAGTTTTTTAGATTGAAGCTAAAGATAAAGAGAAAAAGCATATTACCATCGTTTTAGTAAAGTGGCAGCTATAACGTTTTTAATTTCCCTACTCAACACCCACTGAGGACGCTGCAGCTGCACACTCCAGAATGTAACTACTTGTTGCAGAGCACACTCCTCATGCAGGTGTGCGGTGTGTTGTGCTTAGTGTGAGCAAGTGTGCTATCCACACTTATCACAAGGGGAAAACATGACTCTGAAAAGGGCTAGGTAGTTATAAAATTATGTTGGGATGGGTAGCACTGTCTCCAATGTGCGAACAGCTTTTGGTTTAGCATGTGATATATTTTTCCAGCTTAATCACCACTGAAACACATTACCAAATATTTGATTTATGATTACCACAGTATTAAGTCAAAGGCTGAAAAGGGAAACACAGGTGATACATAAAAACTAAAAAAAAAAAAAAATCTACTCTTATCTATGAGCTTAATGTTACACAAACTGAAGTGACAAGTTGGGACTAGTGTCAAGCTAGTACTACTATTCATTAATATTAATAAAGTATATTATATAAAGTTCAAGAACATTAAAATACAAAGTGAAAATTCTTGTACTCTCACCTTGTGAAGTGTTTGTTTTTACATTGAAGTCATCAGGGGTAAGCACAAAATTTAACCACCAGGTGAAACCTCGTTGTTGCTTCTCCTTCCAGCGTTCATCATAAAACATATTTTTAGCAGCAAAAGGCATTGGGTGCCTAGGGATGGCTTAATTAAAAAAAAAAAAATTAAGTCTCTCCAGTTCTTGAAATGTTTGATAATCAATATGCTTTTCATTAGGGAAGAGATTAATGTTTGACACTCCATTTAGCACTACAGCAGAAAAAAGTAGATTGTTAGAATCTTCAGTGACTTGCAGGTCAGGTACCACTAAATAAATCTCGGCCACACAGCACAGATTAAGCTATTAAAACATCAGAACAAAGACAAGATCTCTAGAATCCAGGTCATTTGCAACGCACAATTTCAGGCAAAACCAAGTTGAGTTAGATTACATCCAGAAAGAACTGTTTTATAGATGCATTTTTCTGACTAGATCAACTTTGTATTATTAACTCTGCAAAATCAGTATGAATTTCAGTATGAAGGTCTCTTCTTAAGTGTTCTGTTGTTGTATTAAAATGTTATCAGAGATTGGACACGCATTTCACTAATAACCATCAATCAACTGGGAACATCTGTAATGTAGTTTTTGTGCTTGCAGGCAAAGCTAGAGGAAAGGAATATTCATCTTCAGCTGACCACGTGCTGCAACTAATATTCTTATGAGTAGTTAAAATGAAACATGAAAGGTTACATATATTTTTCTACTATATGTTGATTCATTGTAGGTACAATCTTCCATTTCATCTCAGCTCCAGCCAGCTGGGCCTCACCAGTCACTGGCAGCACAGCAATTGTGACATTCAGTTCAGTGTATACTGTTTCACTAAATACCAGATGCCTGCCTACCTGTTTTCAGTGGTTTCACAAATGTCAGGTGAGACTGAGCCAATCCAGAGATGGGTTTACTAGTTCTTTTGGTAACTTTAGATGCTTTCTGAAGTGAAGAACCTACAAGTACACACACACAAAAAAACCCCAATAAATATGTCAGTGAAAGTTTATAAAACTTAAAAAGCATGAAACCGGAGTAATTTCCCAAGAACCCATAAGAAATATCAGTAATATCCTGTAGATGGGAAGAGTTAAGCAAAACAGTTTGACTACAATAAAAAGGTAAAAAAGGAGTAAATAAGAGCTACTATATTTCACAGTTTTTCCATATACTAAGGAAACATACTGTTTGCAATTCATTATCATATGGCTAGAAACATTAAAGTAATTGCTAAAAATATTTATTAAAGCCTCTGAAAACATGTATTCCATAAGCATCTGTGGTAAGAGGTATGACTTTTTAGGGCTTGACTTATTTCTTCCCACAGTTAGATGGCAGCCTGATTTGTGTAAGTTTAGACACCAAGGCACTAGCCAGCAAGTACTATATACTACATAGTGCTAGAAGGGCTTAAGCACAAGAGAAAAATGCAGATTTAGGCACTATGAACCCTCAACAAATAAAAGTACACACTTTTAGCACAATCATTTTGTTACACTGACACTATATGAAGAATTTAGGGATTACGGTTGCTATTTGGCACCTCTCAATGAGATAGTACTTCAGAAACAAAAAAGACAAATCATAAATTACAGGTTACACTCTCCTGCTTAGCGAGTGAAGAAGTCATTCTAATCTCTTATGCACTTTTAATAAATTTTAAATGCATTCTAAAAAAATGTTTAAAGTTGAATCTTAAATGGATTAAATTACTTGATGAGCATTTCAAAGTTAACTTTTACTAGTGAAATATGTTTTTTCTTAGTGAACCTTAGAGACAATGTCTATGCAATTAAAAGAATAACTGACTATGTATCTCGAGAAAAACTGTCAAGATGAACATAACTCGAAGTTGTCACAATTTTTGTGTTTCACAAATAGATTAAGAGACATCAAAGCCATTTGGGGCTCACTGAATACTTTCTTGTCTAGCCCATCTAAATTTTACCCTAATGGATGACTAGAAATAACTTGGTAGACAACACAGCTTTTCCCAACATTAACACTGTTAGTGTTACATGTTTATGTAGACTGTCTTAAAAAGTCTGAAATCAGAGTGCATTACTGAAGGCCCCCAAATCAAACCTACATCATAGAACAGATCATCTGAGCTGAGAAAAGCAGCATATGTAATTGATATGAAAGACCTGATGAATTTAGCCTGCTAGTTATATCGCAGAGACTGCATGAAGATTCTGCTTATTAAATGCTTCTTTTAGTTACAGACCCTCATTCTTTTTCTATTCCAGAGCATACTTGGGAATTGAACATTCTGGAAAACCAAAATACACTGACATATATTTTGACATGTATTTTTTCATGTTTTCTAATGTATATGTCAACTTCTAATCGTAAAGCAAAGTAGTATTGGCAGACTATGAAGGCAGAAAGTTCCACACAAGGCTGACAACAAACTAATTATAGACGATAAAAAGCAGGCAGCATAAATGAGATTTGTGAACTACATATTTGAAAACACATGACAAAAGCAATGGAGTCAAGTATACACAATGGTAAGTGTACATATGACAGAAATCTTGTGCAGCAACTTTGTGGTAAATTTTAATTACATAACAAGGGCTGTGCTGGAGAAGTGCCAGACACTTCTCCATTACTATCATTAATGTTTACAAAAGAATAATTTCAAAGCTAATCACATAATTAAAGCGCTGACCTGGCTTTCAAATTTTTAAAACGTAGATATCATCTAACAAATTGCAAAGACTCTCATCTCACAGATATGAAATATTCCTGACTGTTGCTAGACAGTCCCATTTGCTATACAAAGTTCTTAATCAAAGGCATCTTTTAGAAAGTGGTAAATGAAAGAAATACTGCTCACCAGATTTCTTTCTCTGCCCTCCTCTCTCTCGGTTTGTGAGTTTGAAGGCCGATGGTCTCATAGTAGTGTACGTTTTATTGTCCACGTTACAGGTAAGAGTTCTTTTTCTTTCCACTTCTTCCACGTACATTGGAGCTGTAACTTTACTATTTTCTACGTATGTTTCACTTTTCCTCTTTCGACACAAAGAAGTTGATGCAGTAGGAGATGAATTTACTTTGTCATTTGTCTTATTCTCAGCTGAAATGGAACCTATAACTGGAAGGTGTCTAGATATTTCTGGTTTTGTATGCACAGGCTCAACATCAGCACATCCCATTATCATCTTATTAAGGCATTTTTTAGATTTTGGCTGTAGGGTTTCCATTCTTTTTTCTTCAGCAACATCAGGCTTATTTTTTACGACAGGAGCAGAAAGAACTGGACGCTTTTTTGGTTGCTCTCTCCAAGAAGAATTGTGAGTCTGAAGTTCCTCTTTAGAAGGAAATCTGATGTGATTTTCTTTGGGTTTGTCATGATGAAGCACCTGCGATTCCATGTTACTCATCTCAAAAGCTTCTATATGAACATCTGCTCTTGTCTCTCCATCTCCATTTTTTTTCCACTTTGGAGGCAGCAATTTCTTTACAAGATAAGTCTCTGTGGTAGACGATATTAAAGCAGCCTCAAGTTTAGGAGTCGCTGATTGCTTATCTGACAAGCTGTCTTTCACAAATTGATCCGGTGACAGAATTGGAACAGACGGCTGTATTACACCTGTATCCACTTCATAACTGTCATTTACAAAAGATTCTGGACTTAAGATTCTCCTTGTACTTAAAACAGGCACCAGTGTTGAGTGTTCCGGAGTGCAAACTGATGGGAGAGCACAATTAAAAATTACTTTATTGTTTGAAACCGGCAGTTGTGCTAATCCAGTAGAACTGTATGCACATTCAGATTTTAATTCATTATGCTCGTTAACAAACTCCTTGACATTACAGCTCTCTATTTCAGGAAACAACGCCTCATTTACAGGGGCAGAAATATCTGAAAATGTAGTAGATCTTCTCATTGCAAGTGGTGTGCAAACGGCATTATGATGTTCCTCTGGTATTGGTCCAATAGGAGATATTGGCAATTTATTTTCTAGGCCAACAAGAGAGTCACTTCCTGGGGACATGTTGTTTTGCATGGTGTTCTGATTTTCACATGGTTGAAGTGGGCTTCTAAGTCCCTCTACCTTCTGGGAAACTTGAAAAGTCTTATTAACTTTCAAAGTACTTTTTTTAACTTTTATTGAAGAGTTTTTATTTTTTATGTTATCCCAAAGACTCTTCTGAAAAAGAATCATAGATAAAAATTAGTATGCTGACTTTATACATATTTTTATGTGCAAAAATGAGCATTATTAGTTTACTTATTTGAAGTCTAAACATACTATAAAACAAACAGCTAGCCCTCAATTCACCGTAAGTTATTTCCAGGCTTGAAAACAGCTTTTTGGGTAATGTTTTAGTGTCTACCAGTGTCTGCTTTCCAACTCAGCTGAAAAATTTTAAAGACAATGGGTACTCCCACAGGCAGCATCATTCATCAATTTTAATTCTCACTGAATGTTCTACTAATAAAAACAATACCCGTGTCAGCTATGCCAAATTAAGAGAATTAAGACATAATAAACACACACACCCCCTACCTTTTTTTTCGGAGGCTGCTCAGCAACACCCAGGAGCACAGCTTGATGCTTTACAATGCCATTAATAATAAAAGTTACCAGTTCTCTGACTTTTCCTTCTTCTGTTGGTGTCCATGTTAAAGAAACAAAGAGTCTTTGTCCTGACTATTGGAGAAAAACAAATGTTTAATACCTAGCACTTAGATACACTTGCATAACAAAATAATCAAATCAAATGAGAAGCAGTATACAGAAGTACCATACATTCCCACGACATGATAAACAATTGTTACGTGTTTAAGCATCAGTTTTTTCCTCTGACTTGTAAATTGAAGCAATCAAAAATGCTGTCTTACTAAAAATGCATATACATCTTAATGAAACTATAATGGAAAGCAACCAAGAACACACACAAATAGAACACGTACTATAAATAACAAGATTTGAATAATAGTCAGTAGAAGAAATTACATAGTTTTTGCACATATTAACCAAGTAAGTTCTCTAAAGTAATTTTGAGATAATCATACTTGGACTACCAACCAGAAGCTAATTTTAAGGATTTTAGCTGATTTCAAATGAAGTGTCAATTTTTTTAGTTCAGTGACCTGCAAAGGTGAGATTTCACACACAAGTTCACAGAATAAAATGAAAGTACTACAGATGAAAGAGGAAGCCATGGAGCCATGTATGACGTATGCAAAAGTTCTTTATGCACCGTGATCTCTACTGAATCATTTTGGTGCTCTGCCAATATCAATACTAACAGACCAAGGAATGGTTATACCTCAGAATATTAAAAAGGAGAGTGTGAAAATCACCAGTCTCCTGAGCATTTGAGTTCCACCTCCTTGGGCAGCTGCTTTAATGAGAACACACAAACTAATTCAATATGTGCTTATACAGTAAAGCCAGCCAGCAATGGTTACTATTCACTAACTGCTACAGGAACTTGTTATTGAAACACACCACAGCGAGACTCCAACCTGTTTTTATAAGCTGCAAGAGATCTCCAGAGAGTTTCTTCCTCTCTAACAGAATCTCTACAGAGGCTAGATGACCACAGGTACATCTTCATCAAAACCGTCTTTTGAAAAAATCATCATTGATTGTCTTCATAGAATCCCATATGGGATTAACCTATCATTTCTATTTCTGTAGGGACTGTCAGGATTTATTCCCAGATTAAGCCTGCTTTACTCTCCACTGTATTATTAATTAATACACAGAATTAATAAGCTCCCTCAGCCTTTTTCCTAAACAGCTTTCCTCCAGCTTTTTGAGAGGTCACTCTTTGAACAAACAATTCTTTTTCCTCTGTCTCCAAGACCACACTCCCAGAAGAGAAGGCTCCAGGGAGATCTTATAGCAGCCTTCCAGTGCTTGAAGGGTACAAGAAAGCTGAGGAGGGACTTTTTACAACGGCACAGAGTGACAGAATAGGGAATGGCTTTATATCATTGGAAGGGGTAAGACTTCGATTAGACATTAGGAAGAAATTGCTTGGGGAAGAATGGCTGGAAGGCTGCCTGGAGGAGAAGGACCTGGAGGTGTTGGTCAACAGCCGGCTGAAGATGAGCCAGCAGTGTGTCCAGGTGGCCAAGAAGGTCAATGGCATCTTGGCCTGTATCGAAACCAGTGTGGCCAGCAGTACAAGGGAGGTTACTGTACCCCTGTACTCAGCACTGGTGAGGCCACACCTCGAGTACTGTGTGCAGGTCTGGGCCCCTCAATATAAGAAGGGCATTGAGGTGTTGGAGCGCGCGCAGAGAAGGGCAATGAGGCTGGGTCAAGGGGCTGGAAAACAAGTCCTATGAGGAACGGCTGAGGGAACTGGGGTTGTTTAGCTTGGAGGACACTGATGGGAGACCTCATCGGTGTCTATGACTGCCTGAAAGAAGGTTGTGGCAGAGCAAGTGCTGATCTCTTCTCTCAAGTGACAGGTGATAGGACAAGGGGAAATGGCCATAAGTTGCACCAAGGGAGGTTCAGACTGAATATTAGGAAGAATTTCTTTACCGAAAGGGTGGTCAGGCACTGGAACAGCTGCCCAGGGAGGTGGTTGAGTCACCATCCCTGGAGGTGTTTAAGAAAAGGATAGATGAGTTTTTAAGGTTTAGTGGTTTACGGGTGCAGTTGGACTTGATGATCTCAGAGGTCTTTTTCAACCAGAGAATTCAATGATTCACAATGAGGATGGCGAGACACCGGCACAGGTTGCCCAGGGAAGCTGTGGATGCCCCTCCCTGGTGGTGTTCAAGGCCAGGCTGGATGGGGTCTTGATCAGCCTGGTCTGGTGGGAGGTGTCCCTGCCCATGGCAGGGGGGGTGGAACTGGCTAGTCTTTGAGGTACCTTCCAACCCAAATCATTCTGTGATGCTATGATTAATTAATATGCAGGATTAGCAAGCTCCCTCAACCTTTTTCCTTAAACAGATGTCCTCCAGCTTTTTGAGAGATCACTTTTCAAACACTTTACTTATCCCTCTGTCTGTAAGACCACACTCCCAGACAACAGTTACTTGTATTTTCCGCACCTTACTGCAAAGGCGCACACACAAAAACACACACAGACGCTCCCGGTACCTGCACAGAAAAGCAACGACGTTCGATGCTGAAGCCCCTGGCAGAAGCTGGGAAGCGGTCGACGACCACGTCGACCGCCTCGGCGTTGGGGTTGTCGATGCCCAGGAGCCGCGTGCGGGAGTTACCGACGCGCAGGCGGCCGAAGCTGAGGAACGGCTGCCGCGAGAAGTGGCTCAGAACCAGCACGGCGGGGGCCTCCTCCGCCTCCTCAGCGCCCTCCGGCCCGACCCAGCGCCGCCGCCCAGAACTCAGCTCCCCCGCCGCCATGCCCGGGCCGAACCCCGGAGCGGGCCCAGCTCCAGCTCTCCCCGCAGCCGCTGCTCTGTCAACGCACCAACCGCCGCGGTTCCGCCCGTGCGTTCAAACCCGGCGCCCCCGCCAATCCCCGCGCGGGACCGCCCTCCTCTGTCCCGCCCCCTCTCTTCTCCGCCAATGAACGCCAAGCGTTTTATTTAAACGGCCCGAACCTCGCCCGGGCAGGAGAGACGCGCGGCGGCGGGGATGAGCGTCCCTAGCCCTCGCTGTGCCCGAGGCTTCCAAGTGCCCGGCGAGGAGCTGGTTCTGCTGCAGCGCCTTCAGCAAAGCGATCGGTCTTGCTTTCCCAGGGCATGGAAGTACTTTTTACAAGGGCAAGTAGCGACAGGACGAGGGGGAACGACTTTAAGTCGGAAGGGGGAAGATTTAGATTAGACATTAGGCAGAAAATCTGAGGGTGGCGAGGCACTGGCACAGGTTGCCCAGGGAAGCTGTGGATGCCCCTCCCTGGTGGTGTTCAAGGCCAGGCTGGATGGGGCCTCGAGCAGCCTGGTCTGGTGGGAGGTGTCCCTGCCCATGGCAGGGGGCTGGAACTGGGTGGGCTTTAAGGTCCCCTCCACCCCAAACCATTCTGTGATTCTAAGATTCTTCTTGAGCCCAGAGATGGGTAAGACTGAATACTAGGAAAAGGTTCCTCAGGTTGTGGAGTGCTGGAACAGCTCCGTAGCGAAGCAGTCATGGTGCCAACCTGACAGTATTCAAGAAAAATTTGGACAACACCCTCAGACACACAGCGCGAATTTTGGGGCTGTCTAATGCAGGGACAGGAGTTGGACTCCATGGTTCCCGTGGGTCCCTTTCAACTCAGGACATTCTGATTGCACGACGCTTCTAAATTAAAAAAAACAAAAAAATGCATGCAGCAAAGTATAGATCAAGCAGAGCCAAAGACTTTTCTAAATAAATTTAATTTACAAAATATTTTAAAATAAAAAGTAGAATGAGACACACACAAATTTGAGGGGAAAAAAATGCCTCATTTGTTTATCTTTCATGAGCTTTAAAACTGAAAGACACGGAACACTGCGTTTCCACACTATTTTTTTTTTTTAAAAAAAAGGGGCAGAAATCAGAACTTAGAAAAAGCACCCCTGCAAGCAATCCTGTGAAGCAAGCCATGTTAAGATAGAACTTTACTTTTCTGTAACAAATTACACATAGGACTGAGTACTTCTACGTTTACAGGACACTTCCTAACTTTTCCTTACAGCAAAGAATTTCCCCTAAAAAGACAATTTTACTTAAGACTTCCATCTAAAATATCTGTCTATACAGATAACATTTAAACCACATTATGTCATATACCAGTGACAAAATATCAAGTTTATTCCACCTTATTCTTTCATATAAAAGGACCAACATTTATACATGATCAAAATGCTTACAGGGGATTCAAAAGCTTTGACATTGTTAGCTTTAAAACATCAAATCCTTTTAAAACAAAACATTTCTTATGAACCATGAAAAAGACCCTTCTGGGCTTAAGCAAAGTGACTGCCTTGCATTATATTCTGCCAGCGTCATCCTTTAATGCATCCAACGAAACCACTGAATCACTGCAAGAGGATATTGCAGGAAAAGATCATGTGTGACAGCAAACACAAGGACCTGTGGATAATGCATTCTATTTCCCTGAAGCTTCAGCAAGACGGAGAACATGCCATCTGGATGTTATGTGTATGCTCAACACAGAAAAATGCCACATCTTTTTATAGTTTTCAGGGAACGAAACACATTCACCCACAACACCCTTCTCAGAATTCATTCATAATTCTACGTTCATGAACTTCTACACAGAAATTATTTTAATTTAAAAAACTTGAGGGTCATTTATTCCTTAGCATTCCATTACACATTTCGTGTTCAATCAAGCACATTACAAGGTGATTCCTTTGAAGCATTCTGCAGAGTTCTGGATGCTGTTTCACATTCATTACTAGGGAAATAAGCTCCGCTCTTTACCAAGTAAATCTTGTGTCATTGTCATTTGTTAAAGTAGCACTATATTTTTAAGGAAACCACAGCCTTACAGAAGATATATAATCACCATCACAATCACCGACATTCAGCATAAAAAGAACCCATGAGAGCCATACTTCCGCAGGAAAAGTGTCAGTGCTCAAAGAGGAAATTCCAATATAAATAAATAAACTGAACATAAAATCCACTTAAAGAATCAAAGGCAGTAGCCAATCAGCAATCAGAGACTTGTTCAGCAAAAAAATAGAGAATTCAATGTTTAAACAGTATGAGTGCAGTAAGCTCTCAGAACCACACACAGTGGTTTTAGAGTACCAACATGGACTCTACTCTTCTCCCCAAAGGTTGCATATGGAAAAGACCAACTGTTTGCAACGTGCCACTGATCATTTCTTAGAGATACTTTTAAGAGACCTGCTTCTTCCTTCTTCGGCAACAGTCACTGAGTCAATGACTGCCAGACAAAACACAGCCTTTACTGTAAAAGTGCCCTGCAGATCAATAGGACATGCACTCTTTTATGAGTACATACACATATTAAAATGGAGGCACCCGACACCTACGGAGTTGTGGCACATGCAGCTATGAGGTGCAGATCTTTGCCCTTCAACTCCAGTCCTCCCAAGAGAAACTCTCCTCCATCTAGCAGAGATCAGCTGCTTCCACCTGCCAAATGAAGTACCAGCCCATGAAAATTTACTTCGCTCATATATGAATTTTAAATAGATGTAAAGCCATAAGAATTATGGCTCATGATATTAAAAAAAATAAAAACTACGTATCTAGCACATAAGGTTTCCTATTTTCTTTTACTGTCAACTGGCAATGATCCAGCCCGACCAGCAGGTAAAAACATTAACTAGTAGGGTTATCTGCAAACAAAAGAATGCCAAAGAATTAGATAAATTTTTTCCAGGAATGACTAGTAATTCTGGTCACCCAAACAACAAAGATAGCGCTCATTTTTCTGAAAACCCAAGTCCTTTTATAGTCTGTTTCTTGTTGGGCACCCAAAAACATGAAGCCCTTTGGAAGATATTGACCTTAATGTTTTCTGAATAATCAAATGAATTAGAGAAAAAGCCATTATTGAGAATACATAAAAAAGGCACAATCATGAAAGAACTTTAAAAAGGACATTATCAAGTAAATATGCTCTAAATTCCATTTTAGTATTTTACTAGAGTGCCCTCCAAACAGACTGGATTTAAAAAAAGAAATTTAGTTACCAACAATATTTAAGACACTGTTTTGTCAAAATCCTACCACATCTTTCTCTATCATAGGACAAAAAAGACAAGAAATAACAGGCTTTTTAGTCTGAGAACTGCACTGATACCTTTTATGTTGGGTTATTTTTTATGGTGTAATAAGAAATGCTGGAAATCATGTTTCATGTCCACATGCAGT
Source organism: Dromococcyx pavoninus (assembly GCA_033558185.1). Lineage (NCBI taxonomy): Eukaryota > Metazoa > Chordata > Aves > Cuculiformes > Neomorphidae > Dromococcyx > Dromococcyx pavoninus. The sequence goes on along the minus strand of JAUMJL010000201.1, from coordinate 1,490,616 downwards.
AATATGAATATGATACATATATGTTGACTTGAAAACTACATATGAATCAGCAGTTTTCAAGCCATGGAGTGTGAAGATGGCAGAAACAGTTTTATTTTGAAAGGAGATGAAGGCGGAGCTAGAAAGCAGGAAGGGTAGTACTTGATAGTGTCCTTTCAGAAGGTGGCATTCAATGGCCTCATTATTGCTGTATATTTGCTTCTTACCAGATATATTTACAGCATGTCAGTCTGAACATTCCCAGAGCACAGCTCTAACTTTTACTTTAGCGATACAAACATAGAACAGTTAAACATATGTAGTCCTGTTTTAGAAACTGAACTTTTAAAGTTTAGGACTTCTATTGTGCTTCTTTGGCTAAGTCCTACTTAAATATTGATAACACTTAATATTCTATAGCTCTGCCACTATTTTACAGCTAACACAAATCTTTGGTGTGTTTAGGTTAAGAATCCATTAGTGTATAAGCTTCAAAATACGAATATTCAGGAGCTCTGGCCCCTCTCCTGCAAACTGCTCAATATTGAAACAGATGGGGATTAACAGAATCTAACGCCAAAGTATCTGAATAGGATTTAAAATGATCCATGCCACTTAAAAACTATAGAACTGTGATGATAAAAGAGCTTTTTTTTCATCACAGATCACTTGTGCTTAGGTCACTGGATAAATTTATCAATTACAATAATAGACCATACATCCAGTTTTCCATTATAAAGTTTCTTTAAAATAATAATTTAAGAATAGGGAAAATTGTGGAAAATTTTGCCTGAAAATGTAATTCTTGTGAAAAATAATGAAGATCATAAAATTACTTCAGATACTCTCTTTGGCATAATAGTCACCAAACAAGCACAGAACAATTATTTTTAAAGTAGGCTTAAAATAGAAAGTTTGATGAGGTTAGATTATACTAGATTCATGATGAATTACACTAGACTTGTAGTTCAGAATGGTTCTTTCAGAAAAAAAAACTTATGTCTAGTAAAGAAAAAGCCAAAAATAAAGACATTAAATACTCTCAAAAGTTTGTTTTATAAACATAGTACAAGAAAGTGAGAAAAAAACAGTTTCCTTAGCAACTTGGAAGAGATTTATAATCACTGATTATTTCTTTTTTAAAACAGAAGTTGAGTACTATTCTGGAAATAACAGCATTTAAATTTCTTCTCTATCACAGGTAACCTGAAAATGGGCATGCTAATATGGGACTATGGTATAAATTATGCTCTAACAAAAATAAACTGTATCAACCCTTTATGACTGCTCATAGATTAAAATGACCTCGCAACCATTCCTATTTCTTTCAAAGTTAGAGCATGGGGCACACTGCAGAAGACAAACAAAACTGAAAAAGAGAAAAAAAGCGTATTAAAATTACATAGCACTAACTGTAGAAAACCAGATAATGCTGTTATCTAAATCTTTCCACATAATTCAACAGTAGAGACTAAGGAAGAATTAAGAGGCCAAATTTAGGCAGCCTAATTATCCTTACGGGGAATCACCAAACACCCTGTTTAGTGTCTTCAAAAAATATCTGAGTCACTTCAAGAACAATCTATTTCCTATGTCCATCAGCTAGGCTCGAGTCCAGCAGACCTTAAAACCCTCCAAGAATGCCTGAGGGTTCAAGGAAAATTATATTTTAATTTCTACATGAAAGATAATTCAAAGTTTGTGTTTTATATCCCTGCCTGCCCTTACAACTTTTAATGAATTTGACATAGTCCTTATTCTTCCAGAGTGCTTTCTATTACACTTAAAATATTAATCATAAGTGAGATCCAGAAAGGTAAACAGATTTCTTAAATTAATAGCCAGATATGTAAATATATTTTTCAGCCACTATCCTTAAAAGGTATTTCAGAGCATTATTTTTAAAAGACCATCTATAAGATTTTAAAAACTCTTAAAATCACAAGAAACACTCTTTCAGTATGCATCAAAATGTGCCTAAATGTTCAATTATTATGTAAACAAACCTGTTTTTCCAAAACTATGCAGAAGACTCATGAGTTCAAATAAAATATAAAATATAAATCTTAATTGCCATATCAGCCTCCTGTTGGCTAATGGCTTAGTAAATTAGGTGGAATGTTACGGTCTGATCATGAATGTTCATTGTTTGAAATATTCTGTACAGTAGGAGCTGTATCTAGTCCCAGTAAAGTTCCAAGATATGACTGGTCTCTAGGATCCAACATTTGCTCAGGCCTTACAGGATGAACAATATTTGCCGGTTGTGGAGTAAGAGTGTATTTTTCTAGAAATGATAGATCTGTTGCTCGTTGATAATCTGTCTGCTCAGATTGTGGAGGAAGAATGCTATGCGACTGAGTAGCATGCTGTACTAGATCAGCTTGTGGATCAGGCATCTGAACTGGTACCAGAGTCACAGGCACACATACTTCTGCATCTACATTCTGTAGCAAAGTTTTGACTTCTGACTGATATGCTTTGGACTGTTCGACATATTGTTTAGTCTCAGTTTGGTAAACTTTGTCATCAGAGGTGTACTGCACTGGTAAGGGGACTAGTTTTTCCTCTGAAGACGATGTCAATGCCTCTTCTGAAGCTTTCGATCCATGAACATGATCAATATGATATTTCAGCTTGTCTTTTCGTTTAAACGTTGCATTGCAGTGTTGGCAATTAAAAGGTCGAGCATCTGAATGAATAACCATGTGTTTTGTTAAAGTCTTTTTAATCCTAAAAGATTGATTACAGATTTGACATTTGTAGGGTTTCTCGCCTGCAAAGACAGAGTAAGTATTAGTTATGCTGAGTAACACGTCACACAAATATGTTTATACATATATGGCTTATGACACAGAGACCTAGGATAAAACAATTTTACTGAAAACAAAGAGCATATGTTTAGCACCAATTTTGGAAGCTAGGGAGCCGTTAGATTTTTGTTTAGAATTGTATTAGCATACCGTTCTCCTTCCATACAATTCTCAGTACTTGGGATTTCTGTCAGGCACACACAAAGACTACCAGAATATAAATCAAATGAAAAAGAACGGTCTTTAAACTGTTAGGATACTGGTATTAAATGAGCTCAATTTGTACTTCTATACATTTTGAAAGGACAACGATTTTCCTAAACATAAGGCAGCAAAACCAAAGTCAAACATATGAGGACATAAACTTTTCCAAAGAGATTTCAAGTTCTTGTTTAGATTACCACTTGCAATGCAGTATTATCTGGACCACAAAAATGATTACAAGGTCTGGGTACATTTGGCAAAAGCATACACCAGTTGAGGATTATCAATATTTCAACTGATATATACAGGTGCAGCCAGCACACTGAGGGAGGTTACCCTCCTCCTCCACTCTGCCCTAGAGTCCTGTGTCTAGTTCTGGGTTCCCCAGCTGAAGAAAGGCAAGGAACTACTGAAAAGAGCCCAGCGGAGGCCATGAAGATAATCAGGGGGCTGGAGCATCTCCCTTATGAAAAAAGGTTGAGTGAGCTCGGTCTGTTTAGCCTGGTGAGGAGAAAACTGAGCGGGGATCTTACCAATGTTTACAAATATCTAATGGGGGGTGTCAAGAGGATGGGGCCAGACTGTTCTCAATGGTGCCCAGCAACAGGGCAAGGGTCAACAGGAACAAATGGGAGCATAGGAAGTTCCACCTGAACATGAGGAAAAAAATTCTTTACTATGAGGATGATGGAACACTACAACAGAGAGGTTTGGAATCTCCTTCTCTGGAGACATTCAAAACCCACCTGGAAACCTAACCTGCTCTAGGGGAACCTACTTTAGCAGGGAATGTGGACTGGATGATCCCCAGAGGTCCCTTCCAACCCCTACCATTCCAAGATTCAGAGACTCATGACCAACATATGAGAAAGAATAAAATGTTTTGCTGCTTCCTGCTACTCTTATCCTGAATGCTCAACAAGTATAATGAATTAAATAATTTCATCAATGTTGATGCATAAAAATACATTTCTATGTGTTTTGTGGCTTTGATGAGGCTTATTTTATGTTTACCTGAATGTGTCCTAAAATGCATTTCCAAACTTGATTTCCCTTTAAAAACTTTCTTGCAGACTTCACACTGATGAAATGTTGCTTTGTATCTTTTAAAGAAGAGATATTTCATGTTAGATACTTTTTTAAAAGAAACAACTAACAATAAAGCTACTTGCACAGTTTTTTTTAAACCTTTAACTGCAAAATAGCTGAATATCAAAGTTGCCAAATTTTCTCATTTATGTTCATATTTTCTGGCATCTGCATACCAATAGTCATTTAGCATTTGATTTGCTATTCAATTATATACTCTGCTGACATCAGCACTCAGTATTCAAAGAGCAAACACCACTAAAACTTCTTTTCTGACCCCAAAAATATCCTTTCCCTTTGGCAGAACTATGCCATTAATAAAGTACTAGGAATGGTCAGGCTACTGGCTACCAAGGAAAAAAACAAAGAGAATAAGCAGATATTGTACTATATTTTCAACATTAACACATCTACAATGGCTTCTACAAATTGCTCATGAGTACTGGCAGTTAAAACACATTGGAAAAACAACTAGGTCTCAATTTATTCCAAAAATTCTGAAATGCATATTTTTGGAGTGCAAGAATTTAAAAACCCTGTTGTATTTTCAATGTATAGACATACCTCAGGTTTCAAAGTTTTTTACCTACTTTCAGACTCACTAATCTGCTACCAGCTTCTAAAATACCTAAGCACAGGATAGTTCTCACAGTGTTTAAATATTAATGTCTAAAAATTCAGTCTGAACTAGTCTGCAATGACAATATTACTGCAAACCATCAATTTAGGACATTGAAACAGCTGACTCACAAATTAAAATATGATCCTTTTTTATGTTTTTATTTTATTTGCTTCATTACACCGCAAAGAAAACATCTTGCTTAAATTGTGAAGGTAATTTTCCAACATCCATTTCAAACCATAATAATGATATCTCTATCAAGACTAAGGCAACGGCACAACAAATGGACTACTAGAACTCTGCATGAATGTACAAGTCTCAACAAAATCAATTACAGTACTGAAGTATTCACACAGTAATAAAACCCCCACAACTTACTTCTGCCAAACTTTTTCTCCTAGATGAACACTTTTATAATGAACAGTAAGGTGATCTCTACGGCCAAAACACTTTCCACATTCCTCACACTGATGTGCTTTTTCACCTACAAAGGCAAAATACGATAAATTTTTGTTAAGTCTTCTGGAACTTCTTAAATGTCTAAGAGCTACGATTGTAAGACAGATAGTAGATCCATGTTCACAAAGTCCAGCCAATCAAGGTCTTCCATCCTTTCTCAGAAAAGGATTCTCTGTAATCAAAGAACAAAATTCAGGAAGTAGGTTGGTTCTGTCAAAGTAAGGATTTTTACCATTTGTTATAAATGACTGTTACTGACTGTTAGTCATTTCTACAAAGAAATTCATCTTCATGAGCTAAGGGACATGGCTCCAAACAGCCACTGCATGAGAGGTACAAGTTAATTACTAGGAATCTGCTCTTTTCATTATGACCCAAAATGTGATACCTTAAATAATTCCGGGGTTTTAAAACAGTAGCTTATTTAAACTTACCAATTATTTTCAGCTACTAAATTTTAGAACTTTTAGAACATTTAATCACATCACAGTATTTATCTTCTTAATTAGCCTAATTTACATAGTTACCTTTGTCTTTTATGCTGCTGTTTAAAAGTACCTTGGTTGTTTTTAGTCATCTTGAGATCTTCCACAAAGTAGCAGAATATTTCTTCTCATGTAAGCAGGAGTGTGGACAGTCAAAGAATGTAACTTTCTAGAGGAGGGAAAAGCAAATAGAGTAGAAAAGAGGATTTTTTTTTTTTTGGTACCTGAGTTTTCAAAGATTTCTTTATTTTACAGCAGACATCATGATTTCAAACAGCAAAAAAGAAGCTGTCCTTCAAGTAAAGGCTCAGGAAGTTTAGACTCTGATCACTTTCGTATTTTTATGCTGCCTAGAAAGTATTTTGTCTCTTGGAAGGCCAAATTCTCTTTGGATCCTGTTCTGAAAACTGAAAACTCCCTAGTGAATCTTCGCTCTTCCTATACATTTGATGGCCTTTCTGGTCTCAATGCAACAGAAGGAATCCATCCGGCTGGTCTCAGCATTGACTCCCATCACCTTCCTTCCTTCCTCCTCTCTTCCCTATAACAGATACTTCAGAAATAGATCTTAGATGTTCTTAAAGTGATCAGGGTACAAACTTTGACAGAGACTATGACAGCTTCTTTTCTGTTGTGGTAATAATGTTTCGCACAATTGCCATTAAAAAAAAAGAAATCTGAACTCATTAAAAAAATCCTCCTTTTTCACTTTTGCTTTTTTATTATTTTTAAAGCAATTCACTGTTACATGTTTTTGACTGTCCCTCTGCTTTCTATGCTAACATGGAGGAAACACCGCTCTTAAACTGTGAAAACTTGTGAGATTAACCCTACTTTGGTAGACTTTAAAAATAGTGAGAGGAACTTTTATCAGGCCTAAAACATTGCATGTACTGAAAAAAAACCTCCGTAATTATTTTTTCATTTGATCTTATTTCAAAATAGTAATTCCAAAGCCAGTTTTCAAAGACAATGCCTACCTGAGTGTATTTTTTTGTGTTTTGTCAGATGGTCATGCCGAATAAATGTTTTCCCACATTCTTCACATTCATATCTCTTGTCATCATGGTGAACTCTCAGATGAAGTCTGTATATTTATAGTCATAAATACAGCCATAAAATGCAATTTTCTTAATATAATCTGTACTGATAATTCAGTGCAAAATACCAGAAAACAGTCTTGAATGCTTCGCACAAATATTGGGAAATAACTTCCACCTGATGTATGCTTAAACTGCTCTTAGAAAGCAAGAGAGCACAGAGCTAAACTCTCACATCTGATGTTAATTTAGCAGGATTTTAGTCTACTTATTTTCTCTTTGAATAGCAAACATACAAGAAAGTCAACTTTGATACAAGAGTTGCATGAGATTTTGTCTGTGTTTAAACCAATAAGGTCTTGTATTAAAAATTAAATCATTTCTCACAGGTTATTCATATATTTTCCATATTTAAGCATGTTTAAAGCATTTACTAATGTTCTCAGTGCGGGAATAAATCAAAACACATGCTAACAAATTTTGTTGACAACACGAATGCATATAGATCACCAAGTAAGCAGGACAGTTTAGCAGCTTATTTAATAAAAACTCATACCTGTAAGAGCTTCCATGACGAAAACTCTGCCCACAAATACTGCAAAGATGAGGCTTCTCTCCGCTGTGAATCCTTAGATGTTCTTTCAAAGTTGTTCTGTTTAAAAAACCGCAGTAAAGTTTAATTTTAAGCAATGTCACTGCCATTTTAAAGTGAAATAGACTATCAGATTATTTCTCCATTTCATTAACTCTGATGGATCACCATATATTCAATAACTGTATCAATTTATTCAGGTACAAACCCCAGTACATTCAAAGGTAGAATGGCAAATATAAGCAAAGGAACAAACCATTGTCCCAACGGAAATCTGGACAACATACATTAAAGAAAACATAATTTTTGACATAATTTTCTACGTAATAACTTCCTTGCTACTATATGTAAAGTCAGAGCTTTAAATTCAGACTTGAAGGAAATCTAGATTATAGATGTTAATTTAACTTAACTCAGCACAGAGTTTACTTAAAAATACACATATATTTACACCAACTTACATATATGTCTACTTTTACTATCACCTTTCCAATGTAAAAAAATCCAAGCAAATGCAGGTCAAAATTTCTCTCCAGAAAAGAAATCAAACAATAAAAGTTACTGTATGCACACCTGGTAAGTGTGTGAACTAAACAAGAAAGAAAATTCTTTGATCCCAGAATAACACAATCACAGAATTGTTTAGGTTGGAAAAGACCTTTAAGATCATCAAGTCTGATTGTAAACCTAACACTGCCACATCACATCTACACATCTATGTCCCTAAATGCCACATCACATCTACACATCTTTTAAATACCTCCAGGGATGGTGATTCAGCCACATCCCTGGGCAACCTGTTCCAGAGCTTGACAACTCTTTTGTTGAGGTAATATTCCCTAATATTCAGACTAAACCTCACCTGGCAAAACTTGAGGCCATTTCCTCTCACTTGTTACTTGAGAGACGAGATCAACAACAACCTCGCTACAACCCCCTTTCAGGTAGCAGTAGTGAGCAATACGGTCTCAGCCTCCTCTTCTCCAAACTAAACCCCCATTCCTTCAGCCACTCCTCGTAAGACTTGTGTTTCAGACCCTTCACCAGCTTTAATGCCCTTTTCTGGATATGTCCCAGCAACTCAATGTCCTTCTTGTACTGAGGGCCCAAAACAGAACACAGTACTCCAGGTGTGGCTTCACCAATGCTGAGTACATGGCATGACCACTTCCCCAGTCCTGCTGGCCACACCATTTCTGATACAAGCCAGAATACTGTTGGTATTCTTGGCCGCTTGGGCATGCTGTTGGCTCGTGTTCAGCCAGCTGTTGACGAACACCTCTTGGTCCTTTTCCATCGGGCAGCTTTCCAGCCACTCTTCCCCAAGCCTGTAGTACCTCATGGAGTTGTTGCAGCCCAACTGCAGGACCCAACACTCAGCCTTGATGAACTTTTCCATTAGGGAACGAGCAGCAAAGGCTTTACAGTAATAATTCATCTTCCATGTAACTGTGTTTGTAGAAATCCAATTTCTTCTTAGTCATTCTCACCAGTGTTCCTCATTGGTATATTTATGAAAATATCTATGACAGTAAACTCTTCCCCAAACAAATGCAAGGTGTTCTTGCACAACTCAGGCACCCTAAGTGAAGTGAATTAGAGGTAAGACTTTCTTAATATAATCCTGCTTGATAACTAATGTTCTACAACTGTCACCCTTAACTTTAGAGGTGATCAGAAAATCACATGCTACCTGTAGCTCTAAAACTACCTTCTAATAGACAAGCCCCAAAATGCTCTCATTTATGTTAAAAATTCAAAGCTAAAACATGTTCAGAATCAAACAAAGCATGCTAAATATTTCTCTGTTCTGCTGAAGTTTAAGTAGTCACACAATTCCTTACCTTTCCCTAACAGATTTTCCACAGATGAAACATGTCCATTTTCTCTTTCCTCCATGAGTACACTCTATATGGCGTTTCAGATTTCCTGTATCATTAAACTGGCGACCACAAATATCACAGGGAAAAGGCCCTACAAGGAGATAGGCACACACAGTTATTATAACTGCCAGTTAAATCAAACAAGATGCACAGACCTGTCACTTGTGAAAACACTGATCAACTTACAAAGCAGAAGTTTTGTCTAACAAATGATTAATGTTTAGTACAGTCAGCATACTTAAATTAGACTTTGTACGCCTTCTGCTCAGATAAGTTATTCTAATATGTGGTACTTCAGCAAGTTTCATGACTCTAAAGCAAAAATTTAGAATTAATAGTCGAAAGTAATTAAGCCCACTTAGACTGTCTGAAAAAACAAATTCCTGTTACTATCACTCGTCTACTTCCTACCCAGTAGAAATAATTAGTAGTAACAAAAAAGTCTTTTGAATAATCCAGGAGGAAAGAAGGTCGTCTTTGGAAATCTTCAGGAAGAATCTGACTCCACAGCTGAGAATCAATTTGAAGCAAAAAAAGCTTTAAAACAAAACTAACCATAATTCTTCTCTTCCCCTCCCCCCGAATTTTGCATATATTTAGGTACAATACAATGCCTTGAAAAGACAGCTGAACAGAAAAGTAAAAAGACAACAACAGCAAAAAAACCCCAAACATCCAACTCCTCCACATAATAGGAAAAGAGAGAACTGGCAAAGGAGGCAGGGTGGAAACCAGACTGATCAGGACATACAGTGGTGGAGGAAGGTTTTACTTTAAATCTATTGTTTACATGTCAGAAGGAGGTTTCTATACCGAGATGGAATTTTTCTTGATGTTTCAATCTTGCAAATCGGGATTTAAAGTGCTCTTCACAGTAGGTGCACTTGAAGGGTTTATCCTGAGAGTGAAGGATCATATGCTCTTCTAAATGAGGTCTTCGAGTGAAAGATTTCTTACAAATCTAAAATGATAATACATGTTATCAAAGATACATCAATTATAACCAGATTATTTTCTTCCTAATAGTTTAGCTCATCTGCTCTTGGCAGCAATGTAAGATTAAACATGTACTATTCAAATGCATACTCTAACATGTAAAGCCTCAACATCAAAGAATCTGTCTTCTAGACAAACCCTAGTGGATTGCACTATATAAATTAGGATGCTGACCCTTGGCAGCCTACATCAAACCACTAGCAACTTCTGCACACAGATACATGTCCCACTCCTTCCTACTGAATCCAAGTTTTGCAAGACTCTTCTCCTAGGATGTTTCAACACAGTAACTCAGCAGAAAATAACCCAACAGAAAACAAGCAAATATCTTCAGCCTGGTTTTCAATACTGAAACAGCTTAGTTGGGCTGTGGTAAAAGCTGTTATAGAACGTGAGTCACACCTGTTGTTCTATTACCTCTGGGAAATTCTCTGATGCCATGTATTAAAGACAATATGCCAATATCAACAAAGAAATAGAACTCAAAATACAGGTTAGAGATACAGAACTTTCACAACATTAAAATCACGTGAGCTCTTTAGTACTGTTTTCAGGTTAATGAGAACCTACATGTAGAAGAATTATTGGTAGCATTAAACTAAGTATGCAGTTCAATTACCAAATTGAAGCCATAGCTCAAATTCAGGTATTTAAACTAGGCATTACAACTCAAGAGCAATGTCCTGTGCTTTAACATAAAACATCGTGATGTTCACTGATTTCACTGTGAAACTGTTGTCATTGTTTATAAGAGCTGAACTGAGTATAGTATAGTTTCTCAGAGCACACCTGAATAACATTCTTTTAGATCCAGAAAATCAGAAGCAACAGCTGTATTTGTTTAAAAACTCATTAATGTTAAAAATAAGCTTAAGAAAATCCCATATTTGTAAAAAATATAATAGTCTTCTTGCTTTTATTATTTTATTAATACTCTACTGTTTCTCTGAATTTGCTCATATTCTTCAAGGATTAAAGTACGGTCACCAAATCCTGGTGTTTACACATGGTCTACAGTATAAACCATCAACCCAAAGAAATTCTGCAACTTACATCTGTGGCACCTCAGCCCTCAGAACATACTAAACAACCTGAAAATAAAGTCACAGCTCATGCAGATGAGCAGTACAAGTGCAGCAGCTCCGTTTCAGGAATTTCTACTTAAAATAAACTTAATATTTTCAAGGAAAAAACCAAACCACAAAGCGAAGCTTGCCAAATCATTCATCTAGTAAGAGTACTTTCAAAAAAAAAGAACATAAACAACGTTGCACGATTGACTCTCACTATTAAAATGTTTCTTACTGGGTAACAAACGGAATCTGTAACACATTCACCTCGGGTAACTTCACCTAGAAGATAACACTCTTTGGTCAAGCACATAATACCTCCAACCACAGTACCATCACCAGCAGATGAGCACTACAAATGCCTATTGTTGGTAACTCCCGACCTTCCGCTATATGTTCATTAGTGGAAGTTCATAAACAAAGCAAGATTAGTAATTATGTTACAGCACCTAATACTACAGACAGAGGCATATAGCAGCTTGCATCAACAAAACAGCTGCCCTGAAAATAAAAAAAGTAAACTAATTCCCTTAAAGAAAACAACAAAATCCTACATTTGAAACCTTAAAATATTATTTAGCAGCAGGCATGGAAGCTCTACAAATTCCTTTTTTACAGTAGATGTACCTTCACATATGTACCTCTCCTGAGTAAAATCAAGGAAAGGCTTCTATGATTTTACAACCAGAGGCAAATTAAGTCAAATTTACAACTCTGTTGATGTGCATATGCAGCTATATGTGAAAGTGTTTTGTATCTCCTCACTATTGAGAAAAAGTATATTTCATGGTCAGTGTTTGATATGCATAATTAATGGGACAACAAATACTGTTTTTAAAGCACTCATAACACTCAAGTCTAATAACCTGCAATTGATGCATTTTAACAATAGTAATAGCTGATCACATGAAAAACAGTGATTTGAACTATTTTAGAAATCAGTTTGGTATTATCTACTCTGTCACAAGCTGTACATACAGAACAAAGTTCAGTCTTTAAATCAGGACACAGGAAATTTATACCGTCACTTACAAAGCTTACTGAGATGTCACAGAACCACATACCGCATTTTCACTTAAGTATTCAAGTGACAAAACAGCATTTAATCTACACAAAAAGATCCAAAAGTACTGAAGTATTACTTACATCACATTTCCAACCTTCACTCTTTGTCTTTTTGATAGAAAGAAATTCTTGTACATTCTCTGGATGAAACCTAGCAGAAAGACAGAAGCAGAAAGTAGTTATAACTTTCTAAGATAAAATCACCCAAACACTAAATATCCATTTCTAAACTTCATGTAACATGAAAATTGAGCACAGACGAATACTGATAATTCAACAATTCTAAAGGCACAAGCAACTGGAAAGCATTGTTGACTACAGACTCATGTAGAATCTCATATGACAACTGGTAAGAGAGAAGAAAGTTTCAATTATAATGTTTTATGAATATTTGAAATGAAAGACAAAAAAAGCACTATGTAAATAATACCATATAATTAGACCTGCCATAAACAAATTATTCACCTAAAAGAATCTTCATGGAAATGGTTTATCCATCTATTATTATCAACAGTATAGCACCAGCATCTAAAACCAAAGAAGACATTTTATTCTTCCTCCAAATTAAAAGCAACACAGGTAATAATTGAGTATTGTGCTCTGACTGACAGCGCGAGCTAATCTGAGCATTCTAAAATTTACAGTAAAAATCTATGGTAGAATTCCCACACACCTGCTACTGTGATTCAGTCAGTCCCTATGCACTCCTTATAACAGGCTAGTCACTACCGCTAATTTCCATGTCCTTTGAAAAGATACTTACTTGAAAAAAAGTTAGAGGAGTAATACAGATTATGCTGTGTGTATACATATATTTATCTTCATTTTTGAATTGAAAAACTCGATTCTTCAGAAATGTAAGACCCATTTGCTCATACTTGCCTCTTCACGTGCTTTGCTAAAGTTTTTTTGCTTGCATGCAGCTTATTGCAGTATGGACATTTATGTTCCTTTTTATGAAAGTCAGTATCACTAGAGTGTTTCTTTCTGTGCACTGTCAGGTTGGACTTCGTTGAATAGCGCTGATGACATATATCACACTCAAAAGGCTTCTCACCCGTGTGTACACGTGTATGACTCTCGTATTTGCCTACACAACAACAACAAATCTGTTAGTATAAACTGTAACAGGTATCATCTGCAATAAACACATTTGGAGTTTGTTCTAGAATATCTGCCTCAAATGCGGGCAAGGTCTAAGTACCATCCACACACATCTAAACATTTACACAGGTTTACACCACTGAAAACGACATAGTGATCACATATGCATTTAACTCAAGGTTCCTCCACACACTTCCATCTTAACTATTTTTAAGATAAAGGGTAAAAATAAAAGGGCTCTGTACTACTTTTAAATCCATGTGAGGGTTACGAGTCCCTGTGATTCAACACTACCACATGTCCTGCTATTAAGTACTGAAAGTTATACTACTCTTCCATTACATTGATTGTGAAGTAACTTTTCAGAACAGGGAACACCTTTGCAACATACTGGTATTTTTAAATTACTTTCAAGTAACAAATCACTGAATGAATGATACAGACCCTTGCAAATGATCTGCATTTAGGACCCAAGATATTACCATAAATAAAAATACTACTTTCCCATTTCTTTCACACCACTTATATTCCCTCGTTTGCCATTTTTTTCCTGAAGACAGAATTCAGTTCTATATCGAGGATCTACCTACCTAAAGCCAACAGCAGGCTCTCTGCTTTGCACTAGATAATGTTTTTTTCTCTGTAGAATACGCATCACACTTCTGGGAGTTAGATAAAGGAGAAAAAAAAAGTACTATAGCTCATAAATTTAAAATATAAGTCAATCGTCTATAGTAATACAAGCTTATGAAGAAATACTTTATGTTTTGCTTGTTTTAATACTAGTTCTCACGCATTTTTTGATCACAAAACTAGAAGTCATGGAAGTACAGATAAAAGGGTTTCCAATGTGTGCAAAACCAAAATGTGCCACTACAACCCTAAACAGTCAGAAGTCATTTATTTCTGCACAGTAGCATTTCAATATTAATAGCAAATCTCTGAAATCTCCTATGTTGCTTTAAGACATAGCATTAAAAGTACAGTTAAGTCCCACATTTGTGACGTTGGAAAACTCATTTCACCTCAGCAAGCTAAGTATACTGGGTGTGTGTAGGAATTAAGACATACACCAGCCCCATGCCATTCTCCTAAAATTTCAGTGATAAAAGACACAATGCAGCTATTATAAGAATACCAAAAAACGCCTAACACTGTGAGGAACTGTTGTTTTTCCTAATTCCTATGTTTGAAAGGAAGTCATTACCTTACACGACCATGATTCAATATTTATTGCAGGTGAAAAAACACCAAAATTCTGGAATATAGTAGTGAATTATTTTTAATGTGGGAAAGGAGGACAGAAAAGCTGGAATTTTGACTCTTCTGATATGCCAAGAAATTATACATCTATATTCGACTGTAACATAAATGAACCTAACAGAAGACATTAAGCTGATTAAGTATAACTTGCTGTTAATTACAGACCAGAAAAATCAAGGTAGAAGTCAAGAGTCACTAGGTCCTAAGCACCTACATATCATGTGGAATAGAAAAATTAGTTGGTTTGACAATGGCACTATTTTACTTCAGCATTAATGACAGCTTTGTCGGAAATGAATTTAGCCAAAACTACAGTACAAGTTCAGACTTTGTGCAATTTATTAATATCCTGCTGTATTTCCCTCCTTTTTCAGTGCTGCTTTTACATACCATGCTAACAACCAGAATCTGGAGTACTGATAAATAGATTGAGCATTTGCAGATTTTTCGAATAATGCACTCAGCTCATTTATTTAAACTGTTCATCACCATAGACACAGCCACCTAATACATTCAGACACACTAGCAGCATACTGGATCAGCGAGACAATGCAGAAATTCTGGTCCTGGCTCTCAAGGACATAGAAAAAGCTCTGTTTATTTCCATACAAATAGCACCACCGTATGGTAAAAAGGAAAGAGAACAACCTAACTCGCTCTTACCTATTCGATCAAATTTTTTGTCACATTTGGGACACTGAAGTAGTTTTTTGTTACTGCTTTGAATGATGACTGGAGCTAAGCCTTCCGGAATACCTCCCACTGCCTCAGAACCCTCTTCAGCATCATTCTGTTCTTTTTCACTTTGTTCTTCAGACTCTGAATCTTCACCTGACATTTCCTCTTCCTGTTCCTCTTCATCAGCATTACATTCACTTT
The DNA here is from genome assembly GCA_033558185.1 of Dromococcyx pavoninus. Classification (NCBI taxonomy): domain Eukaryota; kingdom Metazoa; phylum Chordata; class Aves; order Cuculiformes; family Neomorphidae; genus Dromococcyx; species Dromococcyx pavoninus. The sequence continues at coordinate 1,475,073 of JAUMJL010000201.1, read as the reverse complement.
CACTGTCTTCAAATTCACTTCTATCAGATGTTTCCTTGTCAGAACTGACTTTTTCCAAATTGCTGTCAGAGGCATCACCACTTTCATTGTCACTATTATCAAACTTAGCTGGACATTTACGGTTTCTTGTAGAACGTCTAGTGGAAAAATCGGCCTGCTCAATCATCTTTAACCCATGGTTTTTTTCCAGCGAAAGAGATCTGTGGGTTTTAGCCAAATGATTTTCTAAGGACTTTTTGTAACAGAAATTTCGACCACAAAAAGTACACTGATGACTGTTTAATAGTTTACCTGTCAGTTCATTGAGTGTTTCTACTGGTGTAGGTGCATCAGTCACCACATCAGTCTGTACGTTAGAAACATTTTCGTTGTTTAGCAACTTCACTGCATCTATGATATCTAAGAATTTTGCTGCTTCCAACACTAATGGAATTTCATTTTTATACACAAAAAACTCAGATGTGTAGAGAAACTCAAGCAAATGCTGAAAAACAGAATGAGTTACATGATCTAGCGTGACGACATCAGTGCTGGGATTTTTGCTCAAACAGGCATGAAAATAACTACTCCCAACAGCCACCACAACTTTGTGAGCACTAAATTCTTTTCCTTCTACAATTATGAGTAAATCACAAAATGATGGATGCTTCTGTCTATCATCATTTAAGTACTTAAGTAGATTTTTGTTATACTGCAATGAGCTTAGGAGTTTTCTTTGTTCTGGGGAGGGTGAAAGTTCTTTGGAAGAGGCGAGCAGATCTGCAGGAGCTACTTCTGCAGACTTTGAAACAATTTCTTGTGCACAGTCTACTACAAGAATCTGTTCCGAAGTATCTTTCTCATGACCAAGATGAACCTTTTCATTTAGATTTGCAGCGAGCCGTCTCCTTTTCCTCATTGCAGAAGTGCAACTTTAAAATCAGGAGCTTCATAGGTGACTGGCAAAAAATTCTTCAAGTGAAGACTTGGTTCTGCCCTGGACCTTGAGAAAATACAGTAATTTCATAAGCTGCAGATGAATTATGATAAAAATTACTTGTAGCACTTAACTGTAACTTCCCTTTTTTTATTAATGCCTTTTGCATTTCACTCTTGGTTTCATCTACCCTGCATTCCTTAAGCTTTTATTAAACAACTGAAATCCCGCCACTTCCCATTCCAGACCATGGTGATACCGAAAATGTCGGCAAAGAAACTCTCTATGACTTGTTTTGGTGGTTTAGAAAGCAAGCACTCTTTATCAGTGCTGGACACATAAGGGAATGATTTCCATCAATCATGAGCAACAAGACAAGAGTTGGGGACAGAATACATTACCCACTTACATGCACACGTATAAATTTTCCAAGAAATCTTATACATATTTTATTACTTTCCAAGGACTCATTTTAATGTTATCATGAACCTCACAACAGCTCAATCTCTGCTAATTGGAGCTCTGGAGCCAGCTCTGTCTGATCTTGCATTTGAGATACAGAAAGACTGCAAACAGAGGTGATTACAGAAGAAGACACATCTGTTCAGCACAGACCACACTGAACACAAGATGTTATAATTTCTCTCTGAACAGTGTCTGGAAAAACACTATTTGAAAAAAACATGCTAAAAAGAAAACACGCTGTCAGGGGGACACTCCGCCTAACTTTCAAAAAAAAGTTACTTAGATGAAACTTAACTCTACTTTAGCTTAAATCAAAATATTCCACTTTTTGTAATAGTAACTACTTCTTGTATCGATTTCTTAAGGTTTTATTAAATTACTGGAGTCCCAACACTTCCCATCTCAGACCACGGCACAAGGCTGCTCGGAGCAAGCCCGCCGGCGCCGCCGATCACCGGGCCAGTCTCACAGCGCCCGTGGAACACTCCGCTACGAGCGTGCGCCGTTGTCCCCGCCGTGGCACGGCCTTTCCCTCCAACCTGCACACGGCCGGCCAACAACCCCCCCCCCCCTCCGCCGCTCCTCCCGGCCCCAGGGCCCGCCCGGGGAGCGGCATGGCGCCTACCAGGCCGGCGGAGCTGCCCGCCGCGCCCTTTCCCCGCGCCCGTGCCTTTGTCCCCGCACGGAGCTCAGGGGGCACAGAGGGCGCCGCGCGCCCGCTCTCCTCATCTGGGAGGCCGCGAGGGCCCGTGCCCCCGTGGGTCGTGTGTGTCCCCCCCCCGTCCCCGCCGAGCGGGACACAAAATGGCGGCGCCCGCTCCCCGCGCTGCCCCGGCGGGGCGGCCTCACGCACCTGCGCGCGCGCCGGCCGCGCCCCGGGGCCCGCTCGGCCGTTCCAACGCCGCCGCGCGCCGCGCCCCGCGGCCGCCGCTTCCGGGTCCCGGCGTCGCGCGCAGCTTCGCGCCGTGCGCCGGGGCGGGGAAAGGGGGGCGCGGGTGCTGCCGAGCGTGCGCGGAGCAGGCAGCGGGGCGGCCTCGCGGCCGGTCCCCGCCCGCTCCCGCCGCGACGTCCGTCACGGGCGGTAGTGAGCGGCCTTAGCTGCCGCGGAGAGTTGGGGCAGGCGGCGGGACGCGTTTTTGCTGGTAGTGAAAATGCCCGCAAGTAAACTCTCTAAGACTCGGTTTGGAGTTCTAGAAGGCAGCATCTTTTATCTCAGCGCGTGACGCATTAGGAAATGATTTCCATCAATCCTGCGTAAAGAGATAAGAGCTGGGGACAGAATACATACTCGCGTGTGTATAAATTTTCCCAGAAATCTTAACGCATTCTGTTACTTTCTAAGGACTCATTTTAATGTTATCATGAACTTCAGACCAGCCAAATCTGTTCTCATTGGAGCTTTGGAGCCAGTTCGTTCTGACCTTGCATTTAAGACAGGGAAAGACTGCAAATAGAGATGGTTATAGAAGAAGACTCATCTGTTTGGCACTGACCATACTGAACACAAGACGTTGTTATTTCTTTTTGAACAGTGCCTGGAAAAACACTTATTTGAAAAAATATGCCATCAAGAAAACACGCGATCAGAGGGCCATTCTGTCTAACTTTCAAAAATACAGTTGCTTCAATGAAACTATACTTTAGCTTAAATCAAAATATTCCACTTTTTGCAATTGTAACTACTTCATGTATCAGAACCCCCATCTCTGCGAAGAACCCAAGAGTGGGTGGGCACGCCTCAGCTTCCCCCAGTGCTTAAAAATACAGTGTGGAAGCAAGGAGTGTTATGCTTAAACAGCACTCCCTTACAAATAATTGAGAATATCCAAGCTGCCAATAGCTTTCCTCAAAAATAATTATTTTGCATTTGTCTTTTACTTGAGTATTTTGAGGGACTTGGCACACGTGCTTGAGAACTTTCCAGTTTTCGTGCTTTGCTGGTGGCAAAAGGCAGCAGCAGACCCACGCGTGCCACAGCTCAGGCGAATTCCAGTCGGGAGTGCAGTTGGTCAGCACATTGGAAGACATTGGCCCTTCTATTAATTGCATTCCTAGCTTTCCAAAGGGAACTAACTGTGGGTGACAATGTGACATTGCAAACGAGTTTGTTTTTCTGTGACTTATAAGAAAAACTGTCATGTTAAAGCAGGATTAAACTTTATTCTGCGACCTCTGTTCCATATTTCTGAGTATGGTCTGTAAATTGATGCTGGTTGTCACTTAGCACAATGAACGCTGCATGACTTCATGTGTCTCATTTTTCAGTAAAATACTGAAAATTCTTAAAGCATTTGTTGCTGCCTGATTATTACTGTCTCTACTCATAGCCCTCTTAGGCATTGTAATTGAAGGCTACAATTATTCAGCTTGATTTTTTTCACTGTAATAGAATATTAAAAATAACTCACATTTTAATATTCAAATATTTCAAATAGTATTTTAAATAGTATGAGTTCTTTCAGTTATCCTAGGTGAAACAACAGTGTCAATAAGTAATAGTAGAGCAATCAATATTTCTATGTTTTTCTTGCACTGAAGGCACCTTCGAGGTGTCTGCTCTTTGAGGAGCTTGTGCTTGCCCAACTTTCATTTCTATAGAGGCATAGTTAAGCTATAAATAAACTGTAAAAATAGGTTTTTCTATTTTGATTTTTAATGGAAAAATAAAGTTTTGCTAGCAACACATTGTAAGTTTTTAACTGAGCCTTACATTTCACTTTAAACTGAATAGCAAGTTCATAAAAACATCATTTAGCCAGGTAACTGGCTTCTTGTTTCCATAGCAAATGTCTTCAGGTTGGACATATAAGCCTGTGTTGTTTGAGAATTTTCAAGAGTGAAAATGCCACCTTGATGAGAACTATTCTGCCAGCGAGCGTAACAAAGAGAAGAAACTGTTCCATGGAACAGGCCTTAGACTTGCTTAGTTATCATTGTACTGTAGTGGAATTCTGGTGTTTTTCAGTCTGTAATTACTAGATTGCCACAGACCACAATTTTCCTTACCTGTTCCCTGACATGGAAAAAATCATGCAGATTTTCAACGTACCTAGGGGTTTTTTTCCTGAAACTTTATATTGCTGTGTATACTTGGGAGATGCTTCAAATGCAGAAAGTTCAATTGCTATTTATTCCCATTTAGAAACAAACAGTACCTGTCCTTAGATGTAAATAAGGGAAGAATTATGGCCAAACAAAAATATTCTGGGCATAATTATTTCCCTTACCGGAACTCAGAGTTGGCATCCAAGCTCCGTACAAAGTAAGCAGTTGTGTCTCTGCATTACAGCATGGACTTTGGCCAAGTCATAATTTTCTTTCCATTGCACTTTAAGAAGTAAATTCAATGTCTTTGACTGTGCCATTTGTTTTTTCTGTGGTGTTGGGTTTCGAGTTGTTATTTTTTTTTCTCTAGACTACTACGGAATTTTTATTTAGTTGTTGCCGATATTATTTTCTCTTGTGTTGAGTACTACCTGGGTTCCTGGCCACCTGCAAAGTGTCTATGTCTCTCCTAATTGCAGTCCACAAGTTCAGCAGGCATTTTGACTTAGCACAAGCCTAGGTAAGACTTTCTATCTTGCTGTTTTATGTTACATGAAGGGTTTAGTTCAAAGAAAAATTGCACAACGCTAAGTGATCCATTACCATGGCTGGCGTTGCTACAATAATTACACTCTAGAAACAAAATGTCCTTGAGTCGTTGTGGTTCTTTCAGTGTGAATTCTTTTGTAGTTAAAGTGGCACAGACAAAATTTAAGTATATTAATCCTTTTCGTTTCAATGTTCCAATGCTTTTTCATGCTAAATTTTCTTGCCAGAAATAGAATATCTTCCACATGCATAAAAAGGCTGACTTTTGTATTAATTAGAGAGGTAGCATCAATCAAAGAATAAGTACTTGCTCACCTATGTGAGACTGTACGTAGTTTACAAATGCAGCTGTTTAGATTTGTCCAAGAAAATAGTATATTTATAAAATAAATATTCTTGAAATGTTGGAAATTAAGAAGTAGCTTTGTGCAAGAGAGTTGGTTGTTGGAGGAGCCAGTTTCCAGCTCAAAATCTTCTCTTCTGATAAACAGATGACAGATAATTGAATTAAATACAATTTAAACAATAAGCAGATAGAGAATCAACTCTGATGTTAAACACTTAGCTACCAAAAAATCAAAAATGAAATTACATAAAAATAGCATGCAATTTTTAAGACTTGGCTGAGTAATTTCAATTTATTCTTAATATATTCTTTAACAGCTGTTCGCTGTAAGAACCCAGTTATAAGTCTAGCAGCATGAACATTCACATCCCCTTCTAAACAGCCAACCTTCACTTTGGCTGTGATATTTCTCTAAGGTAAATATCTATTTCTACAGGAATTTGAGAACTAATTTGCCATGGGTTCATGGTTTATGACACTGCTGAAATATGACCCATGCTGTTGTTCATCCTTTTTGTATCCCAGATGTGTGTGTCAGTGCTGGGTGGGATCTAAGGAGAAACCCACAAAGCCTATACCTCCTTTAGTCTAAGACTTTCCTGTATTTTATTGCCAGTAATCACATATACCAAATGTTTTGCATTAGACTGTGAAGTGAAAGGGTTATAAGATTGTCTAGAGACCCCAACAAGTTTTCTAGCCAACAGTGCTGATTAAAGTCCATTGCTGGAACCATTGCCAAGAAATTCTTTCAAATAGGCCATGAAAAGACCACCCCTGTTTCTCAATTCAGATCTCTCTGGGACACTAATCAACTGGAGGTTTGTCATACTATTATGGATGTTTGGCATGTGAATCCTGATCAGGCTTCTCTTCCTGTCTCCTCTCTAAAAGTGCAGCAAGTGAAATGTGTAGAGGAGGTCGGACCCACTCTTACATTATCAGTCCTCCTCACTCCACCCAAGAAACTTAACAGGATAGACATGATATCTCTGCTTAGGCTCTCTCCAGTTTCTACTGGGGAGAGGCACTCTGCGCTCCAGTATGCTGTCGGCAGGTATGGATTGAATAACAATAATCTTGGCCGTTTGCATTTTTTCTGGAGGATTAATGCAGATAGAAGTTGCAGAGAGCTGTATACTCCATGGCTATAGACCCCATAGAGCAGATTTCCTCCTGGGAAGGCTATTCCAGTGCAGACCTGGGGTGAAATTAGCAGGGACTAGGAACAAGAAACTCACTGCTGTCACAATAATGTAGTAGTTCTGTTAAATCTCTTACATCAGAACTCAGTACTAGGCTTGCTCTACAGGTAGATTCATAGTTGTGCTGTGTTCCCTTTGCACTTTGAAAAATATACTGGCTGGAGAAGTCCTTGGGTAGAGAGAAATTGCCCGTGTACGCTGCTGCCAGTGCTTATGGCACTGCCATCTGTACTTGCTCCACCTGATCCACTGGTGCTTGGCGGGGAGGTGGAGCAGGTCCAGAGGAAAGGAAGGTGAGTGAGAGGAAAGATGAATGAAAGAAAATAACGCTGGAGGAAATACCTGTTCTGCCCCTCTACACGTGTAACTCTCAAACAGAGTTACATAAATCACTGTTGATTAAAGCTGTACCTCCTGCCTGAAGCTGTGTAAAGACGAAACAAGGACTTACATGTAAGTTTTTCTATTGTTGTGGGCCACGCTTTCAACAGAACATATTGAATGTTTTGCAATAATACACTTGGCATCAAAGAGATATTTTCCTATAAGGAAGACAAGAATTGGGGAGAAATGTAATATCTTTTTTTAGTTCAGATGGTGTTTGTGACCCTCTGAACTGAAAACAGACCATCTTTGGGCACATGACCTCAAGAAGGCTTCATGTGCCCAAAATAATCTTTATTATTCCAGCCACATCAGCTTCATTAATAAAAGGTATTGCCTCTCCCTATAAACCTTGCCTTGTTTATAACCTTAGACCATCATGACTGCAACTATATTGTCAAATTTCTTGTAAAACAAGCAAAACCAGACTTTCCTGTACAGAAATAATCTTGGTTCTTAAAAATGTGTTATGAAAACCTATGGGATAAACAGCTTGAAAAGGTTTCTCTGTGTCCTATATTGCTGCATTTTCACTGCACTGCACAACAAGAGACCCGTAAAAGCTGGCAGAGTGCCTCGTGTGCTAAGGCCCTATTACAGGATAACAAGAACTTCAATAATGAGGGGCAGCAGAAAGCTGATGTCACCATCACTTTTTTCAGTCAACCAGAAACCAGTTATCCCTGGCTGACAGGCCCAATTAAATCATCAGGTAGAGGGAAATACTAGCTATCCTCCGTGAGAGTTAGGTAATTGTGTCTTTATTATGGTCAGACCTGATGCTGTTTGTTGGGCCACAGGATAAGAGTAAGAGCCATTCTGGTGTCTCCTTCTCCCTCTCCATCCTTTTCATAGACATTCAAGTTTATACTCCTAAGAAAAGTGGTTGCATTGTACATTAAAAATGCTAATATTTTAATATATATATACTCTGTCATAGTAGGAATCTGAAGGTCATTCTAGCTCTTCAAATTTGTAGAGAACATGAAGTTAAGATTTCTGTCACAAAAGGCCTCAGGTGGAGGCTTTGTACTGATTTACAATTAAATCCTAGGTCTATTATCTGGTACTTTTGCAAGGATGTAGAGAATTTTCAGCTCATAATACTTTGAACCTTGAGAGCATGTTTGACATAGAATTACACTGGTGTACTGAGGAGTTCACTGGTTTACTATATGGATTGTTTGGAGCTGAAGAAACAAGGCTCTGAGCGTGCCAAGGTCCATTCTCATTCAGGTTAGCACTCAGTCATGGCCCTCCAAGGTCTTAAGGAATGCATTGCTTGTGATGACGCAAGGAGGAGGTAGTGAACTAGCTAGGTCATTTCAAACTACCAAATATGAAAGCTTCTTTAATAGTCCAACTACAGTGTTTCACATGAGCTAAATGCCCTGCATCTGTTATTAAGTGTAGTTCGTGTAGCTCCGTTAGGGTATGGTGCAATGCAACCAGATCATTTAAGCCTGGGCATAAATACCTTGTTAAATTACATACAGAATGGAACTGTATTGCAGGAGAGTGCCGTCTCCTGCATCTTTCCACAGTGCAGCTCTATTATACGCTTCTCCATCCCATTGAACCACAATTCTTTTGCCAAGTCAGAAAAGCTTTCACATACTGCTATACTTACAGCACTTCCATTCACGCTATCAGAGCCAGCTTAAGGCTGCTTGAGGTGGAGCCAGACAGTCAGATGCTTGCAGAGTGCTTAGATTGCCCAGTAGGAAGTAGAATTGGGTGCACAGGGTAAGATACAATTATATATGCGTATGAAACACTTGTGTACAGTATGCTCAGGAAGTTTGATTTAAGAGGAAAAAACCCATTTGCTATTGAAGACATTTTCAGAAATAAAGTATAATGCATAGAAGTTTCTGAATGGAGGAAAAAATTAGAAGGCTGACAATTGCGTATTGTTGGAAGGTTAGTGTGTGAAGCTGACAAATTACCAGCAGCTTTTAAACCTTTGTGTCCTTGAATAAGATCTACTATGTAATTATAAGGACAGCTAGAAGCAGTCAGATAGGCCTACTAGCTCAGCGTTTATCAAGGCCTTCCAGAGCTCTTCTCCTTCCCTTTGTGATGAACCTTCACATGGTTACAGTTGTCAGGCAATCAAAATTCATCTCTCTGTTAGAGAGTCAGGGTGCTTCAAGGGGTAGAAGGAGATTAAAATGCTGTTCTGTACTCTCCTTAATCACTATCCATATAATTTGTAGGTACTATTTATTTTGAATTGTAAAGTTAAAAGCATGTATAATCTACAATACATTTTTTCCCTAAAGACACATGATTGTAAGAACTGAAGGGTATTGTAGGATTAATTAAGCATTTTTATCTGTCATTGATTATTTGTCTGAACCCAATTTACATATTCTATAATGCATTGCCAGTTTACTTACAGTCGGGACAAGAGTCTGTAGTTACAAAGCTTATGCCTTGTATAACTCTGCTCACTATAATAAAGAAACGCTACGTAATGAAAGCATTATATCTGGTTTTGAAACATCACTAAAGTGTAAGTGAGAATTTCAGGGCCATCTTTTATTTTAGGTGACATTCATTATCTGATTTAATTATATTTGAATAGTAATTACAACATTTTCTCAAGACAATGTAATTAGATTCTGATATCAAGAGGCAGATTACAAATAAATTAATTATGCTTTGAGGCTACTGTTAAAAATCTGGAGCAAGACAACCTTGCTTCCAGTCAAAAAAGCAGTAGTTAGAATATGTACTGTGCAAGCACCGACGACAGAAGAAAAAAAAACACGACAAAAAAATGGTTAGTTCTGCTTTGTTAGTGATCCAGTATGCATGAACAGCCAGCAAAGAAATCTCTACAGGAAGGTTATTTTAAAAATCATGCTAACCAAAATAAAAAGCGTGACAATAATTAAATGACAACTGAATTAGTAAAGTGTCTGTATGAATGCAATAACAGGATAAAGTCTTTGTGTAGTCATTCCAAATTAAGCTAATACTATGAAATAATCCTATAACAATCACCTTGTAACAATGACCTTCCTGAGTAAAAAAAATTAACTACACCAACTTGCTGCCTGGGGTGTAACTGGAGCTAAACACATTTAAGTGAATTTCCGTACAACATTATGATCAGTTGTATGTGTCTCTCTTAATGTCTTTAGTTGTTATCCCCAGTTTAATGTTATTCATTTTAGAAAGAAGCATACTGTTTTGGTAAGAATAGCTGAAGGAGGAAACCAGCACTTAAATTAATTTTCCTGTATTAGGCACAATTGTTACAGCACTGTAATAGTTCCAAACAAAGGCCTAGTGGCTTTTCTTCTGGAGGAGTTGTACTTGTTCATACCCTTTTCTATAGTTGAATTTTGTGCCATGCAGTCGTTTGCTAACAGTACAGCTGCTTCGCCAGTCTCAGCCACAATGACCACACAAGCTCCAAGAACTGTTGGGTTTGGTGGCAGAAGGGATGACATGCCTTACATGCTGAAGATCCACTATTGCTTTTCCTCTTATAAGAGTTTTTAAAATTCCAGTTACACTAGTGTATTTTATTTGAATCAAGACAGGGAAAAGAGACTTCAAAGTAAATATGGGAGTGAGAATGCTTTCCTCTTCTGTGAAAATATTTTTTCTTTTGCCAAATTAAAGCACAGATTGAAATCTTTATATTTGTTTATTACCTTCAAAATATTTATATAAGAAGTGGCTTAGATTAGTTGAAAGGTTTGGTTGGAGGAATCTTAATTTATATTTCAGACTTGAAAATTACTTGTCCAAAGGAAAAAACCAACAACATAGCAAGGAGGTTATAGCTTTTAAAGTTGTCGAAACATTTTTTCCCACCGATCTTTAAATAAAAGACAGTTAGAAAAAAAAACACAACAAAACCCACTAAAAAAACCCCAACCACAAAACCCCACCCTCTTCCTTCCAAAAGGCTCCAAAAATTCCTGGCCAGCTCCGCTTCAAAGACGGAGTGGTTGAAAGAGACCACCATCTAAGTTCAGATTCCTGCTCAGTTTTTTGAAAACTGCTCTCACATTTACAGTAGCGTATAGTCCAAAACAATTGTGCCTACTTCTGTTCATGTCAACACGTATGTCATCTTCACTGAGGTCAGTATCACTGCCAGTAATTAAAATGGGTGTGAAATAGTCTGGATCGGCACAAGTTTGGAAGCCAGAATATTTCATTTTACCTTGTGAACAATATAATTCAAACTGACAGTCTTTCAGGATTTAGTTTGATACAAAACTGTGGCCTTTAGGAGATGCATCGGCATTAAGATGAATGCTGTCTTAACCAATACTTACCAGACACTTGATATCCCTTTGGGCCACTTACTGTTACCTATTGTTCCCTTAACATTATCTAATACTTTTGCACAGAGGCCAAGATTTCCAAGAGGAATTTAGTACTTGCCAGGACCAACACTGAGACACTGCAGAAATGCCTGCAGGGAATTCTTACTTTGCACTTTCCAGAACTCCTTCAGCTGCAAACCTGAAAATCAAAGAGCTCCAAATTCTCAGGTAATTTTCAAAACCTTGCCACAAACAGTCAATACAAAGACTGGGGGAATAAAATATAAGGGATATTAGAAATCAGAGCAAATTAAGACATTTCTGTATTTGCCCGTTATAAATATTACTTGTTGATGAATACTGTGTTTTGCATTTCTGTTGCAAGCTGAAGTACCTCAGAATGATTTATCGCTGAAAAATGTCACTTGCCTCACCTGTGACCACACTAAGGCAGAACTGGGGAAAGAATTTCTTTCCTGGCTCCTAGCCCAGTGCTCGGCTTGTGAAACCAGGTATTTCCAAAGACTAGAATTCAAAAAAGTTTTAGAACCAGCTTCTCCATGCAACTGTATCATTCTGCCCTGTCCCTGGAGCAATCACAGTATTTACCAAAAGTACAATGTTTACTTAATATAGTGTGTGTTAAAATCAAGCAGCCTTGGTTACTAATCCTGCCTTCCTGATTCTTGCTCTTTCTCTTCATCTACAAAAGTGGTGTCGAACTCATGGCCCATGGCCAAATCCAGCCCTCCACCTTATTTTATCCAGCCTGGCACCTTGTTTCTCCCCGTTGGCAGTGCTGAGGTCCTTCCCCTGTTCTCCTGCCAGCACTGAGCATGTGTGCAGCGAGTGACATGCGTTACGCTGTGGGAGCAGGAGAACAGTGGGAGCTGGGAGTTTGACACTTCTGATCTACACCATTGCCTGCTGGAGTTGTTGGGTCTGAATTCCTTCTGAAACCACTTAATATAGATTGGATGAAATGACGCAACATACTAGCTTAAATCTCTTCCAAATACCTTTGAATCTGTTGCTTGCTTATACAGATGGGGTTTTCAACTTAGTTCCAATATTCACAATTTTAGGACTGTTGGTTTGTTGTATGAATTATTTTACTCTGAAGGACAGGGGAAAAAAAGATAATTAGAAGAGGATCTGTAAGTCTGTTAACATGTCTTCTCTGCTGAAGTGAGAAGCATAGAGGTAAAAAGTAAATTTATGACCCTTTTAGGACTTAATACATCAGTGCTTTTGTAAAACACTGTTTACTTCATTTTGTGAATCATTCCTGTATCCTTGACCCTCACAGGACAGTTATTGGTACAGACGGAAACTTCCTAATTAGATGGTTCATTAGTAGCCAGGTACAGAATACTAATCACAAATTTTCTTCTACATTGACAAGGCCTGACCTAGCATTCATCTGACAGCAGAACTGCTTCCCCTGTGATATCAGCCCCACACATTAAGGTAAAACCGTGTCATTTCACAAAAATTCATCAAAGATGAGGATAAGTGAATTATACGCTGTTCATTTCTGAAGGTCCCAGGAGAGTCCTGTCATACCTTAAAGAGTCACTTTGTTTTGCCTTCCTAAGGGTAAAATACTCAGGAGAGACTACCTATGAGAAACCAAGCAGCTTTAACTCCTTGCCAGAAATATAATCATTTAAATAGCATGCACCTCAAATAATACTTGACCATACACAAGTATAAGGAACTAGCAAACACAGCTTGAAATTCACGTGGTGGAAAGCACAGTTGGAAGCAGAGACTGAGTTATTACTTCTACCATTTCTATAATGTCCAAAATTAGATATATCTGAGTGAATCAACTTGAAACTTCTGCAATCACTTATTAAATTTGTATTTTAGGTTGGCAGGAAGGAAACCCTCATGACTTAGCAGGAAATATCTCCAATAAAGAAGTCATAATTTTCTCCAATAAAGAGAAGCAATAAAGTAATCATAATTTTAGGAAAAAAAGTATTACATTAAGTATTACATTTAAGGAAGGACTAGGTTTGGCATATCTTGCAAAATAATTTTACATTTTCAAATACAGCCTTTCAGTTTCATAAAACCAGTTATAATCTACAAAATGGCAGAACTTGAAGCTCGTGTTCTGCTGTGTTTTCTGCAAGATAATGTTCTGCTTTTAAGTTCTACTCAGGATAAGGAAGGAATAAAGAGGGAAGCAAGAGTTCAAGGGGGAAAAAAGATTTGTACATTTGTAAAGATTTGTAATAACTATGAAAAAAGAAGCTCAGGATTAATATTTGCAGACCAACACAAGAAGTTAAATATAATCATAAAATATTTATCTCTGGAAAAGCATGGGCCAAGGGAATTTCCAATTGTCTCTTATAGGCAGTCAATTTTACAAGTGTTGTGGAAAATCAGTGCACATAGTTGTTCTTGTTGCAAGGTTCCTAATTAAAATGCAAATAAATCTGTAGCAGTTTTGCTAATGAGGTAAACAAAACAACTTCCTGTTACAATATAACTCTCTATCCAGAGGACTCTTTAGACAGCCCTTGTTCACTTTGATTTGTCCAAGCAAACTCTATCAACCTGAATTTTCAATAAATACTTAAGAATATATTTTGACGTTCAGAACATGATGTCAGACCTGACATGCTCTTGTGCTCTATAGTTTTCCGTAAAATGAAGTTCTCCTAATGGTGAATAATGGCACATATCTATGATGAAATGTGGCAGGAACTTAACATAAGATATAAACAAGGAGCACTGCTGAATGCTACCAACAAAAGCCAAAGACCCTAGGAAAAAAACAAGCAACGTATTAAAAAGCAAAAGCTTTCTCTATTAGGTGTACAAAACTGGGGACTGAGCTAATATAGCATAAATCTTGTGCAGAAAACTAGTGCAATATTCAGAGAATCACAGGATCATATGGGTGGGGAGGGACCTCCAGAGGTCTCTGCTCCAACCACCCACGTGCCCAAAGCAGGTCCAGTTTGAGTAGGTTGCTGAGGATCTTATTCAGCTGAATTTTGCATATGTAAAACTTCTCTAGGCAATATTATCTTTAGCTTAGTCACCCTTATACTCTTCCATGAAATCACCCACCTACTCCTGACCAGTATTTTATTTGCCAGTGAACAAAAACAATTTAATAAAAGCTTCAGATTAATCAGCAACAAGCACTTTGTAAACTCACATTTTCCACTCTCAGAGGAATTTTACACTTTATATGAATTATTTAACTGTCCTAATTTACGTTCATTTTATAGTTTAGGTTAAAAATGCCATAACATTTTATGGCAGACTGGAGAAGAAACATCAATTACTTAAGAAAATCACCTGTAATTTTGTTTGACCAAGAAGGTACAGGATGGCATCAATAAAAACTGCTTTGAATTGGAGCAACATTGAACCATCAGAAAACAACATGCCTAGCAGTGAGAGGCAGAAAATACACAAGTATTTAGTACTGCTGTCATCTGAAAGTTGAAAACAGTGCTTATATCAGGCAACAAAAGATGTTAGATCATGAAGCTTGTTGGCCAGATTTGCAGAAAATATTTTAGAAGACACGACAACGACTAGTGTAGTCTGATACCACATCACACCCTAATTACTACAAAGAAGCTATCAGAATGAAAAGTGGCAGTACTTAAGTGAAAGAAAATAACATGCAAACCCTTTTTCCCTGTGACAATAGCATAGACTCTGACTTACATGACTGTAGAACCTCACAGCAAAGCTGTAGCGAGAAAGTTTGGAAATTACATATAGCTCTTACATTTCACTGTGTGCAAATGATCATGAACCAGCAACGCTGCAGAAATTTGAAACCTCTCCTGTAGGCAACTTCAAGGAATAGGGACAGTGATAAGTTAATTTAGTTCCTTCCCCATTAAATTCTGGGATACAAATACCCCATGAAGAAGAAGAAACATTTGAAACAGGCACGGAGAAATGCAGAGTTAAGTTTCAAATAGGGTGAAAAAGCAGCTCTTTTGGCTATCCTGAAAGCAATTCAATCTTAAGAACTTTCAAAAGACCTAGCATTTGTTCGTACACTTGCTATACATATTAGCATTCAAATGTCAACATGTGCATGTGCACAGTATGGGTATGTTCTCAGACTGGTGACATATCTTCGCTTCTGAGGACAGACAGGTTTGCTTAGAACACAGGTTTTGCATGTACTTGACTAAGTTTTAGAAAACCATCCAGATTTAACAGGTGTGACAAATTGCAGTAGATAACATATATTCCTCAGAACTGAAAAATTCATCTTATCTTACCAAGAATCATGGCTTTTTACTTTTAAATATTCAAAGGGTTTATTTTTTTAAATTGACTGGTATGTTGAATCTGTAGGTCTTCAGAACAGATATATCTTAACACCTCAGAAGCAGAAGCACTAGAGATGAGGGTCTGAAAAGGTGTGCCATGAAGATACCTATACATGAGTGCAGTTGCAAATGAATGAGGTGGGAAAGAAGGAATCGCCTTGCAGCAAGGGAAATTTTAAAATTATTCAGTTCACTGAGCTGGAAGAGTGGATGTGAAAATACCTACCCATTATAAACAACTTGCTTAGATTCACGTTGGCAGAGCCAGTCTGCTCCCTGCTCACCTGAGACCTGAAACATATGCATGACCTTCAGTCTGTGCTTGGTTCGGTTAAGTGTATGTGTGAAGTTAAATGCATTATCAAAGGTATACTGAACTGGGGATTAAGATTCCACTGAATTGGGGAGGACAAAAGACAATACCAAATTTATTAAGTGCTATCTGTTTTACAGTATTATAGCACAGCAGTGTCCAAGCAGAATTTTCAGGGTTGTTCCTGGGCTTGGAAATACCTGGTCTCTGCACTGTAGCAAGGACAGCAAGAGCAAAGCACCGAGGGTCGGAAAGACCGGTAGAAGTGAAGATGGTGGAAAGAGGAGATTCATTGACAAACAGGCAACTCTAAGAGCAAGCAATCATTGTTATGGTATAGGTGCCTTTGCTATAAACATACATACTAAATTATGTATGGTGCCAGAAGGCCAAAGTTTGTACTGGGATGATAGGATCTGAACATGGCTGCTGGGACTATCACTGACTGCCTTTCTTTTCCCTTCTGCTAGCCCAGGCCAAGGCTTTAATATCTGTGAACAAAGGTGTAATCAACAGATGAAGAATTAGACACTGAGACACCTTTGGGCAGAAACAGAACATCGCCTGTGCCGCTCAGCAGTGAAGAGCCAGAGTGATGCACTGCCACGGCAGCTGGGGAAGGCTCCTTGGAGTACAGGCAGACTCATTGCACTTGCACCAGCCACAGCTGCCCAAAGCTGGCTCTGGCCAGAAAGCAATGGAGTCCATCCCCTGCCCCCACCCCCTTCTCTTATAGATCTTCTCCGGAATCTGTAAGTGACAGGTTCTTCTATGAATGCTTCAAAATTACAACACAATGCAATGAAGCTCAGAGGACTTGTGCCAGCTCCCAACTGTTATGCTTTTTAGTGATGGCAGAAACATTTAAGTCCAGTATAAACAATAATAACAGAAAAAACCCAAAATATTGTGGAACAGATCAGATAAGGTTTCATCTTTTTACTTTGCATGCTAATGAAGTAAGATTCAGAAGAAAATGAAGTAAGCAGAAAGTGCTCATTAGCTGTCTTTATGCAAAAAAGCACAAAGTGTTTATAATATGAATTGGGAGGAGAGTGATGTAAAGGAGGTTTGGTAGAAGACTCTGTGTGATACATTTTGAAAGATTAAAAGAACGCTGTGCCTTAGCTGCTGAGCAGTGTCAGCCAGGCAGGGTGCACCGTCCACGACACAGCTCTGCAGCAGCGAGCCGGGGAAAGACTCCAGTCCAGCTCGCAGACAAATCTGCACCAGGTTTGAAAAATCACTCGGACCTGCCAAAGTGAAACCTTAACAAGCACAACTGCCTCTTGAATCAAAGTCTGTAGGTTTGCAGTGAATAGGCTTGATGAGGGGCACAGGCAAAGATGGCTTGTAGGGAACTGTGTGCCTTGGGTATTATTTTAGTTTCAGAAATGAGGAGAAAGCAGTGAAGATGAGCACCAGTGCTTTGGACAACAGACAACTCGGTAGAGAATGTCCTATCAAGATGAATATGGCTCATTCAAGAATTAACTCTCTACTCATCTTCTACCTCAGTCTTTTGCTGCTCATCCACTTAAAAAGTAAGATTTGCACTTTTTTTTATTGTTCTGACATGTCCTCTGGGTAGATGACTAGACGTGCATGTCTTAGCAGTAAGCTTGTGTTGTCAGAAGGCTTTAAAAATTTGATGGAGATGCCAAAAAGATTTGGTCCATGAAACTAAGTTGTATGAACTCGTTGCATGATAGCTTTCTTGATCTTCATACTTAAACTTTGTTTTTAAATGAGGAATAAAAGCATTTTTAACACCTGGCTTCACATATTGAAAGTACTGCAAAAAAATGTTCTGTTAAAATTGTACTTATACTTTAAAGTCTGCATTTTTTTACCACTTCTCCAGTAAATTTAAACCTATCTGATTGAAATCCAGGCTAATTTATCCTTAGCTAAAGCTGTTCATGTTGTGTATTTTAGTAGCACTCATTGCTTTATTATATATACTTTTTTATTACAACCCTTTAGAGAAAGCAGTTATTAAAAAAATGTGATATATTTGGTGTTCTAAATATCTCCGTTATGAGGGAGGATAAAAGCCCAACTATTTTGATAGAGAAAATATTTTCGGCAAAATTGCACATAAACAGAAATATGCAAAATATTGGAAGTCACAATGGGTTTCCTTGATAATTGTGTCAGATGGTTGAGAGTAAATACAAGCCAAGGAGGCTAAATGGCCTCAGCTGGTAAGGCTGATACGTGTGTATGAAAAGCAGTAGCACTTGAACATGCTTAAAATGAAGACAGGCAGGATGTGTGTCTGTCTGAGGAGGCTGTTTGATTTGTGTCTGTTGAATGTAAATCACAATAAGACAAAGCTTTGACCAGCTGCCATTAAACAAGAAGACTTGGCATTAGTGTACAGTGTTGTGTAATCTGGGTCACCTTCTGTTGCTGCATCGCTCAAATTGTTACTTGGACGGTTTACAGCACAACATAAATTAAAGACTGAAAAGCAAACAGATGCAGTTGGATCAACCAGCCCTGAACCTCCCCCCCAGTTCCCCCATTTTAAGATACGGGAAAAAATACAGAATGTCGAGAAACATTGTTTTTTTTCCTAGTAGGTTTCTTCCTTGGGGATGTACTGATGTTCTTTCTAAATTAACTCGTAATAGGACATATCCTGAAAAGAAAAGAGAGACAGAATCTTCCACTTTCAAATAGCAGTTTTTAAAGTCTGTACTGTAGGATGAACTACTAGAAAATCTCTGAGATAGTCTGCTATCTAATTAAAAGAAAATAATAGGAATGGTGTTAGTTAAGAAAATTTAATTTGTGCAGGGAGTAGTCAAAATTGGAACAAAATATAAAAGCTGTGGGAAAGGAGTTAAACGGTTAAGTGTTTATAAAATTAAAAAGGTCAAATTAAAAACACCATGCACAGAGAAAAAATTGCTAGAATATAAACAAGAAAAAAAGTCCTTGTGTCCCCCCCCCCCCCCCAAGCATCAGTTAAAAAAAAAGGAGATAAACACAAGTTTTGGCCTTAACCTTGGGTGAGCTCTGCTCAGTGCATGATGCCAAAGGTGGGAAAAGCAGTTGTATGTCATTTTGTGCCTTTTCCTTAGCACAGGAAAGGATGACATTTCAGATGTAGCATGGGTTTTCTCTGTGTTATGGCCATATGGCCAGGATCAAAGAAGAGGCTTTTCAGTCTTGGAGGACTCTCCTTCTCAGGTAGATTTGTGGCTGTTGCAAACTGATGTGATGCAAATGGATGTAAAAGGATGGAGCAACTCCAGAGGGAGCCAGACTCAGTCTCAGGACCATGTCTGTATCTATCGATGCAGTGCGTTTAATGATCTTGATAGGTATTTTCTCTCAAGAAAGTTTGTATGCCATTTGAAAATGTAACAATTTCTGTTGGTAAAAACATAACTCTGAACAGATAAATCAAAACCAGAAAAATTGACTGCAAATACTTCTTTACTTCAAAATTAAAGCTTAGAAAGGCCAAGATACAAAAGTTGAGGATGAAACAGAACAGATATGATTTCTGGTATTTTTATAAGAGTTATATCAGCCATTATACTTTTAAAATAAATTTACTAAACTTATCTTCCCTCAAAGGATTCTAATCTTAGGTGCTACTTGAAGTCTTCCTTATTATTATTCATGCTAAACAACTTGAGAAATAAATAGTATTTAGAAGACAAGGTTTCCTAAAAACATATCTGCATATAACTTTTTCAGCGGATCCATTTTCCGGAAGTGAATAGAGGTATTCTTATATTGAGAAGTGTCCCATAGCAACAGTAGTTTTTTTAGCAACAGCTGCGATGAAATTAAAGCATTTTTCAGGAATGTTGCTACACAAACCATAAAATTCTAATATAGCATAAAATGTATATATTGAACTAAAGAGAAATACAAAGTTGTTCAGTATTCTTAAAATAATTGTGTGCCTTCTTATTTGTAAAACGATTTATGCATACTTTGGAATATATTACAAGATACTATTCTTTAATCCTTGTATAACACTGAGTGTTAAATAGTAAACTTTAATAAAAGTCTTCTGGCTGCACATAGATCTTCTACAAAACTGAAGACTATGGCATTAAAGAATGTAGTCCTGACCCTTGTGGTTCCTAATGATGGTATTTTACCTTTTCTGTTACTAGTAACAACACTTAACATCAAACTATAGAGAGACAGGGACTTCAACCTGTAAATTACAGCCTTCCTACAAACAATATCCATTTGTATGTTTGTTTGTTTAATTCAATTGTATAAAATGCTTTTGGGAAGACCACTTGTAATTAATTTATTTTACTCGTACCCCAACAGATACGTGGTGCTGTCAGGTGCAAGACCTGTACAACTACGAATATGAGTGCTCAGAAATACATATAATTGATAAAAAAAAAAAGAACAGGTATACTTTCATCATGCAAGGTTATGTTTCCGAAAAAGATTGTGGGCTTGGTCCTCTCTTAGCACAGGATAAACGAGCCTGTTGGAGAGCCCTTGATGGCTTTTTGTTTGTTCGCTGGCCTGCCTTGGGGCAAGAGCATCCATCAGGTTGTTTTGATATCTGCTGCTGTCATATCCCTTACGGTGAAGGGGTGCTGCTGGTGAAGGTGTGGAGATTGTACCCAGGGGCAGGATTTCTCTGCTGGCAAGCAATATTTGTCCTAATTCACCTTCTGTCTTCTTGACATCACCACAGAGATTATAACTGCAACTCTGCTACACAACACAGCAAGACCGTGGAAAGGCATGGGCAAATTGTTAGAACTCATGTGTTGCAAGTCTCCCAGGGCTCTGCAAAACACATAATTCACAAGGTGTTTCCTTCACACACTGGCTTACCGATGGAGTTATGAATTGGTCAAAAGAAAACTGTACCTTCTTTTCTTAATCATTGTCTGCCTCTTTATGATAGAAATTTCTGGTTTTCTGACACTAGCGGATTTTATTTTATTGGTGCAAAATTAAATCAGATAAAATGCACTAATTATCTTTGTATTGCCAGCTGTTATTTTATATATCAGAGTTTCTCCAAACCATAGGTGCTCATCTTTTATAGAGTAGCACACATCTTTTTTTAAAATACCTTGCATTTTTTTTACAGTCTCCAAAATAAAGAATATGAAGATGTTGAACAACACAGAGCCAATTATTTTTGCCTAGCGACTCCCTAAAAACAGAGAGAGTTAGAGGATTTGTCTAAAATTGTGATCATATGAGTATGTGAAGTAGCATTCCCCATGCCCTTAATGTTAAGATAGTGGTACAGATCTGCAAATTCATTTATGCCTTGTGCCCACGGTTATGGCTATTGTATGCAAACCCTCAATACAAGTTGTTTTATATAGTGCTTTGTGAACATAATTTGTTTCTGCAAATTATAGCAAATTAACTCCTTAGTGAAAATTGATCTGAGGGGCATCCAGAGACGATCAGCGACATATGAGGGAGCAATGAATCGCTGTGTACAATAGTTGAGAGGAAGGGTGCCCTCCTTCTAATTGCTGCCGTTGTCTAACAGGAGTTGCCAGCACATAACTCTGGGCAGAGTCTCACTTAAGAAACAGAGGAAGAGAAATTATGATAAATACAGGTATATTTAGGCACCAATTTTGGAAGTGATTCTGTCTAGGGTCAAAGGGTCAAGCGCAAGTTCAGACTCTTATCTTAATCCAATGTAAAAAACCTCGTTTTGTTTTTTTGGTGGTTTGGTTTGGGGGGTTTTGGGGTTTTGGTTTTTTTTTAAACAAGCTTTAGAATGGATTATCTGTCACTGATGCGGAATTATTATCGTTTTGGAAAAAATTATTCCCTCTTGGAATTTTTTGCTTTTGGAAAAAATTCAGTAAAAAAAATATTTAAAACCTATTTTTCTGAATTTTAATGACTTCATGACTGTTCAACAGAGCTAAAAAAATACCATTTACCTCATAATAGTTCTCACAAATCTTCATAAATTAAGAATGGAATTTAATTTGGGATTGCTATTGATGTGAGAAAAATATCTGAGCTTTACTTTCACCCCTTTCTGCCCGTCTGAGACACTGGCACTATGCAATTTTTCCCCAAGGACAAGATCTTTTAATTTCCTGCAACTATTCCCATTACTCACACAACTTCTAATTACTGCTTAATTACTGTGTTAGGAATAAAGCTCTACTTGTAAAGAGATTTGTGGTTTTGCTCATACTGCTCATCCCTCATGCACACTCAGATGATGCAAGTAGCTTTCCAGTAAAGTATTGTTACATTTGATGAGTTCATAGCAGGTTCGGTACTTAGCAGCCCCTCATTAGCCCGTTGTGGAGCCCGGTGCCTGTCAGAGCTGCAATCAGCAACATCTGAGTACAAGCACCAGGAGCCCTGCAGCTTTCCCTCTGTCCCAGCTGTCATATGCTGCATCTATATCACATCAAAAATGAAGTATTTTTTGTATGTTTGCTATCATATTAAAATGAGCTTAAAGTAACAGCTTCTTGACTGAATTTTAAGGAAATTGTGATTTTTTTTTTTTATTTTCCATGTTTTATTTTGGATAATGTCTCCATCTCTGGAATCAAATGAAATCCTAAGAATGCAAAGTAGTAATCCCGTAATTTTTAAACAAGGAAGTAACTTCTGCAAGATGGATAAAAGGGACATTAAAAACATCCCTACTACACCTGCGTTTGAGCCTTTCAATTCAAATTCTTCCAAGGCATCCTTAAGGGGCTACACTTACCATTCTAGTAACAGAGCAAGACTACCAGGTTATAGACAACCTCTCTACCATGTGCTTTGTAAAATGGGAACTGTCAACACTGAGAACCTCTGGAGGTTAACCTGTTCCCCATGTCCTGTATCAGTCATCCAGAAATCACAATGCAAAAAATCACCATCTTGAAAACTTAGTCCTCAAATGACATTGATTTTGGCAATACAGAATAAAACACGATGTATTCATAGTCAAGAAACAGATGGGGAATCCTGCAGCAGGAACACTGATCAGTCTCTATAAGTGAGTGTTGTTTGTAACCAATGACCTGTTAGGAAAGCGTCCAAAGGGAAAGAAAGGAGGTTGGGCTAATGGGTGTTTATTTATGCTCACTGACCTGCACAGAATTCACACACCTTGAAACACTGATGTTGTGTAGCACCAGTGATAATGTACTGGAGAAACCAATGCTGCAATGCTGGAGTGTGTTACACAAGCAGAGGATATAAACCTAATGTTTTCATATACACATAAGACTTTCAAAAGTTATCTCCACCCAAAGTTTACAAATATACCTAGCTATCCACAATTTTTTTTTCCTGTGCTACTTTTGATGGACTGGACACCCAGGAAGTCCTGTCCCAGTGCAACTGCCTACACTTTCCCTCTCTGCAGGAGGAAATTTGGGAAAAATAGCGCTGTTTACAGAATGTGCAAAGCTTGATGACCAAATTAAGTACTTACCTATTTAAGAGCTATATAGAAAGGCAAATATTTTGCTGTCATGTGTTGACAGGAATATGACATATAAGACACAGGAGAGTAATCAATCCGCTATCCAGTACTGGCTATATCCTCTTTTGAGTGCTACTTTGAGAGAGACAGAAGCAATTAGGAAAATGCTGAAAAGGGACAGCAGAAATAGGAAGACATTTAGAAAGATGTGCCCTATGAGAAAGGGTCACGAGAAGAGAAGCCTGAGGGAGGACATGATTACAGTCTTACCTACACAGAAGAGAATGGCAATCAGGGAAGAAGATGAGATCGGTTGCTCCCTGTGACCTTTGGAAGGGCAGACTCTGCAAGATAATAGATTCCATATGCAGGAGGGAAGATTTAAGTGAACTTTCCCTGTTGATGGATAACTAAATCTGTATATCAGAACTTTTTAATAAACGTGAGATAAATATCTGCCTGAGAATGTCTAGACTGCTGTTACACAGCTGATGCTACACAGGTGAGAAGCAGTCAGCACCAACCTGGGGGTGATCTGTGAAGGTCTCAAGTGATGAAGCCCCAGAGAAGCACAGGTTCCTGCTTGCCCCAAGGGCTGTGGTGTCACTGAGGCTCCACAGCAGCTCAGGCACAGCTCCCAGGCTCAGCAAGTGGATGGCTCCCTTCCCTCCAGCACCACAACCAGGGATTGTCTGCTGCTCGAAACAAAGGCAGCCCTGCACCTGGCCCCAGTTGTATTGACAGCAAAATCGCTGTCTAAATTTCAGTTAGAAAATAGTTTATGTTATTCTTTGAGACATCAACTCGTAATTTTTTTGGTACCCTAGGCTTTAAATAAGCGCTTCAGGCTATTGAAAGCACACTATATGACGGGAATTGATAGTGTGTCCATTCCCCCTCTCCCCCCATGCTAGAAACCATGTAATTTGATTTCCAGATTTTTCAGTCAAATCACTTATCCTGTTAATTGCAATTTGAGTATCCCTGATATATTGGCAGTACGATGTAAGAAAATATTAATAAATGGATTATTAATACTATGTTAATATAATAATAATTAAAAAAAACTGAAAAGGAATGGCAAACATGGAATTCCTGGTGAACCTAGATTTACAGCCAGCTTTTCACTCCATTTAAAAACACGATACGAGACTAGAACCTACTGCATCAAAACAAGTATCAGGAAATTCCTAGGAAACTCTTTTAAGTACTCTTTCTGGACATCCCAAAACAAACAATGATTCACAGAGTTCTAGGAGTCTTCGGGCTGATGCTTTGTGTAAGGGAAGTTTAACATTTTATTCTTATGACCATAAAAATCACTTATTTCTAAAACACTAGTATTTTAAAAACTTATGTATATATCCTGCCAGCTACCAAACAATAAAAGGTTATATGTTACTCTGTTTTCCTTAACCTCTGAAATGCAGTGCTTTCACTCTGATAACTAAGCTAGAGGAACAGCAGACTAAGTGCCTTTGATCCTGCCTACAGGGGTTTGCAGCCAAAGACCTCTCAAGGATACTCCTACTTTTTTGTTTTATAATTCTCATGTCAGCATTAAGAAAATCATTTAAACTATGCCTCGGTCTCTAAGCAACCTTGATTATTCCCTTTGCGCTTTGTGGTGGCCCAAAAAGGGAAAAAGGTCCCGATATTTACATTTTCTAAAGGAAACCTTTAAACCTAATTGACTCATCTAGAGTCACAGACAGTAGGCAGCAAGTAGATAAATGAAGCATATTCTTTTGTGGACAGATATTAGAGATTAATTTGTTGGTTTTATACACTGACATGTTTCATTGGTTCTCACTGCACTTTTCTGTTTTCTCAGCCATTCACAGTGCCATAACATAAGAAAGCCCTCTCACACCAGCAAATAGCAAAAAAAAACCCCATAAACCAAACAACCCAACCCAGATGAACCTTTTTCCAATTAGACCCTTATGTTTACTTTATATTGATTATATTTTATTCACCCATAAAATGGGTCAACAGACAATTGCTTCTGTCTTTTGACAAATACTCCAATTGACAATGCCTCTCCGCAGGCAGCCTTACACACGAGGACACACACCACACAGCTGCCACTGGAGCTCTAAAGGTCTCCTCTGGGCTGAGCAAAACATGTTCCTCTCCAGGCATCAACAAAGCCAGGCTGCAGTTGCTCCTGCAACTTCAGGGTTAGGGCAGCTTCTGGCTGCCTGAAATCTTATCAGCAGGGACAGAAATCAAAATATTTCTAGGGCTAAATATTTCTGTGGGTAGAAAAGGGGCATGGGCTGCTAACCCGTTGCATACAACGTCCCTGCCCCAGCAACTAAGGATCAGGGCACTTGCCTGGTGCATCCTTCTTTGCTGGGAAATGCTGTGCACAAATAATTGTGGCCTGAGTGGACGCCTGGGGGAGAAACCCCTTGCTTCTTTTTACTGCTCTTGCTTGCCTGCCCAAGGCTGAGTGTACTGGAATCCTGTTCCCTTAACCTTTCTTTGAATAATGAAACAGACAAAGCAGCTTT
Organism: Dromococcyx pavoninus; assembly: GCA_033558185.1. Classification (NCBI taxonomy): domain Eukaryota; kingdom Metazoa; phylum Chordata; class Aves; order Cuculiformes; family Neomorphidae; genus Dromococcyx; species Dromococcyx pavoninus. The sequence continues at coordinate 1,449,285 of JAUMJL010000201.1, read as the reverse complement.
AATTGCATTAGTCAGGGATTCCCAGACAGGATGCTTTCCTTTGAAGTACCCTTGATCCCAGTGGTTGAGATTGAGATCAAGATGGTGGTTAAACAAGTAACCTGCGTGCCCTGACCCAGGTACCTGGCCATGAACACAGTGGCCTGAAATTTCCTTGGCTGACAGTCTGAGAAGTACCACTGTGTTCATATATTGCAGGACTACCAAAGCTGACCGCCCTCTAGTAGTTAAACCCAGAGCTGCTTTAATTCATACTCAGACTGCCAGGGGAGCTATAGGAGCAGGTGAAAGGCATCATATATTTCCCACGATTTTCCCCTTGACAGTTACTGTTCTCCCTTCTTGTGGTTTCTAACAGGAATGGTACAGAGCTCTTCGTTAACTCGTTGTTCCACAAGGAGGGCCCTAGCTCTGAGTTTGACTGTGACGCATTTCTTCCTTTCTTTGAATGTGAGCTAGAGGAGTTTGAAAACAACATAATTTGACAGGAAGACAAAGCAAGGACTTAAAAAGATAGGCAGTCATCAGTCAGCAAGGATCCAAGGAACCGCAATTTAAGTAACCTGCGCTGACAGATTAGTCACTGCAGGGACTTCAAAAGTCTCACTATAATAATCTAGCCTTGAAAAGACATCTGTATATGGCAGTACCTTTAGATGTGTTTTGCTAAGCTTTGTGGCAATCTGTAGGTACTTAAAAAGCAGCTTTGGCACTGCTCCTGCTATGGTTAACCATCCATGAACCAAGTGTCCACACAGCTGAAAGAATACATCAAACTTTGTTATCAGCAAGAAGTCTGCAGTATAACTCACCTCCCAAAAGCTGGAAAAAAGAGCCCCTGAGAGTATGTCTGAACTACTACACACTGCTTTGCTGCTGCTTGGACATCAGCCACCTCTGGTGCATAAATGGTGTAGTTGTGTTAGCACCGTGCTGAATCCAAGCTCGTGCTGAGAGGCAGAGCATGTTAGATCAGGCACTGTGCTGTGCTAATACAGCTAAATGGCACCTGGATTAGAGAAGGCTCAAAGGGCACAAAAAGCAGTTCTGTCTGCACCCATCTGTAACACCTATACCTTGTTATTTATACAGTCATCTTTGCAGGGTCTCTCTCTTAAATGCAAGCAGGCAATGCTAAATATACCAAGCAATCTGCTGGTGATATCAGTTTGTGGGATAGAAGAGTAAGCTGGAGCTGAGAATTACATACAGAGTTCTGGAAATATCAATTATGGGCAATTCAATTACAATGGCCAAGGTACAACCACATGGTACAACCACATGGTACAACCACATCTTTGAGTATGCTGGCTCCAAGAGCTTCAAGAAGGGCAAAAACACTGCTGAGTTCTGGCACAGTGTAGAGAAGTCCTAACTGTACCTGCCCGTCTACAATAGCCCCTTCTTTTTATAGTCTTATGGATAAGGTACAGAGAGAAGGCACCAGTCCTGTAAGATAAGCAAACAGAGGCTGGGTAACAAAAGAAATAAACAATGACAGTGACAGAAGAAGCCAGAGAATCAAACACATATCAAAGATTATATCAGAGCTATTGAATGGGTTGAAAATATGTAATGCTTTTGTCGGCTCTTCGTCCTCCTTCAATCTAAAAAGCAGAAATTAAAAGAATGTTGAAAGTAAAGCTCCACTTTGATTCCTACCTCAAAATGTAGGAAAATATGAAAAATAAGTTCACGAGAATGAATATTCAAGCCTTTTTGATCCATATATGTATTTGGAGCAGTATATATCATGACAGCAGAATACAAATAGGTGCATCTACACAATGCAACAGCAAAAAAGAAAATAACTGGCCAACATTTTGTAGGACCCACCAATTCAGACATTCTAGCAAAGCTATCCTTTCTCTCGCATTAGACATAGCTGATATTCATAATTCTTTAGTCACTACTAATAGTACTGAACATTTTGCAAGCCTCAATCCATGTAAAAACACGCTCCGCTTGATATAACAAGAATTAACTCTGTTGTTCTCTCTTGAGTATGTCTTAGATGTCTGATTCAATTTAGTCCAATATCTACCCATTCTGGTGCTCATGGAAACATGCAAGAAGAGTAAAGTGACTAAAATCAATTGCCATTTTCACATTCAAAAGGCTGTTTCCAAAGAACACTGGATTTCCTGAAGAACAAGTAGACAACTCGGAACTTCCACCACAGTCCGTGGTAGTGCAGTCCTGAGACTAAAAGGTGTTTGGATCAAAATTTACATAGAATTAAAAAGAAGCAAGGATTGGCACTGAACACCTTTGAAGAAGCTGGATAAAAATATTTCCAGCAAACAGACTGACCTTATAATCTAACAAGTGATGGAATGAAGTAAGAAAGGAAGAAAATTCATTTCTGTGCACATGGCAGAACAAAAGTAAATCTACTTCTACTACAGCCTAACCTAAACGCTCCTTCAGACACTGCCTTTTCTTTGGGAAAGTGCTCACAAGTTCACAGATTCATATGGGCACTTTCTGTTCCCACAGTGAGAATGCAAGCATTCCTGTTCAGTGAGTGAGGAAAACAGCTTAGAGTGGACCTGCTGTGTCCCCAACCATAATCTCAGAGCTGACAATGGTTTTGCTGCAGTAAGATATACATAAGTTGCAGGTGCTTCTGATATTTCATGAGTAGCATTTAGCAGAACTGATATCAGTTTTATTTATTATATTTAACTTTGTAAGTCACCTCGTTTCAGTGAAGATGCTGCTGTGCTATGGCCAGTCAGGACAAGCATGGCTTTGCTCTACGTAGTCAGGAAGTTTGTGGTTGTGATCAAGAGTGGTTTCTTTTCAAGTAGATAGAGAATGATGCCTTTTAAGATACTTGAGATGCATCAGAAATAGGACTAGATTCTTTACCTTAATTGAAGAGTTTGGTTGGCTGGCAACAATGACCTCTGCTCATTGTATCCCAGCTCTTAAACTTTGAGGAAAGTGCATTCTTCATGACTACTAAAAGCAAATGTAGACTATTATTGCACTTTACAGGAGATTTGTGTAACAGATGAGCAACAGTCAGAAGTGTGCTTACATCCTGAATTTCATAATTTCATCTTTGGGCTAGAATAGAAATATATTGTTTTAGAGGAAACCTACACAATGCCTTGCCAACGCTAACAATTGTACCTCGGTTTCAGACATGCTGTGCCAACTTTTCTACAGACAAGAGAATCCTTTCCTTACTTATATTAACATAACTGCAAACATTCAAATAGCTGAGAGACTGATTTTCCTGTCTTCTTGTAAACCTGCACGTCTTTTGTTCCATGGCTCTGAATCAGCCTGAAGAATTTTGGGTCTTCAGGGGTCACTGCTTCTTTTCTGCAATCACTGACAGGCAGCAACACTTCCATTAACCACAGGCGTGGGGTTATGCATGCTTACAGTAAACCTGGCTTCCTCAAAATAAGGAATTTTTATGAAATCATTATGGAAAACTCTCATAAGAAGACATACCATATATAATAGGTGCTGATCTTTTTGCTCTTAGTTGATCTAGTTTTGAGCAAATGAGTTGTACTAGATGATCTCCAGAATTCTCTTCCAACCTTGTCTATTTCATGTGAACCATTCTCAGTTTAGCTGAGCCTATTACTGCTGTGCAGGTAAAGCAGTCATTTCAGAAAGCATAGCAGAAGTGCTGTCCAACAAGTTCTGAAATATTTATTACCATTCATTAGACAAAGCTCATTTGAGTTTGTGGGACACAAGTTAGCAACAGAAAAAAAATGGGAAATAGAAAGCATGAGGAAAAGGATTGCAAAGTATACTTCAGGCTCCATTTAAAAAAACAACAGACAGAAAAATCAGTTACTGGCTCCGCTGTGTTACTACTCTAGTGCAGAACTTGTTGGCTGTCTCTTCAGGATCACTGCAGATTAGTAGGAATGTGAGCATGGTCCCGAATAAGACTCCATGCTCAGAAATGTATCCTGGAAACAGTCTTAACACTGGGAAACTCCTATGTGCAAAACAGAGCTCAAATGTTATAATGAACATTCACCTGCCACAGGAACATCTGCAAAACTTGTCACTTGCCTTTAAGAAAATACCAGTGTTCTTAAGATTTTGACCTTGATCAGAGGTCCCTGATTCAGTCTGTCATACTTCAGTCATGCCTTGTTCCAGCTATTACATGCCTCATTTCTGTTCTTCTCTAGTTAGTTCTGCTTTTCAAATGAAGTCATGGAATCTAACATTTTCCTGTGCTAACAGTGAGGGCTTTGCTTTCATGTTCAAGGTCAGTCCAGCATTTCACCTTGTAAAACTCATTTGTCCTCCTAGCACTTACACTTATATATTGAGATTAAGTTTCGACTCTCTCAAAGACTATTACTGACTTTAAAGTTATTGTGTGATTGTGCCCAAATCCAATGTAGTCATGCATGTATGGAACAACAGGCTTCTTTTGGATGCTTTGGTATTTGCAAATGTGCAGAGAAATTTTCCATAAAAATACTTTCAGCTTTTTCCTCATGACATGTATTGCATGTTTTACAAAACATAAGCAGATTGAACCTCATAGCCTGCAAGCAGGCAGCATCTCAGCTTCACAGGCGAGAGTGCCGAACTGGAGAAGGGCAAGGTGAATACCTTGCTTGCAGCAAGAAAGCTGTGAATACAATCCAAATGATCTCCCCGTTCAAAACACTATATTTAGATCTTGTGTTTCTCACTTCATATGTTATACACATACATATAAATATATACGTATTGAGGACAGGGGACACACATGCTTTGCCAGATTTTTGTTGAGCCCAAGAGATCTGTAATACGGCAAATCTTTATATATTTATTTTTTAAAAAAGATAAAACAATAAAGTGTTTATTCATTCTTACAGCAATCTTAGACAGTCCTTGTATCTTTGATTTCCATTGCTAACTGTAAGGATTTTCTTTGTATATCACTTCTCTTATTTGGTAACTCTTAGTCACCTTCTGTGAAGGGAGGAATACACTCTTTGTAGTCACTGACTTGCCATCATATAGACTTTCCTTTGTGAGGACTGGCGATCACTAGAGGTATGCGATGGCTGAGGTGTGAACATTAATGGGAGGAGGCATGCTGAGCCCCAGGCAAGAAACACACTCTTCTCCAATTCAAAATGCTCAATTCAAAATGGCAGACTATTTTCAGGTTAACAAAATTTAACTGGGCAAGGGGGAAAGTCAACCTTCAGTAAAATATAATTTAAACTACAATCAGTTTAAACAACTTATTTAGAGCATTAGTGACGCAGCTATGGATAATTTTTGCAGTTCATCTAAGGGAGTCATCGAAGTATGGTACTTTTAGATTTAATGCTGTCATGAACTGCAAATAGACAACACAGGAATAGGGAAATGATAGAATAGCAAGCATTTCTGTGGTTATTTTCAATTATTTCATAGGCAACAAGTAAGAAGATCCATTACCTATTCAACCTCCTTCTTTAAAATAAAATAAATGAGGCAACATATAGAAAATACTTAGCCTTTTCAATTTCAAATAGCTAATGCCTGATTCTTATATCTGAAAACATTACCTCTGAAGTATTTTGAGGAGTTTACAGTATGTTATTCCCTGGAAAATATTTAGGGGTTCATTTTTCTTAAACCTCTATGGTGGGATTTATAAATTAATTTAGAAGTCATTAACAACTTTATTTTTCCAGAACTTCAATGATATTGACTAATGTCCATTTAAATGCTCTTACATTGGATTATCCTGATGTTCAGAAACAGGATAAATAATAAGGAAACCTTTCATACTCCCCACTTCTAAGGCTGAGGAAGAAAGCACAGTGCACAAAAAGCAAATTCACAGGCTCGCTGCAAGACCAGTCCTTAATTTTAAATCCTGAAAATTGCTCTAAAGGTGAGTAGCACCTGATGAGCCCTCAGTAGGACAGAAATATTGCTGTACAGAGCTTTGGTGCCAGAACTTAGTCCCATATGATCTGTACATCTGTCCCTTGTTTGCCCTTGTAAGAATATTTAAAAAAAAAATACATATACTGCAAGGCTGAATTAAGTGCATGCCTTAATTCTGCACTGACATGGAAGCAGGATAGGCAGCACCTTGCAGTGCTGAACTCTGAATGCAGTTAGATCATGTTCTAGACTGTTGCCATAATCATGGTGTGCCACAAGTGGAAGCCGTGGCTCATAACACCCAAAAAAGTATCCTGGAGTTAAGTCAAGTGGGAAAACGCTCCACCTTGCTGTGGATGGGCAAAGGACTATCTCTCCATGTTGAGGTATACTGTTTAGAAAGAGAAAAAAAATACTTCTGAATACTTGTTCTTAGACTTTCTCAAAAATGTGCTTGTTACAAAGTAATGTGCCAGAAGCTTAAATCAGCATGGTGCCCCACTGATAAGGTATTAGGGACTGGAACAAGGTCTAGGAGATAATATGGGACAAGAATTAGAGAGGAAAGGCATCCCTGCAAATTGCTTTTTTAAGTCATTCTTTAACTCCGAGTTGTCATCCAGACACGTTCATAGTGCAGAAGCTTAGATATCTCCATTTTATTCTTTCTCTTCTTGCTCAGCACATGGTGACAATGGTTTCATCATTGAAATATTTTTTCTACAGAGCACTCCGAGTACTGACAGTTCTTTTCTCTTTCTCTCTTTCACACTGTCACCTTTCTATATTTGCCTTGACACTGTCTTCACATTGTCTTGACGTTGTTCTGACACTTATGAAACCTCAATCTCTGCAGCAAACAGCCACGACAATGCAGAGAAGAAAAAGAAAAAGTGTTAAGGAAATTGTTAAGGAACTGTGAAGAATTACAGACCAGTGAAAACAAGCTCTCACTTTTTTTGAAAACCATATTACTAGTAAGATTTTAATAAAAACTGCTTTGTAAAAACTACAGCCAAGCTGGTAAAAGCCATCTCAAAGAAATCAGTTGGCAGTTATGGATTCTGTACCTGAAATTCAGGTGTTCCTAAATAACAATCTCTTTTAACTGCCTTGAGGTCCTTTACAAGAGCTACTTCAGCCCACCCCCTGAGGAATGGGTCATGCTACATTACTGTGAAATGCTGACTCCAGGAACACTCCAGCTACACTTTTTTCAAGCACTGTGTTTGAACTGGGATCCCCTATGAGGCAGCCAGGAAAGAAAGATGACAGAGGAGGAAGAATATCACAACAGGTTAGCTGGGGTCCTACTTCACTTTGCTAATAAGGAGATAAAATTTTGTTTTGTTGATTTACGACTTAGAAGAGAGTAGCCTGGAAAGAAAGAGTCACTCACTCCCTTGCAATCAATCTAAAATGTTGAGTATTGTGGAAACAATATGAGGGTATGAGAGGGGTGAGTTTAGTCACTATTAAGTGTTCCTCTGGATGAATTAAACTTCAAAGGAAGAATTTAACTGTTTTGGGATAGTAGGGACACACTGAAGTGCTTAAAGACCATGTATGTACTTGACAAATTAAGCTTTGCAATTCAACAATTTGACAAACTTACTACTAATTTAAGTAGGAATTCTGATCATTAGGACCATGTGGGAGTTTTGGGGTTTTTTTTTGGTGGTTGTTGTTTTGGGTCTTTTTTTCAGAAAAGAAATTTCTGCATATATACAGTTTTGATAGTAATACAAAATTCTTGGTACTTACAAAAATATCTAGGTAATACAAAAATTACTTTAAAAAATACTTTGTATTATGTATGCACACACGCAATCTGGATCTTACCTGAAAAGTGCAATGAAAGCACATCCATTGCAAAGCAGAACAGAGTTCATTAACAGGGCAGACCACATCTTTGCTCTGTAGGTGATGCGTACTGTTCTCTGCAGATCAGACAAACACTAGTTCTCTAGGAATATAGTTATCCTTATCCTGCTCCATTACTGCAGCTTGCTTTCTTCTCCCTAAGTTAATCAGGATAAGACAGTCTGAAGCTTGTTCCCTTTGCTGCAGAGCCCCAGGGCTTTCTCAGAGACCCTTGACACGGCAGGGCTGGTGACCACACATTGGACCTCTCCTCACACAGCACAGCTCTTCACGAGCAGCTCCCAAAGTGCAGGGCTAGCATAGCAACAGACACTCAAATGATGGGCCACAGGCTTGGGTTCCAGAGCTATAAGAAGCCTTGGCCCATCCCTGTTAGCTCCCTAAGGAGCCAATCAGGGGCAAGGGTTTGGAGGTGCTGATTTCTAATTTGCTGATAGACCTACACCTAGCTCTGCATATCCATCCCAACGGGAACCTGGCCCACATTGCTGGGGAACTAAACTTTATGCTTTCTTAGGTGTAATCCATGAATACAACAAATGGAAAATACAGTAACTCCAGCATATATTTCTAGCACATGTATTTAAAATTGTAGGGCAAATAAAATGTTAGTAAAAGCATCTTGCAACATCAGAACTTGTAGAAATTAACCTCTCACAGTCAATGAATGTAATTTGTTGATGGTTAAGAATGAATCAACATATCTAATAATACACACATGATGCTGAGAGTAAACTGAGCATCAGTACAAACTGATGCTCACCTGGTTAATTTTGTGGCTAATTTCATATGTTTAATCACAATGACAACAGGTAAGACAAAAAAAGAACACAGGCAAAATTAGCCTAAAGAATTATTAGTGGAAACCATGTGCTTCCATTTATCTAGAGAGGAAATTAAGCTCTAAATGCATCTGCCAGACATGACTTGATGAAGCATGGGCTGGATCCAAGTAAGAGAAACAGCACAAAGAAGGACGTTCCACATAACTGCAATCACTTTTGAACTATAGACTATACTCCATAGTCTAAATGCTATATGGGATGGTGATACACCAACTGCTCTGGTAAGATGAACTACAAACATTTTGGTCCATCCTTCCTACACTGTTTTGCCTGCAAGCTCCCTTAGAGTAATGTTTGTTACAGTAGACTACCACAGTCAAAGGAATATCAGAATGTCTTAGAAAGACACCACAGCTGAATTTTTAATTAAGATATTTCGTTCCTGTTAAATGAGACACTGTTTGAGGAGTACAGTAAGATTGCCTTGTTCTGTTTGAGGCTATCTGTAATTAATAATCCAAACGATCAAAGGAAATGTGATCCTAACAGAAAATTGCTTTTGAGAATCTCCAGATATTAAGCACTGAGAATTACTTCCCAATCTCTTCTGCAGTCTCTCAGCACAATATGTTGTATTATGCCCTTTGGGATCATAAAACAAGCCCCATTGTAGATCTCTCTGCAAAAACTGCTCCAGCGAGACAGAGGATAGATATTTATCACATATTATTGCCATTGAAACTTACTCAATTTTTTACTGGCCAGGCCTTTACCATTTACACAGATCTAATTTATTTATATAGCATAATTTAATACAAAGCAGAATCAGGATGCTGCCTTATAACGCACTCTGTGTTGGTTAGTCTGGACAGGTATCATTGTGAGGAAGGTCTCTTCCCCCCAAATAGGATGTTCTTTCTGTTTTTTCATCCTTGTGTGGCGTCAAAGTTTCTTCAGATAGTGAAAGCTCCTCAATCTCAAGTTGTGGAGGCTTCAGTTCTCTTCCTTCTTGCCAATCTTATCTCCCGCTTCCCAGCCACTACACCACCAACATTCTAAGCTCTTCCTGTGTCTTAAGAGTATATTTTTATGACACAAAACTCCATTGTGACTGTAACAGGATGGCTAAAGATTATATCCAGGGGAATAGCAGGCAAGAGCATCTTTATTGTCACCCTGATAACTTTGTTGAGTGTGAGCCCTTCAACACAGCTCCAGAGGCATCTGTATAACCCTGTTCAGCTGGTGCTACAAGTGACCTTGTGTTCTGGGGCTACAATTACTGCAGGCTCAGTTACCAGCCCCACAAAGTTACTGTAACTTCCTATTGCTGCCCTGTAAATCCAAGTCTGCTCTGGATCAGGCCTCAAAGGAAGAAAAGAAGAATGCATGGAAAAAAATCTAAGACAGAAAAGTGAGAACTAGGAAAGGAAGGAGAGACAAGGAGTCAGATCCACCTCTCACATGAATTAAATAAACAGCAGAAATAAAGGAGAATAAGACCAGAGAAATAATTTAAAAAAAATCCAAGAAATGACAGCACTATACTGATTGCTCCTGGATAGTGTTTATTTATTTATGGTTTTAAGTTTTTTATCATTTTACCTGCAAATATCTTACTGATCTAATTTTGATGAAGGCTTGCTGGATACTTCTTCATTTATAACAGATATTTAAGGCCCGAGTGGCAGGTGGTTTTATTATAAAAACCCACCACCACTATAGGCTTATAGAAACAGTTTGATTTTTAGTTATATTCCTGTAATGTAAGAGGCTTATTACTCAGCATATTCCCCAAGGATAGCTCCTGGGCATCTCCTGATGCTGGTGAATAAACTGGTTTTGCTTTACTTCTACAAAGAAGCATCTTACAAAGCTTTTAGAGAAAGACACTCCTACTTATAGAGTGGCTTTTCATTATCTACTTTCTACTCCCATTGGGTCAGTCACTCCTCCTCAAATGACACACAGACACTGGAGACTGGAGTTGGTGTTGTGACACCAAGAGATTCCCTGTGAATTCTCTGGCCCTGCATGGCTTGTGCTAATACAGTTGGTGTAATTCTGCTGAACTATAGGATGCTTGCACAATGCTTTGAGCACGGAAAGTGCTTTGAGAGCACTAACACTTCAGTGTAGCAGGAAAACAAATATATCCTTCTTCTCCATGTATGTAGGTTTCCAGCTTGAGATTTGCTTGTTTTAAGTAAGAAAACCAGTTCAATCTGAGAGGCACAGCCAGGGAGTGGGAAGTGTGGGATACTCTGCAAAGCACAGGAAGATGAAAGATGAGGATGACAGCAGAGCGGTCAGGACAGTGACTGCTCCTTGAAGAGATCAGTCCTGCTGGACCTAAGCAAGGCAGGCAGAGCAGGAGATGGCAGCTAGGGTTAGTCACAGTTCAGTGATTGCCAGGCAAGCCTATAGTGATGCTGCAGTCCACAAGTGAGGAGCAGGATCAGTTCTGGAATATAGTAACCAGGGTCCAGCTGTGATTCCATGATCACCAGGCAGGCCCATGGTGAGGTCAAGCCCAGGACTGGATCAGTGGAGTACAAAGCCAGGTAGATACCAAGAGTGAGAACCTGACCTTAAAAGTAGCTTTCTAGCAAAGGAGGGTCAGGTCTCTGCTGAAGCTTCCTAAAGTCACGGAGCTGTATTATCAGTATCAGCCCTGAGCCCTGACAGCCAAATCCCAGGAAAGGAGACATGCTCTGGGCCTTACAGGCAACAGGTTTCAATCAAATCCTGTCCCCAAGCTGTGGGCAACCACACAAAAAAACCCAAAAATGAACTAGTGATCCATCACTTCAAGTGAACTTTGGGATAAAAAAAACAGTCTGACATTATGCTTTTCTGTGAAGAAAGGCTCTTGATACTTTGAGTTAGAACAGAGACTAGTCTTGCAGAGACATAAGCTGCCTTAGAAACAACTTTGGCTATGGCTGTACTGCTAAATGATCTGGCATTTCTAGGGATGATATATCACATTACTGAACTGAATATTTGTTAAAGTTTCCAACAATCAAACTTAAAAAGCAGGTTGTGAATAAATTAAAGATATTTTTTTTTCTGTTATTATTACATAGGAGAAGAGGAAGGAAAATTGTCCCCTCAGTAGAGCATCTGGACGAGGGTGACACATACAGCCTTGAACGCTCTGATAAAGACATCAAGTGACTGAGTCAGCCAGACAAGTGGTATGACATGAAAATATGCCAACACTGGTGAAAGCAGGTGGTCTACTTGCCCTGTCTGGCCTGGCAGTGTCACAAGCTCAGAGCACTTTGCTCTGATCACCACCACACAGACTGGTCATTGTTCTGCTGCAAAGTGGAAGGCAGCCAAATGAGCCGCATAAATAACCATGTGATAAAGCCAGTTCCTTATCTGAACAGAATTGTAAATGTCAAACTGAGGACTTGCTTTGTAGATACCAGTAGAATAAGAATTCTGATTTTCCTAGCAACCTCCAAAAGTTCATTAACACCTGTCCTAGAAATAGTTTCTGTTGTCCATCAGGTTCAGTTCAATCCAGTTCTCATATGACACAGACGACAGTTTGAGGTGGACACAGACTTTTGCCATTAATCAGCAAACAGTTCTTGAAATTAGGAGCGAGTAAATCTTGGTGGTCTGTGAACTGCGATAGGTAATTTCATATCAGGTATCTTAAGAGTTTTTTAGAATCTGCTTCTGAGCTTAGTCTGGAAATAAAATGTTGTAAAATCATGAAATTAATTCTTCCTCTGTTACAAGGCAGATTTTTAGGATGCTACAATACAATCTGTTTTCAGGTCAGGAAAGCTACCACAGATGCTGTGTCAGAGCCTTGACTATGGCAGAGCTTCTCTGTTACATGAAACTAACATTCAAAAGACTAGTCCTCTGCAAAAGTTCACGTCATAGCAACCTTCTATTGGGTTTGTAACTGGTTTTTAACTGTATGAGGTCAGTGAGGAAAACTTGTACACATCATTACTCTTCACCGGTCTCAGTGTTATGACCTTTGCCTTGTTAGTAGCTGCTAGTGGCACAGGACCTCAGCAGGACATCAGATGGAAATTCTAGTTATACCAGTTCCCCCTGCTAAACTCTAGTCTGTCCCAAAATACAGGAGCTGCGACTTTTCCCAAGCAGTCTCTAAATCCCAGTTGTAATTAGCTCATGCAGACCTAATTGTAGGTGATTTCTATTGAAAAGAATTTAGTAAATAACAGAAAAGGCTGGAATGTGAACTCCTCTACAAAGTTCACACTGGAAAACAATGACTTTGCTTTCTCTGTATTCACTGTACATCGTAGCTGCACTGAAGCATTCTTCTGGTTCCCATGGCATTTAAATCACAGTGCACTGCATTTCAAGCAAAATAATGCTGATTTGCCATAGGGCTGGTTACTTTTTTAAAGTCTGGGGAGAGAGCAGAAGCAGCATTGTAATTTTGTTATGAGAGTTCTGTTACACATTGTGTAGCTGAAATTGTGTGAGAAAAGGACTATGCATTCAGCAAGCCTGGAGGCACAGCATGCACTCCAGTGGCCATGGATATCAGTGTGATGCGAGTCTAAAGTTGGAGCTGATCTTGCAGTTCTGCTCCATTTTGTTGGCTTCAGCAACATTTAGTTCTCAGCTTACAGTTCTTACAGGCTTGGGACAGTGTTACAGACAATTGAGGCTATGTTTTAAAATCATAGCACCTTTATGTGCTACTGTATATCAGAATCACTTCTGTATGCTATTTTCATATTAAGAAAGAGAAAGAGGTAATGAAGTGGAGAGCAGAACCACAGTTAAGGGAGACTGAATACTCTGCCTTCTGGTGGCTTTCAAAAGCAGACAACACATGGACACAGAATTTGGACCTGAAGTCAATTCTGTACTCAATTTTTAGCCTCTTTACTCCAAGTTCAGTAGATGAAAGATTTAGCAACACTTTGACTGCTTTTTCTTTCCCATATTAGTAGTGGAGCACAGTGATAACACAAATGCTTGCATGTTCTGACTTAAACAAAATCTCAGCACTGCAAATCAGCAGTACCTGGTTTGTGTAAGGGCCAGCGTCTCCCAGCTCAGCCAACCCCCAGCTGAGGCTGAATTCAGTGGGAGCCAGGAACTCAATGCAAGTCAGGAGCCTCCGTCTTACACAAAGGCAAAGTGCCATGAACTCTTTCCAGACTCCAGAGAAGATGTGAGACCTTGTGTCTCTTAAGGTGAGAGCTGGTCTCTTCAAGAGGCAACAGCTCCTTTAATCCCTATTTTCCACTCTTGGAAATTCAGACAGAACCAGGAGCAACTGGATTTCACCCAAACTCACAAAGTGACAGTTTTATGCTGTGTTGCTCCCTCCGTGCTTCTGAAAATCCCCGCATTGATGCAGCGAAGGAAGACCATGCTTTGGACATTCTGCAACCCTTTTTGGCTCTGGCACAATTTCCCTCATTGTTTTGCCATGCCTCTTCTTCCAAGGTGTATGATTTAGCATTCCTCCTTAGTATAGTTGTGAACACAACTGGTATCTTTCGAACTGCAAACATTTTTTTCATTTTTCCACTTCCCCAGCACCACTTGCACCCTTTACTGGGTTCTGATATCATGTTTGGCAATGTAAGATTATGCTTCCATTAATTTTAAAAGGCTTAATGCTGCCATCTTTGTACTACTTGGGAATAAAGCAGGAGCAACACCTTTCACAAAAGCATTACAAATCCACTCATTCAAACGTGTTCATCAAGGCATGCTGAGAAACCTCAGTAAGGGCTAGCAATACAGGATAACAATTTAAAGTAAGACATAATTCACACCTCTACATAAACCACCTAGGTTTTCTCTCTTTATTTCTGCAAAACCTTTCATCTCACAGGGGAGATCTTTACACACATGGCTCTGTATCCTGATTTATATGCTGAAGATGTTCCCAGCTTTAATGAAGCCTTAAGAGCAGTGCAGGCAGGAAAGGTATTGATTGAATCCTTGGGACAAGGACATTTAACCTGCAGAATCACCAAATCATTCCTTATAAGCAATTGTGGTAGGCTGTCACCAGATGCCCACCAAAGCCACTCTATCACTTCCTCTTCTCAGCTGGACAGAGTATAGAAAATATTACAAAACGCTCTTGGGTCAAGATAAGGGCAGTAAGAGATGATTCACCAATGACCATCATGTGCAAAACAGACTTGACTGGAGGGAAAAATAATTTAAGTTATTACTAATCAAATCAGAGTATAATAATAAGCAATAAACCCAAATCTTAAAACCACCTTACCCACACCCACTTTGCAGACTCCACTTTACTCCTGATTTGCTCTGCCATCTCTTCCCACAGCGGCACAAGGGGATAGGGAACAGGGTTTGTAGTCAGTTCACCATGCATTGTTTCTGTTGCGGCATTCTCCTCAGGAGGACTCCTCACACTTCCCCTGCTCCAGGACAAGGTCTCTCTCACAGGCTACAGTTCTTCATGAACTGCCTTAGCATGGGTCCCTCGTGGGGTCACAAGTCCTGCCAGCAATGCTGCTCCAGTGTAGGCTCCTCTCTCTCCATGAGTCCACAAGCCCTGCCAGGAGCCTACTCAAGTATGGGCTTTCCACAGGGTCACAGCCTCTTTTGGGCATCCACCTGCTCTGGCTTGGGATCCTGCCTGGGCTGCAGGTGAATATCTGCTCCACTGTTAACCTCCATGGACTGCAGGAGGACAGCCAGCTTCATGGTTTTCACCATGGGTTGCAAGGGAACCTCTGCTAAGAAGCTGGGAGCACCTTCTCCTCCTTCTTCACTGATCTTGGTGTCTGCAGAGTTGCTTGTCTCATGTGTCCTCACTCCTATGCCCAGCTGTTGTTGCTGTTGTGGTGAAACTTTCCCCCCATCTTAAAGGTGCTCACAGAGGTGTTAACCATCATTGCTGGTGGGCTCAGGCTCAGCCAGCAGTGGGTCCATCTTGGAGCCAGCTGGTATTGACTCTGTTGGACATAGGGGAAGCTTCTAGCAGCTTCCCAAAGAAGCCACTCTTGTAGCTGCCTCTACTACCAAAACCTTTCTATGCAAACCAAATACAGCAATCAAGTTTATTACCCAAATAAAATTGTTTCAGGTTTTGAACACAATAAATTTTCCACACTCCTTGCCTCTGAAGAGCTGATAGAAAAGCAAATTTGGAGCCAGCTCTCAGTTTCCTACCACCAAGTACCACAATTGTTGCTTACCTGCCTGTTTATCTCTCATGTCCCTCCTGTGTAGAGAAATCCTGTTCTGTCGTATTAAGAATGATTTTTTTCTGTGTGAATTCAACTAAAAAGATATTTCACCACTTCTAAAGGGAGAAGGAACACTCATGTCTTTACTGTTCTGCAGACTTAGAGGATAAGAATGTGGAGACATATCATGAAATCATTAAAGATGAAAGTTCTATTCAGATAGAGTGTAGACATTTGCAAGGATTTCTACATCAGTGTCTGCATCACTTACTGTAACAGATGTCAGCTAGCTTCTGGGCCTGAGCAGCCTCTGTCCTGCATCTTAGACAAACAAAAATATCTGTGCATAGTAAAAGCACAGTGATCAATATGCTCTATTGATTTAAAGAACAATGTTGTAGTGCTAAACATAAAGACACAGTGGATAAACTCTTTTATTCTCATCAGGAACCAGTCTGTTGGCATTGCTAGTAGCACTACGCCTTGATGTCCAATTGAACAAAAATTCTTCCAAATTAGATCTGTAACAGCCCCATTGAGCTCCTGGGCCTGATTCTTCTGTTCCCAGCACAGACATTAGAGCATGATGCAAAATGAAGTGGGAGCAAAAAAAATATTTTCTTTCAGAAGTAAAGAAAGAATTTACCTCATTTTTGAGACGTTTGTTTTATTTGTCCACTGCTGACAACACAACTTACAAGCTAATGAGCTACACTCAGTCCCTGCTTTTCTCCAGGACTCTTGCCCTAGCCAGAAAGCAGCACCAAGAGAGTGTCTTTGACCTCGCACACCTCACCTCAGCGTAATGAAGCAGTCACTGCACAGCTGCTTGGAGGAAAGCCTGTCAAATTGTTGCTGTGTTTGGTATAATCACTTGGCACAGCTGTAAGGCCTGCTGCTGCAGAAGTGCTCAGAGGGTAAGGAACTCTGGAACAGCACAAAGGTAAAAAGATAGTGAAGGAAAGTGATAGCAATGTCCTTCTTTCTTGGGGGACAGGACTAAATTTGTGAGAGTTTGCAGAAATGTTTGCGACCAGTGAAATAGAGACACTGATTTATAACCATATCTGTAATTTAAATTACAGATAGAGTTAATTTAAAAGCATTTCCTAAACAATATTCTAAAATGTTGATGGTATTCAGTTGTTATTCTTACAACATACTACTGCTTCAGAAAATAAATTATTAGTTTTCTTTCCTTGGTTTTGCTGATACAAATATACTTGAAAACAAAATAGCCTTTTTTGGTAGAAATGAAATATTTGTGTAAACACCTTTTTTCTTTTCTGCCTGTGTGCAGTGGTAGTTACTATGGTAATAATTGTGATTCAAGATTTAAAGCCTGAAAGTGGTTTCTATAACAACATGCTAGGATGTTTTGGACACACAATTGAAGTTAAAGATTCAGGTTTAAGATTCAGGATTAACCCCTTATGACCACAATATTTTCAGACACAATGACAAGTGCTTGCTTGTTTGGCAAAAGTTAGTTCATACTTTCCCAAGGTACGCTTTTTCATTGAGCAGACTGAGTAATAATTCCAGCTGTGGATAGAGCTGGTCAGGTCCTGGGGCTGGCACGTCCATCCCAGGTGAAGCTTGCAAAGGAGAAATGGCATCACAGTAACTACAACCTGCTTATTACACTAAATAATTAAGACAGTAGACAAATGTTTTGGGAAACAGGCAGGGAAGGGGTAAAATAGCGTTAGTGCAATATTTAGGAAGTCTGAGACTTTCGTCTGGAAATCAGAACTGTGTGAAAAAAATGTAATGATCTATTCACAGAGAATCTCAACAGAAAAGCTTTATTGAGGGCTAAGATATACCCTTACCTGGTTCTTCTTTATCCAGAATGGCATGGTTTCATGTCCTTTTCTTTCCCATCTGCTAAATGCTGATCCATGAGTAGTATCTCAGTATCTTTCAGTCCATGGTGAAGGTATCTGATCCCAATCTCTGTCACTGTTGATTATGCACCTGTGCTCATCTGTTCCCTAGTTCAAGATACACCAAGAGTGAATATATATGCACATCCACAACTTTCTAAGGCTCTCTTTCAAGGACTTTATTGTCATAGGGATGAATGGTATTCTCTACTTCGTGGTGCACTGCAGATAAACTGAGATGTTCCTGGTTATACCAAAGCCAAACACTCTTCAATATAGCACTAAGTGCCTTGGGCACTATTTCAATACTTCCAGTTAAATGCTAATTATTTCATGATCTCACTAAAGTCACAGACCTTGATGTTTTACTGACACAGATTCCCACACATGTTTTAAAATCCCAGGGGCAAGTTTTAAACAAGAAATGAACACAAGCATTGAAGCTTCTCATTTCTAACTCCAGACATTGGGCGATCTAAACACCTGCTAACATGACTTCTTCAGTGAATTTATTTGATCATAGATAAGCCTTGAGTTGTGAACAAATGCTGTATGCTGTTGTGGAGTCAACAGAAGACCAATGGAAGTAACAGCACTAAGAGAAGCAATAGGTTCTTCATTTTTCCCAAAGAAATTTTATCTCTCTAGTGACTGCAACTGAGATTGCAGTCAGTTATATAAGACATTTTAGCAAATTAAAATAATTAAAAAAAAAACCCTCCCAACACACATTTTCTGGGTTGTTTATAAAAACCCAACACACTACTTTTTTCACTACTGTAATTCAACCCTCATTTTCTTAGTATTTTTAAAGTTTCATTTTTCAACTCATAGACCAACATGGGGGTCTTTTGATATCCATTTCTTTCTGAAATGTATGAGTTAATAAAAAGTAAGATTTTGCTGTGAACTGCTTTACCTGCATTAGTTGCTGTAGTGTCCTCATTTTTAATTAAAACACATGAATTAATAACACTTTGTCAAGAAAAAGAGAGGAAGAAGAAAAAAAAAGTCCTTCTAAATGCATAGTAAATTCGGTGTCAAGGACTGTATGGATATCAAAAAATTCACTAACTTCTCACAGTTTTTTTTATATAGAATAGACTGTCTCCAATAAGAAGGTCATGAAATCTCTGCAACATATGTAAAAGACCCTAAAGCTGTTAGCATTAAGAGCTTCTGTGAAGCTTAGAGCCCTCCTTCAGGGGAAGAAAGCATATTTGAAGAATAACATGTGAATTACAAGCAGCCTTCAGGCATGATGAGATGATTAACAAAGTGCAGGCATGACCACAGTCAAGTGAACTCCAGCTCATAACAATGTGATTAGCAGTGACTGAAATGTAATTTTAAATTCTGCTGCTGATTATGATAGCTCACTAATGTGTAGAAAGAGTTGTATCTGAAAATAATATGTCTTCGCTGAAAGACATTTCTGGAAAAAAAATCTAACCCGTTTCACTAGTTTTTATTCGTAGATTTTGAATGGCTAAGACTGCTAATCAGATACTCAGAATTGGAGATCATCAATTTACTTTTGATTTTGTCAACTTCAGATAACAGAACATTTTGAATAACACACATGAACTCTCCAGCTCTCTGATTCAAACAAAAAAATCCCAATCAAATTCTCAAGAAAAGTATAAGAATGAGCTCTTCAAAATTACCTGCTTTACTGAGGAACAGTAGTTTCCTTTTCAGGAGTAAGACCATCTGTGCCAAAGTGCTTTGGCCTTTTAAAAACTCCTGCCCAGTCTATTTTAACTTTTCCACTAATTTAATATTTCCCTCCTTTGCTCATTCTTACACACTTCCAAGATCACTTCAGTGGTTTCTGATCAGTGAGAAGAATTTACCAGACCAAAACCATGCTTTTGTAGTGCTGACTAGTTATACAAGCTTAACTAGTCATACATTAACATCATCACTTTAATGAATTTAAATAATCTTATCCAAGAGGAAAGAAATGGCTCTTTCTCAGCATTTCTTGCACTTAATAGTTTGCACCAACTCTTTAAAACCTGCAGATACTGAAGTGTTTCTGGTAGTACTGATGATTTGCCAGCAGATGGCAAGCTTTACTACAAAGAATTGTACTGCCAAACATCTCACCTGCATCAGAAGGATTTAACCACGGGATAAAATGCTCGTCACTAATTCCTCTTGTAATTAGCTTAACGTACAAATATTTATATAGAGACTGATAATTACCTCAAGTGTCATTCAGTGTAAATCCAAAGTGATTGGCATTTTGTTTCCATTTTTCTAATGTTACATACAAGTTTTAACACTCTCTGACAGAACAAGTTACTGCTGAAGTGACCTTAATTGCTTAAGAATGAAAAAAATTCCTCTGCGATCTGAGGTGGAACATGAGGCCTTTTCAGGTTATCCCTCTACAACCTTACCAATAATCAAGAACTCCCCAAAACTCTGAGACACCCCCATCCTCTTTCTGCACATGCAATAAAGAAATGCTTCAACCACGAGTTCAAACTGAGTCAGTATTTGCATCAGACACCACCATACTTCTGCCAGATCACATTGCAGGGCATGGGGGAGCTCAGCTTCCGCACACTATGAATGTATTCCTCTCTCATTTTCACATAGCTCTCAATAGCTCAATATCCATCCTTCCACATCACCTCAGAACAACAGGGAAACTGAATTTCCATTGGGCAGGAAGGGAGGTAGTGTAATATTCTAAGTATCACAAATATGTGGAAATTGGTGTTCTAGGAACCAGTCCAGGATCTAAGAATTTTCTGAAGTCATTTAGAAACATGACTTTTCCCCCCCCAAAAAATAATAGGAATGTCCTGGTGAGCTTCATACTGTTTAATAACCACAAGATTATAATTGCATACCCTTCGATGATCCCCTTTTTTGAGATGCAGTTTTGCTGCTGGTGTAAAACTACTCTATAGCACACCTAAAAAAACCTCTTGGTCCTAGCCTTTAAATCACTAGTAAGCTAAAACTCAGTGATTACAACTCTGCTAAGACTCAGAACTCTTATGTTCCTTGAGAACTATACAAATAATATAAAAAACGTGGCACAGTGAATTAGAATGAAGATAAAACTCAAAAAATTTTATTGCTTCACTCCAAACTTGCACTACAAACCAGCCAAAAGCATCCTCTAGGGAGTACTGAATTTATTGAATTGTCTGTTGGCAATTTCTGCTTAAGATATTTGTTTTATAAAAGTCAGAAGAGTTGAAATTAAGATACTAGTTAAAAAAGTCAGGAAGGGCTTTCTGTTTCATGTTTTTCCCATTGAGGTGTCACCTTGGAGACAAATTGGTTGCCTTCACTACAGAGGACGCTTTTAGAGCTTTATTTTCTCTTCTCTCATTTTCCATCCATTAGTGCCTCAGAGAGCCAGGAAGCTTTTTAACCAGCACTCAAATCTGGTATGTTGCTATCAAAACTACAGACTGACAAATGCTTCAGTTTCTCTCACACATACTCATCACAACAAATTGAGTTGTTGCATGCAAATTATCTCTGGTAAACCTGTAATAATTAACTAAATTGCTTCTCATGTCACAATGTCCCTACTTAAGAAACACTTATGATTGACCTCACCTCTTGTAGTATACATAGTACAATAGTTAGATAATGTTGTAACTTAATCAAAGTTAATTTCTTCAAATTTGCAAGGCTTCTTCAAACAAGCACTTTTAATGAATTTTAAGTAGGAAGACAGACTGAAAGGAAAGCACTTTAAAATTTGCAAAGTGGGATGCAAAAATCCTAAAAATATAGCTTTGCTCATTTAACTGTAATTAATAGATTGCAGTAAGCTCTCTATTATCCAAACTAAATAAAATGAACTAAATAAATGAGTAATATATAAAAATTATGTGAACCAGGACAACAGAATATATATGAGGGTGTGTGGAGAAGGAGAAAGGCCCGTGATACTGCTGACTGTGGAGCAAGTCAATACACGAAGGCCAATACATGAAGTATTTATATGGTCTCTGTCTTCTTGGTGGTTTATGTTGGTAAACAATTACTCGCCTTTCTGCTTTTCATTAATTACTGTCTATGAGGTTTGACCTTTCATTGTTCCATTTTACTGATATAGTATTTGCAAGCAACTCCAGGATTTCTTCCACTAGCCTCTTCTCAGCATTGAAAAGCTTGACCTTTAGACCAAGTTAGAGGTATAGAGCCAAAAACCCAATTGCAGTCACTCCTTTGGGTCTTCCTATATTCCACAGACTTCAGTCAGTTTATACATGAGTAACAAAATTCCCAGACACTGCAGGATGTGTGCTGATGATTAACACTATTCCCACTGATCCATACCAAAACAGTAGTTAATCACGACAGAAGCAACATGATATTATGAGATTAATTCAGTGATGAATAGAACCCCATTGCACTCTTCACCTATGTCTGTGCTGCATGTGGGAGATCCGATTATAGCACACACAGAAGTACACAAGTTTCAGTCTAGCTCACTTGATATTGTTGGCAGTGAAGCTGTGATTGCACAGGATTCAGCCCAGGCCAACACACCTACCTCAGGCACTCAGTATTTGGCACCTTGCTGTTATTGCTTGGTATGCTTAACGCTGAGTTTAAGGCAGCAGGCTTATACCTGCAATGTATACTGTGCTCATCTGAATATAGCCATTAGTTTTGTTATGGAGACAATTAATCATGACTTAAAAAATCACAGTTTCATGGCAAAATTTGTGTTTCCTTTTACTAGAAAGACCATCCTTCACTACTTTCACTGCTTTAACTCTATTAGTGTTTCTTAGTTGTAGGTTATGAACAGTGCTGGTAACAGCTCGCTCCTCCTTGATTGGGAAGTGAGAAGCAGCTGTTGTTATTATCAGCCAGTTTTTCCAGCAGCAAGGCAACTCCAAGAGTCCTTTAACCACTACCAGGAGCTCTATTCCTGGAGGGTAAGGAACACATTTATATCATGTTCATGACGTTCTTCCAGCTTCAGAGGCTGGAAGGCTCTCAGAGGACTATTCCAAATCTCAGGTGTTTGGGAGATTCTTTGTGGTCAAAATGCTGTACAGCTGTCAAACTACTATTGATAATCAGGAAGTCAAAATAAAAGTACATGATGATTTGAACAACTTACTTGAGCTAGAACAGGACCTGAGTCATTAAGCTTTGTTGAACCCTAATAAAACAAAAACCACAAAAGAATACAAAATGGTATTGATTGAAAAATATGATTGAACACCTTTTTCTAGAAAAAAATTAAATTTGTCTTAAATATATATAAATATATATTCTATATAATTGGATATCTGTTGACAACCATCAATACTGTTGCAACTATAACTTTAGTATCATGTTTAGCAATCCTGACATTCCAGGCCTTGGTTGTTGGAAGATGCAATAACAGGAAAATATAACCTACTAATATTTTGATAACTGTTATAATTTTACATTTATTACTCTACCAGTACGCATTATACAGATATCAGCCCTGGTTCATCTCAGCAGCCAGCAACTGGAGCCATTGGTTTTGAAGCAGAATTGTGTTGAGTTGCACTTTCAACTCTTGGATATTCCCAGTACTGGGGAAGTCTTCAGGATTTTTTGTGTTTCCTTTCCAGAGTCACTTTGCATGAGGAATGATTCCAGGTGCCTGTCAAACTCTTGCCAAAAGAACTCTCCGTGCATTGCTGGTCATAAAGACGATACCTGCCATTGTGCAGATGCATCAGTGGACAGTGTGGAGGAACTCTGCAATAAAACATCTGATCCTTGTTCCTCAAGCCCTTGTCTTCAAAACGCTACCTGTTTAAGCTCTGCTGGAAACCTCAGCTTTAGTTGCGAGTGCCCTGCTGGATATAACGGACCTACCTGTGAAACAGCCGTCAGCGTGTGTGACACAAACCCTTGTGAGCACGGCGGCACTTGCCAAAACAGCCTGGCTGGGCCCACCTGCCTTTGTAGCGCAGGGTACACAGGTACACTCTGTGAAATGGATTTTGATGAATGCATTTCTGAACCGTGCCACAACGGAGCACTCTGCAGGGACGGGGTTGATGAATACTCCTGCTATTGCGTCCCAGGCTACCAAGGCAAGCACTGTGACCTGGAAGTGAATGAATGTGTGTCAGATCCATGCCTGAATGGGGCAACGTGTCTCAACCAGATAGGGCAGTATGACTGCATCTGTCCACTTGGGTACACAGGTAAGCACGAGCAAACCAACTTTTTCTTTGTGTCGTAGGGAACCATCATGATCCAAGTTCAACTTCCCCACCCAAACAATTACGTAGCTGTATCTCTATTACCACTTTACTTTCAGCTTAAGCACCAGTACCTGTTGGTTCATTAGGGCTTACCTTATCACTGTGAGCTACTGGTATAAGATAGAGAAGGACTAAAGTAATGTCACATCGGCCAAAAATTACACAGCAGTTTCACAAACATCAAGCTATGTCACAGGGCAAGCTTAACTTTTCTTTTAAAAAAAACATTCTTATAATGGTTGTCCTTAGAGCGCTATAAATAGTTTTCAGTCCTCAGATAACACCTGTATTTGTCAGGGTTAAAAAGTAGATTTAATTAGACTTGCTTGATTTGCTAATCATGACACACAACTACTGTTAAACCTAGATGTTTCACATTATCTAACTCTCCTCTGCCCTTCCCAGAAGCAGAGGACTTGTTTGCAAATAAAACATTATGTCAAGTAAAACAGAAAGAAAAGTATTGTCAGGTTCCTAAACTGCTCGGTTTTTGATAATCCTATTTTATTTGGCTCCATTTTTAAGGTACTGCTGTGATTTTTCTTGCCTAGTTCCTCTACCGGAGAACATATAATCCTTGCAGGAGACAGCTCTCTTCAAGTATCAAAGCTGTGTTCAGGGCTAAGACTGCAAGAGGCAGCACACAATCATTAAAAGGAGAAAAGGGCAGGCATTTTAGTGATAGATTGCCAGTCAGGTAAGCAAAAAAAAAAAAGTCATACAGCAAATGGGGGAGGGAGTGTGGTGTGGAATTTTGCTTGAAGTGATTCAAATGAATAAGAAATAAGAGATGTGGTTTACAACTTCATCCCCAAATCCCCATGCAGGAGGGGAAGTCAGAGGTAAAAAGCAGCTTTCCTATGTCTGACCCAGCACTCGTTGGAAGCCAGCCCTCGGTTAATATCCCTCATGAGCACAGAGAATGTTATTTGAAGGAAGCTTGTTACCTTCCCGCCACCCTGCTGCTGCCAGTGGGTGTCTGAGCCCAGGCCAGCCAAGGAGAAAACTACACAACCAGGGGAAAGCCGAAGAGCAGGAGGAAGGAAAAACCTATTAACAACCAGCATGGTTACTCTGCAATGATCAGATTTAGCCCAGACCTCCTGTTGTATTCAGGAAACTGTATTTGTTTAACTGGCACTGTTAGTGGGGTCCAGGCCTGGATCCATAGTCCAGGAACTTTGTTTGAAAGAAACAGAATATACACCTTTGAGAGAAAGAGAGAGAAAACATAATAAAATAGTGAAGTCCAAACAAAAAGAAATGAAGATTTAGCCCAACACAAACTGTTGGAAGAAATCTCACTCTCCTGGAGTCACTGCTCTTTGATCACAAAATTATGCTGTTTCCCAGGCTAATAGTCTGTGCTCTCACCAAAAATCAAGCAATATCACCAAGTGCTCTGCACTCAGCACAAGCAGAGTTAAGAAATGAGGACAGAACCAAGGAAGGAGAAGAGCTCTAAAATACAAAGCAGAAGAAACTGCAGTGTTTTGACATACAGCTCTGACACTGCTTCCAGCAGCAAAGAGACTAAACATAATAATTCTATAGAGGAGTAGCAGACTGTTCCTTTAGCAGTAAAACACGAGCTTTTAAAATAATAGAATGATTTATCAGAAGCACTCTTTGTTGTTGTTTTCTGCGCCTCTCTGTGAGTTGCATTAAACGCACAAGCCAGAGAGATTACTGGATGAAAGCCCTGAGGTGTCCCCAGTGGTAATAAAAACCCTCATTTACTCTGTCAGGGAATCTTGCCAACCATTATTATCGTGGCCTGACATCATGAATTACTGTGGGAAGTCATGCAGCCTCATCTTATTTCCCTAAGATATTAAAAAGGTTATATCTCTTGATGTGTAGGTAGAGAATGTACAGTAAATCTACAGCAGTAATGTTAACCAAATGCTTGAGTTACTGGCTGCAGTTGCTACTTGTTTCATGGACTATGACTGCTATTTTGTATGATTGGTATGCTGCAGCACTTCTTAAAATAGCTGAGAAATGTCACACATAATTCTTACACAAATGGAAGAGGTTAGAATGCACAAGAGCCAAAAACTGCAAAATTTAGCATGAAATCTGCAGTTTCCATGATAATGCTCTGCATGTGAGAAATTATTTACAAGACATGTGTCACACAGCTGTCAAATAATGAAGCTCAATTGGTTTGTTGAAGCTTTGTTGGCTACCTTGATCAAATGCATTTTTTCCTCCATTGCACTAATTGCACTTGCTTTTAATTCACCCCAACAGAGCATGAGGTAAGAGCCTGTTATTACCACAGCTAGATACGTTAATTACCTTGCTGGGCACAGCTGAAGCCAGCCCTCCACTGCCAGTAAACCTTTTAGTGGGAACTACTGGGGGGTACAGCAGTTCCAAACCCCAGTCTTAGTCTAAGACAAGAGCAGAAGGAAGTGTTTTAGTGACAGATGTGATAGGTACAATTGACTAGATTCATTCTTGGTATTCTTGGTGCGATACCTTTTACTATGGTATAATCACAGCTAGGGTGAACTCTGTACAATATGAGGAAATTATTCCTGATGCATCTTTAAGTTCTCATGCAGTATTCTTACAAATAACGTGTACACTATGTAAGTATTAAACACATCATAAATCTTAAGCACTCAAAGACACACAGAGACATTGCAGCTTTTACCATGGGATGAAGTACCTTGAGTACAGATCTCACTTCCCGATAAGCTCACGGCAGTATCATTGTGGATATCAATAGCAAACATCACTGCCCATCCAACAGCAACTGCCAACCGAGTAGAAAGTCTGATTCATTCTCCAGCTTTCAAGTTTCAAGTTCCCCACCTCACGCCCAGGTTATAAGCTTGCTGCTGAGATTCCTAACCACAAGACTGTGACATGAGAGGAGGCCAGCAGTACTGGCCACGTTTCAAACAGCTTTGAAAATAAAGACTAGCAGAGGGCACATATATCCAAAAAGTAGTTGTTGCAGTTCATAAATCCCTGGCACTAAAACCCTGGATTGGATTTAGCCTTGCTGTTCTCTGGTTGTGTCTGATTGGTGCACTGTTGTAGGATCCTTAACAACTTAGGTGTGTGCATGCACCCAGGCAACTGATGGTTAGCATAAACCTGTGCACAAAAAGGATAAGCTTCACTCCAAGAAACTGAACTCTTCCCTCTGTGTAATATTTTACAAGCTCCCTGCCCTTTCAAAGCTGATTCCTTGAAAATAGCTATCTGAGAGTCTCCACCCAGAGGATGGAACATAATATTACTGTATACAGACTGTGGAATTTGGGACAGTCCTCTGTACCTGCTGTGCCCCAGCACAGCACTACAGCACAGGAGAGCAAAAGAGGTGACAGGGACACCAATTTCCAGCCATACTAAGAACATGTAGGTCCACCTGGAACTAAACTGCAAACCTCTTGCATCTTTGACCAGAAGGTGACTTTACAATATATCTGTAGGCAGGCAAGTCTGAAAATGTTGGCTGTATCTCTTTCATCCCTGTCTGCATTTAGTTTTTATTGCATGGAGCTGTACAAAGAAATGCACAATAGGACTTTTTTGAAAAGCAAGCCCTATAAGAAATAATCTTCGTTCTTCAAAGGAACTGCAAAAGTTATAAATATCACTTACACCCACCTTCCCAGAAACCACTTGTGCGGTTTGGTATCTGCTGAAACACTCTGCCTGCTCTGGGACAGGATGCCTTTGCTCTTGATGCTGTAGTCCCATGCAATAACTGTGGCAGGGTTGGTGCTTTTTTTTCCTTTCTGGCATATGATATTTGGCATATAGCATATTTATGACAGAATGTTAGATTGAGGTGCAAATGCAAATCTAATCTTTTCATCTCTCTTCTTCACATATAAGAAAGCCTGACAGCAGACTCAGTAGAGGCTAGGAGGAATCCCCCTGTTTGCAAGGCATTTCGCATTGGCTGGATGCATTATACTGAGAGAAGTTTTCTTCTGAGGCAACATTGCCAAAGGCAGGTTACTGGGCTTGATAGATTAAAGACATGAACCAAAACAACAACGTTATGTTCTCATGTTAATCGTCAGGCTGTTCTCAGGCCTGTAGTTTTAAATTTGGCTGAACTGAGGATCGGTTGAACAGGGCTTGTTTTGTCACATGATTTTTAGTATTCACAGTAAGCTGTTAACAAGCTCTGGCAGATTTACGGTCACTAGACACACTTCTGCAAACACATTGTTTACAATTACAGTGAATTCACAGGGCAATGACCACAGAGGGATTGCTCACTATATCTGGATGTAATGTACATTACCATAAAGCCATAAGAGAATGTTCCTGTGCTAGGGTGTCACGGCAGGCTCTCACTGAAAGTTGTGGCTAACCGATCAGTGAACCCTAAATTGGAGGCATGGGATCGGCAGCTTCGTCCATCTAGTGTTCTATATGTGGTATCAAGAAACTATAAAAATATATTATCTAAAATTAGTGGAGTGATTTTTCTTAACTACTGGAAAGATGAACTTGCACTTTAATGTTTAAATACAATGAAAAAAAAAATTAGGAACCAGCATGGTCAAATTCTGCTTTGGCACTTTATTTCCAGCTGTTTATCCATAATGTGTTTGGGGTTTTATGGTTTGGTTTCCTTTTAACAAAGCTGCTACCTTCAAAGGTTCAAAATAAATTAGTATACAAGTAATGATGCTAAATGTTAGCAATCTCAGTATTTTGAGAAAGATGTTCTTAGTTAGACTGTACAAATTTCACAACAAAACCAACATAAAGCAAGAATTAGAGGTGGGCTTCTAAATAAATTGCTAAGATAATACCCATCATCAAAATGTGTCTGTTCCTATCTTTTGAAATCCTGTCCCGTCATCTTATACCAAAAACTTCACTCATCCAAAAAAGCAGAACCTATTCTCAGGGCTGCAGGTTCTGTTACAAGTAGGAAATTCCCTTGAAAAATATTTAAATACTATTGTTACTTTGGTAAGCCAAATAAAAGACAGGAAAGTTCACTTAAAAGCAGCTGCTTCATCATAATTTGCTATTTTGTATCTGGGTTTTGGATGATACTGTAGGTGTTAAAAAAAATTGTCTTGGCAGGTAAAAATAATTTTTAAATATATCACTTTATTACTCAAAAGAGTAAACAAGTGTATAACCATACAAAACCCTGAAATAATCAAACCAGAAGCTGCAATACATTAATTAAGAAACTTTCCTAGTGCCTTCCGTTGTCTGCTAGAGATTAAAAAAAAGGAATGTATATTTAACCTGCCAGCTATGGTAAATAGCTGTAAACTAGTATTAAAACTGAGTTAGTTCCACCAGTTATCTCTGAAAAGCATCCCCAAGATTCTGAGCTGTTGCAAACATGGCAACATAGACCAATTTATTTACACATTACTAAATGTTTAAAAAGATGAATCAATAAAGCAGAGCTAAACAGACAGCTTCCCAATTAATTCTATTAATGATGTAGCTTTAAATGGACTCTTCTGAGATTGTTAAATTCTAAGTGGTATTCACTTCTGTGTTATACAAAAAAGTTAGTAGCATAGTTTGAATAATCTGAAAATCAGTTGGTCCTGTTTCCATGTACAAGCTAAAATACAGTTATTCGTGTGAATAACAGCTAGTTTGTTCTTCTGTAAATTCTCCCAAGCCTTGGAAAAAAATAGTCTTGCAATGCATATGGAGGAAGAAATGCCTTTTAAAAATAGGCAATTGCTTAAAACAAAAATGTGTGAATACTGCACTTATAACAGACCTTGCTGAGATCTTCAAAACTAACTAGGCTTGGGATTTGCTTGTTTACTTTGCTTTTGAAGGTACAAATTGTGAGCTGGAAATAGACGAGTGCTTGTCACAGCCGTGCCTGAATGGTGCGACCTGCCATGATTCCCTGGGGAGCTTCTCATGTTCCTGTGCGCCAGGCTTCCTTGGCAACCTCTGCGAAACCAACATCGACGAGTGTGTCAGCCAGCCGTGCCTCAACGGGGGACAGTGCACAGACTCTGCCAATGGGTGTGTCTTCTATAGCTGGATAATGCTAATGTGAGGTGCCATTAGTTCCTCTGTTTGCAGATGGCAATGCTACGAGAGGCTGCACTGCTAGGTAGCCAATTTCATTCCAAATTGTGGCTTTCACTCCTTGATCCTTCATTGATACTTGAAAAGAATTAAAGTAAGTCTGGTGTCAGAGCCAATAGGACAACAAAATATTTATGACAAAGACTGACCAAGAAGTACATTTTTCACATTTGTACTTTTACTTTAAGTATTTAGCACATGTTGTTTGCCTTGGCCCTGAGGAATGTTATTTAGAGATCAATTCTGTTTCTAACGGTCATCAAATTTTAAATTCCAGGAGAGATGTGAGAGTGTATAAAATTGAATTTGCCAACAGCAGCAGTCCACACCAACAGACAGAACCATAAGAAAAGAGAGGCAGAGGAAAACTGTAATAGTAGTGACTATAGTAATAGAAATTATTAGGAAATGTGTCAGGAACTTTGCAGGCATATAGAACACCAGCTCCTTATTCAAAACAATCTGCAGTCCATGGTCAAAGAAAAAAATGAAGAAAATATAAAGCAACAGAAATGTGAGTTTCTCCACCTACCGTTAATAGCCCTAACCAGGTCTAAGCCCAGCCCAGACAGCCACAGTTATGGCATTCACTGATACTGCCTTTGTATACTCGGCACAAAATTCCCAAACTGAAAATATACATGTATAAACTCAGTCTGAAATTCATACACGTATTCATGCAGGCGCATGGTAGAAGATTTGTTTTGTATTGTGTATTTTCCAGTTTTTATAAAGCAGTGCCTCTAAAATCAGTCCAAAAGTCATGTCAGCAAAAGGCAACTTGTCTTGAACAACAGAGGGGAAGAGATCATATTCTGGGAATGAGGTTTTGTATGGTGTGGTAACACAGCACCAACCTTACAGAGTTCTTTTTTAACAGTGCTGAATGACTGTGAAGAGGACAAATCCGTATATTATTTTCTAGTGCAGCTAAAGTGTGACAGCAGGGAGAAGGAGGTCACCTAGCACCTGACATAGTACCCCCATTTAGTAACCTGCAAGCCCTTTGAGGATATGTTCATGAGGTGAGCAACCGGGATGCTCATTCAGGTCAGACTTAATCCTACTCATTTTTGTCCTAGCTTTTAGAGCTGGGCTGTATGTAAGAGCAATTTTAATTGGCTTGTAATACTGCAGGATATCTGGAGTATGATTGGAGCTCTTACCACATTCCTTTTATGATTAAAAGGGCTGGACAACAAAGCAATTCAAAACAGAAGGGTGTCTAGCAGTTTCCTTTCTTTCATGTATTTTTGTGGGTTAAATTAAGAATTATAGTCTTTAAACAGTAGTTTTCCTTTTCTAACTAATGCTACTGTACAGCTGAGGTTTTTGTATGTGCCACCAGCTCTCACAGGAATGTGAGGTGACAGATTTAGCATTAAAAGCTGTAAATACAAACAACAAACCAAATTCTCTCTCAAATTTCAGACTGATCTTTCAGTGACATTTTATGAATGCCACAAAGTAGAACTTGATCACCTACAAAAAATGGTTTCACATTATTGAACACTTCTTATTTAAACACAGTAATTTATGGAGGTGACCTTGGTTGGACCGACAAAACCAGTGTGTGCAGGCACAGAGGATTTCTCTGCCTTTTTTTCCATAGGAAATAGTCCCAAGACCTTCAATATTCCTTTGATTGCATAGAAAAGAACATCTGCACATATTGCTTTCTGCATATTGTGAGAACATCAAACAAGAAGCACAAGAACAGTGTTAGGTGGAGTATCTGAAAGACTCACTCTTAAAAGAAAAAGACATCTGCCTGCTCAGTCATAGCCTATCCATGAGCAGGGCACCCTCCAGAATCCCTGAAGGTCCACAGCAATTTCAGACACTTCAAGACACCGAAGAAAAAAGGCACTCAGGTGGGCCTTTACATTAAGCAGTAAGTAGGGAATATTCCTCAGTGCTCCATAATTCTGGACTAAAAGGGAAAAGAACCTTAGACTAAACCAGAAAAAAAAAACTTTCAGGGCAAAGCTGAAGAGCACAGAACTGAAGGCACATGGAGGAAAGGTGTGAAAAACATCGCAGAAGAAAGACCTCTGCTCTGAGAACATACCCCAGAATGAAAATTATTTTCTGATTTGTTTCTTCCACGTTTCTTTTTATATCATAAATTCAAATGCCACCTGGTATAAGTCATCTCTGATTTTGATTTAGGAATAATCCATACACTAGCAATAAACCGGCCTGCCAGAAGTGTCTGCTTATATACACTTACACAATGTAGTAAAAACTTTATCCTTTTTGGTCTGTTAACTGCAGGAGCCAGTTGTTCTCTGATGTGCCCTTATGCTCAACAATTTTGCTTTCTCTTCATATATGTACTCCAAGTCTAAGACTTAGATATTAAGAAATTATCAAATAAGTATATTTATCCCTTGTTCAGGAAGATTCCCCATGATTTCAATTGTACAATAATGAGTGTATCATTTTCATGTGAAACAAAACAATGGAAGAATATTTTTTTGTTTCTGATAATTATTATTATTAGACAAAGGTCATCCAAGTATACACATTTAACATAGTTATCTTGTAAAGGTCTGTCTTTTCTTATGACATGTACAAGTTGAGCTCCTTATACTTTGTGACCTAAGAATAGGAGTTACCTATTTTATAATAATTAGCTTACCTGAAAAAACAAAAACAAAAAAACCCAGACATTACTGATTACTTGCACATTGTTCATTTTATATACTAGTTTGTTTACTTCTAAACCCGTAATCATAATGTAGCTATCAAAAGGAAGACTGTATTACTGTTATTATTGGAACTACGCAAGGAACTGACAGTTTTTGTTCTAACCTAACAAAAAAGTATTGATTTTCATGAAAATGAAAATATCACTGAATTGAGGAACAGAAATTGCCTTATTTTTTTGCCAATTCAATTTCTACCAGTCCAACTTAAAGGAATTTTAACACACTTATTGTGTCTCCCATTTTCATTTTGTGAATAATGCTAGGACTACAAAAAACACATTGGAGATGACAGACCTTCCCCCCCCAAAAAAAAATAAGAAAAAAAGAAAAGGATTCTGACAAGAAATTATCTGTCAAAACCAATTTGAATTCACAAGCATTTTTTTTTCCCCAGACCAAACCATATATTTTGGGATAAAGCTCATTGTTGGTTCCCAATTTCTGCAGTTTCTCCTGGAGCACGAGATGTGGTCTGAAACCTGCACTCAATAGAGTGAGCTGCTAGCCAAGGCTACACAAGAAGCCTGTACAGGTTTGGGAAGAAAGCTTGGATAGATCTTCTGACTTCCAGCTTAAGTGAACACTGTATTCTGTGTTGTAGGTACAGCTGCAACTGTACTGGTACTGGATTTATGGGCCTACACTGTGAGACTCTAACTCCCTTATGTTGGTCACAACCATGCCACAATAACGGCACTTGCGAGGACAACGCTGACAATTACACATGCCACTGTTGGCCAGGTAAGCTCTAATTTCTCCTTCCTAACTACACAAGGAAAGAGAGTGTTTATATGTCCTCACTTTTTTTTCTCGAACAATAAAATATTGAAGCTACATAACCTTAAAAACACTCTGTGGGCTTGTGTTTTAGACGAGCTTCCCTTACGCTGAGTCAGAGCCCTGTGGGTAAGTTACTTTCCAGCTAAGGATCGATTTCCCTGCACAGCAGAAGCGGGCAAAAGTAGCGATATTATAGAGTCAAGACAGGAGATATGGCAAAGTACATGAATCACTGCTGCAGCTGACTTTAGTCTCCATTAACTTGAGCTTTAAACCAGTCTAAAAGCTTATTTTTCAAAGCAAAACATTGTCTGTTCATGACTAAAAATTAAACTAGGTTTTACATTGGGAAACTGATCTCCTTCATATCACCAGTGCAACTTCTTCTGTCTGGCCATGTAGGGTGAAACACACTGGGCTGTGTTCTCCACTACTGGCAATGACTGCATAACCAGCCATTTGGGAAAAGGCTCCCACACCCCCAGTGGGGACACAGTCGTTGCACTCTTGAGAGGCCTTGTGGATCTTTAAGCAGGCAGACTAACTACAAGAAGTCTCTCTAGAAAGTTTAACATCCATGTCCTCACTGAGGATGCAGGAGCACAGTGCACTGCGAAGAGTAAAAGCCACAGTGGTGTTGGGCCACATGATTTTTGGTGCATTAGACATTGAAAAATTAGGCAGAACCCTTAGCATTTTCCAGAAACTGTAGGGGGGAGGAACTTCAATCTCCTGATAAAGCACTGAGAGCATATTCACACTGCAATGCAATGCCATGTTATTCACATGGATCTCCACATTTTTTCCTAAAAACCCACCCAAGTCTGCGTAGCACAGCAAAGCTCAGCTAGACAATGTGGAATAGCCCCAGCAATACCCTGCTACTGAGCCCTGGCAGAGAGCTGCAAGGAAATATTCATGCCTTCAAGAAGCAGACGAAATCTTTCAGTATGTGGCAGAGTCTGAAAATAAGTGCATCCCACCCAGGTGCTGGAGCACTGGAACAGCAGTTTCGTGGCATCAAGTCCGACAACATTCAAGCATTTAAACAACACTGCTAGACACACAGTGTGAATTTTGGGGTTGTCCTATACAAGAACAGGAACAATGACAATCCTTGTGGGTCCCTTCTGACTCAGGATATTCTGACTGTGTACAGTTTTGGGTCCCTCACAAGAAAGACATTGAGGTGCTGGATCGTGTCCAGAGAAGGGCAGCAAAGCTGGTGAAGGGGCTAGAAAAAACTCTTATGAGGAGCAGTTGAGAGAACTGGGGTTGTTTAGTCTAGAGAAAATGAGGCAGAGGCTGCCCAGGGAGGTGGTTGAGTCACCATCCCTGGAGGTGTTTAAAAGACAGGTAGATGAGGCGTTCAGGGATCTGGTTTAGTACTGGGCAGGTACGGTTGGACTCAATCTCAAAAGTCTTGTCCAACCAAGAGATTCTATGATTCTATATTCACAGCAGTATTTTCAGGTCAGGAATGAAAGAGTAGCACATGGTTGAACTGCCTTCTGCCCTGGCTCTTGGCAGGCTACGCAGGCTCCCGCTGTGAGGAGGACATCGAGGAGTGCAGCAGCAGCCCCTGCATCGCTGGAGGGGAATGCGTGGAGCGCTCCTGGGCCAGTCGCTATGGCAGTGTCCCAGGCCTGCCACCCACCTTCAGCTATGACGCAGCCGAGGGCTACATCTGCAGGTGCACGCCAGGCTTTGCTGGTAAGAGCCCTTTGATGAGCATTGGGAAATGGTGCACTTGTGGTTTGAGTTAAATTAGAGTCAGTTTCCTGACTCTAACTCAGTCTCATCTTAGTAACTTCACTTTCTGAAACTTAACTGCATATTTTTGAGACAGTGTTCCTCTGTAGAAGTGATAACATGGATACGCAGAAACACCTTTGCTTATACTTATTTCTAGAGTGACCAACACCATTCTCGAACAGTAATAACAGTGTGCAGGGAGGGGCAGACAAGAAAGGTGACCCCAAACTGACCAACAGAGTATCCCATTGCATGTATGTCATAGCCAGTATAAAACTGAGAGACCACGAGGGTCTTACTCTCTCTTCTGCGATGGCTGACATCCAGCATGGATCTCATCTGTCTGGTTGCTCCTAATCCCCAATCTATGCATTTGTGAACGCAGTTCCTGAGCTCAGCTCCCTCCTAGTCATGGACCCATTCCCTCATGACTCCCTCATGCATTTGTCATGAGGGGGCACAATCTTATACATTTGCATAGAATTTATTACTTTCTATTATTTTCATTATTATTATTTCACTACAGCTGCAGTTTTAGTTTCCAACCTGCAAGACTTTTTTCCTCTCAGTCTCCTTTCCCCTTCCCCGGGGGCTGGTGGGGGAAGGGAGCCGGGAGCGCAGCCGGTCGGTTTCACCAGCCGAAGCCGGCCGGGTCCCGGCTGGGCGGTGGCAGCGCGGCCGTGCCCCGCCGCTCCCAGCAACCAGACAAGCGGTGCGTGCACAGGGTCCCTCTGGCGGCCGGCAGGGCTGCTCCAGCGGCGGGGGGAAGGCAGTGGGAGCAGGAGGCTCCCGGCCAGGGGCAGCCCCCTGTGCCACGGAGCTTCCCACCCGCAGCCACGTTGTGCTGAGATTTATATTTAACACAACCTACACGATTTAGTACAGCCACAAACAAGTTGGGTTTGGATTGTATGACTCTGGGTTTACAGTCACTTTTCTGTCAATTCCGTTCCTTTTTTCCTTCTGAAGGAAAAAACAAATTCTTAATAGCTAGTTTAATTTAACCAGTCTTAATTTCTCATTCCAATCATCACCTGAACAGCTACAAACTTTCCTGTGTGGGTTGCATGACCTAAGTTCTTGACATAGCAGATTCAAAAGAGAGCACAGGTTCCACTCTGAACTTCCAATTTCTTATTCTTCAAAGTGGCATTGAGGCTTGCTTTTGTTCCTTCCTTTCCTCTTAACTGTCCTTCCCTATCCTGTCACTAAGTGTTGCTGTTGTACTTTTCTTCTGCCTAAGAGAGTATAGTATGAGGCTTCTACGAAGGCTTGTGATCTCCCCCAGACTGTCCTAAGAATACCTACCTCTTCATACACCTCTTCTTTCTCTTTGCTTCCTTCCAAAGACAGCCAGCTCTCCAGGTTTCTTTTCCTCCCCCTCCCTGCTCTAATTTAAAAACTCTTATGCTCTGTCAAACAACCCAGAAGGTGCTTCTTCTTTTAATCATCATCCTTTGTCCTCCCACTTCCACATCAATTGCCTTCACTTGGCTTGTTTACCTGGTTTGAGTTGTGACTTGGCTGGTTTCACTCTCATGGAAGACTTCTTTCCTCAGGGAGTCACTGGATCCATGTACTGGCACAATCTAATCGGTCTGAAAAAAAGAGAGTCAGAATCTATG
Organism: Dromococcyx pavoninus; assembly: GCA_033558185.1. Taxonomy (NCBI): domain Eukaryota; kingdom Metazoa; phylum Chordata; class Aves; order Cuculiformes; family Neomorphidae; genus Dromococcyx; species Dromococcyx pavoninus. Next base: position 1,412,478 of record JAUMJL010000201.1, on the reverse strand, counting down.
TAAATAGATTAATCTTAAATATCTTTTTTTCAATAGGCAAGCTCCTAAAGCACAAAGTAGGACTCTCAAAAGCACAACTGAGAGAAGCATCTTGGGAGACCCTGAAATTTCTCCTGACTTCATAGGCAAATTACATTAATTTTTTTAAAACCTTAGGTAAGTTTAGCTATCCACACACCTGTTGGATACCTTATGTAATTTTCATTAGAAAAAAACCTGAAGCTGTTATCCTTACCAAACAGTGTGCCCAGGCAGCTGGAGGCAGGACAAACATAATCTTTAACAGGGATGGCTGTAAATGCTGCACATGAAATGTCATTCAGTAACGTGCTGCAAAATAATAGCAAAGGAAGTTTAAACTTGCTACTCTTGTCAGCTCCTTCTCTGCCTTTGCTTTTCAGCAGGGCCTAAATTCTAAACTCTTTTCTTTTTCACTTCTGATAATGTTAAGCAATTTTTCTAATCATAGCCAAATTCATGATAAATAAACCACATGTTTTCATAGAAATTAAGGAATATTTAGGATTGGTGTTGATAACAGAAGAATGGTTCCAGGTAGCAGATGAATCTTGGGTCAGGATCACTCAGTGCATTGGTGCTTATCTAATGTATATGAACTAACAGTCAACTGGAAAAAAGGCCAGATCCTTTCATCTGGGTATCAGTACATCTCACTGAGACCAAATCCTACATTTCTGCAGCTATAGATCAGCTCTTTCAGCTTTAACACCTGAACAGTTCTATGTGCTTTAGATACAAAACCTCAGATTCCTATTGAAACAGGGCAAAGATTTTCTTTAATAAATCACATGCAATATTTCATTACACCTCTTTCCTCAGTAAAGCACTTGCAGAACATTATAATCATACTTCACTCTTCATAGTAATACAAAGAAATATTAATCCATGTATCCTACATTGTGAGAGACTGATCCAAAAGTCATTGAAATTGACAGAAATAATCTGAGAATGGTTGCAAATTTTGTAACAAGCATAAAATGGTGTCTTCAAACTGACTGGATAAGAGCTCTAACAAATTACAGTAATTCTACTTAAAAGCAGGGACTATCTACATTTTGGACTACAGTTTTTAGCCCCAAGGGCGGGAGATAATTTCACCTATGTCAGGATAGAGTATTTCCCCACCCAGTTCAGAAAAAGGAATAAATGTTATCTGGCAGTATCTGGTTATAGATTGTGATCATTCAGGTGATTTGAAAAATAGTCAGTAGTTCTATGAAAGGTTTTGGAAGAAACAAATCTACAACCAACATCATTTACACAATTTTATTCTTAAAAATAAAAAATAAAAATCCCAGACTGGAGACTTTATCACAGCTAGGAACTCTCCAAGGCCATTGAATATATGCCTTATCCTGGATCCAAGATGGAAAATTCCAGCACAGGTTCTACAAAGGGTTAAAGCTTCTCTACCCCCCTTTTAAATCAAAGGATTCAGGGATACTCGGATTTCAAGAGGTCTCAATAGTTCTGCAGTAGCAAGCCCTAGATTTTTTATATTACATTGGTCTTCTGCCCCCCTAGGACAACAGCACTTTTAATAGATTGGGCTTTCTTTTAAAGGGCTTGTGATTTGTTACAGCTAGCTAAAGGCAATAGCTACCCTAGAACTGTGTCTTTTCATATCATGGATATATTGTATTGCTCTGGCACTGCACATTTTTTAAAAAGACTGTTATTTGAAAGGTTAAGCTTTTCACTCCCTCATGAAAACATGTGGGAAATGAGGAGGTCAGAGCTATGGATTTGGTAGTGATTCATTTCACCAGGTTGTAATAAACTTAACACCATGTCAAAATTAAAGAGCCTCTGAACTTGCGAGGTCTATCAGGTGACACATTCCAGCATTGAACTGAGCCCGAGAAGGGGTGAGTACGCAAGGCTCCCTGTACCCTGTAAGCAGTGCTGCCCATGGTCCCCAAATGGGTCAGATGATGCTGCTAGCAGAGACAACCATTGTTTTACTTTAGCAGAGTGAGTGTAAGAGGAGCAGAGCCCACCAACCTATTTGTAGGCAGGGTGCCTGCTGCCTGCTGGCATGCAGACGAGCGCTGGCTGATGAGCACCTTGCCACTTCTGGTGTCTGTTATCAGCTGTGTGCCAGTTGTGCCAGCAGCGCTGCTGCTTGCTTTAGCATCATAAATTCCTAAGTTCTTTTTGGCCTTTTCATTTATTTGTCTTGTTTACTGTTTTTCCCTTTTGAATCTCTTTGGCCCTTTTCCCAGTCTGTTGGACTACTGCAAGAGAAAATGATACGATCAGACTGGTGTTGTATGCACGTGTAATTCCTGGCATATGCAGGGGGGAAATAAACTGTCTCCTGGAGCCAGAAGATGAGGCAGATAAATGGCCAGTATGGGAGAGTACTGAGCACTCAACTAATGAAAGAACACCACAACTCAAATACCGAACTGTGAACATCAGGGGACCAGTTCTTAAAAACTGAATTATTTGGACTGTCGTTCTGCATTTAAACCAGGGTGAAAGAAACACAGAAGCTCACAGGGCATCAGGTTTCTGTTTCCCTGCACATCTTTAGATGCTGTTCTAGGCAGACCACCCAGTGCACAACTGGATAGACTCTATTTCTGCCTGCCATGCTCCTCTCCCCTGGCCTGTGACAGTATTATACAGACATAAATATTATTTATGAGTAATGGGTAGGATAGCAGATGCATTATCACTAACTTGGGAAGCTTAAAATATAATACATATATACATTTGATTTCTTTACTTTTTAAATCCCCTTCTTAATAATCAGCACAATGATTAGAGAGCTGCCATCTTTCTTAGATAAAGTGATGTAGTTTTACAAAAATGAAATCAAGCAGATTAATAGCAGAGTTCTCATCTTGTCCCCAAACTCCAGCTTTTTTTTTCCTTTTTTTCCTCATCCGTCCTTCAACTGTTCACACCATGGTGGTTAATCATTCCTCTGTTACACCAGGTTAATTCACTTTATTTCATAGCCCATCATCACAGTTTAGAACATTATTTTCTCTTGATTCTGAGACCTTAGAAGAAGGCAAGACTTTTCAAGGAAAAATGAGGATAAAAAAGGAGGAGATATAAAGAGAAAAGACAATTTTTAAATTAAAAAGGCATCAAGGGCACATCCAAGTTCAAAATTAAGAGATCTAGAGTTACTTGGATAGTTATTATTCCCTAACAAAGGTTCAAGAAGGAAAATGCTGCTACTAATAAGCACCCATTCAAGGGTAGCTGGTTTAAGGAGAAATTCTGAATACAGATACTACACAGGTGAATCACTGAAAAACAGAATTAGGGCTTGATGTAAATACAGGATTCTTATCACCCTGGAACTGCAGAGAGGCTATAATGGGGATGAAAACATACATCTTTTCCACCTAAATTTAATTCACAATTAGTACAGGATCTATTTTACACTGTCAGACTGCTATGAAACATTCCCTTACAAAATCAACTTTGAGGTGCTGGGCAGTTGAGCAGCAAACATGAAAGAGTTTCTGTTTCTGAGCTTGGAAGAGAAGTTACTGCTTCCCTAGAAATATTTCTACAGTGTTGCCTATCTCCATTCCCAACTCCGTGACCTCCATGTATTCCTGTGTTCAAAAGCACAGGGGTGAAGGAATACCTTCTCTCATTGCTCCCCGCCAGTCGCCAGCAGTGCCAGTAATCCAAGACCAGTGTAGGCAAGCACTACCAACACTGAATGCCCTCAGGGCCTGGCAGGCATTTGCTGCCTGTAAAATCCCGACACCAAAAAAGACAATTAGCACTTTAAAGTACTTTTTTGCATCTCTACTAAAGCCTCTCATCTTGAAAGGGCATTTGGACAGACTTTTAATGATTCTGTCTTGTAATGTTTTTTAACATCTCTTCACTCGGTAGCATCCTGGTGAGTTGTTCTCATTTTTCACAGTATCACAGTATCACAGTATGACAAGGTTGGAAAGGACCTCTGAGATCATCAAGTCCAACCTATAACCCAACACTAACACCAACCATCATCTAAACCATGGCACTCAGTGCCACATCCAATCTCCCCCTAAACACCTCCAGGGTCGGCGACTCCACCACCTCCCTGGGCAACGCATTCCAATGGTCAATCACCCTTTCAGTAAAGAACTTCTTCCTCACATCAAGCCTAAACTTTCCCTGACGTAGCTTGAGTCCATGCCCTCTAGTTCTGTCACTGGTCACCTGAGAGAAGAGACCAACCCCTGACCGACTACAACCTCCTTTCAGGTAGTTGTAGAGAGCAATGAGGTCTCCCCTGAGCCTCCTCTTCTTTAGACTAAACAGCCCCAACTCCCTCAGTCGCTCCTCATAGGGCTTATGCTCCAGCCCCTTTACCATCTTCGTTGCCCTCCTCTGAACACATTCCAGTATCCTGACATCTTTCCCAAACTGGGGGGCCCAGAACTGTACACAGTATTCCAGATGAGGTCTGACTAGTGCCGAGTACAGGGGGACGATAACTTCTCTGGTTCTGCTCACCACACTATTCCTGATGCAGGCCAGAATGCCATTGGCCTTCTTGGCCACCTGGGCACACTGCTGGCTCATGTTGAGCTTCCTGTCAACCAGCACTCCCAGGTCCCTTTCTGCCTCACTACTCTCCAGCCACTCTGTCCCCAGTCTGTAGCTCTGCATGGGATTGTTGTGTCCAAAATGAAGTACCCGACATTTGGACTTATTAAACATCATCCCATTGGAATCGGCCCATCTCTCCAATCTGTCCAGGTCCCTCTGCAGGGCCATCCTACCCTCTAACAGATCAACCCTTCTTCCCAGTTTGGTATCATCAGCAAACTTGCTGATGATGGACTCAATCCCCTCATCCAGATCATCTATAAAGATATTAAACAGGACCGGACCCAACACCGATCCCTGGGGGACACCACTGGTGACCGGCCGCCAACTGGATGAGACACCGTTCACCACCACTCTCTGGGCTCGGCCATCCAGCCAATTCCTAACCCAGCACAGAGTGCTCGCATCTAAGCCACGGGCTGACAGCTTCCCTAGGAGTCTACTGTGGGGGACAGTGTCAAAGGCCTTGCTAAAGTCCAGGTATACCACATCCACAGCCTTCCTCTCATCCACCAGGCGAGTCACATGGTCATAAAAGGAGATCAGGTTGGTCAGGCAGGACCTGCCCCTCCTAAACCCATGCTGGCTGGGCCTGATCTCCTGACCGTTCTGCAGGTGCCGCATGATTTCACCCAGGATTATCTGCTCCATGATTTTACCTGGGACCGAGGTCAGGCTGACAGGTCTGTAATTACCTGGATCATCCTTACGGCCCTTCTTGTGGATGGGCGTCACATTGGCCAACTTCCAGTCTTCTGGGACCTCTCCAGTGAGCCAGGACTGCTGAAAGATGATGGAGAGCGGCTTAGCAAGCTCATCCGCCAGCTCTCTCAACACCCTAGGATGGATCCCATCCGGCCCCATAGACTTATGAGGGTCCAAGTGGCTCAGCAGGTCTCTAACTTCCTCCTCATGGATTGCAGGAGGGCCAACCCTGCCCCCATCAACCACTTCAGAGGGCCAACTGTCAAGCACACTGACATCCTTACTGTTGAAAACTGAGGCAAAGAAGGCATTAAGTACCTCGGCCTTCTCTGCATCAGTGGTTACTATATTTCCCTCCACATCCAACAAGGAGTGGAGGTCGCTGCTGCCCTTCTTTCTACCATTGATATATTTATAAAAACTCTTCTTATTATCCTTAACAGAAGTGGCCAATTTGAGCTCGAACTGGGCTTTTGCTTCCCTGATTTTCCTCCTACACGACTTAACAACATCTTTGAGCATGACGTGGCTTACGTCCCCTTCTTTCCAACGACGATACATCCTCTTTTTGTTACTTAGTTCCTTCAGAAGCTCCCTACTCATCCAGGCTGGCCGTCTGCCCCTACGACTCTTCTTACAACACATGGGGACAGCCCACTCCTGCGCCTTCAAGATTTCATTCTTGAAATGTATCCAGCCTTCCTGGACCCCCTTGCCACTAAGAGCTATTTCCCAGGGAACTTTCCTGACCAATTCCTTAAATAATTCAAAATCTGCCCGCCGAAAGTCCAGCATCGATGTTCTGTTCCTGGCTTTTCTTTTTACATTGTTTAGAGAGAACCTGATTATCTCATGATCACTACATCCCAGACAGCCTCTGACACCAACATCACCCACCAGCCCTTCTTTGTTTGTAAACAGCAGGTCAAGAAGAGCCTCACCCCTGGTGGGCTCACTCACCAGCTGCGACAGAAAGCAGTCCTCAATACACTCTAAGAACCTCCTGGACTGCCTCCTCTCGGCAGTGTTAAGTTCCCAGCAGATATCCGGGAGGTTAAAGTCACCTAAAAGAACAAGGGCAGCCGATCTAGAGGCAGCCTCCAGCTGCTTAAACAATAGAAGATCCACCTCCTCATCCTGGTCGGGCGGTCTGTAACATACTCCAATCAGGAGGTCAGACCTGACCGCCCCTCTGACCCTTACCCAGAGGCATTCAACCTGGTCGTCACCGATCTCGACTTCGACAGCATCCAGGGTTTCCCTAGTGTAGAGGGCCACCCCTCCACCCCTCCTCTCACGCCTGTCTCTCCTGAAGAGCCTGTAGCCTTCCATGGCAGCACTCCAGCATTCCCTTCTCCTCTACTCTTGTCATGGAGTTCTTCCTTCTCCTTTTTTTTTTTTCTTAATTTTTGGAACAGATCAGGATATTCTCTTTGAATCACAGAGTGTGTTCTTAAGTCCTGGCCTGTGGACTACTCCAGGGAAAGAGACAGCTTTGCAGATGGTTTCAGACTCTGAGAATGCAGCGTTCTACTAGTTTCTTGCTTGTCCTTGTTCACTGTTGATCAAACTGCTTTCTTTTGCGATAAGTGTTAGTCACTTCTCACCTGCTTAGCTCCCAGAATAAACTCATTGTTAGGCTGGGCTAATTAATCTTTCCCCAGAAGGAAAACTGAGGTTGAACTCATTTCACACACTGTAACAAAAAGGCCACGTGAAGTAAGCATGCCTCAAAACACTGATGGCAGCACTCAAGTTAGGCTATACCTGGAAGAATTTATGAATCTGACATTCCTTTATCAGTTTCCATTACAGAACTCATGGGACAATTCTATTTCATTTCTACTGCAGGTAGTACTCCTCTTCAACAATTGTAATAAATGCCATTTAGTTCAAGAAAGTGTAATTTTACATCCTTCAGCTATATAAATCACCACAGCAGCCAAGATTGACTTGTGTTATTTATTACAACTCTTTCCTTAACAGCCCATATCTTGAGATACTTTGTGAAAGACTAAAATCAATTTTTTTCAGAAGTTCATTTTCTTATGATAACTGTCCCCCAGGATGGCAGTGGATTGCAAGAGCAGTTGTTTAAATGCACCAGCTCTTGTTGTAATGGTTACCTAGTGTTTATCACTGGTTAAAGAATTCTAATTTAGTGGGAGACACTTTAGAAAACAGCAGCATGTACTTCTACCTGATGTTGATACCACCTATCTGTATTTAACCCAATATTCTGCAGCGTGGCTTTCACCTCACTACAATCAGAACATTTCATGACTACAAGCAAATTCAGTCATATATCATTATTGTTAAGTACATAACCATTATCCCCAACCCAGAAAACCAGGAAAAAAAGTCTGTGGTCCAGTATGATCATAAGGTATGACATTACTTTATGAATAATGACATCACACAACACTGTGAGACACCTCCACAACTCACAACTCTAGCCCACAGAGGATGTGTTTCTACACCACTATCAGATCCAGTAACCATATTTAATGTGCTCCAAGTAGATACTGAAATTAGTTTCAGATCCTAGGAAAATAACCATGAACCTAGCATGGGCACTTACTATACAGAGGACCCCTTCTAATAAAATAAAATTCAGTTTTATTAAAAACTTCTGTGTGTTCCTATTGTACAAGGGAACTTTTTGACGGAAGAATATTTTTACTGGCAGTAATGATATCTGCTAAAATTTTGGAAAAGATGAACCATGAAGATTAAGAAAGGAGCACCTGAACTTTTCATGATAACACTTTACAGAAATAGCCCCTAGACCTGACAACTTCTTTGCAGCTCTGAGAATTATGTCCAGAACCCTGATGTACCTATATATATTTTTCACGAGAATTATTATGTATTACATGAAATATTTCTTCACTGGAGGTTGCACTGGAAATGTAAAGAGATCACAGCCATCACTTTTGCATTATTCAGCACCAGAAGAATGCACAAGTGTCCAGGTGTTTCAGGGGTTTATTTGAGTGAGAAATAGATGAAATTATAAAAATAGGAAACATCTACCAATATTGTTTTCAGAACATGTAGAGAGTTTTAAGCTTTAAAATTTCACAACTGACCCATCATTACTATGATTTATTTTCTCTCATTACGCTGATATGTTAAGTTGTATAATGTAGTTTGACATGATTGACAAAGCCTGCTAGCAGTGGATGCTTTGAATCTGTCACATCTCTGTGTTAAACAGTGTTGCACATGTTGCATAAAAAGCTTTTTTCCTTGAAGGGAAGGAGAAGGGGATAAATGGTTTATTATCCATAAGGTGCCAGCTATTGCGATACACAGACAGGTAGTCCTTAGATTTAAGGAGTCTCCAAGTCCAGTGCCTGGCAGAAAGGGCTTAAAGGAATATTTTTGAAAAAAAAGAAAAAGTGACAATTTTATTTTATTTGGTAGCAGGAATAATGCTTTTCAAGCACCTATTATTTTTCTGACACTCATTCCTAGTGGGTTATTCCATCACATGATTGACTACTTGTTAAAACTTGTCTAAATATCCAGTAAGAATTTTCTTTCTGGGGCTTTCTTCAGACTCTGCCTACTTACCTTTGTGATTTCTTTCTTAATAATGTGAATAAACCTTTCCTAGCCTTTTTAATTGGCATACCTCAGCTATTTATAGCCTCCTTCGCTACAGTTATGCCATCTCTTGGCTGACCTTATGAACCCACTCAGTTCCATCTTTCTCTATTGAACGATCTCTCAGGCCTTGTCATTTCTTGCACGTTTTGCCCCAGCCCCGCAACATGCTGTGCAGCCTGGAACCAAAGTCAGGACCTATTTTGACCTGCTAGTCCTTTTGTTGAAAATACAGTAGTCTTCATTTCCCTGATATAAACAGAAATTGCTGTGTATCTCCTGATATACGTCCTAATGCTAGTTCTGGCATAGCCTGGAATTACAGATAATCTTATATGTTTCATAAAGAGAGATGTTTCTTGTGTATACACGCACATCCAATGGCAAAGATAACCACTAATGAAAGTAGAATTTGAAGGGTGATCTAAGTGATAGCCATGCTAGAATACTGGTGAAATCAAAGGTATGGCACATACTAAACTACCAGCAGAACTTTGCTTGTTGTCTTAAGAACCTGATTGTCCGTTTCAGGAGCTACTTTACAGCACACCCCTTTTAGCATATTTAGCATGGTATTGTATGTCTACCTTGTTCTGGTTGAATTACAGTTAAACTGCAAAGTCAAGCAGATGCATAACTTTTCCCCAAAAAGAAATGAACTTTCTTTAAATTGACACATTGTACAGTTTTCACTGATCTGGAGAACATGCTTAACAAGCAGACAGTGAAGAGAAGACCTGTGCTGTGGGACTAATATATTTTACTTCCTCAATACTTTCTAATTTATGGAATATTTAAGGTCAAATGTCAAGCAATAAAGAAAATGACCCAATTTAATAGTTCAATGTTTTACTCAACAGATGATTTCAAACCCAGCCTTAATAATCTCAGTGTTGTGAACACCATTAAAATCCAGTTTATTGGAAATATAGTAAATTATACAACCAAACATTTAAGAGGCGTTACTTCTTTCCCCTCCCGTAACAGAACAACTCAGGAGTGATAGTGGAGAAGCTGGAGGAGTTCAGTCAGAAATGGCACATGGGTAGTAATTCTGAACCATATGCACATATGTATAAATGTGTGTACACAAACATATGCGCTAATACACATATATATACATATATATGTGAACATATACATAATACCTGCTGCTGAGTAATTTATTGCACTGCTTATAGAAAGCCTTTCTTTGATCACTATTTAAAAAGGTCCACAATGTTTATCTTTTCTGTTTTGTAGTGCATGGTTTCCAGGCTGGGTTGTTTTGTGGTAAAAATGAAAGATTTGTCTTCATTCGTTTCTGCAGGATTTGCAGCAAGCCATGCACATGCTTGCTAATAAGCAGAGTTTATGTTGATCTTCATTACTAATTAATTATTTTAATTGCATGGCTTCTGACAGTGGGGAAATTTGTGATGTTTGCTTGTCAAACCTGTATGTATTTTTTATGAAAGCAATTCTGGCCTACATTCAGATAAAAAGTCAAGATGAGTGAGTAAACTTGTTCAAGATTAAAGTACGCAGGCTGATGTTATCTTGCTATGACATCAAATATAAATGGTGTAATGCCATTCATCACTTCATTCTTGTAGATGTTACATTTTTTACATAGATAACTACTTCTTTCACGCTCACAGGTTTTTACATGCCTTTGAAATACCATTTCTCACATATAAACATCCCCAAATAACCCACAGCAGTGGGATGGCATCCTTTTTCACCCTTGGTAAAGGGCTTTTCTCGATAAACTACTCTTTGTATTACCCTCACCAAAAGAAATTATAAGCTGTGCTAATATGTGAGAATATACAATTTGTTTGAACTAGCATCAGCATTTTGGTACTGGCAGAGCTCTGAGAGATCCAAGTGCTCTTAGAAAACTAAGTTCTCTGTACTCCTTCAGTACCTATTAGCCAGTAAAGAAGCATGAAATACTGCCTATGTATAGTAGCATCTGCTACACATTAGCAAAATCTGGGTTTAGCTGATATTTCAACAAAGTCATTAGAACCTAATCTAGAAGATGCTGTTTCCCAAAGACTTTGCTATGAACACTGTTTGCTAGTCCAAAGTCTTAACATAATTGTTTAGCTTTTGTACTTCACACTTTCATTAGCAGGATCTTCCACATGGTGTTTGGGGATATTGGTCTTCATGCAAAGTCCTCTCAGTGCTGTAAGAGTTGTGGAAAAAACAAGCACTGTAGTTTTAAGTACAGAATAGTAATTTGATGACCCAGATCAAGGCTATTCCTAGTGAAAATGTCTCAGCACCTTGGAGGTTTGGCTTTCACACAAAAATAATAATTTTCCATCCCAAGCTATTGGTTTTTACTGATTATGGCTGTGGTCCCACTGATGGAGCTGTTGGGGTGGAAGGAGGGAGACGAATTCCTGTCCCACTAAAGTCTAAGCAGCTACAATGAATTTTGTACCCTTGCTTGACAGAAAATATGTTTGGCTCAAGCGTTGTGCAAAATATTCATGTTTTCCTCTTGATCCTTAAAATACTAGCAAAGGACTATTTCAGACCCTTACATAAGGTTCCCATAATGCCAGTGGCATAAATGACATAAGTTTTTAAAACATAAAAGGCACCTCATCTAGGCTCAGAAACGTCAGTAGTAATTACAAACTTTGTTTTCAAGAATAATCAATTCTTTATTTATGGTGTGAAATGTTTTTTACCCTTTTGAACTTCTGCTGTTCTAAGCCAAGCAATATTGTTGGCATGTTCCTTTAAAAATAATTGCTTCTGGACTGAGAAATTGAATGTCAAGTTCCAACTTGATGTAAATTAAATGGGTTACATTAATAGTCTGGCCTGTGGTAGAAGTGAGTGTTTCAATTCTGGGTTTGACTTCAGGACATGACCTCTTGATCACACAGGTCAGCACAGATGGGAAATATTGAAGAGGTACCCTAGGTTGACGTGGGGAAGAAAGTGTCTTGTAGTGATGTATCACAAACTGTCTGATCAATTAAAAAGAAGCAATGTCAGACTCCACAGAGAATAAAGCTTAGTTGTCATAGGTCGTTATGCTCTTAAAAAAAAAAGAGTTGGAAGGGAAATCACAATGATGGAAATCCTCAGGGCTGTCATGTACACATAATCTTCTAAACCTTCCTGAATTAACACTGTCAAGCCTCTGTACAGAGGGAACAGAGCAGAGAATCTAAATATTCTTAACTTTTACAGTGCAAGTATGTCTCAGATTTCCCACTTGTACATGTTAGAAAGGATTAATAAATAACATGCAGCATTTTAAATTTAGAAACAGGATATCTATACAGCTGAGCCTCACATTTGTGTGATGGGGTCTTAAGAAGAATTGCATGCATGAAAGCAAACATATTCACAATAGCAGGCAATATGTAGTTCTTCAAGGGGAAGGAACAGTTGAATTGGGGAGAACTTTAAATGGGGTTTTTTCTTTGAAATACTGTCTCCTGCCTTTAACATGAACTTTCAACTGCTCAGCCACCCCAGCTCCCTCAGCCTCTCCTCATGACAGACTTTCCAAGTCCTAATCACATTCATGGCCCTTTGGTGGACTTGCTTCAGTATACTCACTTCTTTCTCCTGCAAGGGGAGCCCAGAGATGGAGTTGATGTGGTCTCACCAGTGCTGAGTAGAGGTGAAGAGTCACCTCCCTTCACTTGCTGGCAGTACACTTCCTAACATAGCCCAGGAGGCCGCTGGCTCTCTTTGCTGCAAGGGCACTGCTGGTTCACATCCAGCTTGTTCACCTGCACAGTGAAGCTGCTTTCCAGATAGCTGGTACCCAGCATGTACTGGTGGATGGGGTCATTTGACTCCAGGTACAGAGCTTTTCAAATCCCTTTGCCAGCCTTCATAAGGTTCTGGAGATTGCTTGTTTCTCTAGCCTGTTGAGGTCCCTCTGAATGGCAGCAGAACTGTCTGATGTCTAAAGAACTCTTCCCAACTTTGTATACACATATTTATACATATATACAATTCCAATTTTAATTGTTAATAAATAAAAAAAAAATCATTCCAGTGCTTTTGTTGGATTGGACTCAAGAGTTTTATAATTTGCTGGCAATTAATTATCACTGATGAGTCCCAGGTCTAAGGTCTTTTCAAAGACACAAACAGTATCTTTGGACAAAATCAATTTTATGTGATATATAAAAGCGATGTGTGATATATTAATTTTGTGTGATATATATACATAAAAGCTCTTACATGAATTGTTCCCTGTAGTATCTAGGTCTTAATTATTCAGTGTTTGCTAATAGGAGGAACAAGCCTAGTATTTTTTTGTCTTCTCGTTTGCACCATTTGAAATAAACTCTGTAGTGACTACAGTAAAGCACACCCTGCTTCTGTTAGGTATCTGGACTGATTTTTTTCAGGTACCAGGAATTTCAAAGAAGTTAAGCTAATCATTTACTGATCAACTGGGTGCTGATGCCTTTAAAAAAATATTTGAATTAGGAAAGGATTTCTGCTGATTGTATAGAGAGAACTGGATTAAGGAAAGCATGCTCTTTCCCTGGCTGACAATAAACTTTGCACTTTTAATCAACAATCTCAAAGAGAAGAAAAAAAGCCCGGTTATAGACAGCTAATTCATGCTGATAATTAACTGCTAGAAATAGATTTTGTGGATCTGATTCAGATTGCTCTCCTGCCGCTGTAATTCTTTGAGTCTCGCTGTGTTAACAACATGACACTGTTACAGAGAATCATAATGATCAATACAATTATGACTATAGTCACTGTCCAATAGACACTATTTTTTCTTAACAAAGAGAGTTCAGAATCTGTTATTAGACCTGTTTCTGAGGCCAGAACATCATGGTAAATCACGAGCTATAGTAACAGATAAAGAAAACTTTTTAAATGCTGTACTATGAACATGTTTGCACAGTCACAGAAGTTAACTGTACACATCAAGACATAAAAGCTAGATTTATTCTACGTAAATGATACCCCTGGTATGACCCAGGAAATCCCTCAATAAGACAGCCAGTAGTCCTTGGCAAGCGCTCACAATCTCAGCTGAAACTCCATGCGTCCCATTGCCATTGGGACTGCTATGTGACCTAGCAAAAGTGAAGGTAGTTTGGGTCTCACTCCTCCTAACTTCAAGATGCATTAAGCATGTGGAACCTTGGATAAACAAAGCCATCGTTTGAAGAGTTTTCAGACTGCAGAAGAGCTAATGTTGCAGGGTCTCCACTCTCAGTTAAGCTCTATAGGTTCTATTAAAACTATGATTTTCTAGCCTACTGGCTTTTCCAGTTTGTTTCAATATGGATTGACAATGAAGTTGTGTAAATACAGTAACTTTCGTATGTTGCAGAGATTCACATTGGTTTTAACAAAATGAGAAGAACTTGCAAATGGCTGAAATTTTTCAAAGCGCTGTTTCCAGGCCAGAAGCCGTTTCACACGAAACAGCACAATAGCTGTGCTTGCCTGCCTTCGTTAAACTAAACAGGAAGCAGCCAACAAGAAACAAGGTAGAAAATCTCTTTTAGGGGAGACTAGACACAGCATACTTTTTTCAATGGACATATTCATCAACAGCAAACACTTTTTTAAAGCCCTTAAGTGTTGGTAAGACTGCAAATTAATTTGTTTTCCACTTCCAAAGTGAATCATATGCTCCAAATAGATTTTCAAGTCAATGAAATGTGATCTTGTATGATCTAATTAAACAACTCAAAGGTATTGGTTGTTTTAAGATCCCTCTGGATATATTCCAGTTCAAATGCACATACATCATCTGTATGTACAAGCTCATAAATCTACAAAAAATGCAAATCAGATGATTAATGCTTTGAATTTGACAGTTATCACAGTTTTCTAAAAGGTAAAACGTGAAAAATTCCTGAATTATATATACTCTTTTTACAACTTAAAAAACACATAGAAACCATACTGGAAGAAGAACACTGAGTATCTTTCTCTAGCATCCAAATATTTGGTCCAAAGTCAAGTAGAAACTAATTACATTCTCTGAAATCCACTATTCCAGTTTCTCCAGATGATGTCCTGACCCATTGAGTGAGCATTGCTACATATGACAACCTTCAAAGGTCTCTTTCAATCTAAATTTTCCTATGATTCTATCTTAGTTCTCTACATTTTGTGAATTGACTTCTCTGCTCCAACACACATGACTGTCTTTATTTAATTATAAAAAAAATCTATACCTGGGAGTTTTTCTAATTTATTTTAGTGTCTTGTCTTTGTCATTGCTCTCGTGGACTCCTTTCTCCGCACTCAATTTTAGCTCAGGCCTCTGTGTAGACCTTACCTCTGATCGACAGTCTTTCTAAGCACCCCTCACATTGCCTATATAGGTTAATGGTCATACACATACACACTTGCTCCTCTTCCTACCCATCAGTGCTTCTGTGTCCAATAAGAACACTGTCTCTAATGCCACACAAGTATTTTTGGGGGCACCATTGATTCCTGTGTTTTCTTTTCATTTATACTGAGTTCCATTCACATTTTTCTCTACTTTTTCATCTGTTTAATCTCCAAGTTCTTACCTACTATTTTCTTTTCTTTCTTAATAGTATCCTTCATGAATCACCTTTCTCCTGTCACAATTACGGTCTCCCTCCTCTCAACGACCCTTCCTAGCTCATATCAACGATGTGGCCATAGCTACATACGCTTTAGTGCAGCCAAATAACCCGCTCAAGAAGGATGCAGCCTGGGGAAACTGGGCTGTCACTGTCTGATTTTTTTCTTACCTCCATCAGTCAAATGCAACAGCTTTTACAATTTATATAAAGCTGACTCTAGAAGTAGGGAAATGAAAGGAAAATTAGTGCCATGCGGGGACATATTTCTTCACCGAGTTTTTCTTTACTCCAGATTCAGCCCCTAATCCTACAATTGGATCCACATGGCTGGCTGTGTTAATCGAAATATGGGATGAAGGTGTAGGCTACAAGCAACAGTTTTGCCATGCTGCCCTTCTAGAACATGGCCCTTTGCCATTCACAAGCTATATGTGTCTTGACTTCTGGCCGTGCCGCTCACACAACTTTACCTAAAGAGCACTCACCGTCTGCAGACCAGGCTCATGAAAAAGGCTGATCTGCCCAGAAGCTGAAGCCAATGCTTAAATCAATCAGCTGTTTCCAATATTTATAAAATAAAATAAACACACCAGATCTCACTAAACAACAAATCAGCTACATGATTTTCTTTATTTTTTCTCAAATGAAATCTATTTTAGGTGTGACAAAATGTGAAACAAGTGGGAAACTATTTCCAAGTACTTTTGCTCTCAGAAAACATTTAATGATTGGAAGAGATTAAGGGATTGGAGGATTTTACTAGTTGAAAAAAATCTATTTTTACTGAAAGTTCAAACTAGTCTATGAAGCTTCAGGCCAGCAACATTCAAACAGATTGAGTTACAGCATGCCATTCTGAATGTAGCATGTTATGAGTTCCATATCCCTCAGTTAGAGTGACATATTTAATGATTAAGCCAAACCATTCTATTTCTATTTTAATTTTTTTTCCTAGCTAGTATTAACTTTATATGTACATTTCAAATGGCAAGAGGAAAAATAGCAGAATAGTGAATTAGTCTGCAATAAAGGAATAACTAGCAAGGTCTTATGCCTTTGCAAAATTAGAGTTCTACATGAAAGGTATCATGTGCAAATTAGCTCACTGTTAGCAAATGCTTATTATCCTACTATTTTAAAATACCCAATTTTCCATGTGCTCCAGCTCTGCCCTGTATTCTATCCTTCTCTTTACATATGCTTTTCCTGCTAAGGCAGCAACCAAAATTGCCGTGCTAGATCGTATCACCGGTCACATTAAGTTCAATACCCGACATAAGCCAGTTCTTTACTGAAGAAGAATAGGGAAAAAAAATCCATTTAAATACCCCTCACTTGCTCTACACTGTTGTACATAAGAGTAAAACTTCCTTCCTGACAACTGATTTATGCCCAAAATCCTGAGTTTTGATTACAATGACTTAAAGATAGTCAATTTATTTCCCTGTGCTTACTCATTCATGAACATACATTTCCTCGTTCCGGCAAAGAGTAATTATCTCTCTGCAATTATCAGCACAGATGTGGCAAAGTTAGAATTTCCATGATTGTCTGCTAAGACTTGATGCCCTGTAGACTATATATTCTGCCAGATCTGTCCACTGTCCTCAGAATTAATGAGTACATTTTAAAACATTTCGGGGTAAGATAGGATTTTGCAATAGATATTTCCCAAACTGTAAAATATAGGTGAAGGAAGCATTTTCACAAACTCCTTGCCTTCATCTTCCATTAAGCATATTCTACAGTGTATGCTACAATTTGAATTTCTCCAAGGTTTATTCCTATTTGCATTTTATACTGATATATGCATAGGTACATATAGATGCATGTATAGTTTGACACATATACAGATCAGTTGCTGTGAATTATTTTATCCAAGGAAATCACAGAAACATGGAAAAACCCATCATTGGAGGAGACAGACATGCAGGTACCATTTGAGCTATCTATGTGTCTAAACTAGAATTAGCTGACTTGTGTCACACTGCACCTTTGTCTCTAACCTATTTTTAAGGATCCAAAATAGATGTTATGGCTCCCAGTGGGTATCTTATGCCAAGGCTTTGTTGCCTTATTATCATCAGAAATATTTTCCTGAAATGTGACTTGTATCTTCTTTGGTGCAGGTCAAACTCACAACTTCTTCATTTGTTTGCTACGGTCTCCAGGGACAACGTGCTCTCTTTTTTGTGCTGAAAGACTTTTACCATGTCCTATTTCCTCAGCTTGTCTTCTGACTAAAGGTTCCTACTTTTTTAGTCACTACTCACAAACCATATTTTCTAGACCTGTGATTATTCTCATTGCATTTCTATGAATTCTTCCCGATTGATCCAAATCTTCCTTCAGTACAGAACTAAAAGTGGATTTAGTATTCCTGCTAAGCCATGACAAAGACTTTATAAACTGGAATTATTGTTCCAGCTGATTGCTGTTTTTCTGTCCCAAGACTATAGAAACCAGATGAGTCTGTCCAGAATTGAACCCAAAATCTTTCACACCATTTCTCCAATGTCTTATGTTCACCTATATAGATAATTTTGTCTTTAACACAGTCAAAATTTTCACTTACCTCTGCTTTATTAGGCAACTTAATAAGCAAACTTTCTATACCATCATCCACATCTTTTATGAAAACACCAACCGTAACAACCACAGGACAATCACGAACAATACTCAATAGAGTTTCCCAATTTGACATGGAACTTCTGGCAATTACTTTCTGGA
Organism: Dromococcyx pavoninus; assembly: GCA_033558185.1. Taxonomy (NCBI): domain Eukaryota; kingdom Metazoa; phylum Chordata; class Aves; order Cuculiformes; family Neomorphidae; genus Dromococcyx; species Dromococcyx pavoninus. Next base: position 1,394,257 of record JAUMJL010000201.1, on the reverse strand, counting down.
CATGGTTACAACATTTTATACCCACTTTATAGTGTTTTCATGTAGATTTTTCTCCTTGTTTGTATATGAAAATGTTAATGAAGGTAATATCAAACCCTTACTATAATTAGAGTAACTACCACCTTCTGTAGCCCACTTGTTCTTGATAGGTTTGTTCAAAACACCCCCTAGCAATGCTGACATGGCTTCAGGCAGTTTGCTAAATATCCTGGTACGAAGTTCCTCTATCTCGAAGTGTCATCACTCTGTGTTTTCACTAAGCTGTTGTTATATTTGCCTATCCCAACTTGTTGGCAATGCATAAGTTCATAATCTTACCTCAGTACATTTATCAGGGTCATATGGCAAAAGGACAGGCTATCACTGAGAACCTCTAACGTTTTAGTGTTATTTTCAAAATAAAAATGCATATTAAACTTCAAGCTCTAGCAGAAGATATCTGGTGAGCACTACTAATAAAATACATGCATATTAACTTAGGAACATGAACTTTATTTTGTTTAAATCCTCCTTACTTACCTTTCAAAGAGTCTGGATGACATTCTTACCTCATGGAATTTGAACTTATTGTAGGAAAAATCTCTCAGTGCCTGTATTGGAGACTAGAAGAAGAAGCAGTTTTCTGAGCATAAAACCAATTGTCAACTGTAAATTAAATTAATCAAAAATTGTGTCCTGCATATAAGACTTTTGGTGAACCTAGAAACAAATTTGACACAAGGTCAGAATTTTCCTAATTAATGAATAGATGAGTTGAGCTAGAAGAAGGAATTGAAAAACACGTTGGTAAAGTGTCACCATTCTCTTGGGGACAGGCTGAGAAAGACTTCAGGATCCATTGTTGAAATTTTAGAATGGGAATCTGCCAAGACAAAGGTCTGAATCTACAGTTTGCCATATGCTGGTTGGATGATATAAATAACAGCGCAGGGACAGACTCTCCTGCTTTATAATTATTTCTCTAATTACACAAAGAGATACTGCCCTAACAATATTTTAAGCAATTCATCATGTAAATAAAGTATAATGAAAAGAAAAAAAAAAGTCTGCCGCTTAAATTATCACAGACATAAGCAATTCAATCTACTGACCTGTCTTTCCCTTTCATTAAATTAGGTTGAAATCAAAATGTCTCATTTAAGAGCTGGAAAAAGAAAATATTTTAGTAATTCTTTTTCCTGTGTTCAGCACACTCAAAAATCTGCAGACATAAATTTTTAGTAAGTAGTTGAATGGGTGCCAATGCAACAAAAATACTTTATAAAATAGAGAAATGAGATACAGTTTAAGTCTCTTCTATCTGCTTATGGAGATGTACAGTTTCTCTGAACGATAGTGACTGAAAAAGTTGATCTGTGGGTTAAAAAAACCTCTTGAAAATTAAAGAAAATATCGTCTTAAAAAAAAACCTGAAAAAACCAACAAAAATGGACAAAACAATTTTGAACTATCAGTTTCATGTGAGTACACTTGGACAGAACATGCTGAAAAAGAATTTAAGTAGAATACATATTTGTTGCGTAAGCAGTTTAATGAGTCTTACTTTAAGCCTTGTTGATCTGGCTTGAGCAAAATACACAATCAGACTACATCAGCAGGTACAGAAGTGGAGCAAGTTAATCCTGGAAAGGAGCCTTTATGCTAAGAACTGTTCTGAATTTTACAGAAACTTACTTTGTGGACTGCTTAAGTGCTAAACAATCTTTTTTCTTCAGAAAAAGATGATTGCAACTAGGATACAAGTTTACATCATTTTAATGACAATGTTTACAGGTAAATATTTTCTTTTATATGTGCATTTAGGTTGTATTGAATGGGTAGTATCTATCCAGGCTGCTCGTCTGTCCTTGCTTGATATTTATATAGCGTCAAGGATCTGGAAAGGCAGAAGGCTGTAAACAGATTTCTAACCAAAGGCGTGAATCAAAAGCATAACTTGGGCAATACTTTCATAATTGCTTAATCAAAATGAAAATTAGTGGTGTTCAGCAGAATTATGCTTGAATAATTGCTTTTGTCATCCTGCTTCTGCAGGAAGCCTTTGCTGCTAAATTTGAAACAGAGTTTAATTAAGAAAGTAACACTTAGAAAATAGCTACCCTACAGTAATAATGTGTAAGTGAAAAAAGGAGACAATACGAGTGGTGTTATCAAGCAGAGTAAAAGGAGCTGTCTCATCCCTGTTTAGAATAAAAATTCACAGGAGGAAAAAAGTAATCATTGTCTATTAAAAAATACGATTAAAATATTCACATTACCTGAAATTCTTCGTACGTGTGTAATACATTAGAACAGAAAATGCTGAATGATTTTACTTTACTATTTACTTTAGAAACACAAATCTGTTTAGTTGAGCTAATGCGTGTAACCACTGAAAAGAAAATAATAGTTCCCCTTGCACCTACTTTTGGTATGTCCTACGTCTTTTCAGAATACTTCTTTTTACATGCTAAACTTCTTCACCAGCCTGAGCCATTTGAACTACTTATATAGTTCTAAAAATATTAACTAATCCTTTTATCTAGAGTGCTTTTATCTTGAGTGACAGTGGTCCTCGCTTGTATAGCAATTGGCGGATAACAAGCGATATCAACACTGCTTGTAAGAACAGATGATTTCTTTATTTTTAATACGAAAAAATGGTGCTTTTTTGTCTTATATTGTGACCTACATTTATGTTTGTGCTAATCTTACTATGAAATAGTAGGCATATAGATGTAAGTACTTGTCTGTGCATATATACATATATCCACCACTCCACAAAATAATTTTTGGAAAATAAAAATACATATTATTTTCAGACTGAATCGCCTATGAAATTTGCACATATTTACGTGGCTTTATGATAGTCACTGTGCATTTAGTAATTATTCATTTTCTATAGTCAAGGAATACACTAACAATAATATGTGTGCCTCATAAAATTTATTTTCTTTCTTTCTTAGACATTGGTGCTTTTGTTATCAAATGTATTATCTAATTTCAAAAGTAGAAACATATATTAATTTCTAAAGAAATTTAGCATGATCATTAAATAATTTCAGTTATTTTACCTCTAATCGGATACAGCAGAGAACAACACAGACACTAAACACTGTTGTAGAGCTGGGGTCCATTTATGCATCTATTTCATCCTTTCCGGGGACAAGTTGCTGTTGCAACGTGTGACTCAGACCACAAGCTACAAGGCAAAGGTAATAGCTTGCAGATGGTGTGGCGTAATAAACCAACACAGAGAGCCATCACACATTACTGAAAATGCAGCAACAATGTTTCTAGCTATTCACTATGCTGATTTCGTCTATCAAAGGTTTTTTCGGGGCTCCCAGTCTAAAATCCTTGTGTGCTCTGACCACTCTGAAGCCCAATGACAAGGCTAAGTACAACCCTGATCCTACTGCTTCCAGGCTGTGCTATTTTTTAGCTCTGACACAAAACCCCAGAAAGATCTGCATTTCTACAGCTGTCAGATTGAGACTGAGATGTACACAAGACCTGTGGACATATTGTTCTCAATGTCAAAGGAGGGAAGGGAGCAACATCAGGCAGGATAGGTACTAAAGCATTGACCACAACAGGAAACAGCTCACGGTAACTTCACTTTTCATATACTAGAATAACAAAAGCAGGACAAGTTGCTAACATAGAAATTGCCACAAACTGGGCAAAGCAGACATCAGTCTGGCCCTCAGTCAGTAATGGTTTGGGAAGTGCATTTCACTTTGAGAAAGTCAGTCCCAATGAGTCATATTTCTGCCAGATGCCACTACACATTAAGGTATACATAGACATCTCACATTGGAATAAATATGAGTCTGGCTGGAAAACAGAGAGAGACTGCTGCTCTAAAACCCCACTGCCAGTCCAGGGGGATAGCACTAGCTGCATCTGATAATCTGCAGCTTCAAATGGAAACTGGACATTATAATTGATGAGTCTGGAGACTCACCTTTTATATACCAGCTATGACCACTTCACTTTAGCTATTCTTTCAAATAAACCTCAATGAATTCTCAGTTCCCTTCTGACTTTTCTGTAACTTACCGCTCTCTGAGATGGTTCTAGCTACAACTGTGATTGAGTAAAGTGGACAGGCAAGGAGTTAGCCTGAATAACTACATTTATCTACTGCTATTTGAAACATTTCATAGTGGCCGGATGCTGCTCTGTAATTTTCCATGAAAAATGGCTGTGTTTTGCTGTAAAAATAAAGCTTGGTCTGAAATTATATGTAAAGCTAGGTTTGATGCCGAATACCTAGCTACAACTCTGTGAGTCTCAGCATACCTCATTACCTAATTTACAGGCATCAGTTTTGCTGTGGGGACAAGCATAATTATGTTTATTAACTGCTTTGTGCTGATAATGCTAGCTTGTAAATTAACTGCAGAGTATTTCTTATTTTTCTCTAGAATAACTATGAAGGGAAGTGGAAATATTAGGAGTTGCACTTAGCATGAGTATTTTGACAGCTTCCAAGGAAGATAAGAAACAGATTTTCCCTGATCCATTGCATACATATTGGTCACTTGATTGCTCAAGGGAGAAGTTACTATAAATACCATTTTTACATGAACAATAGTGCAGAGGGATAAACAGATTAGTTTTACAAGAGGAACAGATTTGTTTTTCTTTGTGAGGTCTGATCCAGAAGACATACTAAGGTCACATCTATCAAATTACAGTGAAGTTGAAATGAAGGTCTCTCCTTTTACCCTATATACCAGAAGCTAAGAATTTCATGCAAGAAGAGGAAATATGAGTCTGTACAGTCCATCTTCCACAGAAGCGCTCTCATCACTAAGCTCTCAGATATTTGTAAAAATGTTCCTTTCATCTTTTCGTGTTTTAGATTTTGTGTATAGGAGAGGTAAAGGAAGTTCCACTGTAGATACATGGTGCCAGGAATATTCTGCTGGGACATACAGGTTCAAACAGCTCCAACAGCTTCTCTCAGATCCTCAACATCCCAAGTGAATTCTTCTCACAGTATGAGACCATGGCTGACGGACCAGAAGTTACTGCTGCGTAGTCTTCAGGAGAATTGAGATCTGTTGTTTGTTTGTGAATAACTGCAGTACACACCTCACCCTGCAATGTGCCCAGTGCCCACTCACTGTGGACAGGGTGCATCTCACTGCATCTTGCCCAGACCATTGAGAGGATGTAGGATTAAGCTCTTATTTGCATTTCTTATTATTACACTGTGCAGCTCCCTGCTCACTCTATGAATTTCATTCTTCAGACAGCCACCTTGCTGCACATACCCTTTGCACAGATGTTCACCTACTTGTCAGTCTGTCGCACTGTATCATATAGTACTTATAAGTGTTGTGGCTCTTATTTGTTGCCCCCAAGATGTTTCATATGGGGCCAGGAATACAGGTCTGTAATTCTCCTAGTCTTTGAAAGTATGTGAAAGAGAAGGAAAGATCAGCAGACTATACTCCAGCTTATCAACATACTGTATTACAAGTATGAATTAAGTAACAATTCTTGGATTTTGTACATGACAAATAATTCAGTTCCTCCTAAAGCATTCTATATTTCCATCGCAGAACAGGTGGGGAAACAATTGCTTGATTGCATCTTTTGAAGGTGGTTTATCTCAATTTATTCCATAATCCATACCAGGACTGTCAATTTGTTTGGTACTTTTCTCCAAAACATAATTATTGCTAAAATGTTTATATAATACTTTGAACAAGAAAACTGTGCCATGTTAATAACATTTTTTAATTTAACATATTTTAGACTTGTGAGTCAATCTACTTATCAAGAATTCCCTTCTAATTAAAATTAATTTAATAAAACATGTTATTAAAAATACCATTTGGGGCTCCTGTTATCCAATCCAGAATATGTAATTCTTTCCTTATTCTTCAGGTACTCACTGTGATGAAGACATCAATGAATGTTTCACAAATCCTTGCCAAAATGGTGGAATCTGTGAGAATTTTCCTGGGAATTACACTTGCCATTGCCCACCTGCAGACAAAGAAGGGATTTATTACGGTGGCTGGAACTGTACAGAAGTTCTCCATGGCTGTTCTGATCAGCAATGCCAAAACAATGGAATATGTGTCCCACATTTAAAAAATGGTCAACATGGATTCAGCTGCATATGTTCACCTGGGTATACTGGAATGCACTGTGAAACTGCAACCACGTTTTCTTTTCAAGGAAACAGTTTCCTTTTGTTGAAGAATACTCTGACCCCTAAAAAGGATTTTTTCTATAATATAAAAATGAGGTTTCAAACTGTGCAACCTACAACTTTTCTGTTTTACAGAGGGGAGAAAAGTACATTTGTGAAACTGGAGTTACTGAATGGCTACTTACACTTATCCATGCAAGTCAATAACCAGCCACAGGTTTTTTTGCATATTTCACATAATGTCAGTGATGGAAAATGGCATTCAGTGGAGGTAACCTTGGCAAGAGCTGTTATTCTTAATTTGCTTGACAGCTCTTGTGTAGAATCGTGTCTCAATAAAACATCTGTTATGATAGATAATGATCACGTGATGCTTGCATTTCAGAGCACGTTTTTGGGTGGCTTACCAGTGGGGAACCTTAGCACCAACTCTCTACTTACCATCTACAATATACATTCTGCACCTTCATTTGTAGGCTGTCTTCAGGACATTGAAATAGACTCAACAGTTATTACTCCAGAGAATGTGTCGCCTGAATTGTCTTTAAATGTCAGAATAGGATGTACTAAAAAGGACTGGTGTGAAACCCAACCCTGTCAGAACAGGGGACGCTGTACCAACCTGTGGCTCAGCTACCACTGCGATTGCCACCGGCCGTACACAGGGCCAAGCTGTGCAACAGGTAAGGGAATATTGTTGGCATTTGTGTTCGAAGCAGTTGGTGAAAACATGGTCATAAAAAATCCTTATCATCTGGTGATGAAATTGCATGACCCTTAGAATCTCTGGAGCTTAATGTCATCTGGTAAAACAGTGCAAGAAGTTAGTAGTAGCACACCTTAGTTAGTTACTGTCCCAGAAAGGCTGCTTTTCAGCCTGACAAAAAAAGTCAAGCTAAACTAGTGGATTTCACTCACTGAATTTTAAAATCTTCTTAGTGTTCTTCTTAGCAAGCCATAAACTCTAGAAAACTGTGGTTCACTGGAGGTTATGCACCCTGAGTAAAGTTTAGAAAGCAACCAAGTCATTTGGAGTTTAAGTCTGACTTTCAAAATGTTCTTTGAAAAGTTTATCCTAAAACTCTCTAGGCTTTTATAAAGAAACTCATCTAAGGCAATGAAATGCAAGCAAAAGTACTGCAAGTTAAAAAAAGACAGATTCCAATTTAAAAAAAATGAATGAGATTATAGTCTTAACTTAATCTGATTAGCCTAAGGAGAAGGCAGGGCTGCAGCAACTGGAAACAGGGCCCATTCATCTCTCAGCTGGTCCCAGAACAGCTCTGGACAATTGCTAACGGAGGCAGCCGTTACCAGAGAGCTGCTTGGTGACCAGAGGGAATTGTGCCCATGTTTCAGTGAACAAAAGAGCACATCTCAGCCAACAGCTTCTTTGGCAGTGACAAGCAGGAATAAAAAAGCTGCAGATGCCTATAGCACTTTTCCTGCTGCAAATGATCTTTCCAAGAGCAAGGTGAGGCAAAATGGAAGGGCAACAGGAGATCCCTGCCCATCTCCCTGCTATACTGCATCTGGTGTGTGTAAATACAGCGCCCTTCAGGAATGTTTTGGGATGGACACTGCAATCCTTTCTCAGCAAAAGTTTTAGGGATTTCAAAGAAGCAATTTTGTTGAAGAAAATTGTACAGTACTGAGTCTTCCATGCAGTGCCCTTGCCCCTGCTTCCCTCTCTGCCCCTTACTGACCATCCACACATGGCCAATCATGGCAACGTTTAGGGTGAAAGAAATGCATACATGCATACATACATACATACATTTATGTGTGTATATTTGCCAAGTGGACTGGAAAAAGTGCAGTGCAATAGCAGAGCCATGGTAAGATTGGAATGGACACATCTTGAACTGGTGTAAACTGGCATGGCTGCACTGGTTCCAGTGAAGCTACATTGATTTACATCAGCTAAATGACTGGCCATAGGGGTTTATTGAATGTATTGCTGCAGAAAGCTGTAGCTTGAAATACATTTCGAATGTTTAAATGCAATTTCATTTTGTATGCTATACTTAATAGTTATCAATACTTTTCAATAGTTTTTCTTTTTTGGTCTTATTGCAAAATGACAAAATCTGAGAGGTAATTGTAACAGACTTCTTTGAAGTCTAGCTGTAATTTATCCAAAGATTTGGAAAGCAACTTTAGAGTATAGGACAACATCTGGTAAATATGTTTGCCTCCTTATATGAAGCAAAATTAAAACCAGTCAGGGCCAGGAGAGGCTTATACTGGCACTGGGACATTTAAAAATGATTAGAAAGCGTGCCTTTTTTTTTTTTTTCTCCTGCTGACCACAATATTCCTTGCAAATCATGGCACCATGCCATTTTGATACATAGTTTCTGGATGTATGCCATATTTAAAAGACTATGGCAGGCTTCTTAAAAGGCAGAGCAGGGGAGACTTGCGGTAAAGGATAACATAAGAAAAGCTGGTGTCTTTTTGAAAAAAAAGTTGCTGCCAAGTATTTAATTGACAAGAGGCAATATTTTCTCTACATACACAAAATAGCAAACAGATGTTGACTCATTTTGATCAACATCCAGATGTTGTGACCCAAGAGGTCAATATGGACCAAGGTGATGTTAGCCATCTCATCAAACAGAAGATCAGATTGATGACATGTATGTGTATATTTATAGAGAGAAGTGTAACAAAATAATTGTAAATATGAAATACCTTTTTGAAGAGTCAGATTTCCTTCTAACACTGCAAATGTGTAAGCCTCATTCCAGCAGAATTCTTTTTACCCTCATGAAAAGATGTCTCAGTCTAGTATCACCTTACAGAGAAAATACAACTGAAAAAGATTTAATTCCTCAAAACATCCATTCCAACAAATATTTATTTCTACCTACCAGAGTTTTAACAATCAGATGTAGATATACAGGTAATCTTATTCCTAGAATTGAAATAGTTCAGATTTAATTTATTTATTAAATTGTCTGTTTAGGAACAAGTAAGGGAATTATTCCTGTTAGTAAATAATAATACTGTGCCACATAGCAGTACAGTGTGGTTATTAAGGGTCTGTCAGGGCTCCATAGTCAGTCCTCTATTTTTATTGGTTTTTTTAATGTAGTCATAAAAAAAGTAGTGCTGCAGGCAGAAACTTCGCCTATGAGGTCTCACTCTAGGAATTTTACTCTACAAAAGAACTGACTCCTAGCTATGCGAGCATTTTTTTTAAAAAGGTTGGTTTATTCTTTCTATGATTTTGATATATTAAAAATAGCTCTTGAAAGCATTTAGGCAGGAAGTCTATAATATCAAGGACAAGATCACGAAACTTAGAGTGTAAAAATAGAAACACTTTATTGTGCTTTAATGAGATGATTCATCAGAATAAAATACGGTTTGGGCTACATATTTTGCATCCTTACAGGTCTGAAAATCATTACTGAAAATAAAAAGTAAGGGAGAGAGACAGATGGTTTTGGTTTAATCATTTTAATTGATAAGCACTTAAAAAAAGAAAAAAAAGCTCACTCAATCCTGAATCCTTTTCCCCCCACAGCACCATAGCATTATGGATGCTCACAGGATTGAGCAGGGTTCATAACTGAATACAAGTTGATGTATATGAGCACGCGTTGAGCCCTAGCAACAGAAAGTCTGTCAGAGAACTGTGGAACCCATGCAACATGAAATAGGTGCCAAATCTGGAGGTTTTACACAAGAGGGGTTTGCTGAACATCTTTTGCCTATTTCTATAATTGGAATCAGTGCAAAAATATCACCAAGTTCCAGAGTTACATTAACTTCCATAGTTATCAGAAGATCAAAACAGCTACGTTCTTTTCAAAGTGATCTTTCTGAGGACCAGTCCAGGAAAGTGGAGAAATCTGGCCTTGTTTAACTATTTAAAAACGCAGTATTACACAGAGCTTGATAAAGGGGAAAATATGCACAATAATATAACAACTAGTCCTGTACTAGTGCTTAATGCTACAGGAATTTTGAACCTATTTACAGCTGGATAAAGTCTTTATTCATCCATGAACATCAGCACATCTTACTGTCATACATAAATATTACCAGATCATTGCTTTGGCTCCCTTGCCATTTATCCCTGACTGTTTTATTTTTCTCCCTTCTCTTTTTTTTTTAATCTTTTCCCATAACTCGAACCTCAAGAGTACGTTCCAGGCCGGTTTGGATCTGAGGACTCCTCAGGCTATGCTGCTTTCTCTGTTGCTGCCATTCAGATTGGAAACTCGAACATATCAATGTTTGTCCGAACACGCAAGTCTTCTGGCTTATTGCTGGCTTTAAGAAACAGTACTTATCTCTATGTGAGAGTCTACTTGGAAGGTGGGAAACTCACAATGTTAGCTCTAAATTCCATGAAACTATCAGGGAAACGCTCAATGAATGATGGAAACTTTTACTTAATAACATTAAAAATAGAATCAAATAAGATGGAATTGTTCCAGTCCTCTCAATACCTAGGCTCTATTTCTACTCCAGTACTAAACATCCAAACTAAGGATATTCTTTACATTGGAGGCCTACCAGATAAAAAAGAAACTGATAGAAATGGCGGGTATTTCAAAGGCTGCATCCAAGATGTAAGAGTGAATAACCAGCCACTGGAATTCTTCCCCATCACCAATTCATCAAATTCTCTAATCAACCGAACTCTGATCAATGTCACCCAAGGCTGCACTGGTGACAACCTCTGCAAGGTAAGAATGGCACTTTTCAGAACATTTTCACATGTTTATAATGGGGAATTTATTTTAATTTATTATACATTCTCATATTATATGATATTTGATATAATGATATGTTAGCACAATATGTAAAAATGCTATAAAGAGGAAATTTCATTGAGTTATGTTACATATGATGAATATCAGCAGCATAATGTATTTGTATAGGAAAGAATTTAAATATTTTAAGATTTAAATATTTTTCACCAGTTGTTGAACATGTTATACTGTCATAGTACTGCTCTTTATAACTTTACATCTGAAATAACAGATTTCTCCTTTTTGCCAAACTCTCCCCTGTCCTTAGAGTTGGAAGGTCACCAGCTTTCATTGGTACTTAAGTTGTCTTTTCTTTTGTCCCATAGTCCAACCCTTGCCACAATGGTGGTGTGTGCTATTCACTCTGGGATGACTTCACTTGCACGTGCCCCCCTAACACAGCGGGGAAGGCGTGCGAGGAAGTTAAGTGGTGTGAGCTTGGGCCCTGTCCTCATGAAGCGCAATGCCAGCTAGTGCACCAAGGATTTGAATGTAGGTACATTTCAGTTATTCCTATCATCTTTGGAGATTAGAAACAATAGAAATCTTCATCAGCATTTCCTCAAAACTCAATATTCACTACCTTTAAAGTTCATCCACATGTTATTTCTCTATCAAGATAATAATTATGTAAATTTTAGGTAAAATTAATGGGAAGAGCCTGCCCTAGCAAGCCTAGAAATTTTCAATCAGACCCTCTGACACAGACACTGAGACACTGATGTTTACAGGACCTTTGCTTTTGACTTATGTAACACAATTTTTTGAGGTTGTAAAATAAATCAGTACATTGTCAGAATGTGAGTGTACCCCTGATACTTCCACCGCAAAGAGGTAAGAGGACATCCAGTGTTGGATTAACCTTAGGATGTTCTCCATCCTCCTGAAAAAACATGCTACATGACACACATAATTTGATTTTCTTAAATGTTAAATAACTTTGAAGGAAGTCACCTTAATACTAGCATTACAGTTATTCAACTGGTGTCCTCGCAAGAAGCACCTGCATGCCAAGCAGTCTATTAGAAAAATGATGACCGTTAGCTATCTTATCAACCCTGAATATCTCTTTCCTTCCTCACTTTCCTTCTCCTTCCCATCCTGGAGTGGAATTTAAAAAGCAAGTAAGGATTTTGAAGCAATATTTTTTCTTTTTGCTACCAAAGAAAGCCCTAACGATGCTGTGAAGGAAGATAAATACACACACAGTCTGATGGAAACTTAGAATGGCTGACTCTTAGGAATGAGAAGGTTGGTCAACAAAAGATTTCTATCATAGATAATTTGCTGACAGACCAATATAATGCTATTTTTGTTGACGTTGTTACAATCAGCATTGCAGCACTTGTTAAATTTATAACTAAAATGAAAATAATTGCACCTTCTCTCATAGACACCTTTTATGGTAACATCAGAATATGTTTTGTCATAAACTTTACTGTTCCGTATTACGGTAGAATATAAACAAAGAGAAAGAGAGGAGTGAAAGAATCTGAACTTTCCTTTGCTAAACTCAAGGTCATTTACACTGTTAGATCACCTTTAGAATCGTAGAATCATAGCATCTTCCAGTTGGAAAAGGCCTTTGAGATCATCGAGTCCAGCCACACCCATCCTCCGCTAAACCATGTCTCTTAAAAACTCATCTACCTCTTTTTTAAACACCTGCGGGGATGGTGACTCAACCACCACGCTGGGTAGCCTCTGCCAGTGCCTGACCACCCTTTCAGTAAAGAAATTCTTCCTAATATCTACTCTGAATTTAGATTTCTGTGTTGTTTTATGTGGCAATAGTGGGGAGTTTCCCTAATAGATATTCAAAAATTCCTGCACTACAGAGATGTTTTTCTAACTAGCTGTTTCCTTAGCTACATTATAGACAACTTGTTTCACACAGGGTAACAAAAAAAAGTTTTATGGATCAGTGAGTTCTCTGCCAGCCTGGGATCTTTTGCTCTGGATACCATTTTAAGCTATGGTAGAAAAAGAGCTGTTTTCCAGGGGCTGTGGCTATAGTTCCACCTAGATGACTACAACTAGCAATCCCTCTGGGTAAATAAGCATGCCAAAGAAAGAGGAAAGACAACACAGGAAGCTGATGTGGAGAACATCACATAACAGCAAAATTGTATGCCTGGTGTCACAACTGAGAGTAAAAGCACACCCAAGATATCTTGCTGTGCTCAGGAGTTAATAGGAGTTCTATAGGAGTATTTTACCTTTATGAGCTTAAAAAAATCAGCTTTGTGAGACATTTGGAAAAACAGAAATAATTTTGAAAAGCTCTGACTTTCATTTTTAATATGGTTTCCCATGAGGAAACTTTTCCTATGAGAAAGACACTGGCACATTTGATGTGCCAGGCAACATAGTTTCACCTCTGCTGCCTTCTTATGAGGATATACAGTCAATAAATTTATACTGGGATTCCCAGGAGTTCTTTTCATCAAGATTTACTGAGCCTAGAGATATTCCAGGAACTCACCTTACCTCAGTCTTAGGATCTTGAAGGGCTAAATTTGTGTGAAGTACAGACTGAAGACATTCCTTCCTGTCACTCCTCCTTCTCTATAATTCTCATAGATCTCAGAACGTGCAAATTTACAGCCCAGTGAGTTAGTGCAGTTTAGTAGAAGCCATGCTAATGAAAGATGTCAAATACCTTTGTGAAGATGTCCATAAAACTGCCACCATGTTGCCCATCAATTTTTCACTCACAGCAGTGCAACTTGAGTCCTCCGCTGCCCACCAGCACAGGCTCAGTGCTGTCAGTAGCACTGCAGCAGAGCGTACACAGCAGCTTTAAACACAATAGGCACGACCCTCCTTATGTTGGTTTTGAAGGGATTTTTGCAGACTACCTTTAATAACATTCATCCTTTTTGCATCAGTGAGAGTAAATGGAGGTCAAATCAAATACTTTCTAAAACCCCTTTAGTGTTTTACGTAAGAAAAAAGGAACTGAGAACAAAGGTTCACCCTGCCCAGATCTGTCATGGAGAATAACTAACTGCCTGTACTAGGAAATGAACACAAAATGACAAATACACATCTTCTTTTGAAATACCCTCTCAGCCTCAGGTCTGAGTTGTGTACAATTACGATCACCTCCTTCTCTTTGTCTAAAGAAGAAAAAGAAGGGTAATGATAGTGTAGAACTGTATCTAGAATGATAACTTGAGATGATGCAAAGCAGCACAGTTTTGATGTCAATATAGCTGGTGCTAGCACTGTCCTGTAATTTCTACAGCCATAAGGGGGAGGCAAGGGTAACTGAAACTTGTGTGGAATTTGATTTTTTTTTCAGCAAAACCAAATTGATTTAAATGACAGTGAGCATGAGGCACTAAAGAGATATTGTTCCACATGTGTTTGTTTAAAGTTGGCTTGGTTTCTCAATTATTGTCTTTGCACAGGTCTTGCTAACGCAGTGTTTAGTGGCCGAAGCAGTGCGATATTTTACAGAAGCAACGGAAAAATCAGCAGAGACCTCACCAATATCGTATTTGGCTTTCGAACTAGGGACACTGACGTGATACTGCTGTATGCGGAGAAGGAGCCAGAGTGTGTTACCATCAGTATTCACAACTCCAAATTACTCTTTGAATTGCAAAGCGGCAACAGCTTTTATAAGCTGACCCTTGCTAGTTCATTGCCTATGAGTGATGGAAAATGGCATCAGGTGGTAGTCTCTATGGAAGAGCCCCTGTCCCAGTTCTCTAGGTGGCACATTGATATAGACAACAAGAAAGACACTGCAACTAGCACAACTGCTGCAGGAAGCCTCAACTTTTTAAGAGAAGAGACGGACATCTATGTGGCTGACAAGGCTTTTGACAGTCTAGATGGCCTACGAGGATGTATGAGCACCATAGAAATCAGTGGCATTTATCTCTCATACTTCGAAAATGCTGACATTCTCACTAAAAAACCTCAAGAGGAGCAATTTATCAAAATATCTGCAAACCCTGCTCTTACTGGCTGTTTGCAGGTAGATTTCTGCAGCTCAGATCCCTGTATGCATGAGGGGGTATGTGAAGACTTCTATACTTCCTACCATTGCGTATGTCCTAAAGGATGGACTGGCACCCATTGTGAAGTCAACATTGATGAATGCTCTTCAAGCCCCTGCATTCATGGAAACTGCACTGACGGAATCTCCTCGTACGACTGCAGTTGTGAACCTGGTTACACAGGGGTAAATTGTGAAGAGGACATAGACAACTGCCGTGGCCACCAGTGTGCAAATGGGGCCACTTGTATTGATGGGATTAACGGATATTCTTGCCTCTGTGCTGGTAACTTCACTGGAAAATTTTGCAGGTACTATGAACAACACAGATCCAAATGATTTTGTCTGGTCTCTTCTGAAGGGGTACTAAAATGGAGACATCAGTGATCTAAACACAGATGCTACGCGTCTATATATATGTTAATGCTGCTGCAGAATTAATGTATAAAGAGACTGCAGTACAGAAAGCTGTACAGATCCACTAGATGTGGACTAAGGCAGTAGTGAGCCGGCAGCTTAGGCAGAGACTGATGAGGCAAGATGACAGGAAATAAGGCAGAGCTCTGCTGCCAGCCTGGATCTTATCAGCTCTCTGATGACAGAGCTCTGAGATAGATGTGTTATATGTATTTTAGAAAAAATTAAAAAAAAAGAAAGGGTTTTGAATCTCTAAACCTATGCTTTATTGGAGTAGTAGAGCTCTAAAACTATAAGTAGAGAAATTCAGAGTTGATATGTAAGAGAAAATAAGAATAAAAGGGCTTGTAAAAAAGTTCTTCTCCCCATCTACAGCATCTTTGCTAGGTGGGTCTTTTCCTCCAAGCCTGCTTTCTCAGCTCAACAGTCCTGTTGGCTGCAGACACTACATAGCCTGCTTTTCCCATCACTTCTGAGACTCCTCACGTGCCTGGTTCCTCCTCTTTCCAGACACTTCTCTGTAAAAGCTGTGGGCTCTTCCCTGGTCTCTCTCTCCTTTAATCGTCCTTTGCTGCACACCATAAACTTTTCCATTCTAAGGTTCTGTTGCTCTCAGAGAGGCACCTCCTTCTACCAGAGGGCTCCAGCAAACTCAGTCCGCTGCAATCCAAAGGATGCAAATAGAAAATCATCTTTATGCTGCCCAACTAGAGTCTTTGAGGCTATAATTCCACAATTGTCAATGTTTGTTGACTTTTTTTGAGTAGTGACTACATCCTGAGATTTGAAGATGTCTTATATTAGCCCAGTATGGTCTACCTTGTATGCTAAATCTCAGAATTTCCTATTAAGCTGTCCAAGTATCACATACAGCCACATCAGAAATGTGGGTACAGTGTTGTCTCTTTTTTCATTTTGTTGTTGGTGGTGGTTTGGTTTGGTTTTGCTAAGAAATGAATCATAAACTTGCCAGTAAATACTTGGAAAATGAAAACCAGATTCAGTAAATTAAAATAGTTAAGGAAAATACATTTTGTGAGTCTTAAAACTCAGTTCCTGCTGTCTTTCCTGCCCAGCCAGTGGCAGCATTGCTTCTCTGGTTCAGTTGCTGCCTACCACTAACCACCAGCACCTCAAGTACCCCAGGCACCAACCGTGTCATTGCCCACAGACCTGACATTTCTTTTCCAAAGAGGGAACCAAGGAGGTGCTAAATATGTGCAGCCCCTGAAACCCTGTGTTTATTTACATGTAAAATGCCATACCTTTCCCATTGGTATTGAACAGTATTTGCCTGCAGAAGGACTGCTCCTTCTTTTTTGGTGACTAGCATTGCTAGATTCTGCATTCAAATAACAAAATTTCAAGGCAGATCTAAGTATTTTCCACTAAAGCAGTGGACTAGAGTCAAATGAAAGGCTGAGAGAGCATGAGACATCCAGAAACAAAGAAAGTGCAAATAATTACCATTGCCTTCTTATTTACCTAGACACAGAAGATTACCACATACAGTTTGTGGGAATGAAGAGAGAAACCTCACATGTTTCAACTATGGCAACTGCTCTGATCTCAGCGGCGAGTTGACGTGTGTGTGCTTGCCAGGATTTGCTGGAGAACGGTGAGAGGCTTTACCCAGCAGATCTTTGTGGAGCCAATTCTTCCAAAAGTTATTCCAGAAGGGTCCAGAGGGCAATGGTCACAGGGGTTTTGGCCTCCTGCAGAAATAGAGACAAAGCATTTGTTTAAGTTCAGCAGGTCCATGCTTCAGTGACTTTGAGGGTCTGAAGGTATAGCAGTTTTACTTAGAAAAAAATCACAAATTAATGTAGCAGGATTCAATCCAGTGTAGCACCATTAATTCCAATGCAAAATATTGTTTCTTAGACAGAATTGTACACTTGCTTCTACATGCCATTTTTTTTTTAGCTTCCATGCCAATTTTGCACATGACAAGCTAGAACGTTATCTTTCCATAGATGGAAACACACACATCCTGCTCCTATATAAAAATCAGTTATAATACACTGACACGTGAATAGGAAAAGCTGTTTCATTTTCACATGTATGTGTTGTCAATATACAATCTATCATTTCGCAGGCATCCTATGAGGTGAAATACCTGAGAGCATTGCAGCTTATTACTCGTCTACTGAAAGCTAAAGTAACAAACCAGAATTATTATTTTAAAAAGAAATTAAGAAATACTTTTTGTATATTTAGTTTGAAACAGAGGGGCCTTTCTCACAGTGAAATTCGTATTTTGCAGACTATTTCTGCGATTCACACTTACCATTTGATAATGTTCTACAGTCAGCTCTGGAGCAGGGAGCCTGACAGCTTCAGGGCATTAGGTGCTGTAGAGATGTAGGAAGACATTGTCCCAGGCATAATATAGTCTGAATGAGTAAAGGTAAATTTTTGGATAGTGAGAAAGGAAATACTGTATGTGCTTTTACTCACATTTACATTATATCAGAGTACAATATCCAAAAGTTCAACAGGACAAAGCTATACTGGCTCTGCAAACACAAAGATGTTTTCAACAAAAGGTTTTCATTCTCTCATAAACTTATTAACTGACTTTGTGGAAACAGTACGTACAGTAAGCTATAAGAGATAGATAAAATTAAAATTTCCACTCACTCAGTGCACAGTGTAGCTGGCACTAATCTGCTGATTAACTGATTAACTCAGCCACAGGTCTGTGTACCACCTCACAAGATTCAAAAAAAGGTGAAAAATTCAAATCAAATAAAATATCAAAAAGTAAAAACCTATTTTCAGACACTTCTTGTGTGTGTGTATTTCTTGGGACTTCAAGGCAGAAGGAAAGTAGGTTTTCCTTCTTCCTTCTCTCACCAGGCAGCTTGCTAACTACAGCTTTGGGAATGTGCCTTCTTTACGTCCACCCCAATGGCTGGCAATAATCTCTATTTTATGTTTCCCATGATTCTCATATTGAACAGCTGCCTTGTACCAAGCTTTAACTGACTATCACAGCAAGGCATTCTTCTCCAATGTCTAAAAATGGCTGTCCTCCAGGCTGCCAAACCATACACCAGTAGAACTTCTGTGATTGTAGATCTGATTACATCAAATGAGAAAATTTCACCCCTCCTTTTTCAGAATAAATTCAAATATAGCAGTTAATTAAGGAAAAAAAAGTACCTAATTCCATGGAAGTTTTGGGTCGGTTGGGTTTTTTTATTTGCATGTGTTAAGTTTGTAGCTATACAATTTTTACACTTTGGGTGAATACTTTAATTTTGCTAATTGAAGTATATGAATATAATTTACCATTAAAAAATGTTGAACATTTTTAGAGATTAATAAATAGAATTGGATAAAAGTGTTTAATATAAAGAACTGGTTAATGTAACATTAAAAATGTATTGTATGTTTATGATTATGATTGAACAAAGTAGTTCATAATTCAGAGTGAGGGAACATTGTCAGAGCAGAAAATACCAAACCATTACTAGTTTTCAGATAATCTCACACAATCTTTGTTAATGTTCAATTGCTTACTTTGAGAAATTATGAGAACTCAAGTTCTTTTATCATCAGAATTAACTCAAAAACATGTAATGATGTGTGTTTACGCTTGTAAAGATCCGGTCTTACCATTCTCAGGGCCCATCTCAGAGAGTCCAGGTAGGAGGTTCTGCTAGCATATATCAGCATTTTGCATTGGGGAAAAAGAAAAAATGGAGGTGAATATTCTCAGGAGCACTCAGCTGGGAAAAATACACATTTGTTTGACTTTCATCCAGACTATGGAGAAGGAAAATTATGTCCTCAGCTCCCCAGAGCAATGAAAACGGATAAGCAAGCTGACGGCAGAGCTTGCTCCAGATCTAGTGCTGAAATCATACACAAACTTTCATTTCACATTGCTAAGCACCATTAACCATTAAATACTTTACAGAGATGAAATTTCCGGCTTAATTATCTGTGCTTCAAAATAATACAGGAACTTCAAGATTTGAGTGTGGCTGATCAAGTAGTTAATAAAATCATATACACATGTGGAAATATACTACAGATTTCAAAAAGAGATCCTCCTCTTCCTTCCCCTGAAAACTTCTGAATTAAAAATGTGCCTGTTTGATGCATTTGACATGTGTTTTCAGATGTTCACTACTTGCAGTCTTTCCTCTAGGTGTGAAAAGGACATTGATGAGTGCAGCTCCGACCCATGTCTGAATGGGGGCCTCTGCCAGAACCTACTCAACAAGTTCCACTGCCTCTGCGATGTCAACTATGCTGGAGACCGTTGTGAGATAGATGTAAGCGACCTCTCCTTTTTTGTCTCTTTGCTGTTGTGGCAGAATCTCTTTCAGCTTCTCTCCTATCTTATTCTACGAATGGATGATGATCCAGCAGTCGAGTGGGGTGAACAGGAAGACTATTAAGCAGTCTTTAAACTTTTATATTTTAATGCAGCAGAAGATGCCTTGACCAAATAGCTTAGAAAACAATACAAACGTCGGAGTTTTAAAACTTGTTTTATACTTCTTTGAATGATTTTCTATGAATGGCTTTGGATCTGGTTTAGCTCTTTCACTTAATTTTAGAATGAGTGCTAGCAGATCTTAAAGTGTCTCATCACACCTCCACCAGAGCATTTCACCACATATGCCAGTGGGCAAAAGTGGGATGCCCCAACAGGCAAAATATATTAACACGAACTGTAAAGTTTACTGACAGTGGCATTCAAACCTTCCTGCAAAGAGTGGCAAAGATCCACTGCCTTCAACAGGACTAATTTTACCATTAAATCTCACAGATGGTCACTATCATTGCATCACATACCATGTTCATTGCTGTTTCTTTGGCAGTTAGGTCTCACATATGTGAAATCATGTAGGATATTTTTGGATAATTAGATAATGGTTGGGATCAGCAGTTGGTAACATGCTGAGGACACTCTCACATCCATTTGAATTAGTGGCAATCCTGCACTGATATCACTAGTTCTGAACCTCTGCTTCAGTAGCCTGTACACCTCTAATATCTTGGAGCTAAAGTACAGTCATCTTAATCTTTGTTGTGATTCCTCTTTCAAGATAGGCCCAATAAGTACTTCAGAGTTTAAAATCACAAATCTGTTGTTTATTCAAAGATTTTTACAACTTTAAGTAAATTTGTGTTATCCATCAATAAATGAGTGTCATCAGAAAAAAATATGTGATTTTTCCTCTTAAGGAAGCAATCAAGGTAATTCAGTTAATTGATTGTCCATGGATTCTTTAAAGAATGAAAATAAGGGACGTCAAAATTATGAATACCAGGAGGTTTAGCAAAAAAATACTATAGCAAAGTATTTAGGTAGTTGCCTTTGAGAGTGTAGACACAGCTGAAATACATTGTAAAATACAAAACAGTAATGAAAAGTGAGTTGTTTTTCTGAACAATTCTCTAAGGGGAAAAACGATTTCTGAATGGTGCAACCATTTCTTTGGCCATTCATGATCATATTTGTATAGATACTGTATTCCTCTTAAGTCCTTTAAATAGTGTCCTTGACTGATAACTTGAAAGAGGTGTATAAGGTGGTATTTTATTAGTATGTGATAGGGCACATAGCAGAGTTACAGAACAGACTAAGTAACACTGTACAATGGGGTTTACAACTCCGGAGAAAACAGTTGAACTTTGTCAGTCCTTGAGCCCACTGGTATTAGTTTCTCCCACTTCAAACCTGACCCTTTTTCTTCAGTCCTGCCCAACTCGCTGTGGGTTGGACTTGGAGTGCCCGTGAAGAACAAATCCCATCTTTAATTCTACAGTTACATTAAAACACCTTAACATGTGAAAATGAAACATTAAGGTTCCCATTTTGCCATGGCTGGATAAGGCAGAAACATCCGAGGATCAAGCCTATATTTTTTTTTCCCCCACCTTTCATAAATGTCTCAAAGGCCAGGTTGTTTATTTTTTGGGGTTTGTTTTTGGTTTTTTTTTATTTTTCTGAATACCATAGTTGCAGAAACATTCGTCTTATTAAAAATTCTGCACCTATTTTTGGAGGAGTGGGAGAACCAAACACATTTTTTGCACATTTGTGGAAAAATACATGATTCATCCTTGTGATCTGTCACTCAGTCCTGGCTCAAGCACCTGCCTTAGTATGAAAGCTTAAGCAAAACAGATTTACTTATAACAATTATATTACACTAGGATAATTTATTTGCTGTCAACATTGTACCAGAAAAGTAGTTGGGGTAATTTCCTTCTTAATTCCCTATTTAAAAAAAAAAAAATCATTCAGCTAGAAGATCCTTTTCTGTTTGTAAGCAATCAGTAAACACAAGTTAGGAATACATGTTTCAGCACTGGGCATAAAATTAATGTAACAGTGTCAGAAACAAAACTGTATGATCTATCAGATGTAGGGCTTACCTTACTTACTGGGAATCACGTGTAATATTGTCTTCTCCTGTCTTATATAATTCACAACAAACCAAAACCAAGCTGCATTTTGGATTTTTTTTCAATGAAAATACAGTTTTGGAAGTGTTTTTTTTTTACTCAAGATAAAGTTCTGTGATCAAATCTACAGTGTGAGAGGAAAATGTATTTTTAAATGAAATCAGTATTTTTGTGCAAAATATTTGCATTGTGGTTTAAAATATCAAAATAAGACAAAATAAAATGAAAACATTCAGCTTTTTTTGCGTTAAAATGTCAGTTCTCCTTCACAAGGAGAAAATTAAAATAATAAACAACATATTATGTTGGCAATTTTATTCCAAACTGTAGCTTTCATTTAATCATAGCTAAAAATGTTACTTGTTTCAGTACTATTGAAAAGTGAAAAAATTTAACACAGATAACTTGAAATGAAAACTGTCGTATCATTTCCAAATGCTAAATAAAAGCAAAGCAATAAGAAATTTTGAAAGTTCAAATGAAAAAAACATTATGCTACTAACTGTTCAAATCAACAGTTTTTTTAAAACAGAAAACTAATGAAATCACAATAAACTTTGGGGTTTTTTTTCTCACTGGGTTTAGTTCAGCTCCCGTATAAGTAAGTCGAACTGTTATGCGCTGCAGGATGTAGTACAATAAACAAAAATTTCATTCTGGTATTAATGTTGAGGAAAGCTAGAAAGCAACACAGTTAATAAGAGGAGTATGTCTGACATGCTATAGCTATATGCATAATATGAAATACGAAGAATAAATCTGCACAGAGATTCCAAAATACTTTCTCTTCAACACTAGAAACTCAATAAGAGTGTACATGCTATATTAAATACAGATTTTATATGGATTTGCAGCAATATGCAAGCTATTAGTCTAGAATTCATTAGAAGGGCATCCGTTCACTCTTTCTTTTACTGAATACGCACCTTTAATTGAATTCTTCCCTTCCTCTAATGCCTTTTCATCATTAAACATCCCCTGACTTCAGAAATGCTGCTCCTTTCCTATTTATACTTCTGTATTCTCAACTACATTGTGCACGTGTACATAACTTTCCTACCTATATTTGCAAAATAAACCTTCTGCCTTTGTCTCTTTATGCCTGCTTCTCATTTTCTGCTAATGACTCTACTCATTTGCTTTAAGTGTGTCATATTTTCTGAACATTTTCACTTTACAGGTACACCACACAAAAACTGAGGTTGCGTCTTCCCTATGTACTCTCCAGGAGCTCTGGCAGTGCAGGGCCAGGCAGGTGATACACGGTGAAGGGCTCCAGCTGCCCAAACCACTTCAGCTGTGATACTGTTGGGTAGCTCTTTGCACCTTACAGAGCACAACTAAATAAACAAGCCCCAGACCAAGTGATTTTTATTGCTTCGTTCCTCCTTATGTACTGTCAATCCTTAGGAAATTGTTGGATATTATGAGGTCTCTGTTGACATTTTGATGGGTCATCGCTTTCCATTGAGCTGTCATAGCCTATAGGCTGGACCTGTCCCACACTGAACCTGTACCACCTGTCCTGTATTCCAACACACTCAGAGAAGAACAGACCTGATATTTCTAGTTCAAAAAGTTAAAAAATAAACAAATTCCAGAATAATTAAAATATCTTTCTTGAATACATATATATATTTAAAAGAAATGCAAGTGGAGGACATTTAAAGGGAAACAGCTATAGAAGCAAACATGAAAACACAGCTGGATGAATAATGACTCTAAGCACTGATTTTTTTTTGTAAACACATCCAATTGCTAAGATATTTTAAAATTCAAGGGACTCAAAAGGCCATTTTTTTAAGACTAAGATATAACAGCAAGATCTTGCAGTTTTATTGCAAATCCTTTCATGTTTCATTTTTCATTTAAATCACAAACTCTGAGATGAATTTATGCTTCTGTGAAAATCTGAGCGTTTAAAAAATAAAGTAAAAAAAAAAAAGGATCATACCACTGTGAGTGTTGACAAGAACCTGGAAAACCATCTTCTCAATATGCTCAGAATTAGAGGAGGGATATCAGACATGTGCATGAAAGGAAGCAAACAAGCAAGTCTATGATTTTCGGAGGTTTGGCTTGTGATTCTGAATACTGATGCTACCTGTAGTGGTTCCCTCTAGATTTTGATCACAGAATTGTTTAGGTCAGAAAAGACCTTAATATTAAGATTCAAATTGTTTTTCAGAAGTCGATGACTGTCATTCAGAAATATTGGTAATGAGAAGTGGCAGAGTTAGGGCTTGAGGCAGAATTAAGATTTCTGAAAAGAAGGGAAGACAGCTGTGATGGAGGTACTAGAAAGGAGAGCAAAGGGATTTGCATCAGCTGTGGGATGAATGAAAGTGTATTCTTTAACGTGTTTTGCAAACACGGGAGGTATTTCACTGAGGATATATACACAGGGAATGACAGATTTGCTTCAGTGACCAGAGTTCCTACTTCTGACCCTTAAAAACAGGCTCTGACTGACTGTCCTCTGCAGATAATATCATACATTTCACACTCTGCCAGCGTTATCTTATCGCAATTTTATCTACAAAGAGCCCACATGTTTGTGAATTTAAAAATATCCTTTGTGTGCTGATATAGATTCTCTTATTCCAAGGTCATTAAATTTCAAGAAACTAGATCCAATACTCAGTTTACTCAGTGCATGTGACTACAGTATGCTGGTGAAACTAAAAATAGGAAAAAATCTGTTTCAAACTGGCAGCGATGAAATCAGGTTTCATTCTTTCATTGCAAATATTTTTACTGTCCTGACAGCTGAAAGTTCAGCTGAGAGGGCACTTCACTTACGTCTATTAACTTTTAGCACTTGAACTTACATTTTTATATCTTGAGTGATTCTCCCTAAAAATAAAGAAACTTTTGTTTGACGTAGGAAATTCTTCAAAATTTCTACTTCAAGAACCACAAAGCCCAGTTCTAAGACCTATTGCCTAAAAAACAAAAAAGTTCCAGCAACTCTTCTTTTTGCGTTACTTAGATTACTATTACCTGAAATAGTTTGGTTGTTCATTTTACTTTATGTTTCAAGAGTGCCCTGAGGCCCTGTTAAACTCGGGAGCACATCCTACTCTGCTGTGTTCTGCCTGTGCGAGATACTTGAAAGTGGTTGTAGATTTCAAGTCCCAGAATTAAAACTATGCTTAGGGAAGCTACTGCTGCATTCTCTGATGTGCAGAGTTATTGCTTTCATATCCTCTTCCAGCTGGTACCATTCCATCCTCCTGGGCACAAGGACAAGCATCATGCACTGGAGGTTACAATTCACATTTAATGTCATTAAAAATACACTGGTAAGCATGTAAGTTATGTTCAATATTGAATCTAAATTCAATAAAACTCTCTCAGGCTTCCACAGCACAGACAGAATTTTGATTGAATCTGCTCAACAACAGTTAGCTAATACATTCATTAACTGCAAGGGTTAGTAATATGAATGTTGCAAATGATACTTAATTACAATAATTAATGCCTGGTGATTCATGAATAATGCATTCCCTAGCTATTTACATATTCATACTTATAAGCGTATTAAAGTATCATTACCATTTGGCTAAAAGATGTGAACATCAGGAATGTAACAACTGCACAGTTTTCTCTCAGTCTCACAGGCCTTATCTATTTATTTTGTTCTTTTTATCTTTATCTTGCTATTATACATAGAAATATAAAAAACATCTTATTTTCAAGACCTATAGAGCAATATAATGGCAAATACAGTCATGCAGGTTAATTTTCAGAGTGTGTCAGTTCTGAGCTCTTATTCTCACCAGTCTATGTCCTGAGGTTGCAAAAAATTTCAGGATGTTATTTGAAGACAGGGAATAAAAAAAGGTGCTTCCCCTCCTTTTTCCATCAGAAAACTTCTCAGTATTAGGAGATCGAGCGAAAGTGCGGTCTTAGTGTGTTGCTACTTCAAAAGCAAAAAACAATACTTTAAAAAAATGAAGAAATTTACACTCTGTAAAGGAAAATATTTAGTGAAAGAATTTTTTTTCTCTTTGTGATCAGTATAGATTTGTTCTCTTCCTAAAGTTGCATTCTTTCCTGCTGCAGGTGGGTAGGACATTTCCATACTTCAGAGTTTGTTCATTTGTGAAACTAAGGTAGCAAAATGGTCAATACCTTCAATATGAAATAACAGTTCCACCCTAGATGGCTCATGTTATGTCTCAACACACAGATTTCAGCCTCTGTGAAAGAAGATAAGTTGCTAGCCTTCGAAGCTTGGAGAAGGTTTTAAGAGCCATAGAAGGCAAAAAAAATATAACACAGAAGTTTTACAAAAATATTCTTCATTCTAAGATACAACTATTTTAAGGCAATGTAATAATTTTTCTGCTTAGCCGAAGTTTGAATGTTCCATATTGGCAACACTAAGACAATAATATTCAGCCTCAGGAGTGTGGTAAAATGAAGAAGTAAAGCTGGGTAAGTCAAGTGAAACTGAGAATTTCCATCTGGATTTTCAGACAAGCCACTCACCTATTGCTCCTCCACAGAACCAGCTGAGGGGCTCATGGGTGTTCCAGGTCACTGAAAAAATTATCCCAACTGCCATAACCTGCAGATAGTGAACAGAGGGTCTCACCATGTGTGGAGGTCTGCTCCAGGTTCTCCTTGTGTGGTGTGGCTGAAGAACCTGTGACCGCAAGCAGCAAAATCAGGTCAAGACATTGGGGAGTATCAGGCATGTGTTAGTAAATGAACGCATTTATATCTGCTGTGACTTTTGTCTTCTCCAGTGCTCTTGCAGCCTGCTAAGAAAGACTAATAGGTACAGTAAAACACCTTCAAAACTAAACAATTTTTCTGAAATTCCCTGTCCTATGTAGCTAACGCCTGTGTTTGAGGTCCTTACCTTGCAATAACATAACCTCATGAAATCAGAGATACTCAAACCACTCCTTTACATGATCTAAAGTCACACTGAAACCAGTGATTGTTGAGGACTAAATGATAGAATTGAACTCCTGTTCAAAACTGATGCCCTCAACCTCCAGCAATCATAGCAATCTAACCAGAATACGACTTATCCCTGCTGGCTTTCTTTCCCAGGCAGGGAGCAAGTTGTGGGTTAAGTGAACTAACAACAAGCAGAATCCTACTCTCAAATATCAGTTTTCCTGATTCTCCTATGATCTAGACAGGGAGCAGACTTTGGAAGGAAATAAGCAATATTGTCTGTATAACCCGTGTTCTGTAAGATGGTCACTGTAAGCACGAAGGGTATTTATTCTCTTACCTTACCCTGAGAAAACCCTCAGTGTCAAATATTTGGAGAAAAGCATTGTACAGCACAGGTATCCTTTTTACAGTCTGATGATAGGTTATTGAAATAATATTATTTCATAGACTGAAGTAAATTTTTACTATTTTTGTTAGCCTAGAAGAGTCAGCGATAGCAGAGTGGAGGAAAAGCTGGAATTTATTTGTTTGCACGTCATTCTCATGGCTGTAGATTACCCATCATGGCAGAATCATTACTGCTGATGGCAGAAGCCAGAGAGAGCCCAGCTTTATTCCAGTGCCAGGTCAAATGTGGGGTAAGAAGAAACATCTTTAGATTTGTAAAATGAGCAGCTCTGCTCTGGAAGTCATTGGAAATGTCACAATGCCATTTTTACCATTGTTTTTCAGAGCAGAACAGGCCCTTAATATCCTTAGCTATTTTCCATTAGTCTGTATTCAAAACACAGGATTTAACTAAAACTTCTAAAAGGACGTTGCAAGAAACACATCTAACGTGTATCATAACATAAGGTACAAAAACATTAGGATTCAAAGACAATAAGACTATCTGATGTGTCTTAGCTGGGAAAGACAAGAAAGCTCCTCACAAGTCCAGGATTACTGCACGCATCAGTGCAAAGCAGTTGAATATTTAATGTGCATAGTAAATATAAGCAGAAAAGGAAGCCCAGACGACATATGACAGCGCACGCTCTGCGGTATAGGAGTCAGCTCAGGAATGGTATTCACATAACACATTTAGTATTCAGACTAACATGTTTTGTCTGTACACCATCCTTTATGTTGCAATGGCATTGTTTTCTTTTTTCTCACCTTCTGATGTTTTCCCTGTAGACTCATATTCACATCACATGGGCATTTACTTCAGTCATTGCTCACTTTATAACACATTCATGCGCTCTATGCCTGCATTGTTCAGATACTGAATTTTACTTCTTTTTTCTCATTTGGTTCATGAGACTTCATGTTCTTTTCTCTTTCCTCTATTTTTTCTATCTTCTGATAATGTATCAGGCTTAGCAATGAGGGAACGTATTCTGAAAACTGCTTTAGAACAATTAACTTATAAGTACAAAAATAATACTCGACATTTTTTTTTTCAATAAGACCGGGGCAAAATATTTCTCTCTTCCCCTTATCTCTGTAGATAACATGTTGAACTCTGATCTCATCTTAAGAACTACGCAAACACAAATGAACATTCTGGTAATTCTGGTATTTCTAATACCAAAACCCTGTATGTTTCTGTTTACTTTGCCTTTTAAAATACAATTGATGAGAAAATTATTTTGCTGCAAGTATTGAAAAGTCTTTTGTTTGAATTTTGGTGTCTGTTTTCCATTGAAAATGGAAATGAAGTTATGCTCAGAGATAAATTTTTGAAACTTTGTATTTTAAAAAAATACGGGTATTTACTTAGAGCATAGCAAACCAACGGTGATACCCTGACAGCAGCCATCAGTCATCTATGGACTTCTGCATTTGCACAGTAAGTTGCTTTTTATTTGCTGAGAAACTTGACAAAATACTGACTGAAGTCAGACCAAAAATCAGTTTCTAATCCATAAATTTCAAATAACTTCATTGACCAAAAATTTTTAAAGAGAAGAAAACTCCAACCTCACGTTCAAGCTGAAAAGTATAGTTTGGGCTTTCACCTAAGTGCTTATGAAAAGGAAAAAGAACTGGGCAGAATTTAAAGAGCACATGATGGAAAAGATCACTTATACTAAGTGCTTGGTGCCAGTAGTCTCTTGCGATTTAAGTTTTGTCCTCTTCACTAAAATTAACAGAACTGAAACATGGGTATGAGGGTGGAATTTATTCACCTATCAGGATCAACATCTTCGGAGGAAGTTTGTTCACCACCACTACAATTAGAAAGACCAAGAGTTACCCACTCTTTACATGTTTATATACACAAAGAATGTCAGATAAAGGTGAAATATAGAGATTGCCCCAGTACTACCTGCAGCAAATGCACTGCAGCAAATCTACCCACATTTATCCAGGTGCCTAAATAGAAATCATGATTCTTGATTCCAACCACTACTTTATTTAGACAAGGATAATCTTATAGCTGCTGAATGCTATGGACATCTTATCTTAGCATAACAAATGCATCTTGTAAGCTGCCATTAATATCTCCGAGTTTAATCAAACATTTAAGAGTACTATCAAAGGTCTGTGAAATTATTTAGTTTCCAGATAAAACAAAGCTGCCTAAATATCTCTAAATTAACTCTTGCTGTACAGAGTATTCTTCAGTTCTTGTTATGAAATTCCATTCTTAATAATGTCTGAAAAATTTCTGCAGAGTTTACTAGGCCTATAGAATACTTTTGCACTAAAAAAAAGCAATAAAAAGTTCCTGTTCTTGAGGATCTGCAAAATATTTTATTTCAAATTATCAGGAACACTTACCTGTTTTGAAGCACACAGCCACTTAAATGAGAGGCAGATCTTGTTACACAAATATCTGAGCTTTGAACCAAACTAACTGTGCAGCAAATACAACAGTCTTCAGATTTACTCAAAAAGTATTTTGTAGAAAAATTATTCATTTTTTCAAGAACAATAAGAGCACTGATATAAATAAAAAAAATATTATACTGATGTAATTCAATTGAAAGGACAGGAGAATCAGCAGCTTTACAAACTTCCGTAATTATTTAACATGAGCAGATTTTGCACAGATATAGACAACTTGATAGAGCCCGTGAAAGGCTGGGGTAGGGATTTTGGAGGTTCTCAAGCAGGTAAATTTTTTGGGTTTTAAATTATTATACATGACCGAAATAAACAAAAGTATTTCTCTATATGCCAGTGGGCAGTGGACTGGGACCTTGGCTACTGGACTTACACTTGTTAAGCCAGTGGCTTTTTACAATTTAGCTCAAGAATCTAGCTTGGAGCCTAAGGTAGGACAGCACTGTGTGGTGCAGCACTGCTGACACCCACATGCTCTACTCTTCTTATCTGCCAAGGAATTTGAGTCTCTTTTCCCTCCTGTCCAAGAAGTTGTTTGGTCCTCTTATCTGGGCTGACTCAAATGCTTTGGTGAAAAGTTACTGTAGGTTTATGTCTCCTCCAGAGTTTATTCAGTGAAGCAATTGTTAGCTTCGTTTATCCCGAAGCTAACTATTTTGTGAACTGATGCAGTACAGTGCACATGAGAGTCACATGTGCTGTGTCTCACGGAAAGTTTCATTTGGTCCTTCCTTATTCCATTGTTTCCTTTAATCAGACACAAAACTCATTCAGGCCAAAAGAAAATGCTTGGTTTCTATACACGTGAAAGTGTAACCTGTCCTTCATGGCAGACGTAAACCCACTAGTAAAAGCCGGTGTCTTCTGTCACTTTCTGCAGATTTGGAAGTCATTATCCCCATACAAATTTTTCCACATCCTCTCAGTATGTGATATTGTCAGGGAACCTCAGGTGCTGCTGAGGATCTTCCTGGAAAAGCCAGCGTAGAAACGAGTCCCCAAAAAAGCCTCAGTGCTGTCAGTGTTGCCTGACATTCCTCAAAGTCACAGAAAAAGGTAGTTTTCATGGAGATCCCGGAGACACAAAGTGACATTGAGGAAAATGAAATTACAACACAAACAGGAAAATTGTAAGTAAAATTGATTTGTAAAAATCATACAGGTGAGGGCAGTACTGAACATCTGAGCTCCATCTCAGCTCAGTAAGAATAACTTCATTATTTTAAGTGAATGCTTGTGGCACATCTGTGAGGTACAGAAGGTTATTATTTTGTCCTTTACTAGGAAGTGAACAGAGAGAGAGTAGAAGGCAGAAATATACCCCAGGATATTTTAACTATGACACTTCAAAAAATAAAATATTATGTAAATATAGAATTAAAACATAAATAAACCTGCTGCTGTCTTGGAGCAGTGAAGTTCTCCAGATGCATTTGCACAGAAGTGGTATTTCCCCTCAGCAGCCAGCTACCCCAGCCTCCCCTGAAGAAGAACTGGCTGGTTGGTGAGATAATGCCCTGGACCCAGGACCCTGAAATGACATCTTTAACTTTGAGAAAGCTTTGAGTTGGAAGTTCCTAGCTTGTGATTGCTTTTATCATGCTCTCCCCAAACTGCTGATGAAAGAGGAAGACAAAGTATTTTTCCAAAAGGAAATGCTGATGTATAACACTGCTGCCAAAATTATATATAACTTAGATTTCATGCTTACCTTACTGATCTCAAAATAAATATGAGATTGTAAATATTTTAAGGAAGCGTGCAAGTATCAGAAGAGTTACTTGGAGCCATAAAGAAGCATGTTGGAAATAACTGATTAAATTATTAATGGAATTAAATAGCTAATTTGAGGTATAAAAATTAAAGGTAAAGCTTCAGAATGGCACTATGGAAGGGGATGAACTGTGACCTTGAATGAGACCTTGTCACTTCTCACTCTCAATGGGAGCGTTAGGGCCTGGGCAGGGGTGCACTGCCCTGGTACAAGTACTAGGGATGATGTTTGAGTGGGCAGTGTTCAGGTAGCAAGAAGAGAGTAAATACAATTACCATTTCCACCCTGGATTTCCTAACTGAACATAACCTAATCATCTCTCTGTTTCATGCTTCAGTTTCCCTCTCTGACCAAAGGATATTAGCCTGCTTTAAAGGGGATCTCCAAACTGAAATCTACAATTTAAGAAATAAGGCATCAAGGAGGGAGCTGAGAAGGAAGAACCACTTTGGCTGCCTGTTCAACAGAGGACAGCTCTGCTATCTGAGAAAGGCAGAATCAAAACAGGGATTTTATCAGAAATAGCTTACACCTGCAGATAAAGCTGGATTTTGACCTGACGCCACACACTGTAGAAAATGCTACTTATAGACTGTATTGAGGAGCCCTGAGATGTAGATTAATCATCTGGCTAGAAATAGGGTCGAATTGCACTTGTAGACAATATGCCTTGCCTTGGAGGACCAGAGATAAATTCAGTGAGATGAGCCAGCAGATTTTGCCCTATCTCTAAGAGGAACCATCTTTAAGAAAAATCTTCTGAAAGTGTAGGAAATCTTCTTAAAAAAAATACATTAACGTCAAAGTCCATCATTATTTCCAAACATGCTAGAGTAAATCTCTCGTCTGAAGTACAATGTATTTTCTAACAGTTATCTTTAGGTGGCAGTAAGGTAAAAGCATGGAGTAGAAAGTTAAGAGAAACCTCTGATGTCTTTAGAGACCTTTTTCTCACATGCTCTGTTGGCTATAACATTGAAAGACACTTCATAAGACACTTGCATCTTCAGTAGATATCTAAAAAAAATAATTTTTAGAGTTGGCTTATCCAGATTTCATTCAGATGCAAAACTTTTGAATATCAGCAGTATATACTGATGAGATACTATATTAGGTGTGCAGGACTCGATCCAAGAATCTTAGGACAAAGGTAAGATCCACAGGCAGAGACAGACTCATACGTTTCCATCAAGAAGATGCAAGTACAGTAACAATGAAAAAAAAGTCACAAGAAACAATAAGCTCACTGGCAAATCAAATATCTGAATCAAGATTAAACCAGTATTTCAAGGAGCAGATATCAAAATAGAGGTTTATAGCCTTTTTTTTCCATTTAGACTTTTCATTTATACATCTCTTCCGATGACTTTCCTGAAGTCAAAACATAGTGATGTTTGTTGTCTCTAATCAACTTTCTACCAGAAAAAAACCCCAGTAGGATAAAAACATACTCAAATTTTTTCTCAAGGAATATAATTAGCTAAGTAACACGACAGTGTCATGTAGTGTGCTAAGGCAAGTATTATGTAGCCAATAAAGGTCTATCTTATACCATTAATATTTACAGTTGGAAGAGCATGATGGCTGCAATCAAAGTGCTGCACCCAGCAAAGGCTGGCTGTTGACTTGATACCTTGTTGTCTGACAGTGTGAAACAGTCAAATAGCTACTTACTTCATCACTGCTTGACAGCATAATATTAATGCTAGGTAGCAACACATGGCTGGTTTGCAGGAGCTTAGCACCACAAAGGAAGAAGAATTTCATGGAACACTTTTGAGATTGTAAGCTTAGCTTATTAGCAGAGAAGTAGAGATGGAAACAATCTGGCAATTACAAAATGAAATAGGAGTCATAACTCTGTCTCTGCTGTACTGTGTAGCACTGACCCACCTATTACACACCATTGGACAGAGCAGTTTCTTATCCCCTTAGGAATTGTGACGAGGGAAACCTGACAGTTTCAGCCCATGATGCACCAGTTCTTACCGAGAACCAAGACATGGGGGAGACAGACAACCCTGCTTCACATCATCACAGTCACAGACCAGAGCCCACAGAGGGTGGCTGTGTCTGTATGTCATTCAAGTCTTCCATGGGTACTTAGTGCTGCTTGTAAAGATCCAGTTACAGAGGTAAAAGAACATCTATCACTCACATCACTAATTAAAGAAGAGATGCCTAACCTCTATTGTTGTGTGCTGGGAAGTGGGGTTTTGAGCAATGAGTTCTGTGCCCAAAAGTCAGACTGTGCAACTCTATTGAGGTGAACTGAAATTGATAATGCACAGGTGAATCACGCCCGGAGAAAACAATGCATGTGGAAATATATTAGTTAGGAGAAGCAATGGGAAATACTCGATCAAATGGACATTATGCTTTCAGATTGAGGATACCCCAGCAAAATTCCTCATATTTTTCCCTAACACAGAAAAGATCAGAATTTAGATTCAGATAGAGAGAATATGTGCAAAATTCATAAACTCAAAAGTTTTCATTAGAAATGGGTTAGTTTCACCCTTGGCATAGCTGTCGGTAGCCTATGTTAACATTTCCTGCCCTGTTCTCTTACCCAAATACTGTCATTTCCATCAGCTCCATCTAGATTGTTATAATGTCATATTTCACATGCTGGTCTGCTCAACACCTATGCAATCAATGATAAACGCAGTTTTTAAATTCATTCTTCTTTCTCATAATTCCATTTCTCTCTGTCTACTGAATCTCTGTTCACCTCTTTTGCTCGGGAACGGTCTTGCCCTCATCTTCAGCTCTGTAGCATCTTTTCCTATGCTGCTTTTGGGTTTAACCTACTGACCCCCTCCCACCCACTTCACTCTCTCCTGACAACAGGAGCAGACGTTCTCAGAAGGCCACTACTGTGCCATCTTCCAAATCCTTCTTCAGGAGTCATTTCTACCTTGGCCTCTACAGGCATGTGGTAAATTCAACCCAGCTATGTGCAGGACAACAATAGAAAATTACTGTTTTCAGAGACAGTCTTTTAATTTTAAATGTCATCCATTCCTTCCTGCAAGACTCTCTCCAGATAAGACTTTTATCCAACACCAAGACTTATTCATATAGATTCTGCTGTCTCGACGCTGTAATGCAATTATCCTCTAAGGAGAAACATCACTTGACACAGGGCACTGTAACCCATGTACAAAAATAATTCTATATGATACCCCTAAGCTTTTCCAAAACTAGAAAGGGATGTTACACCCCAGAGACTGACACCTTTACTAAAACACTTGTCTAGTCTGCAATTTAGTAGCTATGGGACAAACTCCTCCTCGGCATGGTTTGCCTGGATTTGCACCAGATATAGATTTTCCCTCTTATCCTTTCAGATTGCAGCAGATGGTGAAGTTCCTACACCAGAGGCTGTCAATAGAATTTTAAAAGGCATCTCACAACAACACATTGGAGTTGCACATTTCATCTATGTTGCACCACCAAGATGATCTTAAAAAGAGCTGGAGTGCACTTAAAAATTAGCACTGGCAGTTGCTGCAGAAATGTTATCAAGGAGTCTTCTCAAAGCCCACAGCTTAATGAGAGTTTACCTCCCAAACTGCCAGCCAAATCACTTCTCTGTGTATAACCAACACTCTGCTGTCTAAGCATTTAATACTCTGTCCTGTGAGACACTGATCCAATAAGATATCTGATGGAGTTTTTAAGGGGTTACTTATGTACTTCTGGCTTTGTTGGGTCCATGGCTGAGCTCACGTAAAATGCAGTGGCCAAACCCAGAAATATTTCTTCTGCCTGAGACGGACCATCCCAGATTTACTAAATACCACTTATTTCATTGTTGGATCTCTTCCATTAAACATTTATTATAAGTCAGACATCAGTAATATAAGTAGTTAAAGAAATTATAGTTACTATATATAGCCTGTTATTTAGAGATTAATTCCTAAAAATGAGCTTCTGAGTCTTAAAAGTGACATCCAAAAGGCTAACATTGTAAACAGAAGGCTACCTGAGCCAAACATCACTGCGTGTACTAGCATTGAGGAGGGGGTAAACTTGATTTAAACACTGCACTGTTTCCAAGGGATTCAGGAACAGTCCTGGAGCCTCATGTGGAGAGGAGGTTGTCTGTGTATGCCAATCTGAATGGAAGATAAAGATTAATGTGAGTAACACCCTTGTTTAACAGAAGTTTTCTTTACAATTTAGTTACAACACTTCAGAAAGCTCCATCTCCAATTTCTTGCTTCACTGTAATTGGAACAAACTTCCTTGTTAAATTCTGCAGTGTCACAACAGTGTGACTTCCTGTGCCAGGAGGGAGGCTGTCAGCATTTCTTAATGGGGCACTTTCCTTGTTAGCCCAGCTAAATCATAGATTTCGATCATCTCCAACTTCTTTACTTTCTCACAGGACAGCAGAGATGTAATTGTTTCTTGATAAGAAAGACTGCATTTTTCTGACCTATAACTGATCAATCCTGATGATCAATTTATCATTATAGCTGCCAAGTAATTCTTTCTATATTCGCTCTTTCATTTCAAGAAGGATTATCAGACAAGTAAAAGTTGACATTTTCCAAGAAGGAATTAATTTGAACTGTCACATTTCAACCAGGATAAACCATTCAAACTACATTTTACAGACAAACGTACACTAGATAGAGGTGGTAGTGAATGTCATTTCTTCAGAAACATGTTGAGTAAATATTCAGACAATAACATCCACCGTAAAACAGATAAATAAAACTTAGGTTACTTACAAACAATCTTCATCAAGGCAAGCTGCATATATATATATATGACCTCTGGGTCTTCTGCACACATCAGAAGTAGTCACTTAATTTCTGTCTTCAGCAATGTCCATAGAGGTATATAAAGGCCTCAGGGGCTCAATTCAGACCCTCAAGCAATGGGATAGTCTTTTCATGTAGATATCAGGAAAACATCTAGGAGGCTGATAGCAGAAACCACAACAGCAATTATGACAATTCAAGACTGTCTATAACTCTGCAAGTTAGGTTTCTCAGGGGACTACAGAGAAAGGTGAGGGATGACAGTAGAGCCTGCTCCCAGTGGATGGTGTCAGAGGGAGAAGTTCCCACAGTGTGGAGAGAAAAGCAGCCATGCTTACCTTGGAGTTTTATCTGGCATACAAGGCAGAGCTACCTGTGACAAGCACCAGAGATGATACATGGCAACTACAGGGCAGCCTGTAGTTGCCTGGAGCTGTGGGTTGGCTGATTGAGGGGGAAGTATTAATGTCTATAAGGCCACAGAGATCTTCATCAGGTATTCAAGGCTCCAAGTCTGAATCTGGTCCTTCTACAAACTGGTCCTTCTATAATACAAACCAGTTTTCTTCCTATTTGTCAAGGAAACAAAACTAGAGAGAAACCCTGCAGCAGTCTGTCTAGGTCAGTTTTCTTCTCTCGCTTTCTGCTTCTCAGTTTCAGAGAATTCAAATACTTTTCTTGCTGGATAATCCTGAAACTTGTCAGGCACAAGTTTTAAAGAACAGCAACTATCATGCATTTCATCAACAGCTTTCTTCACACACAGAGGCAAGAAGAAGGGCTGTTCAGTGTGACTGCCACAGAAAATGCACTTTTGAAGTCCATATGAGATATAAGTTGTGCAGAAGAAAAAGGATTTGGTGGCCTCATTAGTGATATACAGTGAAAAATCAGCTAAGATTGTACTGAGTACTGCCTCAAATGTTGCCTCAGGTACCAAAGCAGAAAGGAATAAAATTATTCAGGCACCTGAATGATAGCTGTCGATAGGCACAGTTATTGTGGACAACAGCATGGAGAAGGAAACCACTGCAAAGCATAAAGAATATAAAACATTTTTAGGAAACAGATAATGTGTCCAGAATTAAAAAAATTATTTGCCTGTGCAGTGTTTGGCTCAGATGGACATGACTCAACTCTCTTTAAATTAGTTCAAAATGGATTATTCCTTCAACTCGGCAGCCCAACAAATAGATCAACACAGCTCTTGGGACCTGTTGGCTGGCAGAGCAGCTGATGGGAAGAAATACTTGCTTGTGAAAGTGGAAAAAAAAGCTACTGGAAAAAGGATTTTATGTGCCACTCATTTAAGATTCTTATATTGGAACAAAGTCAATCTATAGATTTATGCCCATTTTACTGCTGTTGAAAATAAACTGTAGTCCCACAAGCTGGGGTTATCAATGCATCTCATTATAACAGATTTGTGTTCAACTGACTGGATTTCCTCTGGAATTAATTGGATTTTTATTTGAATTCAGCCTTTAACGGGATAATTTTCTGATAAGATGGTTGTAAATCCTAATGAAGTAAACTCAGCATATCTATGGGCTTTTTGATCAAGTTAATGGCTTTTCTTTAGCTGCTCAGTATTATCCCTATATGCCCCCAACCTTTCACAACAATTCTGACATGGTTTAGGACCACTCAAACCAATAGCCCCTTGTTACTTTAGCAAATGGTTTTGATTTGGGGGCAGTAAATCTAGATGGCATGGATCAGATGTTCTTACCATGAATGAAGTGATAACCTCGTGAGTTGTGTCAGGACTCGGGATCTGGAGACTTTCAGTGAAAGCTCCAGTGCGCATGAGCAGCTGCAGAATTCCCAGAAAGCCCTCCACATGGCAGATAATGGAATTCTCTGGGGTTTGGCAATCCTTGTGTTTTAGAGTTCATATTAATGTCTCTGTTTTGCGAAGCATCCGGAATCAGGCGCATTTCTATGCGAGTGCTGAAATGAAAGCTGATTAAGTCTTACTACCTAGCAAGAAGCAGGCCTCTGCTCTCAGAGGATGATGTGCCTTTCAGATCTCAAAGACACACACCTTTGGTATAAGCTGCACCTTCCCAAGCAGTGTTCCTGCCCAGGTAGCAGCATCCTGAGGAAGCTCATGTTACTTCTCTCACATCTAATGCTATTTCTCTGCTGGCACCACAACTTGCTCTTCTGTCTCCCTGAACTGACTCAGCCCTTGGTGTCTGTGGCCATACTTCTCATCCTCTGTATTGACATAAAGCATGGTTGGATCAGTTAAGTCATGCTAGTGTAAAACACACAAAAGGAAGAGTCCCTGTGTATTTTGCTGGCTCACTTGTGTTATTCCACTTGCCTTTGACATTTGGCATTCATGGAAATGTTCATATATAGCATATCCCTAGTGTCTCTCTCATAAAATAACAGTTTAGAAGACTGCTTGTTTAAAGATAAGCGTACACATACTGGATTGGTAAAAGCTACTGAGTTTTGACTTGTGAACTAGGCCCTCTTTATCCAAATTTTATCTACAAATACATCAAGGAACCAAAGTGGAAAACATCAATTTATTTCAACAACCGAAAGAAAATTAAAGCCCAGCCCTACAATAAATTTTCACTCTATCCAATGATTTATTTCATCTAAACATTTTAAATCATTTTTATAATAATTTTTAAAAAAATAAAAAATTAATCAACTTCGAAATGAAATCACACCAGTGAAGAGCCAAAAGACTATAAAAAAAACCAAACACACACACACAAAAATTTTTATCTGCGTTTCCTCCTGTCTTTGCAGATGAAGCTATTCACTATATGAAAAGTAAATTCAAGAATATTTTCTTTTTCTTCCTTGATTCTTTCCTTAATTTTGCCAAAACAAATTCTTCTTGCTTTGACTGACAGCTAAAGACATATAAATAGATCATGCTACATAAAATAACACTGCAAGAAGCAGATTGGCCTTCTAATGTTAGCAGACTTCATTTTGTTGATATTACCATGGCACACGACAACATCTTGCTATCAGCATCCATTACCATTAAGTATAAAGCTTTTACTGACAGCTACTGTATATTAAGGGCAGGGGAATTCTCACAACTGTTCTGTCACTGACTACCTTTTAAACAGGCTCAGGAGATAATTCAGGTTGGAAGAGCCCTCAGGAGGATTCTCAGTCCAACCTCCTGCTCAAAATACAATGAGAATCTCTAAGATATTGCCCAGTCAGTAAATTAACCCTCCCTCAGTCACCCTACACGTAATTAGTTATTCATGAGCAGTGCTGAAGCTACATTCAGAAATAGCTGTGATCACCCTGTGGTATTTATTAGCAAGA
The DNA here is from genome assembly GCA_033558185.1 of Dromococcyx pavoninus. NCBI lineage: Eukaryota > Metazoa > Chordata > Aves > Cuculiformes > Neomorphidae > Dromococcyx > Dromococcyx pavoninus. The sequence goes on along the minus strand of JAUMJL010000201.1, from coordinate 1,354,842 downwards.
ATCATTTCTGAAAAGCTGTCACGGTGTGTGGAGGTCTCATAGGCTTCCCTGACAACAAAGGTCTTTAGCCAAAAAATTCAGTAACTTAGAATCATAGATTCATAAGGTTGGAAGAGACCTCTGAGAACATTGAGTCCAACCGTACCTATCTCCCTACTAAATCAACTTGTTTCTCTTCATGTATTTCCAGCTACCTTGTGCCTTTTTTTTGATTGTTCTGAGACAGAATGAAGTGTGCCTCAATTTATCCTTTCCTTTCCAGAGTTTTCCCCTTCTGCTTTTGAAGCTCTAGGCCATAGAATACTTCTTGCGTGGGTCTCTGCAACAGCGTTGTGATAAACACCACAAAAATTTGTATATTCATAGCAAGTGGCCATCTCACAAATAGTCAATTTAATAACCAGATCTTAACAAGCTAACATGGGGAAATATATAGCAGACTGTGTGACACAAAGCTGAAAAGTGATGTTGTAGCACGGTGGTCTAATCAAGGAGATACCAGCTGAGCATTGCGTATCACCCAATGCCTTTGGACGCTCACAGACTCACAGCCACTCAGCTACATGGCTGTGAACACTGAGATAAGCAGCTACACACATGAGCAGCTCCACAGCGGTCAAAGAGAATCACAGAATCATAGAATCTTCCTTTTGGAAAAGACCTTTGATATCATCGAGTCCAACATCACCCATCATCCATTAAACCATGTCCCTCAAAAACTCATCTACTGTTTTTTTAAATATCTCCAGGGATGGTGACTCAACCACCTCCCTGGACAGCTGTTTCAGTGCCTGACCACCCTTTCAGTAAAGAAATGCTTCCTGGTATCCAGTCTGAACCTCCCCTGGTGCAACTTATGGCCATTTCCCCTTGTCCTACCACCTGTCGCTTAAGAGAAGAGATCAACATTCGCTCTGCCACAGCCCCCTTTCAGGCAGCCGTAGACAGTGATGAGGTCTCCCCTCAGCCTCCTCTTCTCCAAACTAAACAACCCCAGTTCCCTCAGCTGTTCCTTGTAGGACTTGCTTTCCAGCCCCTTGACCAGCCTTGTTGCCCTTCCCTGGACACACTCCAGCACCTCAATGTCTTTCTTGTACTGAGGGGCCCAGAACTGCACACAGCACTCGAGGTGTGGCCTCACCAGTGCCGAGTACAGGGGCACAATCACCTCCCTTGTCCTGCTGGCCAAGCTGTTTTTGATAAAGGCCAAGATGCCATCAGCCTTCTTGACCACCTGGGCACGCTGCTGGCTCATATTCAGCTGGTTGTCAACCAACACACCCCAGGTCCCTCTCCTCCAGGCAGCTTTCCAGCCATTCTTCCTCAAGCCTGCAACGCTGCCTGAGCTTGTTCTGTTCCAGCTGCAGGACTTGGCATTTGGTCTTGTTAAACCTCGTTAGTCTCAGCCCATTGATCCATCCTGTCCAGATCTCTTTGCAGCACCTCCCTTCCTTCCAGCAGATCAACACTGCCACCCATCTTGGTGTCATCTGCAAACTTGCATTTGATCCCTCTGCTTTTGGAAGCATCAGAGAGGTTTATAGCCTAGAACAACCCATGGCAGAAGCAAGAGGCAAGGGTTTACCAGAAGGTCCTGGAGCAGTGATATGGGACCTTAACTTCAAACTGCTTTTTGAAAGTCCTCTCCCTACCGCTATGCAAAATACACAGTGGAGTCAGCAACAGAAAAACTCTTTTTCCTGTGTCTCAGTAGCACTAAAAATTTTCTGTTTCTAAAACTGCTGCTCAGTCTTTTTTTCTAATTGAGACCATCAGTTACAATTATTTCAGTCTACCATCATCACCAAATGCTGCAAAGAACAGACTCTGAGATGACAGGGGACAGAACTTTTCAGAATCTCTTTTTCAGATCAGCCAGTTGATTTTCCAAATTAATTTAAGTGCTCAGACACTAATTACTAAAGCAGCAGTTGATTTTGATGGGAGCAGACTGCAGAGCCTTCTGGCAACTCTTGTTTCCAGTTCAGTGCTACTGCTAAGGGGACTACCTGTGTTGTAAACGTAGGCAATGATCTGAGGGCTAATAAACCCGGGGACAGCACCTGAATGGCAGAATTTTTCTGAGCAATAGAATCCACTCAAAAAGGTCATTTTTTCATATTTAGAAATCAGAAGCAACAAAAACACAGAAATAAAGTTAGCTTATTTATCTGGTCATGGTGAAAAAACACAGCTCTGTAAATTTTGATCAGTGGGGTAACATTTTTTTACATATTAGCTCAAGAGGAGGTGTTTTGTCCAACACAGATACAGGCAATACGAGTGATTTTCAGTAGGGTTTTTCAAGTTCAAGTCATTGGTTGAACCAAACCAATTATAATGAATGAATAATGGTTATTAAACAGAAACAAGAATTGGAAGAAAATGTGTAGTGAATTGCTACACTGTGCTGTGTGTCGAGTTTCTTTAATAAGTAACTCCAGTGGAACAAAAAAAAAAGCCTTGTTACGATGATTTTAACGTGAAAATGAGGTTTAGAAACGTGACTGCATTTTAACAAGTTACAAGGCTTTTTTCTCCCCAGTTCCTTTGCATACACTTTTTCTTTAAGAAATAAAATTAATTTGCAGGGCATCATAACTGAAAATGCTTCCATAGTTATAGACATTTTTACAACAGGAATGTAAACAGTACATACTGGAAAATAGGACAATAAGCTCAAAAATTTCACATACCAGGGACAAGGCAATACCATCCATTTCCCTATGATGCTGAATTCCTTTCACAAATGTCTTGTTCAACCCTAGGATTAGAGTTAACTTTTACTATCTCAGTCCTCAGTTTCCAAAAGCAGAGGATAAAAATGCCACTAAAAATTTGCAGCCTCTCTGAGACAAGAGGAAGAAGGGTCATATAGCTAACACAGTAGAGAGAAAAAATAAGCTCTCAAATGTGTCTATAACACCATCTAAAGACGAAATTACCTTCCCAATCCAATACAATTTAATAGACCAACATGCTTTATGTCACTTTGTCTCAGAGTTGGAGTCACATGGTCTGTCACTTACACTAAATTATTTGTATTGGAATATTTTTTTTTAAAAAAAATATAGGAACCATATATTTAAGTTCAAGGACAGAGAAAAATATCCTAGCTGGTCATGAATGGCCTGGAGAGGATCCCTGAGCCAAACATGCTTTTATTATTATAGTAGGACCTTTTACATGAGCGTGGAGGTGGAGAGAAAATAGGAGAAGGAGGCTTGTTCTAACGTTTTCCCTCCAGCATTTTATTCTGCTAAACCATGAGTCCAAGCAACGTACACACAGCAAGAGCATCCACTTACAGTATATCCGTCACTGAATGCAAAACCATCATCGTTCTCAAGACTGTAATTGCACTTTCTTAGAAATGACAAATAAGTAGGTCACTAAAATATCCTGCAACATGCAATATCTGACTGGGAAAGGGGCTTTGACCTCCTGTTTTCTATTTCTAAATATTTTGGGATTTCAAAGCTCAGCCTCGAGCACACATTCATCTATGGCAGTTCAGCTGTCACTCATAATACAAATCAAAAGATGATGGATGGCAGAATCTGCCCAGAAGTTCAGTTCTTGTGAGGGTCGTTCTGTCCGTAGTGAGCACTTTTCCACACTAACCACATCACTTCATTGGCTTACCTCACCATAAGCATTTTTTATACATATAAGCACATATGTAGATGTGTATAAAACATTCATCTACCAGCTATAAAATTTCTCTGGTCTAAAGCTTCTCAACTGGCAGATTTGTTTATGTGCACTGTGCCTTCTGACATTATCACATTTCCCACTGCCATTTGAAAACAGAAAAAAACCAGAGCATCCTTACGCTCATTCTGTACTGTACTTCTTGTGTTTCTGTAGATGAAGCTACAAAGCCTGTATGTAGAAGAGCTGGATGAATATTTTCAAACATATTTGTGAAAATATACTGATTAATTTCTCACCGAATAGATTTCAGTTGCACTCTTACGCAGCCACTATATGCTTATTTCATGCAAACATGCTGGCAGAAAAGTTTACTGGCAGGAATGTCTGTAGAAATAGTATGTTGTACAAAAATATTTGCAGTAAGCAAATTTTCTATATACAATTATTCATATAAACTTGACTTCTCCAGTAAGAAAAACAGAAGTGTGACTGAATTTATATCCAGTCAAATAGCTCATGTTTAACTTGCAGTAGCAAAGACTAGCAATAACCTGTTTACAACCAAACTAGTGGTAATTAATTATTATCAAAGTGATTAAAAAATATGTGTCGAATTACTACTGCAGTCCACAGACATATTAAATTGCAGGTTACTTTCAAGCAGAAAGGAAGCTGGCAAACAAAATGCATCATTAGGTAAAATTCATCCAGCTCTATCTTGTATATTAAATACTCAATATCATGTGTGCAATTTTCCAAAGAGTCCAAAGAACAAAATCTGGAGGTGCTAATGTACTCCTCTACCAATAAATGGTGCTTCAGCAGCAGCGCATCTATGCAAAGTCCCATCCATAAAATGGTTTTAGTTTTCCTTCCATGGTAGCTCAAGTGTGTCTCAGTATTCTCTTAACGTAAATTATATTGCAATTATTTCAATCCTTCCAGTTGACAACTGACTTGATCTCGAACCTATTCGCCTCCATTGGCTCAGTAACGCTGGCCTTGTTATTGATCCTCTTCTTGGCAGTTGTGGTTTCACTCATCGCTGCCAATAAACGGGCGACTCAAGGGACCTACAGCCCCAGCCGGCAAGAGAAAGAAGGATCCCGGGTAGAGATGTGGAACATGGTGCAGCCACCACCAATGGAAAGACTGATTTAGAAGAAGGCTCTCCTACATACTGGAAGATGACTGAAACGGGACAGTGTACAAATGTTAGATTTATTAATTTTCATTCTCATAAAAGGAATACTCATTTTAAAAATTACAATGACTTTGGACTTTCAATGTTTTCCTTTTAAGTTCAATAACATTAAAATTCTCTTAGCATTTAAGTGAACCAATGCCATTTATTATTGTTTTGGACCAACCCGTCCAAGGACAATTTTTATTTGCACTGGAAACTCCAGCCTTGATAATCAGCAGTAGGCATTACAGACAGTAATGGCTCCTGGGATACAAGTGCCTGTTCTTAGATGCAGCACGAATAACAGTTTCTCATTTGTGTTCCTTTGACTGCTTAGCAATCACTGCTACAGAAGACAATGCAGACAAAACGAATAGGCCTGTACAATTAAGCCACTGTAATTCTGTTATCAAATGTTGTAGTACTAGAGCTGTGTCCCAGCGTATCTGCTTTCATCTGTTAATCAGGGATTATAAGGAAAATGTGCAAAAACTCTCCAAAATAAATGCTTCAAATTTATTGTTTCCTTTCTTCCAGTTCACTCATTTTACCTGCTGCCCCTTCACATCCTACTGAGAAGAATTTCAGTTTCCACAAAAGCAGATATTTCTCTGAATATAAAAGACTGTGTCCCAAAATATTCAGTAGGCACAATCTGACCTCTTAGGAAACATGGAATCTAAACTTCCTAAACAAATTCTGTGCATCCACACTACTGCCATTTTCTCATTACAATATTACTTGATGGTCCATTTTAGAAAACTACCACTTCTCACATTGCAAACACACAGACTGCCCAAAAGCATGCTCAAAAACATTTCCCAAACTTCGTGGAAAATAGCAGGAAAGAGGCAGAAGTGGCATAGGTAAAGCCCAGGCTTGGAAATAATTATGACTGACTTGATGCTTCTCCTGGAGCTCAGACTTCTCATGTGATCATGGCAAAATAAATTTTTATACCTCAGTTTTCCTCCTTTAAAACACAGATAATCCCATTTAACTACCTCATAAACATCAGCAGCCAAAGGATTGCAACTGTTTGTTGAAAAAGAAACAAATGAATAAAAAGTAATGGAAGAATAGAAGAAGTTTGGAAGAAATAGTGTAATGAAACAGAAGTTTGAAAATCTTAGAGATACTTGTAAGAAAGGAATGGCCAAGCATACACCCAGGTCAAAGGGTTTTTTTTTAAATTAAGAGAAACATTTTAATGGTAAATCATTCGGTTAATTTTCACATGTAATCCAGGAATCATAGCATAAACGTTGCACCCACACAAAGTGAATCCACTAACAAAAAGAGGCAATGGAGTGAAAAGTCCACAATGGCATTACATTCTTCCAGCAGCTCAGCTCATGTGTTCCCACAGTTGTGAAACATCCCAGCTATGCTCATCAAACCCTACATCCTTATTCCAGGAGCTGCATAATAGAGTGTGTACACTCAGTATACAAGAGTTTAAGTAATCTTTTTAATTAATGATCAATTCATAATTCATTTTGAATGAACCCCTTAAGGGATTAATGAAGATCAATGTCATTTCCATCTATTTTTGTATTAGATGATCAGCAGTAACTATCATAGTAAGCACATTCTGGAGTTTTTACAGTCCTCACCAATATCTTTCAAAACAAATCACTGCAGATAATGTGAGGAGATGGTAGGATTCAAGCTGAATTAAGAGTAGAATGTCACAGCTAAAATGCACAACAGATTTTATTCTAGATCGATTTACAGCTTTGCTCCTGAAGCTTATTGTTTTGGATGCAATCATTGTTGTAGAGATGCAGTCTAAATCCTGAGAATTCAAATAATAGGAAAAAATGGAAACATAAGTTACCAAAAAATATGATGGGAGTAAGAGATACCAGAGATTCAGGGCTCATCTTTTCAAATCATGGCATTATGTAATTACAGATGTAACAGCTTTTAATTGAAACTCTTGGTTCAGCACAGCATTTGCTCTGAGACACTGCTAAGGCATAATAAAGAATACCATAAAGTTTGTCAAGTGTGATCATTTCTAGAAAGAGAAATAAATAGTGGGGAAAAAAAGAAGAAATTCACTCAGAGTGTACAGTTTGAGGTAGGAAACAGCAAACAAAACCAAAGAACTGCAAAGAAGAGCGTGTGAGGATGAGAGACCACAAGAGAGGCAGGAGAGACTTGTGCAGATTCCTACACACATTGATGTAGCGTCACCCAAAATAAGCTGTGAGAGACCCAAAGGCAAGGCCATCTCTGCCTAGAAAGTGGCAGAACAGGCAAAGACACAAGAACCTGTGATAACAAGAGGGCAAGAAATAAGTGGAGAAGAGGAGCTACAAGGCTGCAAGCTGGGAAGAGCCTGGGGTCAGAGAGCTCTGAAAACCATCTAAGAAGCACAAATTGGGAAGAAGTAGCAACACAGTAAAGCAGATGCAACAAAGATGCCTCCATGCACCTGGTTTATGTTCTTGGATTTCAAGTCAATGGGCTAAAAGGAGAAATAAAATTGACAGAGATCTCGGTGAATAGTGGAGATGGAGAAAGAAAACTAGGGAGTAAGTAAGTTCAGAAATAGCAGTCAAATGGTTACAACAAAGACCTAACTTTGAAGCTGACTTGGAAGTTTTTGAGCAGGACATTGGACTAGATGACTTCAACAGGCCCTTGCCAGACTAAACTATTATGAAATTCAAAGACAAGTACAAAAGAGAAAATGCAGCTGAAGATGGAGGCAGTCTGCATGGAGAACTAACTTGAAGAAAAGCATTATTGCTCATGGTGAAAGACGAAGCAAGAGTAAGGAAGTGTTTGGAAACTAATTTGGTTCTTTTCAGTGGTTTGATTTCTGGATGAAATTTTGGAGGCAGTAGAATAAACAACCTGTATGTAGGTAATAAAATACTTGAGAAAGTGTTGCCCCACAGAGAATCTAGGGCTGAGCAAGATACCCAGGAACGCGTGCAGAGGAAGGAAGAGGCAGAGAAGATGAAAGCCTGAAGAGTTTTCATACAGACCACAGAAAGCTCTGGAGGAATACGCTCCTAAAGAATTAAAAAGATAGCCATAAAAGCAAAACAAAGGAAAAATCTCACAGTGGAATACAAATGTGGTTTGTAGCAGGTAAGTCAAGGAGACAGAAGGCAGGGAGGAGACAGAAGGCAGGGGAAACCTTTAAAGTAAGATTAGAGTAAGTTGTGATTGCTGTCAATCGCAGTGCAAAGGAAATGATAAAAACAAGCAATGAAAATCCACATCAAAGTGACCAAAGAAAAGGAAATGAAAATGGATGACACTTGAGGAAGGTGGGGGCAAAAGCTGGATTGCAGCAAGGGTGAAACTGGGATTTCTTAGCTGTGAGGCCATAGGAAAGGGAGGGAGGACAATGGTGAGCTAGGAATTACCTACTGAAGCAGATCTGTGTAAGGTAACTTAAAGGGAGCAATTTTTATTGCAAAGAGGGATTAAGATGTAAAATATTCAGAACTCCATTTACGATCTTATAACAAACAAACAGGAAAAGGCCCCAAAGGCAGAAATGCCAGTTCTAAATACATGTTCTGAAAAGCTGAATTAACAAAGCAACAACCAAAGAAAGCAACGAGGCAGATCTTGTAGCTGGAAAAGCTCAATGGCAGCCTGGAGAAACACAAAAAGTCCCGAAGCCGCCACTACATTAACATGCCATAGTGACTGTGAAACACACAGTTAGGAAGACTGACCCTCCTGGGCCACATCTCATCCAGGAAACAACAGTTAAAACAAAAGAGAACACATTATAAAGAGTGTCTAATACCATCTTTGCTAAAATTTAAACCACAGATCAAGACTGATATAGCAGATATCAAGCAATTTACTGCTTCGCAGCCCAGGTGTATAATAAAACAAGCATAGAAGCACAGACATTCAGGGAGGAGCAATAACATCTAAGAGCTGTGGAGAGCTCTTGTGCTGCTAGAAGGAAAAAAAAATGAGATTGGCTTCTGGTTTTCCAAAAAAAGCACTGATAGCTTCCATTGATATGGAGGTGTCTCCATGCAAAACACTTAAAGTGTTCGAAACTACGTTTGTTTAATCTATCTCACTATTTGACTCAAGGGTAAAATAATTCATTCATTATCACTTGCAACCTATCCTTTGAAGAAACAAATGCACAATATGCTCCCAAACCTTACACATGTAAACTTTCTCTTCACATCTAACAGCCTTCTACAAAGAAAGTGAAGGTGCTAAGTTTGAGAACGTGATCTGCTCAGCACAAAATCCCTTTGAATATACTCAGAGACAGGCGAAGGATGAAGCATTTTACTCCCCCCTTTCACAGTCCATTCCCTTTTACCTTGGAAAGAGGTGATATCCAGCCTATGAAACAGTGAATACCTTTGGAGTCCCAGGAATATTTACATATTGCAGCTGGAATTTGGCCAGCTCAAAATGATCACAGTGCATCACTGCATTATGTGCCTTTTCCATTTTATGTAGAATTAACTATTCCTTCTCTGCATGTACATAGTATCTTTATAGCTCAGACAGTGTATTCATATTACTGTTTGGCTGTGTACAGGATCAAAATGACCAATAAATATGTATTATATTGAGCCACATGCAACCTATATTTTTTTTTTGCTTTGTGGAAGTATTTCATCAAACATTTACAAAGGAAATTATCCCCAGGCCAGAACAATATCTGCAGTTTAAAAAGTCAAATTTGCCATTTGGAATCAAGAGATCAAGAAAGTTTTTGATACTTGAAAATGAGATGAATATGCTTTGTGCTATTGCTAGGGCTGCCAGCCTCAGCATTGCCACCTGCACCATCCTCTGATGATATCCACACTGTCCTGCAAGGGAGCTGTTTTGTGCCATGTCCCAAGGTGGCATGAATCAGTACAACTTCACTGGACCTAATTTACACAAGCTGAGAATTTCATGCTCTGTTTTTAAACAACTGCTATCCTTCCAGTGCTGTGGATGAGTGCAGGCAGAAAAATGTTATAGTAAGAATTTTCTTCGCTTGATGTACGTCCCATTTTCAGAAGGGGCTTTAAGCTCACCTCAACACTTTATCTGTTATTTTTTGATATAATCAATAACCTCGGAAACCAAGAGTCCTATTGTCCCAAAGGCATCAGCTACTTGTAACCCAGCTTGCCATGGCCGTGTTCCCCCATATACCTGCAGGTAAGACAGACTGATGATAAACAAAACACTCTTTCTTCACTTTCACAAGCCTCCTTCCAGCAATGCCCAACCCTGCCCCTATGGCCATTTAGCAGCTGAGTCCCGAAATCCAAGTGTGTCAAGGAAACTCGTGCTTAAATCAGCAGCACCTTTAAGAGGTACTCCCAACCCTGAGGAGCATCTCAAAAACCACAAAACTTACGTTTGCCAGCATTTTGCTAGGTGGCTGCTAAAAGACTTGCTCTCCCAAGTAAATAACACTGATGATCATGATCTGACCTTGTGGGATTTAAACAGAAAACAATGATTTTCTGTGTGCTCTAGAGGATGAACACAACCACCAAGGGTTTGTTTCAGTATTATGCAAGAAATCTCAAGAATTCTTTTTTCAACAAAATATGATTTTCTTTCCTCTTCAGTACAAGTGAGCGATTCTGAATCTTGCTAGTACAGGATTTGTTGCTATGATGCCACGCTAGCTTTCCAGCTGTGACAAGCCACCGAGCTCTCAGATGGAGAATCCTCTTCCTTCTGAGGTCTCAAAAACCCGTGCCTCCCAGTTCCTGAGGAAGCAAGAAAGCACTTGTCCCATCCAGCTATCCGGTCAAAGAGGAGCTAAGCTACAATTTATTGCCATTGTCTGTGTGCGAAGTCTGCCTTAGCAATTATTGTTCAAACAGATGCTAACTGATAAACAAACACCATCCAAATTATGGTATTAAATAAAGAACACAGTTGACACATTTTTAAGGCCACAATAAATAAAGGTCCGCAGCAGAAAGCTTGTTTCCAGATAAGAGACAGTTAAGTCTTTCTTCCCAGTCAAAACCATCTGAACTATGTTTTATTTACCGTAAGCCCCAAGTCTCCTGCAAATCTTTCTGCAGGACAAACCTTACACATGTAACATCACATAACGTCAGGAATCATAGATCAGAGGATTTTGGCCAAGGTCCTTTTCCTGTGCTATTCAGTCGCCTCTCAGCTAAAAAAACCTAACACCTCTGAAAACCATTCAGAAAAAGAGCATCAGATTCGATGTTGCAAGTCAATAAAGTTGAACAGCAAGTAGCTGACAACACTGAAATTTTGTCTATTGCAAAACGTCACAGTTGAATGAATGGATGGAGCTTTCATGCCCCATTGAATCATGCACAGGCTTCAAACTACTGGCATGTGTCAAGATGCTGCAAAACCTAACATTCATAAAAGATACATCTGGTGTGTATTTATTGGGAGCAGAGTAAGGTCTTGTTTAAATTGCACACGTGAATTGGATGTGGAGAGCTGGCAATACCCTATGCCTCAGAGTAAAAGCACGTTTTAACCTAAATTCCTCCATCTATAATGCATGCCACGAGGTGTGAGGACCTCGTGCACTTTGAAAAGCCAGAGTATAAATTATGAATCAAGGCACAGGTGGAATCCTGAAGACCAAACAGAGTTCTCAGTTCAGTGTTGATTTTTCTAGGTTTAGGTTCTCCTTCAAATGATATTTATGGAATAAAAATGTATTGGAGATTTTATATTGTAACCAATTTGAGCAACTTTGTTATATTTTGTTATATTTTACATAAGTTACTTTTAATTCCTGATGTTGTGAGGCCATAATTTTGTTTTCCCAAAATAATTTGGCAAAGCAATTAATTTACCAGCAATTCATCCAACATTTTCAAACACGGGAAAGACTGACACATACAAACCATGACTTCATATCACCTTTTTTGATCAGAGAAAAATGACACAGCCCTTCATCTGGTTTTATGCTCTTCATAGCACTGTTTAAAGCATGGCATTTTTCTCAGCTAAATATTGTGTGTGACCTTTCAGATTTCACCTGTAGTTTCAGCAAAAGCGCAATTTTCATTGGCATGTATTGTAATAACTAGTGATGACAAAATTGTGTGTTTCCAATTTAAACTCACTTAGTTTCACTTGGCACCTGTGCTAAACTTTACTTGGCAGTAGAAACTCAGAAACTGACAGCAACATAAGCACTGCAGGAGTAAGAGCAAACCGAAAGGGCAGGCTCTGCAGGCAATGCTAATTACATGTGACTGTTGGGGCTGCGAGCCTTTTTAACCTGTACGAACAGCTATTTGCACCACAGCACATTTGCAACGTACCAGTAGTCGCAGCACAGGGCAGCCTCAGGTTAAATAGCTGCTTTCTGTCCCACAAAATAAACAACTTAATGTCTACCACGCAGCTAGTACAAGGCATTAACAGACTTTCAGGTGTTACCCTTAAGTAATTTCACAGTCTTCAGGCAGATTAAATCTGCAGGGAAGATGTGTAGGGTGTTTTCACGTATTTTTGGTGCAAGTACAGAATAGCTTAAACAATTAAATGCAGCTTGAGTTGCTTCTAATCATGTACTCAGCAAGCAGGCCCACGATGCCCAATGACAGGCTGCACGCATCCAGCAATGACTGCGCACCCTGCCTATACTGCAGCCAGTTTGGGAGCAGCCCAGAGCCCAGGTTTTATTTCAGAGTAAAAAAGCACAAGGCTCTCCTTTCAGGCTGCCCACAGCACTGCCGTTTGCAAATCCCTCCAAGCCTTGGATGCAATGACCAAGAAAGATTCATAGCAGTCACCCAGTCTACTCAGACCCCAGTGACAGAGCAGAAGAAAAGCAAACCAGAGAAGGACATAGATTTTTTTTTCCTCAGTTTCCAACAGCCCACCCTCGTGTGGTGGTGACCCCAGCTCTTCCAGAGATTTAAATATTTCTTTGGGCACATCATTATGACAAGTGTTTAAAGTAAATCAGCAGGTTGACACTTTCCTTGTTAAGTGTATAAAGCCTCCGTGCCCAGTTGAACTAAGCACAACGTCCAGTGCTTGAGCACTTTCTTTCAGAGGGATCTGTCCCACAATCATAGAAAACTGTTAAACCTGACCCCCGGGACAGAAGTTGGCTCTATCAGGTTTATGCAAAAGAAATTAGCCTGACAGATAAGATGCAGATCTGCCTTTCAGGGGTGACCCAGCACTGGCACAAGCCATTAAACCAGCTCAAAAAAAGAATATTCCAGTTCAAAACTGTGGGTAACAGTGACCGCCAGACAGAAAAAAATATGTGGTTGTGCTCAAGACCTGCATGGACTAGATTAGCCTGTGTTTGTCACTCAGTCCTGGGATATATTTTGCTTGTGTAGCCTGCCTGAGATGTAGAAATCATTTGTCAAAATTTCTGACATAGGGGAGAAAAAGAAGTAAGGGGGAAAAAAAATAATTATACAAGTACTGATCTGTTGACATTTGAAATGAGACAATGATGACCATAAAAAAAAAGGTCAAAAAAAAAATCCTGGGCCAGCAACCCAAAGGACCAAAGACAAATCACAAAATAGCATGCAACTAATTAGGCTGAAATGCCAACAATGTTCAGTATTTCTTTCAAAGTATCCGCGGTGTCAGCCTGCTACCATGACCCCCAGTTCGAATATGCCAAGGGGAAATGTAGAAAAGGACTGAATCAGATAAGTTAAATACAAATATTTTAAAATGACATTTTAATTTCTACCCCACCATTTTAACATTTTCAAAATGGTTAAATAAGCATGTCGCCTATTCTCAGAGCAGGCCAAATGTCAGATGTTTGTATGTATTATTCAGCTGAACATTTTAAGTACATAATCCTACTCATTGCTAAACAGGTGGTATTATATTAACAGGTTATTTTCTTAAAAGGAACAGTGAATAGAAAACCGCTGATTCTATTAAATGTTACAGTATTGAGTGCAGAGCCAGTGCCAGTATGGAACTGAACAAGGGCTGTCCAGAGGATGGGGCAGGGAGCAAGGAGCCACAAATTTCTGCTGTATATCCATGACTTCTAAAGCACATTTCTAAAGCAATGTGACCCAGAGTCCCAGAAGTCATCCACTACAAGTTAAATTAAGCCACCAAGATAAATCACTCTAAAAAACTGGGCTCCCAGAAGTTTTAAGATAAGCACTTCAAAACTACAACCTGAAAGACAAACATAGTTTTTAATATTTGTCCAGGCAGAGAAAAGCACCCTCTCCCTGCCTTGACCACACAGAAATGTTTCTCTTCATTATTTAGGATAAGATAAATCAAATGAAAGGGTTTTACGCCAGGATAAAAATACTCCCTTGGAATATATATTAGTTGAGCTATTCATAGAACTATACATACCTGAGAAACAAAATTCTGTAGGCAAGTGAGTCTTGTGTAAGCTTTACACAGCAGAGTACATCTTTAATGTCTCATCCATGATACTGATTTAAGAATTAAAAATATATAACAGATCTAAAATTATTTTAGCCAAGTTTGATAGATTCTTTGTAGTCCACATTGTGCCCTTCTTTTTCAGTGTTGCTGTGTGTTGGATATTGTGGCTGGTTTGTTCCCTGAGTTTCAGTGACAATTACTTGAGGGAAAAAGTAAATCTGAAAAAAAGAAAATTAGAACCTGGTCCTTCACCTTTCAGGAGAAATGTGGAGTAGGCAGCCACAGATGGGAAATTATATACAGCCCACAGCACATTCCAAATGTGCTTCCCAAACTTCGCATTTACAAGTAGCACTTGTTTATGTTTCATACAGAATTTGTAACAGGATTGACAGCCTCTGGGGTTTGAAGCTTAAGAAGCTGACTGATGAAAATCTGCAGACTGACTCCACTTCGCTTTATTTGAATACCAGCAAACCCACAACCTCACTTCAGGCACTGCTTAGTTTTTTTTGTTGTTATCGCTTGTCACATCAAATAAAAATCTAAATCCATGTATTTGATAAAGTTACTTTTCCTTTTGTGAACATGAGGGTAACACACAGTGAGTTCTGGAAAGGAAATGAAATGCTTTGTCCATCATTCGGGTATGGCTGCAGCTGCACTGCAAAAGCTGCTTCTGAAGCACAACCAATCAAGAAATTGCTAATGAATAGGAGCATTTATGAGTTCTCTTCTTAAATGAGTCCCCAACAAGACACTGCTTTGAGTTGCATTTTTCCCTCAAATGACAAAACTCTCTATAACGTGCCAGCTCTCAGGGGGCTCCCACGTGACTGGCACACCAAATTCCTCTGAAATAGTATTTCACAGACACTTAGTACAGGAACACAGCCCTGCTGTACCACCTGTGCAAAATCTACCAACTTAATTTAGACTTGTCTTATTACCTCCTTTTTTTTGATCCTTTCCCCATGCTCAGGTTGGAAAGAACTTACTCAACTGAAACATCCAAAGAAAGCAAGTTGCAAGAGCACTCTCTGTGCACTGAGATAAACTAAGGAAACAGGAAAACTTCACCTGAAAGACTTAATCTATTGTATTCATACTTTTCTTGCTCCCTCTGCCAAAATCAAAGGCTTCTACATTTTTATGATGTCCTTCATTGGCTCCTAATCTGGACCTATGACAAGAAAGCAATTGTCACAGCTTTCTTTTTAACAGCTGAATAGATGCAGGCTTGTCTATGGGCAAAACAAAGAAACAACTTCAAGATGCTCTAGGCTTAATCTGGCAGCAAAGATCCCTGTGCTACCACTCTTCACAGCTTCTATCACTCAGCTAGCTACAGTAAGCTAGTACAAATCCAACAGTAAGTGTTAAAATCACACCCTCGTTCTGTGTGAACAAAATTTGTAAGCTTTCCACCAGTTATAGATTGAGTATATCAAGACAGAAACCACAGTCTCTGTGGTCTGTCTGCATAAGACATCAAAATGCTTTTAATTTAGAAGAGTGAATCACAAATCAGGTTATACTGCATTTCACGTAAAAAAACTTATCTGTATTGTAGTTAAACACTTGCATAAAACGACTCAGCAAAGCAACTCATTAAAAACAAAGCCATATCTACATTGAGGATGTGTTACTGAGCTATTTAGCCTGCCTAAGCTATGAATAAACAGTACCTCCATCTTCATTCCCAATCACCACCGAAGCCAAGAGGTGCTTTCTGTATCAGCCTCTCCACACCAGCAGCAAGAAGGGGGGAATGAAGGCAGGCCTTCGGAGATGCCAGCAACCAATAGAGTCACACAGCCCAACCATGCCACTGGCACAGGAGTGACTGGAGTAAGCAAGGAAGGAAGATCACGTGGTGCCAAAACCCAGTCTGACCCTTCAGTCAGATCCGAGTACAGGTATTACAGGAGGTAATCCCTATTCCCTCACTAGCAGTATCCTCGGGACCTCTGCGATACTTATAATACTTGGATTAACAGTACAAAATACTTGGTGAGATGATTTTTTTTTTTTAATATCCAGTATTAAAGGTTCAAACCATAGCACCCATGTGATATTACTACTGTTATCTTCTACATGCAGTTTCCTCTTTATATCTCAAATTCTTAATCTATAAAATGAGATAACATATCTACCTTTTTTTTGTAAGAATTTGAAGATCTACAGAGCAAAAAAAGCTGTTTAACAAACAGGCACCTTTAGCTAAGATTTTTTAATGCAGTAAAATACTATTAAAATTACAAGGACATTACCATTTAACTTTTGCACTGTATAAACAGTAATTAGTAAGAAAACACATTCAGCGTTCTCTGATTTGAGAAACTGAAATGATCATTCAACACAAAAAACTTCCAACATAAGTATCACTGTACTATTTTAACCTACATGCCTAATAAGCATGAAAATGCAACCATTAACCCATCAAACAAGAACCTACACCACCCAAGGAATTTTGATATTGTTAAGTTTTATTTTATAATACAGTGTTGGGCACTTTATGGTAATGTGGAGTTCACCAAAAATTTCTACTGACGCCACAAACTGGAAGGAAAAAAAAAACAAACCCAAAACACACCACACATCACAGCTGATTTCCTAGATCTACACAGTGCACTACTGACAGTAGTCTAAGGTTTGAATTATGGTTCTTGAGATGACTTTGAACAGTAGTCCAGAGGGTGCATGGAGTAAATTCTTAGATTTGCTTCTAGTTTTATTCAAGGTCAGTAACTAACTAAAGTTTTAAAACTGTTAGGATAACGCTGGTTGGTTGGTTTTTTTTAATCTCCAAAATTATTAAAATTATTAATAAACCCTCAAAACGTCCCATGGTTCATGCCTTTCCTGTACTTATCAAAGGCTCACAACAAGGACATTATCAGAGACGGCGTTCAAAGGTCACTAAAAAAAAAAATGTTCTGACAAAAAGTTAGAAGCGTTGGGATCCATAACACAGCTTTGTTCCACGTTGAGGCATTTCTCATTGTATCTGACATAGATCTAAAACCAACAAACACAAATTGCCAGTTAAACATGTAAATATTTCAAATTTTTCTTCCTCCTCAAAAATTGTGAAGTAACAGAAGTGATGTGCTTGTGCATGAGATGCACCAAGACCAGCTGTTCCACAGTGCTTTACTGCCTTGTTCAAGTATATTAATTCAAAGAAGTTCTCAAGGGAAAACCAAAGGTTAAAACAAAATGTACATCAATATACAAAGAAATTAATTCACAAAAAATTAAAAGGATACTGGCAATATTAGTTGATATATTAAGTAACGACTTATGATAATTACGGATGTCACAAACTAAATTCTTGGTCATCACCATGAACTCTCACTGCAATATTGGTACTGAAAAGCAACGCTTAACTCCTCATCTTTTTATCAATGACAAACAAAAGATCAAATTATAAGCTAAACATCATAAATTTTAATATTTAAGTTCAATTTAACTGGCTTACAGTTTTAAGCATTACCTAGAACTACTGGTATGTGAACATTGGCTTAGGCCTTATTATTTCCATAGAATGTGACATCCATAATCATTCCCAGTCATTGGAAATATACATTTGCCACACTAGAATATATTCTTCATGTTTTTATCATACAACCATATTTCAAAGCCACATGTAATTTTACACATTTTCGAAAAATACTATTTCAAGGATCTGCCTGAAAAGCAGATGTGTACTACTAAATTACTTTGAAACAAGGAGAAATATTGCACAAAATACACTGAAGATTTGAAAGTCAACATATTTTTCCCCACACAACCAAGAAACTCCCTTATTTTTAACAGAAACAGAATGTCAATTCACATAGAACCATAAAAAATGCCAATGTACTTGAACTCAACATTTTTCAAATGCTAATACTGTTACTTGACTCTAAATACAGATGTCTTTAGTATTGACCTAAACAATAGTACAAGTTAATTTGAGTACCCTTTACTACAGTAAACCTTGGAGTAACTCCCAGCTGTGTTACCCGCTTCATACTCTATTCCAGCAGAAAACAGGAACAGCCCTGACAACCACAGGGATGGTGGATGGCCTCTAGACTAAGGTAGCTGTGGACTCATCAGGAAACTCTACTAAATAGAAGTTTAGCAGCTTCCAGGAAAGCCCTATCAAGTACTTTCAGAGTGCCTCAGATTAAAACTCTAACACAGACTTTACAAAGCAAATCAAGGAAGGTTTTGCACAAAACGCCACACTATCCCTTTTCCATTCTTTTATTTTCTACCACCCTGAAGATCACAAATTCTAGATCAGTTGTGGTCCATGCCCCTAGGGGGAAGATGAGGACACATTCTATTCAGCCCAGATTCTTTTAACAGGTAAACAATGCTTTGCAAAGACATACACATCTAATAGCAGCAAAAAAGTTCCTGAAGACACATCACATCACCATTCACACTGTTTTTGCTGGTGCATTTATTTCTACATTCACTCTCCAAAGATTCACAATGATACCATCGGAACAGACGGTGTTCATCATCCTGAGCTTTGCAATAAGAAAGCTGCTTGCCTCAGGAGTAATTTTATTAGCCACATTTGTTGAGCCTGAATTTTCAGGCTGTTGGGAATATGCTGGCTGGAGTCTCACAACACCTGGACTACAGCCTGGTGCCAAGAGAGAAGATGCTAACTCCCTTGGAAATAAAGGCCACCACTGACCTCTCCCTGCAGTGTCGGGGAGGTCAGTGGTTAAGGGGCTCCTTTCTGCTGGACAGGGTACTACAGTCAGCATTACACAGCGGGTGCATTTGCAAAAGGGCCTCGTGCTGGCACTTGAATTATTGCATGAAATGTTTCTTCTATTAATTACATGCATAGAGAAAAGATTTTAGATGCTTCTAGCAATTCCATGAGACAGCTGCACCAATGAAAGATTGTTCTGTAGGACTGAATGAGATTGATTGTAGGTGGAGAAACAGAAGCTGTTTTAAAAATCCGGTTTAATTGTTCTTTTGCCTAGACTTTACAACATTTACAAGAACAAAAGGTTGTAAACTAGCTCATTCTAAAACATTTAGATTTTTGAGATCTAAAACACTCCTCTATTAGATTGGGTGGGGTTTTCAAAAGCACCCAGCGTATGCCTAAAACTCTGGCTGAAGTCTGTGTTACAATGCCTGAGAGGACTTCGGCCAGTGCTGAGGGCTTCCAATGACCTCACCCAAAGAACAGCAGCGTCACCGAAATGCTAAATGACAATGAATGGTTCAGTCAACACTTTCTATAACAACTTCTACAACTACATTTTTCCTTCAGAACAGCTCTATTTTTCAGAGCTACGTGACACCCAAATACATGGGATGGAAGAGCAAACTACTGCCTACTCTAGACAGACTGCCCTCTGCATGCATAGAGGGTGGGTAGGGATCACCTTTGCATCTACAGTACTGTCCTTCCCTGAATACCTGCAGATGTTGCATCTCTATACACATGGATAGGAAGGCTTTGACTGGGACAACATATTATCATTCTGCAAATCCCATAGAGTGTTAGTTTCATAGGCAATATTACTTTTGCCTGCACAGCTGGGTTGGAATCACTACAATGGAGCTAGAGCAATAAACAGTATCCTGAAATCTGGATTTCCTCAAAGTTACCATTCTTCCAGAGGACTTCCAGACTCTCTGTCACCACACCCCACTAGAACAACCCAGGAATCCCTTTCTCTTTCTACTGCCCTTCCTTTTTTCCTCTCAACCAGATGAGTGATACAGCTCATTTCAGGCAGACATCTAAGCAAAACAAACTCAGGAAAAATAAATTCAAGTTCTAGTCTGACTTTTTACATCAGACTTTTGTTCCTATGTTTAAGTAACAGATTAAAAAGCTTAATCAAATAACCCGATACCTCTCTTATGCAGGAGAAATGGAAAAGTTTTTGAGATCCTGAAGAAAAGAGATGCCTCTGAAGAAGACAACAGGAGCTCTGACTGAGCAGAATTCAGTTCTCATCAGTAACTGGTGAAGAATTTTGATGACCTTTAAAGACTTTAGAAGTATTTCCACAAATAAAAAGCACACAATTATAAAACTTGTAAAAAGCACTGGATCTGGACAATTTATCTTCATATAGAATCCAATGTGGTAATAAAAATACTGCATATGTAGCCAATAAACAGTTTTATATTATCACAAGGACAGAGAACAACAGCGTTGAATGGGAAATATCAGTTTGGACTCTTAACTATTTGGTAAGTAGTAATTCTGTTTAAATAAGGCACAAACATTAGCCTTTTTAAAAGATCACTGATAGTAAGTGGAAAATATTCTTTAATATTACAGAGTTAAAAATGTACCTACAGTTAAATTCAAAATAGATATAAGACTGAGTTATTTTTGAACCCATACAAGGTTCAAAACTAAAAAAGACAAACTACGTAATGACTGTAAATACTCTGTGCTTTATAAATAGTAAAGGAACGATGTGGCATACGCACACTAACTGACATTTTGACTGAAATAAAAATAATTCTAAGTTGAATTTTACCTTTCATCTTTTAGTTCATCTGTTTACTTCTTTTCAGCCTGCATTTTCCCTCACTGAAATGGTGAGTTATTACTACAATGCCTTGATTTTGAAAGATTTCCCTATCAAACTTCCAATTTTATGATCCTTAACATAACTATAAGGGTATCAGCAGCCTCACTTGACTTCCATAATTTTATCTATGTGGTAATAGGAGTTCAGTGCCCAACTCTCATGCAAAGCCAGTAAGATTTATTCTATCACAGAAGCATTTTTGAAAACCATTTTCTGGCAGCAATCCTGGACTTGCATGCTTTATGGCTTTGAAAGTAAAGACAGCCAAAATTTGAAAAATTCTGAAATTTTTCTGTTTTTCTCCTTAAGACTGTTCATTATCTTGAATAAATGAAGAAAACAAAACCTCATTTTAGATAGAACCATGGTCTGAAATACCACGTCAGAGGAAAAGAAAAGGTGACTCTTCAAATTCTCATCAACAAAATGCAAGGATATGGATGAGAACAAGTGAGAGCAGCTACAAGAACAAAGCTCTCTATGTTGCCTGCCTTCTCTTAGACATGCTTGGCAACACTACATCTGGGTAATGTTTAGTACCAGCAAGGGAGAAGAATGTCCTCTACTGAGTCATTAATACTGCCTCTAAACAAGTTTCCATGAGGCTACCTTGCAGCTTTCTCATCTGAACAACACCTGAGCTACCTGATCTGTCCCACCTGGAAAGTTTAGAGCTATGATTCTTAATTTTTTTATGATACTTTTTATTTTTAACTGTACAAATATTTTGCTAAATAGTATTTTTATCTTATAAAAAGAAATTCACAACATGTCATGTTGATAGAGCAAAAGAAACCAAAGGATAGACAAATTCTTTGCAGTACAGACCTCTGGACTTACAGCCTCTAGCTGTGGAATACTAAGATTCTCCAGAAATGCGGATTGCAAATGGTCTCAGATGTTCATGCTCTAATCAGACACATATTTCTGTAAGATTTGCAATTTTACAACATTTTACCTTTATTGTACCGATCAAAAAAAATTTTGCCGAGGCTCATCCCCAATGGCAAGTACTGGTCCAGCCCCTCCTATTATAAAACAAGCTGAAACTTTACATTAACAAAGCCAAGGTCTCATTTACTGCATCTTTTTGGTAAAGCATCAAACATTGCCTCTGTAATGATATGAATCCCTTCCCTTAGGTCAAATGCCTTGGAATAAAGCAACCAAATTCACCCTTTCTGTTTGTGTTAGCTAGAAGTAAAATTCATTCATAAATCTCAATGTGGCAACTGATACTAAATATTGGTACAAACTACTATTAAGATATGGAAGTGCAATCTGATCCAAATGTTGATCTCATGAACGTGCTCGCTCAGGTCTATACTAAGATTAAGACTCACTATTCAAGCCAAAGAGTGAAAGAAAGAAAAAAGGTTTCTGACATGAGTTCAGAAGAGCAGGAGAGCATTCTTCTCAGGCTCAGTTCATTTTATGCCCATGTGTTACTTCGGCCAACTACATCACAATTATCTTTCAAACCCAACAACTCCAATCTGCTGAAACTCACCCTCATGCCTTTCCTGTCCTGAGCTATTGTGATGACAATGCATGTATGGTAAGGTAGAGAGGGGAAAAAAGAAAAGGGAGGAAAATTAATAATAATAACTTTTTTAAAAAAGGAAAGAGCTGCTCCATATAGCAACAAGAATTTTCAGACTTCAAATATCCATATAATCCTCAGGAACACTGCCAGAAAGAGGACAAATGCTTGTTGATAATACAATGTACATCAAGTCCATTTATTCTCCTTCACTGAATTTAGAAAGAGAGTTTTGGTTGTTCAACTTGGCTAAAATGAGAGCTGGATAGGTGCAGTCTCGAGCTGAATATATAATTTTAGTTTTCTAGTGTTACAAGTAACTTTCAGTCACGACTAATAATTTAACTAAATATGACTTCTAAGTAACAGTAATTCAATCTACCTGCAAAAAGGTAGCCACAAAAATTGAAAGAAAATAGATCAGAAGAGGCACAAATTAATTTTCAAACACTATTAAACTGTAGAATATAAAAAATAATAAACAGTCCTACTTACACTTTCTTTTCTGAGAATTTTTAGGTGAAATAGTCTGCCTAGGGAAACTGGATAATAAGTCTTTAAAGTGTCTTAGTTGTAAACAGAAGTTAATAAATGTCACATTATAATTCAGCACTTCTTGTCATTTACAGAAGAGAGAAAAGCATGCGCTATCTTTTCAAAGTCTGGAAGACAGGGCCACAGTTTTAGTTAGGAGTTATAGTCACAAGAAATTCCTTAATCTAAAATAAGTTTCCTTCCCTCCCCCTTTGCTGAAGCAAATTCTTGCCATGAAAAATCATTATTGCTGTTTGTGTAGATTTGCATTCATCTTCTAAGACAGTTAAACCTCTTCTCAAAAGATTAAGGCAATTATTATTCATTACAAATACTAACATTTGTACATTTCAGACAAAGCAGATTGCTCGGTTCATTTCATGCTTAACGGGATTAATATAGTACCTTCAAGATCTGGTCACCTGGTAGGTGATAACCTTTCCTGCTGCTTAGAGGAAACAAATGCTAGGAAGCACCATACACCTGCTGTACTTTTAACACAGACTAAACCAGTACCTGATTTAAGAGTGCATTCATATTTAGTTCCATTTTGTGGACCTAACTACAGCCAACAAATGAACTGGGTAAACATAGATGCGAATGTCCTAATGGCAGAAAATGCATATTCAACTGAAGAGAATTATTTTTATAATCAAAGATCTCTTATTACTTTCTCATGTTTTGGTTATCACGTCATACGGAGTCCTGAGTAGTCTCCCTTTAACTTCTAATGGGAGTCAAGTTTCTTTTCTCATAGTTTTCTTACATTTTATTCCCACTGCCACTGCTGGATAAGCTATCCTTTGAAATATTTAAACCATAATGGAAAGCAGAACTCAGTTTACACAATGACACCACTTCTTGAAGAAGCCCACCCTCTTCCAGAGTTTCATTTCCTTCCTTCCTATCTTTCTCCCAAGGGACCAGAATGGATGGATGGTGAGTAGGACTTGCTGGAAGATGATCTTCTGAGGTATTGCTTAGTGTTGCATTCCGCTTTGCATCCTTATAGGAAGAACAGCCTGCTTTGAAACTTTCTAGAGAAGCAAATTGGGCACTTGATCGTACTGGAAATAGGGATGTCATACTAGTGGTGTCCATTTTGTCAGCAATAAAGGTTTTGTCCCTACGTTCTTCTTCCAGCCTTGAGAGAGATTCTCTACGGCCACCAGAAGAAACTTGCTTCCTCGGTGATGGAGGCAGCTGCTTCCCATGGAGGACACTGTCATCCTGACCGAGGTTCCACTCTGCTTGATCATTAGCGCTGCTGCAGAGCAGGGTAAGGTTGCTCTCGCTCGGTGCATTTGATTTGTTCTGAAAGAATGAATGTGTTAATGTCACAAGAAACATCTCTACACTGCCACTTTTGAAACAAAAATTCTGTAATGGATTTTGTGTGTTCCTAAATCATGCATCCCCTTTGGGTTCAACGCTACAAAACAACAATCCCAGAAATAATGTAAGATCAAGTGTTTTTACACTCCCTCATCAGAGCTTCTTATCCTAAGGATCACCTTTTTAATAGAGGAAAGATTTCTGTCATCCCTGCTCGTTCAGTCTTCACACAAGCAGTTTTAACAATGAACAAAGACACACTTTGCTGGTTTGTACCTATAATATGAGAAGGGGTTGGACTAAAACTAAAACCAGATGGCATTTCCTCTTTGCTTCAGTAATTAGTTATACCAACATTCAATATTAAATTTTTTTTTCCAAACAAAAATGGGCATTTTATTTACATGACCCCTGTGTGACACTCATAATATAAAATTTTACAAGCTCTTTAAACATTTTGATCAGAATTTGCTGTTCTAGTAACAAATCTTCTACTATAGGATTCCTTGCAGTAAATGTTGGACAGCTGATATGAGCTGGAATTAAAAAACACTAACATTACTTTGGCTAATATCACAGCAGTGACTTGGTGTGGGTTCTAAAGTTGTAGGCAAGCAGTTTGTTTATGCTATAGGCCCTGTGAAACTGTACCTAAAAGAGAAGCAAGGAGCCCTCTTAGAAAGCTCCAGACTGCTCCGCTAGCAGTGTTTCAAGTACAATTACTACATGGATCCCATGACTTGATCAAGATGGAAACATCACCATATCACTATGACTAGCTCAAGGATGGAAGGTAAAAACGGAAATAAACACCTTCTAAACTGTATAAGAAAAGACTAACATCAGCTCTGAGAATGTCAAATTGAACAGCAAAAGATAATAATGAAATTTCACTAAGTAAATCATTACATTACTCACAGCTCTATATGCAATTACTGTTAAAGGAAAAAAAACGTTCCAAGATCACTTGGTAAACTGGACAACAGTGTAACCAATTTCTTAGCTGCTGAAAAGCCACCATGCAGTCGACAGCTTGAGTGTACTGTTACGTAGCCCTAGGAGGACACACTACCAATTCTAAGGACTGTGCAGCAGTATCCGAGCTGCATGTCATTTATTCTACAAGTGTAGGATTCTACTATAAAGAAATTGGCGTTTTTTCAAATGAAAGCAGAGGACTAACCGCAGTCTTGTAATCAATGTCATCCATTGACCTAAAGAAATCCAAGCTCTTTGCTCCTGAGAGCTTTCCTTGATCTGAACTGTGTGTGCTCAGCGTGTCCAAAATCTCCCCAAGCAAGTCCATTTCTCCTTGATGCTGAGGAGTCATTCCAGTTTCACCAGAATCATCACTATCATAAAAGTAAGCAGAAGCTTCTTCACTGTCTTCTGATGATAACCTGAAAACAACAAAAAAAAAATCCATCAGCTAGGAATATAAAAGCCACTTTATTGCAGACACCTCTGAAAGTAAGTAGCAGAATGCATTCTAAGACTTTTGAAAGGGAACACAAACTCGGCATTTTCTTCTACTCAAGACTTTTCCTAAACATAGATGTATGATAACTATGAAGTTACCGCTACCTGGTTTTCCTGTCTCCTGGTTCTTCCCCAGCCAAGATAACTGTTATTTCAAGTCACCCTTAATAAGATTTCCCAAATCTTCCCTCCAAATTTTACAGCTATTTCAAAAGTGGTTCTTTTTTTCCCTTGTCTGTACCTTATATTTAGGTCAGTATTGCTACAGCTCTCCAGCTGACCCAGCCACATACCTTGTTCTAGTGGCAAGACTCCTAAACCGCAACTCTTCTTCTGTCGAATGACCAGATTTACTGGAGTACTGCCTATCTGCAAGCAGAACTGGTGCTTTGGTCTCTTATTTTCTCTTTCATTCATTGCAATACCCTTAACTTCTGGCCTCCATACTATTGCAGTCTTTCCCTTGCTGTCTAGCCAGAATACTACTACACAAAGGGTTATTTCCATGGGCTCACTGCTTTGATGATATCCTTTGAAGACTTCAGTAGCTCCCTCTTCCCTACTGCATCATGGCTTAAGCTGCTGGAGTTTGCTTTCAGGTCCTTCGTGGCTTATACCCATAAGTTCATTATCAAAAATTGTCTTCTGAATTCAGAGAATGCCTCAATACAGCTTAAGCCTCAACCTATAACTTTCCTTTAATTCGCACACAGGAAGACCTTGATATAAAACTCACCAGGCAATATTCCTCTTTCAGACTCTTCCTAAATCCTTCCATTGTCATGACCACAACACGAGGCTTAAAGAATAGACTAGCTGAGGTCACTGCCCACCATGTTGACAAATATTATTTCACTGCTTCTTTGTGTATGCAGTGTATCTTTTTATCTTGAGTTTGTGAAGACTGAGGATTATGTCAAGCTCTTTCTGGTACTATAAATAATGAAAAGATGTAATAGCCTGTCCTTTTTAAAAGCAGATTTAATCTTAAACTACTTGACATTGTCTAAATCAATTATATAGATAGTGCCCTGGACAGGTTAAAATGTGTCATTTGAACTTAACTTTGCTCAATAACACTAGTAACCCTTTCTCCCATACATACACACACGTCCAAACAGGCTTCTTACTTGCTTGTTCTCTCTATTTCTTCATCATCGTCTCCATCCAAGGCTAAATCCTGGTTACTGAGAAGCTGGTCAAAACGAGTCTGAAGGAAAGAATAATGTTATAATTTTTGTTTATTTTTTTATATTTCAGCATTATTTATTTGGAGACTAGCTGCCACTTTACTCATTAAGACTTTCTAAGCACTTGATGGGGAAAACCACATATTGACCAAGTCTTCTAAAGGTTGTAACAAGAGGATGTGAAGTCCTCAACCTTCACCAATTAAAGAGCAAAAGAACCATTTTTGTTCATGGCATGTGGAGGGCCTCATTATTTATGCAAAGCCTGGAGTGCCTTATTATTTATGCAAAGCCTTGATTAGCAGAAGACTGGGTATTGGAGGAAAAGCATCACTCAGGTTTAATTCCTTTCTTGCAAGCGCATCACAAAAGGCACGGTGGTTTACTACTTTCTGATAGAAATATTTACGAAGTTTTTGTTGTTGTGGTCTACCGAGCATGAAAAAAATGAATTTTTGAAGTACCAAATACAAAAGAAGTCAAGAGCCTCTATACTATATTTATGTCAGTGTGTTAAACAGAATTGCAGAATAAGTAGTATGCCAGCTCAAAAACTGTACACTAAAAATGCCTTTATGCAGAATAATTTACTGTAAATTACAGTTACTCAAGGCACACTCAGAGCATCCCATGGGAGCTTGTGCAGAGTAGCTGAAGTGCTGTGAAGTCACACACTATCATGCTGAGTACACATCAACCTGTTGTATCACATTATTATTTAACAAACAGAACTAGGCTAAAGATTTCTACCGTACTTGGAAAAAAAAAGTTTCTAACTTTACCAGAACAATTAAATCAGGAAATATAACCACTTGGGCTTCACAAATGACTGTCTCAAGGTCTGTGCATCTCTTAAACTTGTTTTGACTCAAAAACATGCAAAGATTAATTACGCAGGCAATCAGCCCACTAAAGAGATTCTGAACCTTGGAAAACTGACCATAATTTAAACACATATGGATAGAATTTGTGCAAAGGGAAACCAGTGTGAAGAAAAATCATATAGAAGTAAAAAGAAGTGCTACTGCTCAGCTCTCATCATGCAGTTCACCAAATTTCTAAACCTGCAACAAGACCCTGATGGGGAAGAAATACGGCCTTAATTTTAGACTATAAGGAGCTTGTGAGGATTTCACCACGTCACCCATTACAGACTTTTTCAGTGTTCTACATGTACCAGGACACTCTCTGCAACTTTTTGTCCCCCCATTATTGGCAGGAACATCTCAATGTTCACTTTTTTTAGACTGACAAGTTTGTTCTTGTCCAACAAAAGAGGATTTAATTAACAACACTTTCCATAGTTCTTCAACCACAAAGAGGAACCATATAGTTCTTAATGTATTAATCCAGTTGCTAGATAATGAGAGAATTATTAGAGTATTAAAAACAATGAAAGAACTCAAACTAGGCTTCATACTGAGCAAAAACTATAGGATGGAACACAGAAATAAGCTACTGAATTTCTAACTCTTTCTCAGTGTGGGGTAATCCCTGGTTGTAACTAAAGGAAGGTTAACCACGCTGTCTTAAAAGATATTGTTAACTGGCTATCTTACAGACTACTGCAATAACTGCAGTCATTGTTTCCAGTTTAAAAGTTGCTGCTTTAAGTATTTATCTTCACTGGGACAATTAAAATACTGTGTTCCAATAACACTGGTAATTCGCTATTTCACCAAGAACATTCTGACATAATATTCATTGTAATTAAATCTCTAAACTTGGAACTGACTCTTGGAGGGCAAAACCATCTCTGTCTCACTTTCTTGGAATTTGCATCAGAATTAGATGCTGCCATTACATTTACTTCTACGAACATAAAGACAAAATTTTGCAGGAAAGAAGGTTCTTTAAATATGCTGAGAAATTTCAGAAAACCAAACTGAATCTGACACTGGATGGATTAACTCTGTCAATGGAATAAAAGCCCACAAGAAAGAGTCACTTATTTCTTGAAATAATAAATACCTTTTCAAAGATTATTTCAAGTTTCAAAAGTTTCAAAAAAATTTAAAAAGAAAATTAAAAAGAGAAAAAAATGAATAAATAAGAGAAAGGCTGTGTATTTGAGAAAAGGGAACTGAATAAAATTAAGTAGAATCAGCAAACACTACAGGCATAACAGTGTCCCCTCAGAGCCTCTACAAACAGTATTATGCAAGTGTGTTAGTGGAAGCAAGAATAATATCATATAAAGGAATATAACAGAGCGTATGTTGATAAACCTAAGAAAAACAAACAAATGAACCTCCTAGTTCCTGATGGTCAGACTCCCTCTTTGAATGAATATTTTTGTTACAAAGTTAAATGTTTAGGGGTATAAAATTATACAGGAAGACCAAAATAGAATGAACCAAATAAAATAAGATTTACATACAAAGAAGAAAAGGCAAAAGGGGAAGGAAATGAAAATATCTGGCTGTAAATAACAACATTCTTCAGAGTTTACAGCTCTGTGAGCCAGCCATGGAGACAACAAGCAACACATGTTTTTGAATAGGTGACTTTCCTCTAGTAGCTGTAATAAAAATGCTTGCAAGGAAGGGGTATGTCCAGACTGCTTTGCAAAGAAAGAAAAAGAAAAAAAGAAACTCTTAATAAATTCCAAAAGGAGAACCATAAATCTTTTTCAATGCTCCACTAGGCAAGTGACATAGTATGTGCACCTGCAAAAGCTGTCAAAGTCATTTAAGAAGTCCTTCCATTACTGTCGTATCCTGCTGTTTGCAGTTATTTAAGCTTTTAATTTCTGTCTTTTCTGCATTTTGAAGTGTGTAACCTTTTTTATACCTTTTTATGAAAAAAGGACAGACTTCTGTTTCCTTCCTGATCAGCATTCTAATAACAACCAGACCATTTAAATTTATCACCTCAAGAAATGATATGGTAACACTCCTTTCTTGCTGCAAGAGAACTTTATAAAGTCTTAATAGACTGCTGTCATGGTTTTTTTCTATAAAACAAAGCATCAAATAAAAAGTACTTGATTGCTTATCTTCTTCCAACCAGTGCTCAAATGGTAAGTCTATTATTTAATGTATCTACTTCACAGTAAAAGATGAGCAGGGATTCAACTTCTGCTATTTCAAATTCTTTTCGCCTTCAGGCACACTGCACCCAAAGAATGTAAGCTATCAAGCCTGTGCGTGAGGTATTGCTAAGGAAAAACTGCAGCTGGCATGAGGGTGTATCTCCTTTTAGTATACATCACATCCATGCTCTTTGGTTGCTGCACCACTTCAAAATCTCGTTGTGCAAGTGATGTGCTGCCTATACACCTGTGGTAAATGCTGACCACTGAAACCACAAAAAGAAGGTGCAGACAGTATGAACACAGACGGAAGCAAAGTAGGAACAGGCCCTTAAACTGTCCACTTCTGCTTGCTGTTAGCCTTGCAAAATGTACTACTTTGGAATGAAAATGTAGCAAAATACATGAATGCTAAAGGATTTAAATGTAAGATGGTTACACTCTTGATTGGGTATAAAAATCAATCTTTGAAATGTCAGCTTTTTATTCAATGCTAGACCTTTCGGAAGCACAATTTTCTGCAATGAGTGCTTACTGATCGATACTAAGGCAGGAAGTTTAACAAGGCTGCTGCTACTAATTGTCCTCAAAGTGAGAAACAAATAATCTTTTGATAAATGGCAACACATACGTAAGTTCACATTTACCAGCTACTCAATACATCAATAAGTATAAAGTTTCAAAAAAGAGAAAAATATTCACTATAGCTTAAATCTATGAAGCATTGTTTCCTTTTTCTTACAAAAGTAAAGACTATTTATTCAATACAAGAAAGCAAAATAAATACAAGTCCACTATTAGTCATAATCCAGTATAACAACATAATTCCTCTATGATCCAATCACAGACATAATTATGGCTTCACCTCCAGCAGGGAAGCTAACGATCTCTCAACTAAACTTTCTAGTTCAGCACAACCCATTGCCTTCTTTCTAGTTAAAGACTGTGACCTAAAGCAACGGATAACGAAATCACAAGAGAGTACTTCACATTACACTGCACAGACTAATGGGGGAAGAAGGAAAGAAGAGAAACAAAAAAAAAGATGTACACTTTCTACACTTTCTCTTCTTCAATGTCTTTCTTTTTCTGGGACATGGTACAAGCAACCACAAGCTTAAAGCAGTGCTAGGGATACAATTAGCTTCACGGACACCAGATCAGGACAGATGCAAGCAAGAATTCTAGATTTCTAGAAACAATTCCTTCAGAAAAATTACCTGTGTGCATTTACTCACAGAAGGTAACACAACGTAATGATGCCTCACAAATATAACGTTCCAATATCAGAAAAGTTATCCTGGATATAGAGTTACATCTTATCTAAGATTTGCTTTTAAATTATTATTATTATGATAACACAGACTTATGGATAATTTAAAAATTATTAATGTTAAATAAACATCCTGCTTTAACAAATTCATGCATTTGGAAGAACACGAAGTGGCTGGAAACACCCACAGCTGTATGCCATGAGACAGAAGTGTCATCAATTCTGAGATCCTGTTAATTAAAATGAAAGGGAAACAGAGAGCCACAAAAAAGTAGCTACCCTGTGACAGAAAGAAATCTTTTTCTATGACAATAAAGAGCCTGCAAAAGCAGGAAATCTCCAAAAATCTGTTAAGACACAGAAAACTAGAAATATGTAGATCTTCTAAATCTACATAACAAATAAATGCGTAGTATGGGCACAATATTCTGAAATGACAAGCAAGCTGTAACACAACAGGCACCGCCACTGACTTCTGTAAAGTTAAAAGAAAAATTAAGATCCACGCTGAAGTAGCATTTATTGTAAATAAGGATGATAAATCTGTAACCATACTTAGTCATGGACAACACCTTACAATTATTTACGTTCTGAATTACTGTGGTGAAAAATTAACAAATTCTATCCTTCCTACATTTTATGTATGCTATATTTCTGAACACAGATAATATTGAGAATTCCATAACACTGCTTTCAATTTTTAAGGATTAATCATGGTTATGCAAATATTTTCAGAAAGTTGTTTTTTTTCTCCAAAACAGCAAATAAACTTCCATTTTCCCTGAAGATTCACAGATGCCTGGGGATGTCTGCACCATCTCCTGTCCTTCTGAATCAGACCAAGACCCCACGCTGCCCACAGTAAAGTATCACCTCCAAATAGCCAGATCTCTCTCCCTCTTCTCAACAGCACAGAGGCTATTCTTAGCAAACCCAGCCATTTCCAGCTGACACACCGTGGCACCATGCCACACATCATCCTGGCTGCAAAGAGTGCACCATCCGAAGGCAGCCTGGCTTCACTTTAATTGGCAACAAGCAGAACTGTTAGTCTTTTAAAACAGGCCATGGAAATTTTCAGTGCTATTCGTAACAACAAAAACAAGCAGCTCTTTTACAAACAAGTATTCTTTATGGATTTTTTGGGGGTGGATTATTTTAAGATTCATCAGGCAGAATTTTTGGTTACAAAAACCACAAAAATCTTCCCTTTTTGATGGTCATTAATGCCTTAGGTTTACTCAATTATTAGAGGGAAGGTAAACAACAGAATGGAGGGTTGAGGGGGGTCACAGTGAGAGTGAAGCAAGAAGATAAGGGTGAGTGGTAAAATCACTGCTGAAAGCACAGTTTGCAGATGTGTGACGTTTTCACAGGAAAACTTAACAAAACCATTAAAATTGAAATGTATGATGTGGATGTCATCCTAAACAGAATCATTGTATACCTCCAGACTTCAATCCTAAACAGAATCATTGTATACCTCCAGACTTCAATCCTAAACAGAATCATTGTATACCTCCAGACTTCAAGATTTAATGGGAAACACCAAATCACACAGAACTTTATACAGATAAAACTCAAACAGCACTGAATTCTGTCCATCAACTCTATGGACAGTGGAAAAACCTACATGAAGAAAGCTCTGTACAAAGCATGAAAACAGAGGCACTAATCACATTTGCAAGATAAAAAGATTGTGTCTTAGAAATATTGAATCCAATCACATTTCTGTTTGAGGCTCTCAACCAGAAGAATTAGTTGGCAAGGAGAAGCCCCTCTTTGTTTGATGTCAGTAGGAGTTGTCTGTTCAACAAAGTCTTTCTCTACAAGGCGCTGAGAAACATGGATGACACTTGGATTTCCTTCACTAATTTCAGATACTTTAGTGCCTAAATTAGAAAATAAACAGCAGGAGAGAAGTATTATCAGGATGTAATCTACATTCCAGGTGGCCTGAATTTCTCCTTTAATTGAATTTCTTCACTTTTTTCACTCAGGATTGGAGAAAGAAAGAAAAGGTTAAGTTCTAGTAGCGTATGTTCTTTAAGTTTTAGACATAAGGTTGTGCTCTCCAAACTTTCAGGCCAGAAAGCGAAAGCAACAAAGAAGTTGGGACACAGGCCCCAGCTGTTGGTTGACGGTTCTTCTGTCTTCCTGCTTTGGCTAAGTGGAGCCAAAACATGGCTCCCATGGAAAACGGAAGATACACAGCAAAGGAAAGTAGAGGATGTCACCATTACATTAAGATGTCAAATTTTCCTGAAGGAAAAATTAATGCAGTTATTTCAATTAACTACTAAAGGCAGAAAGGTTCATCCAGTTTTGAAGGTAGTTGGTGAAAGACCATTTTCCTTTCAGATCCTTCAGAAAAAAAGAAAGCTTGGTAGAAATACCAGTATGGTTTGTTCGTTTGGAGAAGAAAGGCCCTCGGAAAGCTGCCTTTCTCTTAATTAAAAACTAAAATAGGTGACAATAATAGCCAGAAAAATTATCTGCAAACTTTTTGGTTGTCTAAGTATGTCACTCAGTAGGATAAATAAGGTAGATGTGCTGATGATTTTGCCCCCCCCAAAAAAAAATGAAGTGTCCAACTAAATGCCCACAAGTTAACAAAAAATTTTAGAGCCATTTCCTAACCATTACTGTATTTTACTTTTTTTTTTTTAATTGGAATCATGGTAATAAGTGGAGAGATTTCTGAAGTGATATTACTGCAAAACTCAAAGAAGAACAGGCAGCTGCATAGTTTACGCTGGTTTATGGGTGCAGAATGAAAGGCGCAACTCTACTGATGAAAAGAGACTGGGGCAGAGAAAAGAGCTCACTAATAAAAACACAGAAATAATTAAGAGAAAGCTTTACAGACTTATATCCCTTTTTGTTCTTTAAATATGTTCACTGACCAAATGCAAATCAGTCACTTCTTAGAGACAGTATCTACTATGTTCTTGTGGGAGGGAAGTTTGAGCAATCTTAATATTTTTTTCACCACTTTGTAACTTATATTCCTGAAAATAAAACTATGCATGATACATGAAAGCATATAAATGTTTAAGTTGCACAAAATCCAAACAATATTTCAGTTAAAAAACAATATAAGAAGAACCACTTGATTTCTAAGAGGTCTCCTGCTATAAAAAGCAAAGTTTATACAAGGCAAAGGATACACATGTGCCTGTACTACTTCAGAAAGGTATTAGAACCACAAGAGGGCACTCTCGTAATCTACAATTTGAATTTTTCCTGCCTAGCTTTTTCATTTTTAATTGAAAAATAAATTTCACTGTTTCACAGAATGAAGAGATCTTACTTGACACACCAAAACAAAAGATTTTTCTCCAAACCAAAGGAAGCTAATGATGTCTACACTATTTCCAAATTACACCACATTGGATACAGAAACAGAATTTATTAGTAAAACAAAGCTTAGTTCAAACTATATTTTACAGAAACAAAACGTAATTTATATTAAATATTAGCTTGTACTGTTTATGTCATCTGTCAATTTGTAATATTTTAGTCACTGAACGCAGAAAATACCTCTGGCTCTATAACCAGCCTTCCCTGTGTACACTAGGCATAGATGTGATCTCAAGCATATTATCTGAATCCAAATACAGGTAAATGTCCCTAATCAGAGATTTTATGTTTCTAAAATTATTTTAGGGTTGTCTGTGGGATTTTTTTTTCCTATTCTTTTCCTAAAGGCGTTCAGCCACCTTACACAGAACATGTATACTCAGCACTGCAAGCCCTTCCTCTCCTCCTTTATATTCCCAGAGAAAAAAAAGGTCTTCAGAATAGCCTATTCTCAACACCTTTTTCAGGTTAGGAGGGTAATCAGTTACTGGAAGCCCTTTGTAGCTAGTGATTATGTCATTAATTTTACTGGCCATTGTAAGGGTATTGATAAATGGGGCACTCCTGAACACATCTTCCTATCTGACTCTTCCTATCTTCGTTGAACAGAAGCCAAGTATACCTACTGCAAGCTGAATTACATCTTGTCTAGTTACTAGGATATACTTCAACAAAAGTGTAAAAGATACATTTGCCATATGCTCTTAAAAAAGTGGTGATTCTCTTCTGTTTGGAATACCAAGAAAAAAGTTCAATCTAACTTGTCTTTTATTACCTTATGCAAAAGTGGTTTTAAAACCTTCTTAGATGCTGTATTTACATCCTGCAAAGTCATGGGAAGCAGTTCACTGGGTTTCTTCAATATACAAACACTTGAAGTAGTGCTGACACACAGGGATTCCTGGTAAACCCACACCTGGAATCCAAATCCTTGTCTCCTTTACAGCTGTAAGGTAGTGTATGCCTAAGGTAGTGTATTGTAGGTATTACATACATTTCCTTAGAGACAATGGGGCATTGCTAACACTAATTATAAAGTGAACTGGTAGTTCTTATTTACTATTCTGTAAATCTCCAAGACATTTTATTAGCCACTAAATACATTAGAACTATTGACATCCTGAAAAGATCCATTTTTAATAAGCTACTTTATCACCTGATATAACAGTAAAATTACAAAGATATATTCATGAAATCAAACAGATCTACTTGGCATTCTATCCAGGTTTATAATAAACATGCTCTCTTTTTAATTATATATTAATTTGGTATGATTTTACTGAGCTCTTACTGCATTTAGGCCCCTGTCTACCCAGAAATCTGCACTACCTGTGGGCATATAATGGAACAGAATTGAAATAGACTATGCAAAACCAAAATGCACAGTAATCCAATACATGCATTGCTGTGCCCTCCTCATCAATACTTAAAGGAACCCAGCAACATTGTTGGCAAGATACCGCAAACAGAGTTGAAGCAATCTCATGCTTGCACTCATTTCTCTTTCAAAAATTTTAGCTGCTAATTTCTTATATCTTCTGCATACCTAATTAACATAAGAGATAAAGCATATCACAGACAAATTATTAGATCTAGGCATGAAACAGTTAACAGCAGTGCACATGCCAAGGTTTTAATAAGGCTTAACAATAAAAACCTTCAATCCTCTACTTTCACTAGATTTTGTTGTTGTGGTTTTCCCTTGCTTAGGGCAATCCATCTGTTAATGTTGACTTGTAATATAGTTAAGCTTGCACACGTATAAAAAGCCTAGAACAGCTAACCTAAGCAAGAGTAACCTCAAATGAATATTACAGAGATAGAACAATTCATCTTAGGCAAAGATTAATTGTGTGTGTGCGCACGCGTGTGCACACAGAGGCACATGAGTGCATTCCCATTATTTCACTTTTTAGGAAAGATTTTCAAAATGCAAATTATAGGACAGCAAGCTGATCACTACAGTTTGCAATAAAATATTTAATTATTTATCCTCCAATTAGTTTCTGACAGCTATTTTATATGCTATAGTTTTTCTTGATTTATTGTTAATTTTTTTTTCAGTCTATTGCCGATAAGGAAAAAAAAACATAATAAACCCACTATGACAGCACTGATAAAGCTTAGAAAATATTCATTGTTAAAAATGGCTCTGCACTGTGCCCAGTGCTGGTATTCTCCCTGGGCCAAACTGGCCTTGTTTTCAATAAAACCAGAGAAGTATCCTTTCCCTTGAGCCCTGTTAGGCTGAGGCTGCAGTTGGAACTGTCTTCACACAAAAGCAAAGGGGCTGGGTTTTACAAACGCAAAGCCTAATAGGGAGATCTTCATGGCTGTACCCTTGACATTTATTAAAGCCTCATCAACAAAACAGGAAATAACTGTACTAATTAGCAGACCCACATACTAACTGCTATTTGTTGGGGTAAAAGCAGATTCACTTCCTATTGTAAAGGAAATGTCCACCCAGACCCCAAAATCCTGTTATGAACCAATTATTACAATGATATTTTACAGTAAACTTTCTTATCATATATAACATTTCAAAATACATTTTTTACAGCATCTCAGGTAACTGTTTCCAAGAAGCAGAGAATGAAAAGCTCAGTGCATGCATCTAACAATACATAAAATACAACACCAAATTCTTTATATTTATAAGTTTCTAAATGTTGTAGGGAAGTGAGAGTAATAAAGTGCAGAGATGCCTCTTGTTTGGAAGCAAGATGACCATTAAAATAAACCTCTCCTGTTTGTTGTTTGTTTAGGTTTTGGGGAGATATTCAAATACACTGACATAGCAAGTTAATATCTGGCTCTTTCTTTAAATATACATCAAAGCTCATGAACTGCACGTTCACACTATCCTTACACGGCTATAGACACTCAAGGGCACCATTTTAGAAATCTGGGTAGAGAGGCTCATTTGCAGGATAAAGACTTTACAGAAAAAAGGATTAAAGCTGACAACAATAGCAATCTGTGAAATTCACTTATTTCAAATGGCAGATTCAGCACTAGATCAAACGCAGTCTCTCTCATACATATGCATTTGTGAATACAAATATATTTTTTATTTGAATGTAAGGTTGAAAATCACTGCTTATTCCTACAGAACTTGCATTTACGTTATCTTAGACAAATACTTACCATGAACAAACATAAAAACAAGAGTAGCAACAGTAGACTACTGATTTTTAGAAATATTTTGATTTGTTTGCTTTGGGGAGGAGGAAAAAGCGTGAACAGGTGAAGGAAACTGTGTGACAGTGGAGTTCTTGGGGAGGCAATCACTATTTGTCTTCCTGCCTACTGGGCTCAGGTGACATTTGGGACAAAAGCTGGGGAGAAGACACAGGACCTTGGGTTTGCAGCAGGGCAAAACAACAGGACTATTATTTAAAAGCTTCACTACTACAAAAAATGCTATACAGGTACATGTATATGCACATGTGTACACATATACACAGGCACGTGTGTGTGTGAATGCATATATGGAACAAAACTATAGACAGATATGTTCTCCTGTCTTGTTTTCAACACTAAAAGATGACTGGTAGAAACAGCAACAATGATATTAAAGGAATTAGCAATATACAGCTCTAAAACCACAAAAACACGCAGAAGCGAAATTGTTCTTTCAAACAATTGCCTTCAAAAGAAGTTTACTTGTACCAAGGTAAACTATATTCCTTTATATCCCTAGACTCCTGTACACAACAGAAGGCAGGACTAAGGTATCACTGAAATACTGCAGATTTCTTTAAAATAAAGCAGCCTACAAAAATTCACTGACAACGAGGGAACACTTGTGTTACATGTTTACACACATACATACAATTGTGGATTCACCTACACTAATCTGTGGATGTTGGCTTATAATGCATTAAAAGCTTTTCAGAACCTCACATCCTCAAATTATTTGGGGAGGGGGTGGACAC
Source organism: Dromococcyx pavoninus (assembly GCA_033558185.1). Taxonomy (NCBI): domain Eukaryota; kingdom Metazoa; phylum Chordata; class Aves; order Cuculiformes; family Neomorphidae; genus Dromococcyx; species Dromococcyx pavoninus. The sequence goes on along the minus strand of JAUMJL010000201.1, from coordinate 1,316,351 downwards.
GGAAGTTGCTGTATAGTAGAGTATCAGTGACATATTAGAAACAACTATTTTAAGAACCATTCCTGTCATTAACGGTAGAGTCCTACACCCATATATTTAGAATTGTGTATCTCAATCAGTGAAGAAAATCTACTGTAAATACATTCTTGAAAGAATGTAGGCAGCACAGCTGCCTGTACATAAAAATATAGTGACTGTACATAGTTTAAAACTTTATCACTGGCTTTAAAAGATCACAAAAACATGTACAAAGTAAAACCTGCCTAAATAATTAAAGCAGAAAGTGTTTGAATTATTTATAACCCTACTAAAAATAATGACTTAATACTAATGTAATATTTCAACATCATTTACCAATAATCTGCATCAGTTCTATGCTAAGTTTTAAAAACACTGTATTTATTACAGATAAAAACTAATTCAAAATCAAACTGATTAAATAGACCATATTTTCCTCATTGCAATATCTAAAGTAAAAAGCAAATGTTGTTAAATCAGCTAGACTGAACTACTATACTTAATTCTCAGATGAGAAAGATAGACGCATTAAAAATCCATATATAAACATTCATTACATGTACTAAAATAGGCAATAAAAATATAATGTAAAAATAAATACCCACACATTAAAACATGTACATATGCGGGTATTTATTGCCAGAAAAATGTGTTACAAAAACTATTTTATTGATAACTTTGAAATAAAACTGTCAAAAATTAATCCAAAGACATTAAAACACTGCCAAAGTTGAGACACTACACCTGTTACTTCCAATCAAGACTAGAAAGGATTAGAGAACAAAAGGACGAGTGATTGGCACCATATTAACTAGCTGACTTATTAATAAAATAATTAATCATAACGATCTGAGCAAGGTTAAAGGCCACATGACTGCCAAATCAGTTTATGTGAAATACAAAATTAACGTGCCCTACTCTAAGAAACTAAAAAAAGACAGCTTAACACAGATTTGTGAACAGACCAGGATGCATTTGCTAAGAGAAGCCTTTATCACAAACAGTATTCAGGAATTAAATCTCAGATTCACACATAGAAATCTTCTGTTTCTTCCCCTCTCAACAGGGATGAAATACGAATAGCATTTTTCAAGCAGTATAAAGCTGTGTTTATAGAAATATTTCTAAATCTCTCTATCCAAACAGATAGCAAAATAAATCTTAAACATATTCACCAATGCATTACTGTAAGCGGCAAAAAAATTTCCTCATATGTATGTGAACAAGAACAGAAGTTTCAGGTGTCTTACCTGCCCCAGTCTTCGTTTTTCCGAGTTTGCTCTTTTCTCATAATGCAATGTGTAGACAGGAGCAGTCTGTACTGCACCAGCACTGCAAGTTCCATATTCTTCCTCACTCTCCTACGCAACAAAACAGATTTAAATTCCTTTATTTATAATCATTATCTGCAAACGTACCCTCTATATTATGCATGCAGAATGCATTGAAAATTATCTTGCCACAATCTATTACTGTCACGAAAATACCATCTGTAGTAAGAAAATTAAATTTAGCTTTTCAAGAAGCTGAATTATCAACATTGTCATTTAAAAGACGAATTTTCAAACATCTAGAAAACATTTTTGAACGTTTTCTTAAAATAGCATAAAATTGATCTAAAAACTGGTTTCTTCTTCCTACAGAAAAATCTTACATGGAAACAAAATTTTCAATGGGAAAAGCAGCTGCAAAATTCTTGAAACATCTTTTATGATATTTCTGCAGTGCTGCTTTTGCAAAATGAAATTATTTCTTCATTTTTAAACATTGCCATTGCTCACATCTTATGAAACCAAAACAGACAACTACACCTTCTGAAACAGACTGTACAACAGGACTCTCCCATCTCAAATTCTCAGCTTAAAGCAAAGGCTTCAATTGTGATATCAAAGCAATCAACTTTATGAAAACATACATCCTGTTAATGTACCTTTGAAGACCTCTGTTGTTCTATGATAAAATATGCAAACAATAAAGAGAGCATTCAGTGGATGCATAGAATGACAGATAGTTGCCAGAGGGCTCGTTATGAAAAATGTATTGTTGAACAAAGGGCTAAGTATATTTCAAAAGTCATTAAAACACAAATCTCGTGTGATTTGTAAAGTATAAGCTTCAAACTGATACAAGAAGCAATGCAAGAAAGTAAGAAGTGTACTACATACCTTGTGTTTTAACTTATTCTTCACTTCTTTTATTCCTTGCCTTGCCTGATTTTTTGCCTAGAAAAATAAAAGCACTTAAGTAGCTCTGCAAGGCACTGTCTGTAGTCATAGGACATGCTTTATGATGCCATACTTTTCTTTTTAAACACCTGGTGGTATAAAGAAGGGCAATCACCTTTATCACAGATTTCATACGTGCATTGTCAATATATTTTATACATTTATGCTTTGTCCATATATTTAAGGATTTTTTTCATTATATGCATGTCATGAAAAAATACTCAAAATTTCTCCACTATTACTAAGGACAGGCTAAAAATGGTCATAAACATCACTCCTTTATTTGATATGGTCCTTTAAATTTAAAAGGGAATTTCAGCAGTACGGCATGTTTGAAAAATGTTAAGATTTTCAAGATGACTGCTACAGTGTTCCAGTCTGGCAGCTTGCAGGGCATCATCAATCTTAAGAGAAATGAAGTGATTTCATATGCAGACGGAGATTTTGCCCAGTGTTGCTGAACAGCACAGTGCTGCTATTTAGGGGAGAATTCTGTATATATTAAAATAAGCAGCCAAGGATCACTGCTGCATAGAAAACAGCCAAGAATGTTCTTCAATAGAGAAATGAATTCTCAATACAGAATGCTATGCAGTTATCCCCAAAAAACATTTAAAGAGAGAGAGAGAAAGAGAAGGGAGGAAGTAGAAAAAAAGAAAAGATTGGGGGACAGATGACACTGAAAATCCAAACACAACAGAAGAAATCTTTCTTGTATTAATATAGGAAAAAAGTACAAAAGTTTTCAAGATTGTCTTGAAAATAGGATCTTTAAAAATATATTTAAAGGCATAAATATGCAGAAACCACCTATTTTTCTATCATTTTCTTTACATGGACATTCAGAAAAAGAAAATCATTTTCTTGAATCAAGAGGTCAGAGACTCTTTTTGATCTTTAAATCATATGTCTATAAGCTCAATAGCAGCACAATGGGGTGCCATGTAGCAGATGCTAACCTGAGAGCCACTTTAAAATTTCCAGATCATGCTCACAGCATTTGGATGAATTTTTTATTGCTTTGTTCTAACTCCGAGAGATGGCACCAAGCATTTTTTTCAAGGCTACCAATCAGTTGTCTACCAATTAAGAAATATGTACTTCATTTCTCCAGAAGTAAGCTCCATAAAGGGCAATCGCATAAGAAATTAAATAGGGTATAAATATGAATACCTTATACATATCCTCACAAAATTCGCCAGCGTTTCCTGGCATACGCAGAAGTTCACTTTGAAGAATCTTTATTATCAAGGACATAATTATCAAAATTGAAGATTTGGAGAAGATCATGTAACCACAGCCTAAGCTAGTGCAAAGTGAAGAAGAATAATTTGCAGATAACCTGTTAATGAACCATTTTTTAAATTATAAATGAGTTCATGAATATGAAGTATATTTAACTTATTTACCTGTTTCTCTCCATGACTGCTGCGTTTTTCAGCTGAGGTAAAATTAAAAATTCTGTTTGAAAACTTCACTTAAAATACACTAGCTTAGACTGATATACTGATTTATTCAGGACTACTTATTATGCATCCAACTAGTGAAACATTTGGAAAAGCAAAAAGGAAGCCAAAAGTCTTTTCCCATATACAAAAATGCAACTTTAAAATACTTACACTATAGCTGTTTTTCCATATTGCATACTACCATATAATTTTACATGCTTTATTGGTCAGGTTTATTGTTTATCTGAAAACAAGATCTTCTAAGCTCAAAAGTATATGCACTAAATCCAGAAAGGACTTGCTGCTTACATTGCTGATGCTTTACCACACCTTTTCAATATCACAGCAGTTAGTGTCAAAGTGAAATTTCATCTGGGACTTAAGCTGGGACTCCATTTGTCCAGCATAAACTGTGTCTCTTCTAAATAGAGATCTCTACATCAGGTTAACATGACATACTATGTAACTATACACTATAGCACTATATTTATATTACATAAAATGTAACATTCACAAAATGTTTTACACTCATGTTAACTCTGAAAAGCCTGTGTTGTGTTACAGGACCTTAGTGTAAATGAGAGTTCCTATTTTCAGAGTCCATACCTTATTTGCGTTGTTACCAGCTTAGGAAGAGTTTCCAGCTGTGGGCCAAATACCTAAATGATATTCAAACAAGTCCTATTACGTATTGTGATTGAAAAAACCCAGCACACTGATGTGATGAAAGTGGCTATTGTTACGTAGGAGCTATTTGGAAGAGACTGAATCAACTCTAAATCCAAGTGCTATGTAAATAAACGAAGCTCATGACTTTCTACAGGCTGAAGCGTCTTTCTGCAATACATTTATAAGATGCTTAGGATTTTAAGTGTTCAGAAGAATGAGATGTTGTAGGAAGTTGAGGTATTTTCACGTATTAATTATTTGAAATAGATGATCTTACAAATTTATATGCTGTTTTCACAGCCGGAGTGGCTTTGGTCATTGCTGTGTTGATTAGGGCACCGCCTTTCTGAAATACACAAAAAAATGTAGTTTGGTAACATTTTAACACAAGTCAAGCCTTAAGACAACAGCCATGAAAAATAAACAGTGGTCTGTAAAGAAATAGCAACCTTCCTTCCAAACCAGTAAGAATAACCACAGCTGTGTTTCCTCCCCAACCTCCTGTCTGCAGCTACACAAGGGTTACAGTACGTCATTATCATAGCTGACATGTTTATCAATGCATTCTAACAGAATGATGTATTTTCATTCTTCATTCATCGCTACCATTTCAAAATCAATTCATAAAATATGGCTATTTTTCATGGCTTCCTACCACATTTATTATGCAACTTAAAAATACTTTGACCTGACAGAAAGAACTATAATCACACAAGAATTCTCTTAATCTAAAATAATATATTTTACTAGTCCTGCAGAATAACAAGGTTACACCAAGGGTCTTTTGCTGGGCAAACTGCACAAATCCATATTAATGAAATTGCTATTTACTAGAAGCGATAAACTTCATATCAAATTGTACTGTCATAGCTAATTAACAGTTATGGAATGTAACATGATACAGAAAGCAGTGAAACCCCTGACTATACAGACAGCAAAACCCAGTGCATTTTGGCATTCCTTTTGCATACAGGACCCTTGTTTTGAAAAAAAGAAAACCTTCAAAAAAACCCCACAAAACTATTGCATGTACCTTAGGCATGATATTTATTTCAGAGTGTAATTATATTTTCCTTTCAAGTGAACAAACTCGTACCATTACATCTATGTAAGGAAAGGACAAAGATTTAAAGAACAGGATGGCCAGTATAATTACTTAATCAATCCATACCTTCACTGTGTGCATCCACTGCTGATAAGATCTTGAATTGCCTGAAATAGAAATGTAAAAAGTAACACAATCAAACAGACAGACAACATTTTAAAGGTTTCAACCCTCCTCACAATCTGCATTAAAAATTCCCTTAGAGGATAATTCATTAATTTCATTCTTCCCAGACAGACAAGGAATGAAAAGATAAGAATATGCATGCACTAAGAAAAACACCTAGGTGTATCTTATTTGATATTTTCTATTTTCTTTGTAAAAGCAGAGATTTTTACCACACAGACTTTTAAATTCCAATTGAGGCAGAAAGAAAAATTCAAGCTACGATAAGGTAACATGCTGATAAAAAGTCTAAAAAGAAAAACGTCACCTCAAAGGAAAGAATAATGCATAATAAACTGCATTCAAGCATAATGAGCCCACTGGGCAAACTTTCAAGTACAAAAACGACATGGACTGCAGATGGTCCTATCCCAAAGAAACAGAACAAGAGAAAAGTCTAAGGATTGCAGCACAACTATGTACTCCTGTGCAGGAAATACAGTTAATAACTTAAAAGTATATCTATTTTCTTTCACAAAGGAAAGCCTCTAAAAGGCAAGTGAGAGCTACTGGCTTCTGTGGGACCACCGAGGACTATTGCGCCACTAAGTTGGCCATGAAGGACCTGGTTAAATTCTACTGAGCACTGGATAAAGAAATGAACATTATTTCCCAAAGGTGCTTCAGCTGAACACCAAAGTTGGGTCCCTGATCCCTGAGAAAGTTTACCGTACTCGAACACTCCAGTATTGTGAGCTGTTACTCACCCGGACAAGACATTCACATTGACAACAATGATGAAGTTTCAAACTGAGAGTTTATCCATTTTGAAAGGACTATACTGATACATCCTTGACGTTACAGACTTTTAACAGGAGTTCTCAAAACTTCTTAAACTTTGCAATAATCTATTAACTAAGGTCTGGGCGGGATTATTGCATTAGCTAGTGAAAAGTCAAAACGTTCTCCCAGAACATGGCTGAGAACAAACTGGATTACTGTAAAAGGTATCCCCAAGTTTCTCAATGAGGTGAGAAAACTGAGTTGTTCATACTTATATCAGGTACTTTCACCCATTCCACTAAATCCTTCACAAGCAATTTTGAGACAACTGAACTCTCAGGAATGATGGCACAAATTAAAGAAACACTCACTTAGAAAGGAGATAACTTGATGATCATTATGATCCCATCTCCAGTAAGCTCATCAAAGAGCAACCTTAAGCTAAAATGGTTCATTTTTTACTTCTTCAATCTGGCTCCCTGGAATTACCAGGGAAGGCAGCATATAACATGTAATAAAATGAAATTTAACCACTGTTGGAATGTTAAAGAAATTTCAAAGAACTATAAGTACTTTCTCTAACATGACATTTCATAACTTCAAACTCTTATCAACAATATTCATATATCATCTGGCTTGTGGTGTCCTTAACAGTGACTCTTTCCACATCCAATCTTTCTCTGTCATAGCCTATGGCTTAAGGAATCACTACAGACAGTAAAAGGAATCACCAGGAAGTTTAGCTGTCTTCTAGTTGTGCAAAGAGACTTCAAGGAAGGCAATAAAGAAAGCAGATGTATACTCATCTACAGAGAAGGCCAGGTAAACACTACACACCCTCAGCTAGAGCTAAGCCTTCTGACACTCTAGCAAGAAAATGTTGCCTCTTTAAATTATTATTAAAAGAGAGGTTCAAAGGTTATCAGTTTTCCTTATACTACCACCATTGATATTAGACCAACTGAAAAAAAAAAACCCAACTACTGTAGTAAAATTCATGTGATTACTTGAATGGATATATTCTACAAAAAATTCAAGTGCTAAGCCAATCAATCATCACTATATTCCTGCATTGAACGCTACATAAAACTCTTGAGAACACTTCCACAGAATACTACACGTAACAGAAAATAAAACTTTAAGTATACAGTGCAAACTGTAATGAAGATGGCTGAACAAATTTCTTTTCATATAAAGTCACAAAGAAATAAGCTTTGACCATTTTACTGGGCAAAAAAAAAAATAAAAAATAATTAAATACTGTTTATTCTCCAGTTTATTTTTTCTGGTTTAGTGCTGGTTTAGTTATGCTCACTCATGTGGAAAAATGCAAATTAAAAAAGAGATTACTCAAATGAACACTTGACTCAGTAATTTTTAAATTACACTCTCTACAGCTAAGAATATGTTCACCTGTCCTTTTAGCAGCTTGTAGCTTACACTAACTTTCTGTGACTTTTCTGAAGGCTGGGTTTCACCTGCTTTTTTAAAACCTTGGGCTTCCTGATAAAGTTGATGGGAATTAACTCTGCAAAGAGATCATAGTTCTACCCCATTAGCGTCACAAAATGTCACCTTCAATTGCATACATATTGTTAGCCCTGCACTTCATAACGATAATGAGACAGCAGTTATGTAAATACTGAATATGTGCCCTAAGCAATTTGTCCACAGCCTGGCAATATACAGCTTGTCTGACTTGAAAAGGATGCACAGAGTGCAATCTAACCGAGAACTGCTCAGGAAGCCGAGCATTCCCTCCCTAGCAGAGTCAGGTGAGACATGGTTCACAGGCTGCCAAGAGTGCAGCCAAGAAAACAAGCTTTATCTAACTTCTCTTGCAGTTTTATTGCAGCCTCCTGACCTCCTAACTGCAGTCAGCAAACGAACGCTGAATGCTGACACCACCTATCTGAATAATGGATGCTCAATGCCTAAAATCTGTTTATAGACCAGCATAAGTTACCCTAAACAGGCAGAAAAGAAGTAAATCTGTGTAACTAAGCACACTTTAATCAAGACAAAAGCCCACAAAGTATGTGTCAGATCATACTATGATACACAGAGGGCAGAGGAAGGCAATGAAAATCTTGAACAAAAGGATTTATGTACTCTGAGTGCAAAAAGGGTATTTTGCAGAAGGTGAAGATGGTTCTGCACCACTCTGATTTCTCCATGAAGGCCAAATACTCTCCTCTAGATATGCCTGTGCAAGGGTAGAGTTGCAAAGTAAAACTGAGTTGCATGTGCAAATCAGTACATTTGCTCAAATCACATAACCACTATTTACTGAGGCAGCTTCAACACTACTTTCAGGATTGACCATAAAATTGTATTTGTGCTGTCATGCATATTTTAATCCAATATTTTGTTAGCATCTACGATACCTCAAATAACAATAAGCTGTACTAAATGCTTAACAGGAAACCATTCAATAATCCTGTAATTATCAGGAATGGATTCAGCACACACTTTTCTATACCAATTAATGTCATAGGCTAGCTAATGTGAAAAGCATTACAACAATTGTCAGTGAACATAACTGAGGGAAACAACACAAGGAATAGTATTTTTGTTCATAAAGAAGGTAAACTTCCATTGTCCCTTCTCAGATGATATATAACTATTAAAATGTTTCCCTCTTTTTTAGAGTAACACACATGCTGGAGAAAGCAAATTTCTATAGGAATTCAGGAAATCACTCTGATTTCCGCACTGCAGGAATAATTATATGTGAAAAAATGTTAGAAGTGTTTATGGAAAACATAACTATCCAGAAATAGTTCAGCAGCATATATTTCAAAATTGTTTTTAAAATACAGTTTACACCGAATGTATCATATTACGTAAACACACAGTTAATAATGTAAATAATATAGAGATATTTCATCATATGCTGAAACCTAAGTATTATTTTACTCAATAAAACTAATATATCTTCATTTACATATTGATATAACTAGACACGTAATAGTATGCGGCCCAGCAGTGATTTGTTAAAGGCTACAACCTTTCCAAGTATGAATGGAAACAACAAAGTAGTAAAAAGATTACTTCTGACATCATGAGAACATCATCATGTTGAACAGCTCTCAAAGAAGCAGTTTCAATGAGTACACTCAAAATAACTCTGTACCTCCACAAAAACCTCCTGCTGTGATTTCTTCTTCAAAAGCATCGGAGAATCCTCTTCCTGCATTTAATTTTGATAACCGACCATCAATAAACTGAAAAAAAAAAAAGAAAAACCACTTTGTTGGCCTTCTGTTGCTCTATAGTGTTATAGTCTGTATGTTATAATGGATACGTTATATGTACGTGCAAGATAACATACGTCTTAAGGATAATATAATGCTGTAAGATAGATTTGCAAGAGCAGTTGCAACTATGAGCAGCAGAAATGTTAGCATTTTATACAGATCAAGGCAAAATCACAAATTTTTGTTCAGAAATATTTTAAATGGTTTTGAAGCTTTTCTTACGGCATGAAAATATTTTATTTCCTTACAAATGGTAGCTTTGGATTTGTAATCATGATCACATAAAGGTGACTGTAACATTCCCTTATGTTCTGTTGCAAAATACTGAGTTTACTTCACATTACCAACAAAACAACCTAAACAAACCTCCCCGCAGTATCCCTTTCTGGGTATGCATCGATGGGTCGAAAGTAGAACTTGCTGTACACAAAAAGTACCTTTGGAACAACCGGAAATATTTCACCACACCCAGTTCAAAGAAACAATAAAAGACAATATATACTTGAGGCCCATTAAAAGCGTATGTGTTCTACATCAGAAATGACAGAATGTGAGGGGAAATCATAGCAGAAGCGTCAAGTAAAACAGCAGAGGAAGGCTGTGGCTTGGGTTCAAAAATGGTGCTAGAAGCAGGCTGGATCTGACTGGCAGCGCCCAAGCTGACTCAAAAGGACATTTCATTTAACTGCATGGGAACATGAGACGAAGTGCCAAAACAAAGTGCAGCATAATGTCAAGGCACACCACTATGACACCTGCCTGAGCACAGTTCAGGGCTTACAACAGTGTTTTTTTAGGTTTTAGTACACCTGTTTGCCTTTTATTTGTTTTTTAACCCCCAACACTTATTTAGGTACATCTACAGATGTACATTGCAACAGTTGTCTTCAGGCAGAGGCTACAGCTGCATGAGCACACGGACTTGCATCTTCGTGTAAATGCATATACAAAGACTGAAATGATCCAAATATGTCAGAAAAAAAGTCAAAATAAGATAACTAACAATTAAACCTCTCAGAAGAACACATTCTTTTCAAGAATTATCGAGCTTCCAAGAAACACGATGAGCATATTCACAAAGTTTTAAAATTCTTTCAAGAAGCAACCCCCCCCTTTTATTTTGAAAAAGCTAACTTAAGTCTAAGAAATAAAGTTAGAAAGCATTTTTCCAATTATACATGGGTCATATTCTAGCAAGAATTAAGAGTTATTCGTTGGTGCTAAAGAGTACACAGTAACTAACCAAAATTGGCTATATCATATTTTACCACAGATTATCCAAATGCCATCAGTGACAATCTGATGTTTGTCAATGAACAGACTAGTGACATGAAACAAAATACATTCGCAGAGTACAAAAATTCTGGCAGAAAGAATAAAGTGAGGACAAAGATAAACATTTTTTTCTCTTTCTTGTCTAATTCATTCTTATTTTTTCATTTTACGCCAAGTTGGCTTTTTTCCAAAAAGGCTGGTTCATGGTCAGACCACTATTGGATCACTGGAGTATTTCACAGTAAGAAAAAGAGATAAGAGTATCTTCAGCTACTGCTGTAGAAAAAAAACCCATCAACCCTCACAAAACCTCCCATCCCTAGCCTTTGAACTGTAAGACATTATATCTTTTAGGAAAGTTATGAATTCATTCCATACTATAAACTAACCTAAGATTTATGGTCATACTCATCATTTGGTAAAATTCTATCAACAGAAGACTGAAACACTGACTGAATTTCAGTTTTTAGAGGATCATTTCAACTTAGTATTTAATATAAATACCGACAAACAGAACTCTTAGCAAAAAGATATTGGAGACACTATTTAAAAGAAATGATAAGAGTTAATAGTGGTAGTAGCAGTTGCTACTTTTGAGTAATTTCTTGTTAATGGTTGCACTTAAATTGCTACATGAAAAGAACACACATGGAGTTATGATTTCCTCCTTCATTTTCCAAACCCAAACTCTCTCAAAAAATCTGGGCTTGCTATTTCAAGAAATACATTCACTTTGAGATCCAGAGAGTCCTTGGCTGACTACCACTTTTCATTAAAGAACTAGTAATTCCAGGGCAACTCTTTAAGATGACTGAAGACTATTAAAGCTCTTTTAAAGAATTTTGAATTCCAGAAACAAAATATAGACCATATCCACTTCAGAAGATTTTGTTGCGCAGGTGATAAAGGCTGGGGGGTGAAGGAGGAGAGATGGTGTTTATGAGTTAAACCCAACCATTTATTTGGGCAGGAGTAAAAATTCCAAGTCAATTTACCCATTATGAAAAACAAAAAGTTGGAAGAAGCAAAGAAAACATCACAATAGCCTGAAAGAAAGCTCAACTCATAAAGCTTGTAAATGAAACTTGAACTTACTAATAATTTTCAAAGACTTACGATTCTTCAAGTCCTAATCCTGTGTTCATTATTTATTTTCCTAGTTAGCACTTTCCACCATTTTAGGAACAAATCCCAATAAATGTTGCAGATTACATTACTTATATAATTACATTATCTAACAACATAGTCTAGCACTAGGCTTCATACTAGTTTTAAGAGTGTATTTCTGCTAGACACTCATCAGAACTATTTGACATGCAAGATGCAACTATTAATTGCTTACGTTTGCAGCTTGAAATAAAGATTAGCTACCTTCCATGTTACCTTAATTAAAGGGGAGCCTTTCTAATGCTCAGAAAAAGCTAACTAATGGCTAGCATACATAATAGTGCAAATATCAAAGATGGAGGAGGGGAAAAAGCACTGAGAAAAGTAACATAAGTATACAGCCTAAGAGAACAAATATTTAACCTGAAGAAAAACTGTCACACAAAGAATATTTAAGAGGAAATAAAAATATTTATTATATAAATAATATGTATTTTCTTTTAAAGAAAAATCTTTTTAGATAACTAAGTAGCCTAGTAGTTTAAGAATAACAATAACCAGGGGGTTTAAAACTAAATCTATTCAGGGCATAAGACAGCTTTAGAAAACTAAAGTCAGCAAATTGAACTTTTACACTTTATCATAAATTGCTTCTATGAATTGCTGGGAAATATATGGTTTGCATGAACAGTTTGGTATATTCTGTTTCAAAGCAATGTAATCAGTTCTTTTGAATTCCAAAAGCGCAAATTCATCAACCTGATGTAAAAGGCGTCTCTATAATTTAAGAGTCCAAGAGAATTGTTTGAGGTTAATAGATAATAGGCATGGTACAGTCCCTGCTAAAAATATTCTGTCTCGATATTCAGTAAAGACTATGATGCTAAACAAGGTAACAAAAACACAAGAGGTTATGAAAATGAGATACAGAAATGGACATAATGCCTGCAGAATAAAACTCGAGTTCAATTAATATGTTTTAATATAGGAGAGAGGGGGAGAACATTAAAAACTTACAAAGAAAAAAGGACAGAGGAAGGATTTTATAAAACTTCACAATTAAGCTTACTTGTCATTTATGGCAAAAAAGGTGCATCTAAAGTACCTATTTTCTGCTTGATCTAGGTTTAAGGCTGCTTCTAAGAACTATTTTCTGCTTAAAAGATTTTCCAGCACAGAAAAAAAATACATTTTAGGCTTTTTTGAACAAAAATAACTTTGAAAACAGCTCATTTGTCAGTGGGAAAAACTGGAGAAGATGCAGCTGGGCTGAGGATTAGCTGAAAAAGTAGGAGTAATCTTCATAACAGAAACTAGAGGAAGGAAAAAAACCCTACTACTACTGCTATTAAACCACACACATCATCAAAATTGTTACTATTTCCTAACCCTCTAAAATATATTATTTCCTTTAGTTGAAATAAAATTAAAACAAGCAATAAACAAACTGTAAACTGATTCTGATTAATTGAACACATATTAAAATGTAATGGGTAATAAACTCACAAGCTCATTCATTTCAGTGGAGTTAAACCTTTCTCTTACAGCTGAACACCTTGCTGGGGTAGTAGTAGTATGACCAAAAATCAGAAACATTGCTTGCAGGCAGCCTTCTAACAAAAAGGCTTTATGCAGGCTTATCACGCTGAGATATGCAAAATATAAACAACACTGTTTACACTGTTACTTCTTTTCATTTCTATCACACATGCTGGATACTTCATATCCCTTCTTTCTTATTTTATATTTTTATTTCCACGTTGTTACTACATAAAATCAAACACAGTAAAGTAAAAGGAGCCCAATTCAATGATCAGTGTTTCCTTAACTTTCATACAATTAGGAGAAACATATACTCACAGGACTTCTAAGACCTATCATCCTTGCATAAATCTTTATTTTAGACACTAGTCCCTGATTAACACCAAAAGAAAATTAGAAGATTCTACATATAATGAATTTTCCTTATCTATCATGGTAGTATATCTTCAAAGAAGTCCACCAGATGATTTAAACATGAACTCCCACGCCTCAATCAGTCCAGATATTTGCAGGCAAATATATACTTTTATGAGCCTTCCAATTTCATTCAGATTTTCCTTGACTTTCCTAAAAATACAGTAGTGAGTTTCTTAACATCCTTTTGATGCAATGGGGTCATGTGATGGAAAGGGTGAAAACAAAAAATTGCAGATTAAAAATCAAAGAAAATTGATTTCAAAGACTGAAATGAAACTATTACTGAGCTGTGCCAGACATTCAACAGTTTGTTCTCTATTAGCTCAAAATCTGCATTATCGGATGAGTTAGAACATTCTTCAGGCCACCCTATGGCCTGGCTTTGTAACGTTGTCTATAAGCATACTTCAAAAAGCCTAGCAATAAAAACTGCAATTACAGTACGAATCCTGTTTTTAAATAAAACACCACTGAACTCCAGGAAGCACTACGCTGCTTAGATTCTTTGGTCATGAACCAAGACAGCCAAAAATGAAATTCAACCATGAAAAAGGAGGATCCATGATCTTTCTTGTTCAGATGAGTTGCTGACTGGCTCTGAAGAAATACTGCACTGGTTCTGCACCCAGGGGTGGTTATTTTGTTGAGTTCCCCCCCCACAACCACCACTCTTTTTTAACTATAACTAAAGATTTAAAAATATAGCAAAAATGGGACAAGTGTCTGCACACAAAGTACTTGTACTTATATTTTCATAAGCTGAGAAAGGAAAACATATTTAAATATGAGAGTAATATATTTTAGTTAAAGAAAAAGTCATTAAACATGGATCATTTACTCTCTCATACCTGTTTAAACAGTTGGAGATTAACAGCAGTTTCCAGGAACTGCTTAGTACTACTAGAGCGATGTTTCACAAAACTATTCTCACAGAAGGTTATAGGCTCCCCCTAAAAAATTTAAAAAGAGGAAGTTAGATAGTAACTAGAGTATACAAATATGCTAATTTACTTAAAATTCTCCATTACAAATTTATTTATTTACTAATAGCCAAAACATAGAAATATTCCCTTTCAAGCAGCCTTCCAAGAATCCAATTAAACAGACATAGTTAACAACAACAGCAGCCCCAAATCTTCATACAATATTTAAATAGGTCTCAAAATACATGTTGCAATTCAACCTCTGGTTTATGAAATCTGTCTACAACATATATATGGCAAGGAAAAAGTAAAGTGGTTTACAATTGTTTCAAACACTCTTCATTAAAAATTTCAAGGAAGTGGTGCAAATTTTGAGAAAGAGCAGGTCCACTGCTTCAAATAATTAAACATGCATCACTGTTCAGGATTACTGTGACTCCCTGGCACACTAAACCAGCAATACTAGTAAATCAAAACCCTAAAATAGTCCAAAAACATGCATCTACACCAAATTTTTTATATATTTATTCTACCAGATTGATAAATACACTGCAGATTTAACAGCAAATTATTTTATTTTTACATTGAAAAACAGCTAAAAACATTTGGAACACTGTTACAGGGAAAGTCTGATCTTCAGTGTGCACAGACCACTGGACATTTCTGATGAGCATTTGCTCTAAATCTGTTTTTCTTGTTAATACTTCATAATAAATACTTAAAGTTCTTCAGCATAACTGGATAAACAGCAGGTACAGTACAAAGTTTGTGTAACGATTACGGTACATAAACTGGTTTCACCATACAGCCAAAAGGCCTCTCACCCAAGTTTACAAACCAAAATAATTACCATGTTAGAAACAATAACCAACAGTCTCAAGAACAGAAAATGTGGGATCCAACAAAACACCACACCTAAATCTACCATAGAATATTTTACTATCCAAAAGCTACATATAAAGTGTGCAGTCTCACAACAGAATAAAAGACACCTCAGCCATTCAAAAGAAAGAAGATTAAAGACAGCTGCTATACTGATCTTTGTAATAGCTCCAACTGTTGGCCACTTTAAAGACAAATTTATTCATGACCATGATCACCACAGCTTTCTGCTTCTAGCCCTCTTTAACCACACACCCTACTTCACACGCTTTCCTATCATCCTAGCTGACTGTGCAGTTATGTGCTTTCAGAATACCACAAAGCTTTTTTGTATGTGACCTGGGCGAGTTTGGCAGAGTAACTCTAAATGGCTTTCAACTGCTCTTTACACCTTACATCTTGTTTTTCAATGGTTCAAGCATGATCCAAAGATGTGTTCCAGTAAAAACGTTGTTGTAATTTAAAATCCCATCTTTACACCATTCAAAGCCTTCCCCACTTTAAGTCTCTCTTTTAAGGGATACAATTCTACTAAGCAAAGAACTTAAGCTCATGTTTAAGTTGTTTTTAAGTTTTACATTCTTACTTCTTTATGAAACCTCTAATTTTAGAAATGAAATCTCACTGGAAGAGCTAGAAGTCCTACGTTTACCTGATGTAATCCTTCTTTCACATGGTAGCTGGAATGCTGCAATATGCAAACCCACCTCAGTACAACACATAGTACTAGGTCAATCAGGTCTCCAGGAGCAGCACCCAAGTTACTCCACCTACTACTTATCCTGAGATAACTGGTGAACCCTGTACGCATGCAGGACATGCTGGATCTGCCAAATAGCTTGAAATGTTTGTGGTACTTAAAATAGCACTGTCTTCCTGACCCACTTTGTATTAGCTGTTCTTGAGCTCCTAAAGACTCTTGTCTTAAGAAGATGACCCCAAGCTACTTAGCAAATTTGAAGTGCATCAAAACAAATGGAATAGTCTCCAGTGAGACATGGTGGTACGAGACACAGTGTTCCTGAGGGCAGACTCCCTTCTCAGTTCTGCTGTTCTTTTCAAAAATTTCAAGGCAGCAAATTACAGCAACTCCTTATTTATATATATTTGTTGCTGTTGTTACATAAATAAATGATTTCTGGAAACACAGAGGCTTTGTGGCAGTGCAGAACTGACTAGGTGATGGCTCATCGCATCCTACAAAACATTAAATTTAGGACTAAAGAGAGAAAATAGTATTTTCAAAATATAATATTTAGAACAATACGAACTAAGGTATGCCTCCACTGCCACTTTCTCAGCTGTCTTGAGAAAGCTGAAAGAGAAAAAGGAGAGGTTATCTCCCAGCAGAAAACAGGTATGCTTGTTCTCGCTTTCACATCAGCCTGGAAAGAGAGCAGTCAGATGATTTTTCTTGATGGCATTTCTCCCACCCAAACCATGTAACAGAACACCACAAAATGGTAGTTTAACACACATTTTTTTGTGCATGGCTGTAATACTTTCCTGAATATTTTCCCTTACTCGCTGGATGCTTCACATACTTGGTAAGCACTCACGCACTAGTGTATCTGTTCCCTTATCAGGACAGTTCAGAGACAGAACAACCAAAGCTATCCGTTAGCTGAAAATTTATTTAGATCTATAAAGAATTCACATCTAGAAGTCATCTATGTTATTTGAACCTACTGACAGCTAGGTTGCATTAAAAAATTGAGTAGGTTTAAAGCTCCTACCTCTGTTCAGCACATGAAAATGAGAAAATCTTTTGAAACCTGCAGAAATTCCAACTGAAGTTTTCTCAGGGTAACTTTCTGCTGTAACTTTACTGAAATTGCATTCAATAATAAAATTAACTCCTAGCTCTTTTATTTGCTCAAGGCTCTGAACAACAGATTTGTTTTCCAAATAAAACATTTACAAATTTTCAGGTTTATTACTGTAAACACAAAGCCATCTGAAGTGCTATATAAAAAATAAATTATTGAATCAATATAAACAAAAACAGCTTTAGAAGTTTTAGTATATAAAGCATATAACATTCTCATTTGTGCAAATATAACGGTTACCGTTTGAAACTGAGTTTTAGAGGAATGCTCCACTCATATTTAACTACTAGACCATCAAATGGCCCCTGTTGTATTGATCTACAATGTACTTTCAAAACAAGTTTGATCAAAACCCAGTGGGGAATCCATACTGAAAAGTAGACAGCTAATACTCAGACCAAACAATCTATGCCCAAACAAGATATCCATCCTTTTAACAACAGTTGCTACAGAATTTTCTTCCCCTTTCATATTTTGCCACGCACAGCAGGAATTTCTTACTCTAAGTTACATTCACATTTTAAGCAAGGTATTTATGCAGATCTCAGTGGAGCATGAAAACAGTGAGCTAAAACAGCGTGATCATTTTAAAAGGAAAAATAATCTGGATTAGAAGATAGGTTTGCACTTTCTAAATCTAGTGATATTTAGCTTCAACAAAAAATAAATGAATGTTAATTCTTTATTTCAGAAAACATTCATATCGCTCTAGCATGAGATGTCTCAGAACAACTATTTCAACTATTGCTATAGTTAATACCATTCCATATGGTAGCTCTCGCTTATTGCATGAAGACTACAAGGTAGGTAGGTATGACCTTCTTCAGTTTTGTATAATCTATTAACAAAATATCAAAACCAAAATTGTCTTATTAAAATACCTCTGTTTAAAATCAAAGAAGTACAAAGCTGAAATTTCATCTGCTGCTGTGACACTCAGAGATCTTGGCCAGGGAATAACCTAGTGCAACCTATGATTCTACTCAGGAAGGAAGGTATCATTTAAAATAACAGAAAAATTTTTGCAAAATTTACAAATTTCTTGCAACCTACCCCCTCAAAAAAGACTCAGATGTACCAATATTACATATAGTCACAGTTAAACCCTACAATAACTGCTATTAATACAATATCTATATTCAGTAATAGACTGCTATATTCCTTAAAGCAAATTAAAAAACATATTTTTTAATGTGTAAAACAAAATTCCTATGGAAGACACAATACATAGTCATAACAGAGATAATAAAGGGTGGTTCTCTTTCTCTGTTTCTGTACTCTGCTGTACTTTTTATGCCTAACTCCGGGAAAGGTAAACAAGTCAATGTCCACTTCAAGAGATAACCAACTCAAGTATAAGCAATCTGTACTTATGCATTCTCAAATAATTCAGGCGCATGCTTAATCTTAAAATATTTTTTCCCCCAATATAACATTTAATTATTTTGGTTTTATTTATTGCATATTGAATACAATACCTGTACCTGTTGGAGAACCGATGTCACTACTCAAAATTGTGTTAATATTGGCCCAAAGCACTCCAGATAGCACTCAATTAAAGTGAAGTCTGACAGGCTGCGTTATCTTCAATCTGGAAGTTACCTCAGTGCCCTCTGCATGCTGATGAGTCCATGCACTCCTATTGCTGAGCATTCCAGAGCAAGCCATCAGCCTTTGTTCTTCGTTTCTTAATTTCTGACGACTGATGTTATAACCATCAAAACTTAAAACAAAGCTACCCTGCATTTCTTTCGTTTTAACATCAAGAGCTTTGAGGACTTTTCCCCCAAAAAAGATGATTTTTTTCAAAGACCTCATCTTTTGTTAGTTAATTCTTGAAGAAAAGCAGATTCTCCAAAGCTAGAAAATAAGTTACTGTTGCTTATATTCCCTGATCTTCTAACAGTTATGTCTTAAAGTAAGCGGATTTCTTTATTTGAAATACATTTGAAACATATTTGTCTCACCATGATGAATTACCTTTTTAAAAAAAATATAATCACACCTGCATTTCCCCTGATGTTTGCTGCTTAGGAGCACACTACTATGCTGCTTTGCTTATTTACTTGACAATGCTAAAATTGATCTCTACCACGGTGAATACTTTTATAGTCATAATTTTTCTGTCCTTTTCTCATTCTCTTATGTACCTCTCCCTCTCTAGACATAGATTGAGAATATTGCCCAATTCTTTACCCCATGTAGAGTTTAACTGACGATACTGTATGGAATTAATGGAAAAATGTACTAGTCTTTGTTTCCATTTGCAAAGTTAGCACAAACACATGTGTAAGGTCTGTTTTTCTTAGCCATCACAGAGCCGTTAAAATGTTTAACTGGTATTGCTCACGTCTAATATAAGGAGGGATGCCTAAAAATTACCCATGAAGAATGTGTAAAGTAAAACAGCTAGGAAAAAACCACAGCATTGCACATACATTGACTGACAAAATGACACAAACAACACAACTGTAATCTTTGTATCTAGCTCCCACCTACGCATGCAATTTTCAAGCATGGAACACAAAATATTATTCCACGATAAATTCCTAAATGTTCATAGAATCATAGAATTACCCGAGCTGGAAGGGACCCAAAAGGATCATCAAGTCCAACTTTTATCCTTACACAGGACAATCCCAACATTCACACCGTGTGACTGAGGGCATTGTAATGCTTCTTGAATGCTGGCAGACTCAGTGCCACGACTGCTTCCCTAGGGAGCTGCTCCAGTGCCCCACCACCCGCTGGGTGAAGAACCTGTTCCTACTATCCAATCTAAACCTACTTTCCTGGCACGTCTTCCTGCCATTACCTCTAGTCCTATCATAGGTTGCAAGAGAGGACATCAGCACCTGTTTTACCTCCCTCCCTTGTGAGAAGGCAGTAAACAGCAATGAGATCCTCTCTTGGTCTCCCCTTCTCCAGGCTGAACAGACCAAGTAACTTCAGCCGTTCCTCACACGACTTCCCCTCCAGACCCTTCACCAGCCTTGTGGCCTCCCCTGGACACTCTCCAGTAGTTTTATATCCTTTTTATATTGTGGTGCCCACAACTGCACACAAGGCCCAAGGCGGGGCTGCACCAGTGCAGATTAGAGCGGGACAACCCCCTCCCTCGCCTGGCTGGCAATGCCGTGCTTGATGCACCCCAGGGCATGGCTGGCCCCATTGGCTGCCAGGACACTGTCGAACTACCAAAATAGCAACAACAAAATGTTCAAGGCTAAGTTGTGACTACTCAAAGGAAACATAATGTGGATTTCTATGTGCATTTACAGGGTGTAAAGAAGCACTCACCTCACACCACTGATCACTGCAAAGCTTCAGCAGGGTTAGGCTCTTGCGATCAAAACTGTTTGTTGATCACTGATGTGGCAGAGGCCCAACGGTCCACACTGCAGCTGCTAGCTGGGTGAGAACAACCATGCACTGACCACTTGCCTCTCTATATGCCAGGGCTCTTAATAGCAAAATAGTTTGAATGGCCTCATTGCCATTGCTGGAGACCCCCGCAAAGTCCATGCACATTCCCATGTCAGAGCACCTCACCCAGCATCTCAAAAGGGATTGCAGTCCTCTTGATGAGTGAGGCCATATACAAAACCATCATAATTCACCATTCCATTGAAGATATTTTGTTCTGGATTATTTTTCTCTCGCTTAGCAAATGACAGTGAAGCAATTTTTTTCAATCATCCCCACATACCATGCATGAATTTGACACCTTCTGGATTAAACTAAAGCAGAAAATGAGCTCCAGCTAATCATGGGTATTCAGTATTCAACACCGGACTAAAATAAAAAACACAATAAAGCTATAAACGCACACTGAGTGGATGTCAGGTCCTTAGCACCAACTGTACTGTTTTGCTCTACAAATCCACTCTTATTACGCAATATTTGCTAATAAGAAGTGCATATTGCAAAAATACTTTTGGCAGTCATATCATTTTTACCAGTATTGTGATTAAACCAGAAAAAATATTTCTACTTTGCTTTGAAACTTCTACTGGATTATTTTTTTAATTAACATTTATTACACAAAAAAAGATATGATCACCATTATCTATTACATGTCACATTTCCTGTCTGTATTAGAGTAGTCAAATTTTCCATATGGTCTTTCAGAGTCCCATGAACTCCTTTCAAGACCCCTGAAGCTTTCCATTTTCCCTTTCACCAATCATTTTTTTTCAATAATTGCTAGACACTTGTTCAAGACATACTGCTATACCGAGAAGAATCTGTCCTATGCCGAAAACAAACAGTTGCACAGAATGAGTGTTCAATGTGATGAACAGCGTTTGGAGAGAAGTGTTGGATGAGTACAGACACTATTAAAGCTGTCCTTTACTCAAAGTGAATATTAATGACAGTTGTTTCATGTTTCAAGTTAAAATCATACTGAACGCACTGTTGCAAGGAAAACAATTCACTTAAACATATTTTTTAACTTAGGAGCAATCGGTAACTATCCAAATACATTATTTTATTTTTCACGAGCAAAACAACAGTACCCTGAAACCTCTCAGTTATTGATTCTCAAAATATAAAAGCTTATTTATAGCAAAAGTATTTCAAATCCATATAGAATATATTCTCATTCAAGTATACCCCTTACGAATTTGCTGCATCGATACTACTTTAACTCCTGAAAGAATGGAAATAAAGTCCATAGCTGTGCTTTAGATTTCCTCATTAGACCCAGCACCACAGACTCAAAACCAAAGGGTAGTATTTTCTTTGCAATAACAATTTATAAGTTTTGAGACTTCTGACAAATGGTCCTAATAGAGTCAAATGCAACTTTTTAAACTGCCCACTTCACAATGCATTAAACTGTGTTCAAAAGGCACATGTAAAATGAGCTGAACGATCATGGGACAACTCCTCTTGTTTTCTACTAATCCAGAGCAAATTCAGCATCTAATAAATTTTTCAATCACAAAAATAAATTCTGTAAATACTAAAGGAGTTCAGACCATGTGAACTCTGCTCAAAATAACAGTTACTTTTCTTTTTTTTTAAAAAATAGAAAAATACCCACCAAAATGCTTTGTCTTTGTACAAATTGATGCCAATCCAAAATATGCTGGTATTTGCCAGCAGACATCTGCCTGTTAAGATATTCTTTAGATATCTTTAAGAAAAAAAAAATCATTCAGGCCACAACTGTTTCATAAATATCTTCTTTTATATGCAATCTGTGAAGCCAAAATAAGCCCATATAAGAAAATGCTGCAGAAAGACAGACTGCAAAGGCCACTTTGACAAATGTTTGCCTGTTGAAATGGTGCATGGTGAACTACTTCCTATACAGAGTGAACGTAGATATCTCAGATATGCCAACAGATCAACTGAAATAAAATGGAAAATAGATAAAAGGAGAGCTCATTGCAACAGCGATGCTAACCAAAATGCTAAAGAACTTGCACATTCAGTTTAACAAACTTACCAAAACAAAGGACTAACTGGAGCCTACTTCTGGTCAGAACAGGAGCAAGGCCACCAACCAGACTGACATTCTGTTTGCATATACTGAATGTATATTAAGACACGTATTGACTTAACGGCTCTTAACGCAAGCTGCCATGAGTTGACACAGACCAGTGCCCTCACATTTAGACTAAGGGACAAACTAGATAACCCCTCCTGAAGCAATGTCAGGTAATGTCACTATGGAATAAACAACAACTATCTGATTTGTTGAAATTACTTGATTTAACGAAACTAGTACTGTGCTGAACTCCAGTGATTCTGGAAACAGGTACAGTCATTTCAATATTGTACGCAAACTGTCTTTCCAGTATAATGACTGCTAAACTCAAACAGTTGAACTAAACTCTAAAACATTACTTCATTTCTGCATGGGTTACTTTTCATAACAATAACAACGGCCATCATCAGCACAGACAGCTAATGCTAATAGCAAAAAAGACTACCTGCAAGAGAACCATTTGGGTAGAGGGAAGACCATGCCATATTGTATTTTAATGTTTCCTCTAGGAAAAGGCCTCATCTGGAATTAATGACTATCCTATCCATTCCAATTAAAACATATCACCTACTCACTCACCCAACAACAGCATACACCACCCTCCTTGCCTCCAAACATCTACCCATGCGCCCACACATCCAAGAGCTTTACAAACTCTATGCCTCAAGCAAGAATGATTTTCTCCTGTCAGCTCTCAATATTTATCTGAACCCATCAGACCACCAAACATCATATCCTTGGATCTGATTCAGCCAATGTCATCTCAATGCATTTTATCAAACAGAATTACTATCAACAGTTCGCAAATATCACAGGAAAAGAATCTGGATTGACCGAGCAAAAGAATCTCTAAGCTATCTCTGATAAATTATTTTATTGTTAATAGGTTCAATATGTGCCACCCTCATAAACCAGAAAGGATGAAAGCCCATAACACAACCTACTGTGTACCAGCAAAACATCAGAAAAAGAAATTCTGAAGCGCTGATGGGATGAAGTGGGCTTTCATTTCTCCTAACTTCTCAATGGAATCAAGAAAAGACGAGTGTTTGACTGATATCTGCCTTCTGCTAGGAAATAAAGAGCTTCTGGCCTCAAACACAGCAAAGTCTCTAGACTAGTAGATGAAAAAGTATAGAAACTAAAAGGCACACCCTCTTCATTTCTTCATTGCCTTAGATCAGATGGGCTGTGTGTAAGTGGTTTCATTAATACAATCTGATTTTGTATTAAATAAATTCTAAAAGTGATACTGATAAGAAGATAGCTGACTTTGGATAAGTATTTGTTTTTCAGTACAACTCACCATCAGGAGGTGGCAGCGCCTTCTACATTGCCACTGAATCCTTAGCATAGAGTAAGCTTTAAAACATTTTTTTGAAATGTTTCAGACTGAGATAAAACATTTCATATTTTCCTTGCAAAGAATGACACCATGCTCTTATAACTTAAGGAAAATTGGAAGTAAAGAAGAAGGCTTACTGGTTTGTATCTTAGTGCATCTCTGTAGGATCCAAACAGTGCTGCCTGTGCCCGAAGAAAGGCCTTGGCTACTCCATCACCCGTAGCTGTAGACTGCTTTTTCAGTTTATTTTTCAAGGCCGAGACCTGCACGACAGAGTGGAACAGTTAAATTAACACCTCGGAAATTGGTACAGCGAGGTATGAACCCAATCAGCAGGCAAACCATGGTGTCTACAGGTCAGCCAAAAATTCATCCTCCTCCTTGATAGCTTATCTTTTTAGCTGCAAAGAGCACCTGCTGGTCTGTTAATTGAAATGAAAGCAGGGGATGATGGTAGAGTGCTAATGCAAATTGGTTTATGCTCTCTTTTTTTCCCAAGGCCTCTTGACATAAATAAGCTTAATTATTTTACAGTGAAACACACGTGAGCCACTTTTCTACAGATTTTTTTTCCTCAATCATAACATGTACCTACTTGTTTTGAATGAAGACTGTTGGATATTTTTTAATTTTGCTATGAAGGCTTACTTTTAAGAACTCTTAATGGACACTCACTATTCGATTCTAGGGGTTTTTTAAGCCAAATTACTATCTTGAATTATTTCTGATGCACCATGGGAGTAGCTGCTACCACTGTCAAACAGTTGAGAAAAGTTTATGTAAATTCAGTGCTATATGCCTTTAGAATTGTCCCCAAAGATGAAACACGTGAAAAGGAAAAAAATAAGAATAGCACTTAGGAGGCACCTGTAGTTAAAAACAAAGAAAAAAGAACAAGAAAACCCCACATTCTTACTTTAGTGCTTGGCTTTTTTTCTCTTTTTTTTTTACAAAGGTCTGTCTTTTTTTACTTGGCAAATGACAATCATTTGATGATACAGAATTAAGAAAAAATAAGAAACTTTTATTTAAATGACTCTTACTTGGAGAAAAATCACATAATTCAGGAATTATTACAGCATGCTTTAAAGATATGTGGAATTATACCCAATTTATATTCTCCTAATGTTCACCATGAGGGACATTTGGAGAAGTAAGTCAACTCTAGTTACATAGAATACATGTTTCTACATCCCTCTGTATTGCAATATACCCCCAAAATGGAATATTTAAGTCACTAAACACAATACAAAGTAACATGCAGAATTACTCTTTAAGCAGAACATTATAAACACAAACAATTGTCAAAACAGCTTTCATTCTTTTGGAAATACATGCAAGAATGAGTATCTTTTTGTTTCTTTATGCAAGCAGTCCTGACTGCTCTTGTAGATGATGATTGTAATTGAAGTGTCAACCTAATTAACAACTAAACTTTGAATAATGCTAATGAGAACTGAACATGGCATCAGAGAAAACACCAGCTCTACAGGTGATAAACCTTCACAGTAGTGACATTTTCCAGTGTAAAGTCACAGTTACTGTGATCTGATCAAAGAGAGAGACCCCCATTGGGTCCAATTATAGCTATAGTTTTGAAAAAAATTATTGAGTTATGATGTTCATAATCTATGCAGAAAGGTCTTTACAGTATAGGTCTTTTCCCCATAGCTGTGATCTTTTCAATTTATATCCAAGCTTCATAGATCTAGATAAAAGTTTAGAGCCTGATTCGTTTAGCCCATGGAAAGCATACACTAAGGCTCATTTACATTTTTTTCCTTATAACTCAAAAGAAAAATAAGTACAAGTCTGAGTACAAAAATCAGTTAAGCAGTTCAAGGTTGAAAAAATAAATGCATGTCTTGGTTTGGATTTGGGTTTTTTGTTGTTGCTCTGTACCATAAGTTTATTTTAAAGTTACTAAAAACGAGATTTATGTAATTCTGGGGAAATAAAGTAATATATCCTCTGTATAAGGGAAATCTGCACATCAATGTTAGCTCAGCTTCACTAAAACACAAGCAGTAACATGAGGTCAAAAATAGAACTGTCAATATTAAAATGTTGTCTCTGTCATGATAGACAAAGCACCTTCTAAATATAAGGGAAAAGGTAGAAAATTCTCTACGTTCTTTTAAATCTACATTCTTCTAAATCATACTTTGTTACTTTGGGGACATTATGGCAGACTATAAGAAGGGTAAGAGAAGAAATGGGGATGAAGATGATTATAGGACAGAAGAACTATAGGACAAAGTGGGAACTATGAAGGAAAAGGGTGTTTTCTGATTTTCTCAGTTCTGGCAGGTTCTATGTACTATAACACAAATCAATAAACATGATGCTTTAGGCAAAATCTCTTTAAAAAGAACAACCAAAAGTAACAAGTCTCCTGCTTCACTGCAGTATTGGTATGTTATTAGCTCAATGATATTAAGAACATCCCAGAGAGCTAGCAGTTTGGAGGCAGGTTCTTCAGCATTAAAATGTGTAAGGCAGATGCACATTTTTGTGCTGCCATTCTGTAGGGAGGCTGAACCTCAGAAAGGCTATGCTGGACTTCAGAAAAGTTCCTCCACTTTCTGCTTCTCTCAGGAGGTAATGCTAAAAGGCAGGGAGAGCTCTTTCAGATTATTCTGCTAGGAGCGCTTAAGAAAAAGCCTGCAGAGACAATGTGGGCCATGTGCCCTTATTTCTCAAGCATCACACTGGAATCTTGGCTGAGGCGCTCTTGAAGCACCCTTGAGACCTGCCTAGGTTTCAAATATGCATGCAAAGGGAGAGTGCTTTCTCAGGGCTTATCCCATCACCAAGTGATGGCAAATCCAAGCCGAGCATTTGGGTAGGTTGCCAGTAAATTCTCCCAGTTCCCCAGTTTAATCAAAGATAGAATGATAAAAGTAGTTATTGCAGTCAATACAGAAGGTATAGATAAGAGACTGGGTGCTCTGAACTACTTGGAAGAACGTGGTGCACAGCAGGATTGTGATTGCTTAGATTCATGAACCTAAAACCGAGGAACTGTGAGACCCCTTTGGGTGACATCATTAATAGCGCTTAAAAGGTCAAAGAAATTGCACAGTTCTGGCACCAAACTAAATAAATAGCAAGCGGCATCTTCATGGAAATCTTTTCCTATATGTGCTTTAATCCATCTAACCCATCTGTGATTAAGAATGCCAAAGGTTTTCTCTTCCCTTCTTTGCATGCCTTAAGCAGAAATAGCCTTTTACAAAGTTTAAAAATAAAGAATTCCAAACAAACAAATCATTGTGGTTAGAATGCTGTTAAAATGTATTTCTGGAAGACACTAATGATCCATTTCAAAACTGTATTATTAATTTCCAGTAGAAGCAAACTGTTTTTTATCTTCTCCTAGCAACAGCCTCTGATAGGAAGCTGACTTCTTGGACTGCTGAACACTACCAGTGAAGAGCAATCAGAGCTTCCGGAAGATTTAAAACAATAGAATAGTTTTTCCGAAATTTCAAAAGTCATGAGACTGATATGTGATTTGGCTTTCATATGAAATTAAGTGCATCTAAAATGTAGAAACATATTGTATTGGTAATTAAAATAAAAAGCATATTTTTTAAAATAGTCACCCTATGTCTAGAATTCCTAAAACATGACCATTCTGATCAAAAACAAAGCATGACTAAAATCTCTTCAATATCCGTGTAAGCAGAAGAATAGAACTGCACGTAGAGTTAGCAAATAAATTAATACAATCACTTAACTACTAATCAAAGCCTTTGGTCCTGCAAATACACATATATATATACACACTCACATATAAATTTGCACCTACAGAAGTATTCAAAATGTTTGTTGCCTGAGAAATGCAGAACCATGCACTGGGGTTCCCAGTGACTCTGTAAAAAAAAAAAAGATATCCAAGAATTTCTCTGCTATCTGTGACAGTTCTTATGCTTTAAACTTTTTTTGGTGTTCCCCATCAGATCGTATCACTATAAAGGTAAGCCCACCCTCAACAACAAGAAAGTGAGAGAAGATGGCCAACAAAACAAATAAAATAAAAATCCTACAATAAAATGTAATCTAATACAATTTAAATCAATATTTTTAATGAAAGGACTTCTACATATTTGGCATTAACTACACACACAGGATTTAGTCATCTCAGATAGCCCTCCAGCATTTAATCACAAATACTGGTTTAGATGAAAACAACCCCTTAAATGCAAATATTTTCAAAACTAGATGTACTTTTCAATCTCATGTTATAGTTTCTAAAACTATATCGAAGTATAACAAAATTTCAACTCTAAAAATTTATTCAAACTAAATAGCTGTCTCCTATCACCACAAACACTGCTGCCTGCTCTGAGTTTCTAAAAAATATTAGTCACATTTTTGGCTCTTTTCTGATGGGAAAACACAGAAAATTACGATATTTAAATTTTACAAAAAATCTTTGTAGTTGCATTGTTACACATTGACCATAACTTCTTTATAATACTATTAATCATTGTAATCATTCCCAGTAATTGTTTTATGAAGCAACTTTAATTTTCTACTTCTCAAATGCTACTAACAGTAATGTTGATACGCCCAATTTACGGCGTTAAAATCCTGTGACTTTAGGGATCTCAAAACTAAAACTTTTAAACCCTATTTAGATTTGGTATTGCATAATAAGGTGCAAGCACCATGCGCTACAAAGGCTACGTGTCTTTCAACAGCTCTGTAGATTTGACCATTATCAATATTTAATGACCACAGAAGATGCTAAAAACCTATAAAGCCCCTATTTCCTGAAGATCGCATTTATAAAAGTTCTGCTTATTCTACAGAGAAGTCAGGAAAACTTGGTTGCTAAATGTGATGTGCTCAATTCTGCAAGCTTTTTTTGGAAGTTCATAAATTTTTGTCTATGGTATCCACTAATTTATATACGTCACAAATGTTTTTCTGATGTCTTACATTATTAAAGTGGTGATCTAAGTATTACTGTATTAGGAAATTTACTCCTGCAGAAGTAGCTACTTATTTTCTTTTTTTAATTAAAAAATAATAGACAAATTCACAACGAAATGACAAAATTTAAAAACAAGTGCTCTTGTCAGAAGAGAAGAAAAAGAGGGGGTTTCCTCCCTCTATGAAAACAAAGCGTTCCTGAAAGTCTTGCACTGATTTATTTTTCCAATTTTAAATACGTTAGGAGTAGCGGAACTGCTACTGGCATG
Organism: Dromococcyx pavoninus; assembly: GCA_033558185.1. NCBI lineage: Eukaryota > Metazoa > Chordata > Aves > Cuculiformes > Neomorphidae > Dromococcyx > Dromococcyx pavoninus. The sequence continues at coordinate 1,286,705 of JAUMJL010000201.1, read as the reverse complement.
GTAGTATTTCTAACAGTCAATAAATCTAAAATATTATGTGTGAATATTGGAATGAAGCCATTAAGAAGATTACAGCATGCAACGCAGCAGAGGGTCCACATGAAAAAAGGACTGGTAATTCAGGACAACTGTGACCACTGACCTTTGCATAGTCAAGACCACTGGTCAGTCTGACAGAATAATGGAGTTCACATGCATAGAAAGTCATCTAGCCTGTATCTATAATTTAAATGCTTAAGTGAATGATTTAAAAATGCCTTTAAATCGCAGTTAATTTATTATACAGTTTATTAGACAATGCCATATAATAATGTTTTTTCAATCTTAAATTTATCATGAAAAAATCACAATCAGAACATTTTAATAGACATATTATTCATACATTGGCAAACTATTAAGTACCTATGCTGTGAGGACATCATCAGCCTTATTGATCAAGAAGAAAATCACTCAATTTCCTCTGGACACAAGAAAAAGGATTAGAAAACTCTTTGAAAATATTGCATTACTTTTATTAGGCTGTTCACCAACCTCAATTTTTGAAATGTACAGTAAGACTAGAGCTCCTTTTGTGTTTTCAGTTCTTCATTCTATTTTAACACCCTTCAGAGGTATTCATTGTATTTTTTCATCAGAAGTTTTACTACCTTTGCATGCACACTTATGAGGTTTATTTATACAGGTTACAAGACTTCACATATGTATCTTTGACATTTGCTTTAATGATTTTAACTTATCATTTTGACTCTACCCTCCTGTGTCTTACACTTTTTACCCAAGATGTTAGCAGTTGCACTACTCCTCATGAATGCAAAAAGGACAAGCATTCTGTCATTTTATGAGCCAAACATTGATGTTGTCTGTGTCATTTGTTTCCAGGTTGTCCAATTGTAATTGTATATGTTTTCCATTAAATTGTTTTAATTAAAGTGTTTTACAGATTCAAGTAGAGAAAGAGATAGGACTATTCAAATTTAAAACTTCATTATAAAACCCTCAAATTCTGTAAGTATATTTTGTAGAAAACACAGTTGTTCTGTTTTGTTCTATATTACATATGTAATGAAATCTTAAGTCTACTAAACAGTCTGTACACTCCCATAACCTTCATTAACATTAATAATGGTAACATGTATATAATCCTGGGGGAGAAAATACTTCTAAAAGTATGAAGATCTGTATTCTTACTGTCTTCATGCTACCCCATTCATTTAGAGATCATTTTTATATGCATCTGTAAAATAAATGAGAAGTCCCTCTCATTGCACAAATATCCCTTTTTATTGTTCAAAGGACCTCCAGCTACAACTCCAGCACCTTATGGAAGCCGATGACTAATTCTCTATTCTACACCTAGCTACCTCCACCTCTATTCTACACCTACATACCTCCATGACATTATAACCTCAACCTCATTCACTGAATGCAAGGTCAGTTAAAATACTGACATACCAGAAAATCACTCATTTTTTACTTGTTATACTCTCAAATGAGAGTGTACAGACAAAAGTATTGTATATACATGTATGTGTGTATATATACTTTCTCATACACCAGCACAAAATCACAAAACAGAGTAATTTTATTGTCTTTTACATTTCTGAACTTTAGTTAATACTGAGTCAAAAGACTAATGACACGATTTATAAAATCATTAAAAACAAAGGGAACTGATATTAATATAATCATCAAGAGTTTGAGTTCCATTGTACCAAATACAAATTACTAACAAAAAAGACACAGTATGCCACTACAGCACCTTACTTTGATTAACACAGTTTGTTTTTATGATTTAGAATTTCAAAAAACATAACTGTGATTTCACATTTTGATATAAAATTCTTAGCCTTGACAACAAGTCTTGAGCATCCATAAATAAATATTCAAAACAGTGGTTTCACAATTATATTCTTTTAGAGCTCTATTGGGAAAAACAAGGTAAGTGGATTTTGTGACTATTTAAAATGATGTACAGAATATGTCCCCCATAAGCAATAAGAAAAAAAAAGAGGGGGGGAACAACACCCTCTGCAAGATCAAAGTCCAGAAAGAACTGGCACTTAATTTATCATCCTTTACAGACAAAAGACAGTTTTCGTCATTTCAAAAGAATCAGATGTCTTTAATGACAAACTGGGTTTGCAGTTTAATTTACAAATAGAATTCTAAGTAAGCAGTCTTTGCTCTGCCAAAGCAAATGACAAACAGTATAGGTTTTCGTTCACGCAGCCCTCAGCAGGATAGAAGAGATTAAAATAAAACTGAAATAATTTAGAGAAAACAAATAAATGTTTCAGAAAGTTGAAGAAGATCAAAGCCTGAATTTTCTGACCCCAACTGTACAAGCATTTCTTATTATATTGACCAGTGCCATCAGATCATTAATTAAAAGGAAAGCGCTGGCAGGTGGCAGGGAAGTAGAAGCCGATAATTGGCCCCCTTCTTCTTTTTGCCTTCAAAAACTCTCTCGTTCTTTTGCAAGACATGCCACTAGGCAGACAGAAATGCCTACTTTGTAATATAATGATTAAGATGAGATGAAGAGGCTTCTGCGTTTAAAGCAGCTATGCCTAATGAATGCAGCTAGCTTTGTAATTACGATCCTACTTTTACAATAAGGAATATGATGTTCCATTCAACATCTCCTCAACTGTCAAAAAGCTAAAAATCTCAAATATAGGGGTCTAGACTTGGGGTTTCTCACCCCCTTATTCTTTTTATAGTGGTTAGTAAAACCACGCAAAAATAACTACTAATAATTCACACATCTATGTAAGAAAGAAAGAATGAAATATCTGTTAAGACTCACCACTTCACCAGGTAGGTTGTTCAGGTCATTAAAAGGGGTTTCTACAGTGTTTGTGTCAACATTTAGCAAAACCACATCCTCCAGTGATCTATTTTTTACTTTCTGTTAAGAGGGGAAAAAAATAGTGGAAAAGCATTTTACTATGGCATCCTCCCGAAGTACATTTTTATTATAATGTGCTGGATCACAAAAGATGATTTTACAAAGAACAGTAACAACAAAGACTCTTTGAGCTTTAAATGCAGGATTTGTGAATTAGATGCAGGATTCAGAGGAGCTTTTAAAAACATTCTCTCTTCATCAAACAGTAAAGTTATATTAATATATCTCTGAAATACAAGTATATTCAAGAAATGAATTCTTGAAAAACAAGATTTACACAAAATATAGTTAAATATATTGGAACTATTCATTTATTATAGCTATATTTCATTCTCTCATATTTGTAAAAATAAGATAGGATATTCATCATATAATCAGATGAAAAGCGGAGAAAACTAAGTCATTATTTGCAGATTTATGTATGCGATGTCTACCAGTATTATAAAGGAATGGATGAAACAATCTTTCATCAATAGACTTGACTAGCAGCTAAGAATTAAAAAATTTGTTCCTTTCAGGAAAAAAAAACTATAGAACTCTCTTCTATACAGTGTTGCAATAATACATAATAGTGAAATATAGAAAATAATTCCAGAAGGAATTGAGTGACTTCTTTTTCAGAGGAAGCCTCTCTGTTCCATTATTTTCTGATGGAATAAGGAAAAAGATCTGAATCAAGAGATTACCATGAATGTAATACAAACATACAAAGCTGATTTGAGAGAACGGAAGGCTATGCTTAAAGTTAAGAAGGGTACATGATAGAAGGCTCTTCTTTGGAAACACAAAAGCACTAGTGGCTCAGACCAGGGGAGAACTCACCTCATCTGCTCAGCAAATGTGAATTGATCCTTAGAAACTGCTCTAGCAGAAGTGCAAATCAAATAAAGTTCCCAAATCAATTATCGACTCCGCATGACAATCAGACTACACACATAGGTTTAATGGTGCCACCAAATGGTTACGGGAAGAGGGAAAGCCATTCATGACCCAGCTATGCCGGGCCGCTTAGGCGAGTTCTGTTGTTTTGTTGTATGTTCACACCTGAAAAGGCTACCTCCTGGTTTTTGGCAAAAAATACTAATTTCTAAATTAATAGTTATGAACGTTACAGGATGAATGTTTGACCCAGATTTTCAGAGGGACAAAAACATAAATTATCTGGGAAATCAGAATGACGCTGAATTCTGATTGATAGGTATTCCAAAATAAACTTCATATTATTGGGAAAATCTGTGGCTGAAGCATTAAAAAAAAAGGCATGTAAAGAGCTATCATTGAGCTATTAAATAAAGACAGAAACAAATCATGTAGAACTCACATCAAAAAAGTAAAATTTCAGAGGGACATTTTTTACTTCGTAAAGCATCTGAAGCTTAAATTTTCTAATTCTGTGCACTAAAAAAAACCAAGCATTCTTTCTGAAGCATTTCCATTAAAATTAGCATTTATGGCATGTACACCTCATGCTTACCAGTACATGGAAGAGTAGAGTAAACTTACCTCTATTAAGCTTAAGTGGACACCAATCAGATAAGGCATCGGTGCACTGAAGGAAAAAAGTGGAAATGATCAAGTTTTAAGTACCAACTACAACATTTGTGGGGCAAAAAATATTAAAATCTTGGGACATAGTCCCCAGAAACATTCACTGTTTATGTCTGTACTAAATAAACACAGTTGCTACTAGTACTTTTACTAGACAAGAGAAATTGTATTTTATTTTTCTTTACTCTGCAGCAAAGTTAACCACAAAAAAAAAGGGCAGTAGGAGGTAGGAGTGAGAAGAGGTGTACAGCCTGCTAAGCAGCTTTCCATATCTAGTTTCAATAACCAACCATAATGCACGGTAGAGCTACCCCAGAAAACGTTCCAACAGTGGTCTGTCTCTAGAACTGTTTTAAACAGTTGGTTTTAAAACACTATTCTGGAGAATAAGGTACCAATGAACACCACCACACTGCAATGCAAACATCATTAATGTCAGTTTTGGTTCTGAGCGCACTTCTGAAACCCTTCCTTGGTGGGCGTTTCAAAGCTGTACAATCTATTTAACTCAAGACAGTAAAATTCTCATTTCCAGTTTGAGCAAGACAAGGAACCATATTCTCAAAACAAAACAAATATCCACACAACGCCTCTGGAATGAGCCCTCCTGCAGTACGCAAGCAAAAAACTGAATTAGTTAGGCTAATTTATGATGGTTTCCTATAATCTCCTATTTCTTCCTCTAGTGACTGTGAGTGACTGTGTTTTGGCAACATCTGACCAAGAATATACTCAGTATCTGGCACTGAAGGGAAAAAAACACCCAATCTTCATCACATTTTTGGGTACTGCAAGATTATTAAGAATATTCCCTCCAGAGAAGCGACCAATAGGTAGGCTGGCTAAAGCAACTCTGAGAAATTAAATACTCAGGGAACTCTGAAAAATGAATGGAAGGGAAGATACTTATAGAAAGTTATCGAGATAGCTGACACACAATAATTTGTCCTATTGTGTTAATTCAATCATGAATCTGAGCCACTGGCACTGACTGGCAACTGACTTCCTGAGGCCCAGGGGAAGGTTTCCCTGCACCACTTCTCATGGCCCCATCAATCTGGTCCCAACTCTAGTAACAATTCTCACCTGCCCGCACTGCAGTAAGTTTTAGAAAAATCTGTAGACACTGTGGATTAGCCAATTGCTCTCATTAACAATGTCCCACAGGAGAGGATCAATGGGAAAAAAACAAAACAAAACAAAATAAAATGAAAAAAAAAAAACAACCCAACAAACAAAAAAAGAAACCCAAAGTGACCAAAACAAGCTTTCAGCGTGTTTGCATTACCAAAATAAAGGTTTGCTGAGACTGAAAATGGCTTAAAGTTTGTAGGCAATAAGGCTTCCAGAGGGGGAAATGGGGACCCCTATGTACCCACACATCATTTTCTTAGCTCAATACTGAAAAATTTTAGTACCTCCTGACAATTTCATACAGACTAAGGCCTTACACCTCTGTGGACTAGACACAAATTACATGGAATTGTAAACAAGTGTCACTCCGGAGCAAACACACATGTATATTCAAAGAGGAATCTGAGAGCTTTAAAACACTATAATTTTAAAAAACTCTCTATACTATGTAACATATTGAACCAAGCCAATGAGAACAACTGTGAGTGACATGTAACTGAGGATTTCGCTGCTGAATATGCAGCAAAATGGATCCTCTGGTTCACCACGTGACAGTATCTTAGCATCACAAATAACATGAACTGGAGAAACTACAGTGAAAACAAGCACTATATCATGTACACCTTTTACGCACACTTGTTTTTTCGCACATCAGCACTGTTCTAGCAGCTTCAGCAGGCCTGTATTGACTTAAAATAGCTAATGATTTTCTCCATTAATAAATCTGTCATTACAAAGCGTAGTGTGCTGCTCTTTTCTATAGAACAAAGCAACAGCCACATCTTTTCAATTTTGAGAAGTTAACAGAATAAAAGTACAGAGATAATTAAATAAAAAACATCTTGAAAACGCATGAAATAGAAATTGCAGGTATGGAAAATAAATTTGATCATTTTCAGCAAAGAATGAATTTTATTACTGCTGGATTCTGGAGCCTTAACAGCAGAGGTTTGTAATATGTACATGAAATTGCTTGCTATGATACTACTGGGAGCTGCTATACAGCTTTTCTCTTGCTTATGCAGGTTATTACCAAAAATGTTATTAATCTACAGCATCGTTGCCTAAAATAATTACTATGTTATGCAAAAAAGTTAATTGGAAAATAATTGTCCCATTCTCATGAAAACAGGCGTGCGCATATCCCAATTCAGAAGAGACCAAGTCTCATAAAAAGGCATGGTGCAATTGTAACTTGTGTTATCTAATTGCATTATATTCTTAGCAGAGCATCACTAGAACAGATGCTTTATCATCCACAGACAAAACTGTCACACATTCTTATATCAGTGGCTTAGTTTGTCAAGAAATTACCCAGAAATTAGATGAAATTAGCTTTCTCTTTTACAAAAAATAATTTTATTCCAATATAATTAGTATATCCATGCTCAAAATTAATTTTTGTAAAAGCTTTCTTGAAAGCCAGCCACCTACTGGGCTGAGTGCAACAGTAGCTTTTTGCTTACTTAAATGTAAGAGAAATCAATTTCTAAAAAATGCTCAGAAAACTCAATTTTTTAGTAATTCTCCTGTGTTTTCTTCCTCTAGAGCTAAAAGGAAAATTATGTTCACTTGTTACCGTTCAGAAAAAGACATCTTTTTTTTTTTGGATAATTGTTTCAATTCTCACGTTGGAGTCCTCATAATAAAGTTTAAGGGTTTGGAACAATCCCAGAGTAAATAAACACACAGGATGTTCACACACAGGGCCTCACAAGTACTCCTTACCTGGCCAATCTTGACAACATTGCAGTCCACAATGATGCTGAGCACTGGTGAGTTTGGATTACTTGAAGAACATCAGTTACATTATGTCTAAAACCACCCTATCAGGTTGCCTGATATAACCTAAGAAGCTTTTTGATTAAAAAGGCAAGTGGAAGATTCAAATAATTTTTTAATATAGATGTAACTGTTTTACTCAAGGATATGTTTTTCTTTGTTCATGCTCACCAAACGTACCAGCTGGGCAGTTTATGCAATTTATCAAATTCTAACTCTCACAGAATTATTTTATCTTTATGAATTTTTTGAAGATACATAGTCCAATTCATTTTTAAAAAAATATGGATTTCTCTCAAAATATGTTGGATGATTAACATGGAAAAAATGTTGCAGGATCAGGTCCTATTTTCAAACATTTTAAATTATTTAATACATTTTACCTTTGTTTAAAAATGCCCTTACTCCCTTGGAACAAAGAAAATGATCAGACTGATAATCCCCTACTTCATCTATTCGAATACCATTTCAGACAACACTAAGAAAATGAGACTTTATGGGAGATATGTCAATAAAGTCCAAGTGAAGCAATGACAATGCAGTTTTTAGGTATGAAAATGCATGTTAAGGTAAAAGGTAAAAAGGCACTTTTATAAAAAGAACTTTGCTCTATCAAAATTACATAAAAATGAAAATATAAAAATTAATTAGAAAATTATCTTATTAATTTTTAATTGACATGATCCTCTTGGACTGCACACTAGGTCTGGTCTAGAATAAGCTTTGACCTTATGCATTCGTCAAGGTTTTCTAATGTGATATATTATATACCTATGAGGAAAACATTTTTATTCACTGTTAATATACAAGAAAACCATGAGGAAAGCTAAGTATTTTATGTGTTTATATTACACTATTCTAACCTGTCTCACAAAAGAACCATTAGAACTAGACATGATCAGACAAAGAAACGCAAATGCAAAAAATCACAGTTAAAAGATTTTAATTACAGTTACTGTGGTAAATTCATCAATTGTGTATTTCCTTTCATGAACTTTATGTTTCCATTTGAACATCTCTAAAAAAGGGATCCTTTTTTTCCCCTGCTCTATTGTACCACTGTGAAAAAGAAAAAGGGATATAAATGAGTTTTACAAGTTTAAGAAACTCCATGCTTCCTTCTAATGAGTAAAAAAAAAATCTCAGGCCACACCATAATGACCTAGAATCTCAACTATTACCTTCATCACAAGAAGCTGTGTACAGCATCTTACATTATTATTTCTGGAAACATTATCTGTGCTTAGGAGGGGAAATAAAAAAATCTTCTAGTATTCAGGATGCACTCTGCAGGGTACAGCCTGAATAAAGGTGTTGATCTACCATCCGAGAAGAGCATTTATGGATGATACTGAAGAAATTACAAAGCTTCTGGTGCTAAGCTCAAGTAATACAAAAACGAAATGAATACATCCATGTTCTACCCCCATTTTGGTGCATTTTATCAAAGCTAGGAAGAAAAACAATTAGGACAGTTTTTTCAAAAGAAAACTATCATTAAAGATGAAAGGCTTAGTTGAAAGTAAAGGCAGGAGTGGGAGAAGAATATTTTATTTCTTTTTAAAAACAATAAATAATCTACGCATGAAGTATAGGAGCTGCCATGGAAAAAGATATATCATGGGCAAATATTGTAAACTTGAGGAAAAACTATCAAAGAGACTTAAGGAAACATAATGAGAATTTCTTTGAAAACAAGAAGTTCAATAGACTGTGTGGAGTTCAATGGAACATCAATATTTATAGGTTCCAGGAAAAAAAAAAGCAAAGCCCAGCAAACATACAAGCACAATTTATTTCTGTGCAGAAAAACATTAATAACATAAACAAGACCTATGTTGGTAGGCATCTGACTTGGACTCAATTTTGTATATAATAATAATTCCTCATCTCTAAAATTGGCTTTAATGGTTCATTTTTCCACCACAGATCTGTAGAGTATATTTAAAGTGAAAGCCTCCAGGGATGGATACTCCTGGTCTGGGTGCTTTAATGGAAATTCTAATTTTTGATGAATGCTTCTATCAGCATCATTTAGCTCAAGTTAAAATAAATGCCAAATAAAAGAAACCATAACACAATAGCATTTAAAGTACTGAATGCATTTTCTAACCATAAAACAGGAATAGTTATTATAAACATGATTCTAAATGTTGCAGTGACAGTAATGAACTCTGTAATACAAGGTATCAATTCAAACACCATGGAAAGTCATGCTGAAATCTCTCTGTTCAAGTCATCATTTAAGCACTGGCTTAAGCGGTTTCATTAACTGGATCCTGTATATTTAGTCACATAAATAGTATTTTCATCAGTTACTTAGAATTACAAGACAGGTAAGAATCTCAGAAATGAGGATAACAGGTTAGCTATCTTACCAGCAGTAGTCCAGAAGATGTGGAGGAAGCACTGGGATGTAAATGTGCTGCCAATACATTGGATATAACAATGCAGCTGACGCATGAACACAAGCAGTTAACTAAAAATAAAAATACACACACACAGAATTGGCAACAAAAGTATGAATAAAAATAAAATACAAAATCTTAAATTAACTTCTAGACATGCAAGAATCTTAACCTCACCAAACCAAATTAGAGCATTTTAAATTACTTTTAATTGCTTAAATACATCTATGAAGGACTCTGATATACATATACAAGAACGTTTGCATGATAACAGGCTACAAGCCAATTAAAAGTTAGACTTACTCAGCTGTTTCATTGGTAAAAAGGAGAATAAACATGCACTGATGTTTATCATGGTCAAACATGGGTACTGCCACAAACACACAGAACTCGAACACACCTCAGCTGCACTCAGCTCCATTGAGGCAAAAGGACTCAGGGGAGTTCTTTGGTCCACATTTCTTGGAACAACTGGAATTGATCTGAACTTGCATGAAGCCACAGAAGAGCACCAAACTAAAGAGCAAGATTAACTCCTGTTTGTGTCCCTATCCCAATATCCAAACTACCTTCAAAAAAACTGGAGTATTTCTTGTGGTCAGCAAAGCAACTTTGTTATAATTATCCCAAATGCCCTCCCAAAGCAGAGATTGGCAAGTCCTGCACTAGCATCACCTGAAAATAAAGGTCTCCTCAACCAAGAAAGGAGGTGTTATGATCTGCTTACCATTCCAAATGGACAACTTCATTTTTCTAAAAGAAACGAGTAAACAGACAAAAAAACCCCACAAAAACAACACCCTCCCTCCCTCCCAAAAATATATGGAATTCATTAGAAACATGGTCAAGTTCGCGCCTCGAGTGAACAAAATAATCTACAATAGCTAAAGAATTCAAATTTGATCTATCAAACACCACTTTGTTACCAGTGAGTCACTCAAATTTCTTTCGTTATGCAGCCACAGTTACAACAGAACGAGAAGACACCAAGACTATGTTCAAAAGAAGGTAGACTACATCCAGCACATAAACCACTACAAACCTCATAAAGAAAAGAAATAAATATTAAAAAAAAGGGAATGCCCCACGTAGAAGACACAAAGCTTATGGAAAAATATAACATTAATGCTTTAAATCACAACAAACTTACTATCTGAGGTTAGCTTGATAATAGTGCTGTTTATTAGAAACGTATTTTTACCGTAACAAAACAAAGAGCTAAAAATAAAATGTTAATCCTGTCCATACAGCAAGTGCTAAAACATTATGCATTTTACTGGGAAAAAAACCCTACTTTGTGGAACAGATGAGCAGTTAAAGCTTTCACACCCTGGCTGTCTTGGACATTTAGATTTGTAAATAAAAGTTCTACTGCAATTTTGGACACTTATTTTTTACACTAAAAGTGAAAAAAAGTGATAATAAGCCCATTGCAGCAGAAATCACAGACAATTACAAATTTGTGCAGCATAGTTTGCTCAGCACTCAGATTAATATAACATGATTAAATATGGAAAAGAAGAGGGTATGAAAGCTCCTGAGGGATATCATTAGGGCAAATTGCCAAAGAATGAAACATGAGCCAGTCAGGAGAGTCTGGAAGCTGCAGTAGTACCAAGGGACTTGAATGTTCGACAGTTGGAGCTTCAGTAACGTGTGAACTGCAGGTTAAGGTATCAGGAGACTCTGTTCACTGACACACAGAATGTCACTATTGACCAGCGAACTGCCCGAGCCTGACAGCTACACTGCAGAAAGCCAAGTATATCATAATTCTGTATTTAAACTCTTCGTTTCACATTAATATCTCATTTCTTAGCTTTACACCAAACCTCCACAATTACTCTCATTTTAGACTTATAATAATGACTATTTTAATAATTACTGTGTTGTTACTAAGAATTTATTGATTTGGGGGAAAAAATAAATAAGTATCTTACTCTTCTTCCGCACAGTGGGTTTATGAGTTTTATTTCTATGTTATGTCCATCTGTAGTTTAAGTAACGCTACTGATAGCACAGTCAATCTCAGCATCATGGGGTTTTCTCTTTTACTTAAAATGGATATGGAATTACTAATTAGTATGTCCACATACTATTGTGCATAGTATACAAATTTCACACCACAACTACCTATATACAAATTGGCATTTCATTTCAATCACAGAGTGAAGAAATAAAGATGAGTATACAGAATATTCCCCCGATGTATACAGCTGCCTCCTCCTCCCCTTGAAAGGCATTCTTAAATTATGGATTAAGATGTCTACAATATTTGCATGACGAAGTATTTTCTTATCTAATGCATATGTCTGTGTTATATTTTAGTTCTCACTTTAAGTGGATAATTACTTAAATCCATTAGAAGTCTTATTAACTCCCTTTTTACAACCTATATTTTGGTGTGGCACTCAGACTGGCATCTATTTATCATTTTTAATTTTAAAAAATCTACTAAATTTTAGCATTTCTAGCAGGAAAGGTGAAGATTTGATTACTTAAATGTCAAGGTTTTGTTGTACTGTTCACTGCTTTTCTATTTAATAACATCTTAGTGTAACATCATATTTAAACATTTCCATCTATGCTGCTGCAGTAGGTTTCCAAACATTTTAGTAGAGCAGGAATGTGTTTTATAGTTTCCTGTTGTAGGCAGACTATAATACAGGCAGCTATGGGAATCTGCTGCTCTTCAAATTGTGTGACATTTTAACACTGTGCCAACTCTGCCTTTAAGCACATACTGATAAGATAATTATGGATTTCATATTAAAAATGGCACACTCCCTGGCAAATTCTCTTTTTGCCTTTTTTACTGTTTCAACAGTGACTACATTTCTCAAATACATTAGCTATGTAAATAACTTGCCTCTCTAACTGACATATCCAGTCTCTCGAATAGAATGGGAGCTACTGCAAATCTTGGAACAATGTTGCGTGTCTTAAGTAACCAGAAAGTTCAAGAGACCTGAAAAGCATTCTGGGATCAGGTAGAGCTCGCTGCTTACATCAGAACTCGGTGCTCTACACAGACAACACTGGAATTTGAAGGTGTCTGACAGCATCTGCGCTTGGGAGCAGAGGCAGTCAGAGATCCGACAGGCACCCTGCCGAACACCGAAGGAGGAGATGGGAAGGCAGAGAGCACACCACAAGCCCCTACGTGCAGAAATGAGCATCTGTTGCATGACCTATTGCAGAAAACAATTCCTTACAGTATTTAGGAAAATTTAGGCTGTCTGCCTGATTGATATCTATTCCAAAGGAAATTATCTAGATCCACTTTTTAAAAGAAATTGGTAAGAGAAGAAATGTCAAAGATCAGAAAAAAATCTTTTTCAAGACAGGTAGCCATTATCTTAAATTATCTTGAAGTCATCTTCAAGGCTGTGCACAACATTACCTATTTTTCCAGCAACAACTGGAAATTACATCAACTGAGAATTGTGATCCTCTTCGCAGATAAGCTTGCATATAGAAGGTAAAAGCTTCTCTCCAATAAAATTTGCTACGCATTTATGTATATACTCACACATATCATTGCTCAACTCCACAGTCTGCTAAAAAATCTTAACATTCTAGTAACCTAGTTACTGTAAATCTTGACAGTTTATTACATGTTTTGAGGCAAAAAATGACGTTGAGATGTCCTCCTGAAATCCACTGCACTGGAAAAAAGATACCAGAGCTGTATTTCTATCCATAATAAAACCGGTGGAGCTCTTTTAAGTAAAGCTTCTGTCTGTTAAAATCCATTTGCCAATACTGAACAGAACTTCTAATATTTCTGCTTCCAACAGCTTTTATTTTCAGACTGTCGCCGTTTCAAAGAATGTGTTCTAGTTGAAACAACTTTTATTTCAAAAATAGAACTAATAATGGTTTTAAAATTGGTTTAAATAATGTGGCTTTAAATTACCTAAACAATGTGATTCAATTGACTTCAACTAGTTAAAAAACAACTTTTAACAAAAAAAAAAAATCAATGTTCAAGGCTTTTATAAGGAGACAAATTTAATTTGTAAACCTTGGCATTTGCACTGGACAAGTTTCCTGTCCAATGCTATCAGTAACAGATTTACTAACATTATTGAGTACAGCTGAAAGTTTCATTCTGTTTCTGATCTCTTCTGGTAAAACACTGCAGTCAGCATCACCATATAAGCGCTCATCACCCTGAAAGGAAAGTAAGTGGTGTTCTCTCCAGAGTTTAATTGGTATTCTGGTACAATAATTTTATCTTTGTGTCCTGAAAAAAAAAAAAGCTGGAACTACATGCCTGGTGATAACACAGTCTCTGCAAATAGCGGGATAACACATTACAAAGTTTGTTAGCAAAACTCATTACTGGGTGAGAGTAAATTGATTACTACCAGATCCTTGCAAGACTGACATAATGCACAAATTCTAGAGAACAATGAGTTACCTTCCACCTTACAGCAATAAGCAGCCTCTTGAGAAGACTGTTGTTCAAAATTTACACACAGCTCAACAGGAACAGTCAGGAGAAGTTTTAGTTCAAGACTTGATCAAAGCAGGTTAACCTGCTCCTGCGAACATGAAGAGTGCAGCTCCTCCCTATTCCTCACATGGACGCAGTAACTGATGTGTGCATCTGCTACCCCAATGCTCACTTCTATCTATGAAGCTTCCTATTCTGGATTTCAAAGGAACTGGTCCCTTTTTCTTTTTTTTATTTCCCTAATTTTAGTTTTTGCTAAAACTCGGCAACATGTCTAGAGCCATTCTACTTCTGCAGACCCATCACTATGCTTATTTGACAACTATAATTCACAAAATTTCAATTAATATCATGAAAATAATTATTCTGAATCCTGCATAAAACTTATCTTTACTATCTACACAAACTATTTTCTTCAAAGCTTTCTCTATAACCAAAGGTAAAAAGAGAGGCAGAGCATAGGTGACAAGATCTGCACACACCACAATGTACAAACATGAAACACAGAAAGTGATGAACAGAATCTTGTCAGAAAGCCAAAAACAGCAACAGAAGTTAGACAAAATGCTAAAGTAAAATTAACCCATGATATCGTACAACCTTTCAGAATCCCCTGTAAGCAAATAAAGAACTACTGCGATAAAACCATTCCCTGAAAAAACTTTCAAACACTGTCAATCTCTGTCAACACCACATCCAGAAATGGTTACTGGTGTGCTCTCTCCCTCCTCCCTCACAGTCCTGTTGGGCCAAGGAACTGCTTCCCTCCCACTGCCTTGACCACACATATGTTGGAAGATGCTGAAGATTCTGTTAGTAATCTTATCTACTTACTAATACCTATAGCAATAATTTGTAGGGAATGGGTCACAATTTTTACCACGATTCCAGCAGCTACCATCAACCTGTTCACAGCTCATGAGCATTACTGAGCAACCATGCCCTGCTTCCTGATAGGAGAACAGTCACACAGGTGAAAGAAAGCCTCTCCTCTACATTATTACAAATCCAAAAAGTACTGTTTGTTGGAAGGCATCCAGATCTAAATGTTATTTGATTGGGAATTAAATCAGGCCCTGAACCTGTAAGAGATACTTAACAGCTGCTATGATTGACCTTTCCCCTCATTTTTTGAATGGAAGAGGGAAGACTGCTGGGGAGTAAGAGAGAGAAGGGGGCCCTTGCTTTTGCATAAATCCCTTCCCAGCTCTAAAGAATAAACAGTTGAACTATATCATAAACTTAGTTCATTCTGCTGACATTGGTGAGAAATCAGAAGTCACTAATAAAAATAAATCTAGCGACAAAAGAGAACAGAATACACTATCCAAGCCACGATATCCAAAGCCACTTCTTATGCATTTCTTCAATTCAGCTCCTGGCTAATCGTTTCCCATCTACCATCCCCATAATCTTAAAGAAGAAAAAGAAGGAGGATCTTAAATGAGCCACAATGCATTTTCCTCCAGTTGGCAAGATGAGACTCCCAGCTCTCCTCTCTCACAGAAAAGAAGGGAAATATATTTCCAGTCCATGGTGGAAAACTTAAAACTTTTTCCATTGTGAAAAATAGCTGTGTAAAAGAAAACACTAATACAAAAAAACCTTATTGTTTCCTGGGGTTTGGGTTTTGGTTTTTTTTTTTTTTAGTATTATTCACTTCCTTTTATCCTTATTTCAGAGAGAAGGAACTGGAAGAGAAGAGGGTTGTTCATGAATTTGACAGCACTTCATATACAATCAATTTCACTCTTCTCTTGCAATTCTTGATTCACAAAGCAGCATTATGGTATCATTCTTGTGCATTAGTTTGGAAAGGAAAAGACTGCAGACACTGTTTGTTCCTTGCCTATGGCTCCAGGAGTGACATGACTCCCTATAATGGAAGCTGAGCAGAAAATAAAATTGAAGTGGTAGTAGAGAGGTGAGAGCTCAATGAGCAATATCACTGCATACTGTGCCTATAGTAGGGACACACACACACTTCCATAGATAATCACTAGAACAAAGTAGATGTGGATGGCACAGAAAAAGTCACGTAACTTGATTCAGGTCCTCAATTTCTTCAGCCCACAAAATTTTTTAGTGTTTTTCATAGGTTGAAAATGAAACTTCTAGAAGCTACTCATCAGCTTTTATCCCTAATATGTTACACATTAGGTTAACTAACAGGTCTCTTCTGATATTCACTTACCCTATAATAAACTAATAATGCTTCTTTATATGATCCAATCAATAATTTCAGTTTCCTCGTATTTCTTCATCTCTGTACTTTCTTGAGAATTTGTTCACTCTTATTTTGACATTCATTTATTTCCTAACTTCATCTCCTCCTCTCTCAAAAAAACCACAGAAGACCAAACATACACATCTTTCTGTCCCTTCTCCTGACTTTCCCTTTCCTCCCTCCTGTATTTTATGACCTATCTCCATGGAGAAAGAGCTACTCTCCCATAAAGCAAGGGAGCTCTGCATACACTTCTCACTTCAGAAAGAAAAGTTTCCAGGAAAATAATTTTTATTAACATTTCCTCCCCCAGAGTAATTCCGTGTTATGTTCTTCTGCCATACGCTAATTAAGAAGCAGCAGGGAACAGCCTCCTCGCAAACAGCTGACAGACAACTTATTTACTGCAAGCAAGAGCAGAGATAACCACTAACTAGGTTAAAATTCATCTTGTTGTTGGTGAATTTGGGGAAAAAAGAATGCTAAAACAACAGTGATGGTTAAAAAAAAAGAAATCTTGCCATAATGGCACACCAGAAGACTGAGCCAGTATTACACTCGTACATTTCTGCACATCTCACACAACCAGCAATGACTTCAGGTTTTTTTAGGAGGCAAGACAGTTCTGGTCAACTGAATACAGACTTTTTCAATTTCAGTTCCCATAAAGCTCAACCACAAAAGACTCTACTTAAAGGCTTCTCTTAGACTGCACATGCCCACAGCAGCATCTGCACTGGCCCTGCACGCATTTTGTTCTAGCAGTTTTTACTGAACTGCCAAAGATTATGTGAACTGGAAAAAGAAACAACTTTTGCCCCAGATTACCTTAACCTCGAATTTGTGGGTTTTTTTTTTCTGAAGTGCTCCTAAGTGAAAAATTTGTTTTTAAAATGAATTTGTAGATCTAGATATGGAGTTTGTTGGAGGGCATCCATATCTACATCTACACGCACTTTAATAGGGGGGAGCGGGGTGTGTGTGTTTGTTTGTTTGAGGCTTGGGTTGTTTGTTTTTTTTAATAAAGCCAGTGCTACAGTTCCTTTATGTTTTGCACAGATGGCAGGTAATAGCAACCTGTGATTTTTTTATTGGTTTTCCTCCCTTTCATTAAAAGAAAAATAATTTTAATAATTTGCCGACAATGCACTTCAATTTCTTTTCACAAATTCTTTCACAATTATTTCTCCTAATATTATACTGTGACAATGGGAAAACTACTCTAAACTTCAAGACTGGGAGAGCTGGTCTGGTTGTATATCCTAACCACATTGTGATCCTAAACACATTGTGATTCCATATTGACTTCCCACAGCTTCATTGTACAGTCCCTATGGGTGTTGAAAGGCGACCTCAACTGCACCCACAACACACACCTCTGGCCAGTTTATCTTAGACTGTTTACACCTGAACTATGAAAAATTAAATTATTAAACACCACTCCTTATCTACTCCGAGACCAAATGGTCTAATTGACCTAATATTCCAAAATGAATTCTAATTATGCTTCTGGGAGCTCAGTGAGCATCAATGGAATATATGTTCTGCTTTGCAAGTTAATGATAAATTCACATCCATTTCTTGTTTTCCAAGAACTGCATTTAGCTTCTGTCCACTATGTACTATGATACAGGAATCTGAGATATAAATTTGAAGTTTAATTCGTAATTTTATGAATTATTGAAACAGTGTTATTTACAATGTATTTGCCATACACTCCATAAATACATTTTCAGATAAAATTGTGACTGCACTGCACAATTAAAATAAATTAGATGTTATAGCTGGTTTAATGAGAACTGGGAGCATTACTTCAGCACAACACAACATGAGGACATCACTAAGCTGTACGATAGCTCCTAATGCCACTATTTCTCCAACATGGAAGGCCTACACAGTGCCGACTGTTCCACTGTCTTGGATCCTTACTTTGCGCCAGAGAAGTAGCTCCATAAATGGTCAGCTTTGAACTCAGAAAATAGAAATACAAAAGAAAAGCTTTCTGTCTTTCCATGCTAATGTGCACTGTGCTCCAAAACCACATCCCAGTGACCTGGCCTAGTGACAAAGAGCTACTTGGCAGTCTTTTTAACCATATGCATTAAGGTCCGACAATTAAAACTGCAGAGATTTAAGTGAAGTGAGAGAAACCGAAAACTACTACAGCTGTTTTCTGATTCAGCTGATGACACTACCACCTCAGGATATATGAATTTTGGAATAAACTCAAAAATCTCAGATTTAGGATCAGATGCAAAAGGATCAAAATAATTCACAATGTGTTTAGGGTCAGTGGTGTTTTGCTCTCTCTATCAGCTGGTATTACATTCTGCAAGGAGTCTCCATGTCTTCCCAGTGTCTGAGGGACCACGGAGAGTGTATCTGTACCTGAACAAGACAAGGAACAAGGAACATGAGGCCACTGTTCAGTTCAATGCACTGTGGTGGCTGAGGGCATCTGATGAAAGCTCCCTTTGCAATATAAGCAACAGTAAAAGTGACTCCACAAATGTGTGCTTGTGTGTAAATTTATATTCAGTGCTCCTTCTCTACAAAAAAAACCCCACAAACAAACCATGCTATCTTTTATTGACATATATGTTTGTTTTTATAGGGATCACCAAAGCACAACTTGGTAACCACAGCGCTCTCCCACACATCAGACTTGTATTACCTGAAACAAATACTGGTCAAAATGGAGATAACGTTTAGACATTTGCTTTAAAGTGTAGCATCTTTTCCACCTGCCAGCGTAGGCCGCAGAAGACACACTCTAGTTAACATATTACTGACAGGATGATGAGAAATCTCCTGTCAGACACTGGCCAGCCGGGTGTCTGAGACAAAACGCACAGCCCCAGCTGACTAGTTAGGGAAAGACTGGTGAGGTACAATTACAGAGGCATATGACAAGCTTTCATGCTTGGGTGACTTGAGAACCGATGACACGGCTTTAAACAGCAATCCTTCCTACCTCCGGTCACAAAACAGCAATAAGTCAACTGATGCACTGTTGTAAAATCATGATTTATTCCTTTGCTTTGAATACATGAGAGTGTGGTAAGATGTTCTGGTAGACTACCACAGCAGGTGCACTTGGGGCTGAAACATCCAGGGCCTGCCTCCAGCATGCATAAAATCAATGCTGTAGTTCAGCCTTCCTAGAAAAGCCATCCTCAGCACTTTAATAATTCATAGAAAGATTGAATTAAAAAATTGGTCCTGAAACTCTTACAGCTCCAAGCAACTGGTAAGAATACATGCAGATGCAGTGACGTGAGAGAAAATGGTGCTGTGCAAGAACATACAGCATGACATTTAGGAAAGGTCTTCCTTCTACAGCAAAAATGAAACAGTTAACAGTCACCCCTGTGAATAGATCAATTCCTTTGTTTCATTCACCCTTTCATTTAATCCAAAGCCATATCATTTGTTTCGCTTTCAGAATTTACTGTTCAAAAGCCAGAAATGGTAATTTTTGCTACAAACAGTTCTTACAGAGCGTAATCCTCAGGCTAGCTGAATCCATCTCACACTAACACTAAGCCTGAAGCAAGCTGTGAGGTTGGCGATAATCATGTTATTAAAGTGTTTGGAAAATCAAGCTAATAAAAGAATCAACAGTTATGGCAAATAATAACCCAGAAGCTATGACAGAAAGGAGTTGTGGGAAGTTTCCACTTGTATCTTGGATATTAATTTGTAGGGTAAGTAGACAAAGGTCTTCACTAACAGAGTTTTTAAAGGGGGTAAAACACAAAAAAACAATTTAAAGAAATATGCAAAACCCACAACAATTGCAAAAATCAGATGTGTATTAAAAAAAGCTGAAATAAAATAAAAGATAAGCTGACAACTGAAACATACCATCAGGATAAAATGGGACTAAATATTTTTCTATAAGAATCTCTACTCAATAGCCTAAAACAGGCCACTTTCTTTTCCCTTTCTGCTTTTCCCCCAAAGTAAGCCTTCTTTTTAAGTATAGCAGAATCTTCCCCCTCTTTTTCCATACCAGGACTGATCCTTACTTGAGTAAAATGAAAGCCTGACATTTATAGGACAGAAATGCCAGACAAAATTCCTGTACCTAAGTGTAGTTTTCCATTCCTGGCCCACCACAAGAAGGGCAAGGAGAAAGTGAGCAAGGCCTTGAATTATGCCTTTTGTTATCAGTCACTGCCCTGAGATAGTGAACCGAAACAGCACTGATAACTCAAACGTGACATCATAACCCAGTCTTCATGAACTGACATAAACACTTGATATTCAGTTAACCCCAAAGACAAGGCGCAACTCCCTAAACAGAAAGTTGTACTTGATAGCACTATTTTTGAACAAATAACAAGCACCAAGCTGTAATTTAGGAATACTAAAACACGACCTTGCAACACAAAGTCTGCAGTGTTTCGTACACGAGAGTAAAACAGCACAAAGCTAGCACATGCCAACATTCAAATGCACTCCATTTATTTATTTGTATTATATTAAACAATCCAACGTTTTAAAGAATATCTTATGTCAAAACCACATTTAATCATTCTTGGCAATTCAATCAAATTCTTACAGAAGATACTTGAGAAGCGTTTAATTTGCTTTTTAAACCACATTTCTCCATAAAGAAGCAAGCCTTGCACTAGTCCTATTCTGTTTAGGAAAGTTGAGCAGGTGGCTGTTCTAACTGAAGTTCCCAATAAGCCAGCTCTATTTTCTGTTTTCTCACAACTCACTACTGCAAGTAAAAATTAACCCAACCCTATATCAAAAGTGGACCTGACCCAATGTAACAGTAATGACTTAAGTAATGCTAACAGACTGAAAAAATAACCAGAAGAAAACAACACTGATGTGCTATCTTTTTTTGGACTTGACCTGCAATTTACTGTTTACATTCACAACTTGGGGACATTCTTCAGGACATCCAAATGCCACTACAAAAATCTGACATTGCTACCTATTCTTTTTCAGGAGAGTAACATAAATTATTTTCAAGTGAGGACACCATCAGTGCTCATCAAGATAACTATTACTTCATGAAAAGGTTAGGAATAAACAGCTAAATTTTTAACAAAGCTAAAGTTTCTGCTCTGTAACGACTTCCGAAGAGCTTGCAATCTGCAAGCTCTATATTCTATATTCTATATTGGAATATAGAAAGCTCTATATTCTATATTCTATATTGGAATATAGAATAAGGTGTTCTAGATCAGCGCAGTGTGATTCTGGTACATCCTCTTCTCTTGTCATACCATAACAATAGATACTAGTAGAGATGTTCAGCCTAACAAAAACAACTCTTAAGAGGATACAAATGTAGGCTGAGGGTACAGCTCTAAATCTTGTTAAGCAGATGGACCTGTGCTCACCTGCAGAATGAATCTTCCACAGGCACAGAGCAACCATCATGATTCCTGTCCCCTCTACTACAGCAATAAAAGAGGTTTGACTGGGGCGTCACTGGAGCAGTTTTGCTGAATCAAGTGAAATTCTACTAAGGCAGAGTCTTTGAAAGGGCTTTGCCTTCAAATTCTCTTTGCCCATTCACATAGTCTTATTACTGTGTCATAATGCCCAACCCTTCCCCTAGCCATTTGGGGAAGCAGAGGGAAGAAAAATGCATGATAGAACATGGAAATTTCCTAAGATAAAGTATTTGATGGGTAAAAAATATGTCATAGACTAGTAATCTGAAGATTGCTTATACTAATTCACTATTTATTTTTCTGGTTTTCAGTTGTTCACGTGGCCTCTGCCAACATACAACTGCGTGTTTCCATTACTCTCTACTCACCACAGACTGACTTAGCTCCATATTCTGCAAACCACTAGTGAAGTGCTGACTTTGTGCATCCCCCTAACTGCAACAGTGGCTGCACGTTCAGAGACCCAGCACTGTGGTGTTTAAAAATAAATAATGAGCAGTTATATAATTGCTACCACCACCTAGAACTGTAGAAGTTACCAGCCTTTTATGCTCATTCAGAATCTATCTCTAATTTACTTTTGACTGACAAGAATTTAAAGGGGTTTATCCACTATTTATAATCCAAAATTCCTCACTCCTTATATGCACCTAGATGTATCAGAAATTGACACCTGCAAGTCTTGGAAAATATTAATTCTTAGAACTATATCTAATCTTGTACCTATGTGTTGAAAATACCTGTTCATTTATTTGGTAGTACAATTAGCAGTGTTTGGGAATGTAAAGTTGGGTTTTTTTTTACCATAGAAAGCATATTAAACAAAATGTTTTATGCAGCACTGCTAAGGAAAAGAAAAAAAACCCACACAGCTATTTTCAATGACCGTGCTTAACAGGCTGAAGACTCTGCATAACAAATACACTCTGATGAAAGCTGGTTATAAAGTGACAATCTTGCATTAATGCAAATTAATCTTGGGATTATTTTCAAAATATTGGATATTTTAAAAGTTGTAAGATTCTGGGAATAGTAAACCAAAATAATGTCTGATTATTTAGGAATATTTTCAAAATTAAATACAACATTCTTTTATTAAGACATCTTAGCATACATAAAGGGAAAAAATTAATATGGGCAGCAGCCTAAAACCTTTAATAAAAAAAAATGCTATTTTGAGTTGTAGGTTATTATCAGTCTGAAGAGCTGCTCCAAATCAGAGCTATTACAGTATGCACTCCCAAACCACTCTAACAAAAATGAATCTACCTATTATCAGGTTATGATAGCAGCTATTATTACGGACCCTTGATTTCTTTCAAGTAGCTCGAATGGAATAAGCCACAAGTGAATAATAAAGATCTTACAATAACCCTTAAGAATTCTTTTTAGGTTAGAAGGCACAGAAATGAACTCAGGAGAGTTAAAGAACTCTCATCTCCTGATAAGAAAAATAATTAACCTGACTTAATGTATCTGAGTAGGTCTTATATAAATCAGACTTTTGTACTTCAAGAGCTAGGCTAAAACCATATATCAGAGGAGTATGTAGATATTGTCCTATAAGTACACATGGAACATATCTAAAACCACAAGGGTCTGCAGGTCATTCAGTGAAATGTTCAATACATTCTGCTTAAAGGAGATGTGTGAAGTACTTACAGTGCTTAGTTTGCTAGAGGTAATAATGATTCGTCTCTCATGCAACATACTGGCATAAAGTTGCAGCATGTTGTTCACATCCACAGCAACAAAATATTCAGTGAGGTTTCTCTGTTTAAATAAATAAGATGTTAACAATATAGCAACAGTAGTGGCTAAGTGGAATATATTACATATTACTCACAAAAAAAACATTTGTCCAATTTGTAGATGGGGAAAAAAATGAACTGAAATTATGAAAGAAAGCCCTCTGCGTTAAAATCTGTATACTTTAAGAAAAATTGATTGACTGACCTTGGCGTTATTTATTAATATTTTTCTCATTTGATTATGCTTCTGAATTTAGATTTGCCTTTTTTTTCAAATTTGAAAAAACATGAAATTGGTATTATACCAATAGCACCACGTTCTATTAAGATAACCAATACTTCCAACTCAGTAACAAATCTTCCAACATTGAAATAACTGTTGTGTCATAGTTACAATAATAAAATTGTGCTATTTTGCCAAGGTATCCCAAAGTCAACACATTTTATTCTACTGCAAGTACAGCAAACCAGCTTGTTGAAAGATATCAAGCTTTTGCTTGAGCCGCATGCACAAGGGCATCAAACCTCCAGCAGCACTGGTAGAAGGTACTGGGTCCATTCCTGGAGCCACCCTTTTCACCCCTAATAGGAATCCCACTGCCATCCCTGCTGTGAGGTTTCATGAAAGCAAAGTCCCAGCACTTCTTCTTTATGGTTCAAACACAGATATGGGGGGAAAAAAAGAGAGTAAGGCCAAGGTGGGGAGGGAGCTCTGTGTTCCAGCTGAACTTAACAGCATCTCTGCACAGCACAGTGCCAGAGAGATACAAGTTCTGAATAAGTTATAGTAGCTAGCAGTAAAAATACCTAGGAAAACAGCAAATTTTTGTAAATGTTAGAGAACAGGTGCAGAAATACACTAATACATCCCACAATATGCAATAATGGACATGTGAAAACAAATGTTTTGTATCTGCAACCAGAACTCTTACTCATCTCTTACTGAATGTCAGTGTAGGAGGTCTATCAACCGGTTGCCCCAACCCAAGGACAGAAAATCTGAGCAGTGGAACTGTTAGTCTGTACTGGGTGGGGCCAACACATGGCAGCAAGGTAATGCACCCCTGAGAAATCAGCGAGGGCACGGCGAATGGTAAAGGCTTCAGAGCAGGGTGACCCCCTTGACTGCCAGCACCTCACTGAGGGGGTCAGGACACGGCAGGTGTCCTGCTGCACTCCTCTGACTCACAGCCCTCTGCAGCCAGGGAGGGTGGCGGCAGGGCTGAGGTTCACCAGCCACCAGTTTATTCCCTTACAGATTCTGCTGTATGAAAAACTAACTTCAGTTAAAGCCCAGATGATGATCAGGTTGATTTCCTTTTTGGATACATTGCAGTATTAAATAAAGATATTGAAATGATAAATGGAGATCCAACGGATGATCTAGTTTCACGTAATTTCAGAAATGTATTCGTAATCTGAAGACCCAGAATACAGCATTATTCTTGATCCATGCTGCATAAAACTTCAGAAGAGAGAAAACCAAGAGCTTTAAGGCTATAAATTCTCAATTTAGAAAGAAACTCTGGTCTTTCAAGTGCTACTTTTAACTGGTTGTCAGAGGCTGATGCATCACGATAATTTGAGTCCAATTTATTCAGGACACAACACTGCATTTGATAACAGTATGCTGACTCTGTGCTTCAAAACCTAGGGTAAAAAGAGTTTGCAATCCTGTACAGACTGATGTGTCTGAAAAGTTACTGACCCTGAAATATGTGAAACTTTAAACAAAGAATAAAGAAATTAATTTTATTGCCTATTTACTGTAACTACCTCATCTCTTCACTCCCCACATGTTCTAACCCTCTCCTAGTAGCATACTATTTTGATTCATACTGGATGAGACTTTCATAAATAGAGTGAAAAATTACTATAGAAAGGCACTCTGAAATTTACTTTTTTCTCCCACAGAATCAGCACAATAAATGCACAGTGGCACCATCGCAAGGTCCTCCGTCAGCCAGAGGCCCAGAGTAATGTTTCCCCCCCATCTTCTTCAAGTTGAGCACATATCACACCTTCTAGCCTCCAAAGCTATGCCTCGTTAGAACCCCAAATAATAAGCTAGAACAAGAGAATTCTTTAAAAACAAAAAAGGATTTCCCCAGCCTGTCCTCATGTGGCTGCGTTTCCCTCCCTCGTTGGTTGCAGCCCAGGAGCTGTGGGTCACAGCCTTCCCTTTCACCAGCAGTGGGGAGTGGGACATTGGGGTGTCCTCCCACGGCTCCTCACCCAGGCACCACCCCGCCAGCTGCCAGCACACTTCCTCATGCCTTCTGCACAGCGTCTCACTGTGCTGCCCTGATCCCCCCAACAGGTTAATTCTCAGAAGGAAGTTATTATTTGGAAGTGTAAAAATGCACATCTACGCATCCATATTTAATTCCAGACTGAAATGCAAAACTGGAAAGCAGAAAGTTCAAAAGCGCTTTTATTAGATGATATCCAGCTAAACACATCATAGAGAACGCGATCCAAGATTTCACATTCGAGATCCACCCACAGAACCATCAAGGATTTGGTTTTATAGAATGCAAGTTTTCATTTTAATAATAATAATAATAATAACAACAACAACAACCACCACCATTCCCGAGGCATGGTTACCACCCAAAAGTAAGCAGGTGTGGCATGTTTTCAGAAAGCCTGAAATAACACTTTCTTGCACAAAAAAACCCATGCATATCTTGATAGCTGAATTTGCAGTTAGCGATGCAGTGTTTAAAGGACAGGTATTTAAATAACAGGAGGTGCAGAAGTAGAATATATTTTGCATATATAATCCAAATAAATGCAAACAAGCCAAGTAATTATGAAGGGTGGATATAGCAGTAGTCAAAAATGCCCCGTTTATGCTTTAAAATGGGTCAATGATGAATGTAACAGTAACTGCTAGCTAAAGGTTGTAATAATATACATCAATCATATTCTAAAAACAGTCTTGGAAAAAAAAACATCTCCTATTGATAAAAGCAGAGTTCAGCCCTTCCCACAGAATGAGGCTGATACTTCTCCTATATATTTAAAAAAGGAAACTGCATACTTACACTTTCAGGGATTGTTGGCAATCCAGTTATATCAGGAGTAATGAAATACGAGTGCTAATCAATGGGGAAAAATAATTAATAATTTATGCAAACAGAAACTAAAAATTCCTTTTTTAAAAAAATCTTTGTTCAAGCAAATAGTCATTTTTCCAATAGCATTCTTACCACTTCTAGACAAAGAACTACACAGATCACGACACAAAATGACAAGCTCTGTTTCAGCACAGCACACAAACCAAGGGAACAAAACACTACTGCAGCTTTGAAATAACACTGAAATCAAGCCAGCTTTAAATATTGTCACAAGCTTGAGCGGCATTGATTAACTTCACTATTAATTTAAAAACGGCAACCATGAACAAAATGTTAAAAGACAAAATGTACATTTCGAAAGGAAAAGGAAAAATCATTCATATCAGAAAAATAATTAGAACAGAAATATTATTACTTGATATGTATTCTCCTCTCCTTCCAAACATCTTTGAAACAAAAATGTGCTAACAGAAATGCAAGGTCTGACAGCTTGAGATTCTGCAATCATTTGACATACATTAGCAATTTTATGCATCTGAGTTTGAGACCATTTAGGATGTAAATATAAAATGGATTAAACCAAAACCAGATGTAATTTAAATTATTCTCATTAATCTAGTACTTTTTAGTAGCTATCAGACATGGATTTAGCTCAGTAATTTTAAGGCATTTTTGCTTATTAGTCTAAATCTTGAAGGACAAAAAAATCTTATATGCATACTAAGCAAATGTGATAATTATTGACTTTGTAGCTTTTGTTTTTAATGGTATTTCAACATTTTTCAGACTTTGTTTCATAGTGTATTTTTAAACTATAATTAACAACACAAAGGCACAGTTTGCTTTCAACTCAAACCAGAGAAAAAAGATATACCAAAACATAAAGGAGGTCTCTAGGATATTAAATGTGTCCCGTGTTCAACCAAAAAAAAACCTTTCGTACTACTATTAACTTGGTATAGGAGACTTATTAAACCAGCTTGATACATTTAATAGAAAATATTCCAACAAACTAGGTCATTTGGCAATAGTTAAAAATTTAAGGAAAAAAAAAATCGCTTAAAAAGGCATCTTGTAAACATCATAGCACTTGTAGAATAAATATCCCAATTGCAACAACTGGTTTGCACCAATAGAGAAAAAAGTTAAGATTTTTCTTTTCTAGTCACGAACAAGAAAATATTCAGATTAATGTAATGCCTGCGTTCTTTAGAAGTATAGTGAGAACAGAAAATTATTTCCTATATATAACAAGGTCACAGAATATTTATCAAAAGATTTCTGAGTAATGAAGTTAACTTATATTATTTACAATTAACAAAGTAATAATATTTCACTCATTAAATAGCAAAGGAAGTCAGAACTATGAGAAGCAAAGACCCATTATTCCATTCATTAAGAGTCACAAAGCAGCAAAAATAATGTGGTACAGAGTCCTTGCACATCTTTGTGAACTCCCTTAGGAAGACATACGACCTTGGAAGAGATATTAAATTAATAGTTGCTGTCCTGTAAAAAGTTTTCTCTGAAAAGGAGACTGGAAAATGCAAGTTTTGTTCATCAGTTTAAGGGTTTGGCTTTAGTTGCCTTTTTTACAAAAGGATTATGAGTATGCATACACATAGCTCAGAAGTTAGATTGATTTAAACAGAATAGGTACATTAATATTAGACCACTCTTTTAGGCTGAAGACAACAGCAGAATTTCCCAAAGGACAGGTATAAATAAGCCTGAAATCAAAAGAGATATCCTATTGCAAGTAATTATTTCTTTAATTACAACAGGCTTTAGACAGTCAGAGCCTTTTAAACTCACCGATACAAGACAAGGCTGTTTTTTCAAAACTTGCTCACTTGCAAAAATGATCTCTTGGTTCTTATGCACGATGAGAAAAAGATCGAACAGTTGACTTTTTAGTTTTTCAACATAAAGGCCAAAGATGAATCTAATGCTTGTAATAATTCATGTTTAAAATATTAGCTGAAAATGTTTTATCCTTTGTATTCCTCCCCCATTTGAATTCAAACTTAACTTAGCTACCTTTTCAAAAAAAAAAAGAGGAAGGGAGGGGAATCACTTTTGTAGCCCTACATGGGTAAAATAAAAGTGACCCAAATTACATTTAAGCTCTGGTTATGATCACTCCTCATAAATTTCAGCTGCAGAACATTTATTACTGGGACCAATAGGCCAGAGCAGAACTCGGTCCCTAATTGAACCAAGGCATTTTGGTGTCCTCCTGACCAAGGATTACAGTAAACACCATGTATCCAGATACTCAGCATCATTTATGCATAATTACATACAAGCAATCCTAAGTACCATTGGGGTCTGCCATCTAAACCTCACTTCAACCTCTATGAACCTTACCATGCAGCATACCCCAGTAAATGCGGAATCTTTTTAATTCTGCATGATGAAATTTGAACTAGACTCATTGTGGCACAATGAAAATCCACCTCATACTGTCTTTTCTACAATGATTTTTCAGATTGTAACTTCTTTTTATTACTGCTGATGATTCCACTCCAGCCTATTCACAATACCTGAGGAGCAAGAAAGGGACACCAATATAAATGGCCAGACCCACAAAGTCAGAGTTGAAAGTGGCTGTAAGCATTTCCCTGCTCCCTGCAGCACTGAGCGCTACAGAAACACACATGCCTGTAGATCCAACAACCCTTCTGATTCAGCCTAGGCTCGTTCTTCCTGCTTTACCCAATCTGAACCCACAATATTTGCTCAAATGTACCCACAGCCAAGCACTTGACAAGAGGCCTGCATTTAGATAATCATTGTTCAGCTAAAAAGATCACAAAATTCTTTGATGGAACCAGCTACTGGGGACAAAAGATGACTGAGGAAAGAATAAATTCAAAAGTCAAATAATATTGAAACAAAACCAGTAAGCACCATTTATTGCAAGGAATTTGTCATCCCAGTGTTGCCAGCTGTATTCACTGCAACATCAGTTTCCAGGTTCATTACATCATTCACTTTGAGGTAAGCGAGTTCCATGCAAGCTGAAATGCAACACTGATAGCAACAAGAACATATTGCAAGAAATAAAAGGAAAAATATATTTAAAACTTCTCTGTGTCCTAGCAAAACACAGCAAGGACTTTAGGGTAGCCAAATTAGAACTGGTTATTATATTGCAATTAATGATGGAAAAATATTTGATATACAGAAATATTCTATCAAGGGAACTGAAAAATAACTTGAAAATATTACACTGACAATAGAAAGAAAAAAACTAGCAACAGAAACAATTCAGACACAGCCCAAAAAACCAGTAAGGTGTTCTGGTGAAAAAACATACACAAGACAGGAAGGACTTCTACATATGATGGATTACTACTGCTCAAGGCAGAAAATATTATGCCTCTGAAAAAGGCATAACGAGAAATCTAAAATACAACAAATTAAAATAAAAATAAATGTAGCATTACATTCAGCAGCAAGGGTGAGTAACTACTGGCACAGAAGTGAGGGACTCTCCATTTCTGTATGCCTTTGCAATAGGGTCAGATGCTTTTCTAGAGTCTGCTTACTTTAGCCAAAGTATTGGCTCAATTCTAAAATAACTTTGTAGTTATTTTAGACTTAAAAGTAACAAGAAATGACATAAATAAGGGCAAGATAAATAATCTAATAGTCTCTGAGTATGTGCCTTCTTCTTTCTTTTTATTGCTTCTTTCTGTGCCTTCCAAACTGCGGTACTTCCAATAAGATACAGTTCTTTATACACAGCTACTTATGGGTGCAATAATTGTAGAGATGCTGTGTACATGAGCAGCGTCTCAGAGCCAGTAGCAGCCCTGTAGCTTTATATTGCACACAGGCTCTACAAATTTATTTAAATATGCAGCCGTACGCTATTTCTGGAACGGTAACAGTGACCAGCTTGCTTCTTTGCTGTTTCTGTGGCAACACCATCTCGCCACACTATCAGTGTCCAGTCCCACATCACAAAGAGTCAGTGCACAAGAGTAAGGTAGGCACAGACACGTTCTCCACCTACATGTGCCGAATGTTTCATAAAACACAGAACACTTCTACGATCTCTCCTACAGCATTTTTGTATGACCAAGCAAAACTTGGAAGAACGGGAAAGAAGATGGGAAAGAAGCCATCTTATATTTCTGAGCTTAGATTTCTGTCCAATCCTGCAAGTCTACCCTCTCAGACTGAGGTAATAGAAGAGTGTTAGTGTCTCATGATTCACAGAAGGAGAAATCAAATTATCTATGTGAAACAGCTGGAAGCACAAAAAAAAGTAGTTCTAGCTCTGCCAGATCCCACCGTAGTTTACTGTCTCACCCACAGAGCTAAACTGAAGAACACCACGAGACAGAAAAACTATTCTGTGCAGGGAAAAAAAAAATGTCCAAGTCAGTTAATGATGGGAAACAACAGAAACTTACTCTATACAAAAGATCTGGGATGTTTTTTGGGGTACCTACTATTTCATAGCTAGTAGTATGAGAAGGAGTAATACAAAGCATACTTACCACACTTAAACTGACTAAAGCATTCGCCTTTGGCACAGGATGGCTATACAAGGATCTTAACAAATCATTTGAGTCATTTTCCTATAGGGAATATTTTTAAAAGAGCGTTAATAATTGCAGAAGAACTGAACAATTACCATTTACAACACAAAGTATATTTTGACGAAGACATATATTTCATGAGAAACACAATTGCAATTTGCAGGGAAGTATTTAAATATTAAGTATAACATTCAGGCCAACTTTATATCTCAGAAAATGATTGTATCTGCAAGTTAAGTCAATCTCTTGCATATTTCCCTATACACTCCTCAAATGAATCACATTATTTGCAACTGAAAGTAGTATTAACCTTCCTAGAACTGTAAGTCATTACATCTGTCTATTCAAAGTTCTACTAAATATGATACAGCATACTTCGAAAACGAGTAATCAGAGCATATAAAAGAGTTACCTAAAAAGTACACGCAGCTACTAGATTTAACTAGGATCTCCCATTTGGGAAAGAGATAAAGCTGGAGTTTTTGTTTGGCTTACAGTTTCTGTTTATGGAAATTAAATTCATTTTGTTGTCAAAGTTAAACCAAAGGTATCAGCAACAAGCCAGGACCAGCTTTTAAACATATCATTTGTTCACAGGAAGCTTCCACCCCTCCCTCCAAGAATGATGGTGTTACTGGGTCTCACAGCAGTGAACAAGACTTTGGTTCTAGCTTGTGGTCCAAGATGAACAGTGCCTGGTCCAGGAAGGGAGCAATGTCCTCTAACAGCCTCCTCAGGAAAACATACAGCACTAGGCACTACAACAAAATACTTCCGTACCCTGCTAAAACTTTCAAACCCATTAAAGCAGTTTTCTCAGTACAGAGGACAGACCTATAACCCAGCAAATCAAACAGGTTGCAGTAAGAGCTGCATTCCAGAACCAGTTATCAGGAAACAAAGAAGAGAACCCCCACCCCTTCTCTCAAACACAACCTTAACAACAATTTTACTGCTACAGTGAAAGCAGGTCCAAAACCAAAGTCTCATTACACGACTTACAAGACTTAAACACATTCCACCTTTACTTTACTTAAACACAGCTAACACCAAACTTTCCCACTGTATTTTCTTTTTACATAAAAACCCATCATTTTATGTAGTTCATTTACTATAATGCACAATAATTGCTTATTCTATAGTTCGTATATTCTTGAAATGTCAGCTTTTCCACTCTACAGCATATGGCTGAGTATTGATGATTTTTTTTAATTACAATCTAGTACAGTAATACAGTTAAAGTAGAAAGGTACAGCTTTAACGTTCTCCATAAAGACAGATGCCAGTATTTCCTTTCCTGTGCAATCCTAGGGTATGTCTAATTGCTCATGAATATGCATACTAAACTATCAGGATTCTTCACCAAATGCTGCAAGTAAATTTGTCTTGTGAGTTGAGATGACAGAATTACAAGAGGTAGTTTTTAGTTAATACGAAGGGTGAAACAGTACATCATATTTTATGCAGTTCTGAAAAAAAGTGTTTGTAACTGATAATCAGATAGTTCCACAGATCTACAGTTTACAATCAATACATCATACAGATCTCCAGTAATGTGACACACTGCTCACACTTCATCCAGGACTTGTTTATGCTCAGGCTGACACTTCACAAAGGTATATTCCCAGCAGCTTTTTGACATTAATGTGGGATTCAAGTGACCGTGGCGCCTGTACATTCAGATTCTTCAAATTTCAGTATGATGAATGTGAAAATTTGCTTCTAAATTATTCTAAAATTTTATACTTTTAAACACTATAGAATCGCTTCACATTACTTCATATGGTGACTATTATTTGAAGGAATTTTTTTTTACACAAAGAAACAGAATATTTAAAATTACCTGTTCTTTAGCCAAATAATCTGCCAGGGTATTCAGGAGCTTGTAGTATACCTCAAACCACGGCAGGTAACTAAAACAGGAAGGGAAAAGGCACTTAAATAAAATATCAATATATTTTTTCCAGTGCTTATAAAATACTATTACAACTAATCTGATTTACATATTTTATAATATTCCTACACATAAACAAAATGCATATAAAATTTTTCTGCACAGATTTAATGGTACATCACTGACAGATAGTAGCAAAGCCGCATTTCTTTATGCTGGACACCTGCTTAAAGTTCCATAATATTTTCACTTCTCTGTATTTTAAAGGCACCAGAAAGCAATTTTAAACATTGCCAAATCACATTCCCATTCCCTTTATTTGTTATGGCTTTCAGTAGGTAGTTATTTACAATTTTGAAATTTGAGATCCTGTTGTACCTGGTGGAGTTCCAGAACTGCTGCTTCTCTGAAGAATGAAAAGCAGCTTTACCTGGGCAGATCAGGTATCCTGTATTTGACAAGTGCTGCGATGTTATGCAAAGTATAGGTGTCACATTATATGTAAGAATATTAGTTTCCCTAAAAAGTTATTTCTGCAGACAGAATGAACTTTCAAAAATAAAAGAGCATTCACCAATATTGTAAATACACAGCACATTAATACGAATGCTTAATAGACTTCTAACACAAGTCTGCAGCCCATGTGTGCAAAACTCTCAGTATTGAGAGTAAACAGAATTCTATAAACAGATAAATAAGACATAACTGAAGAGCACAAGAAAAGAAACTCAAACACAGTGCCATCAGTTCAATTTTTACTTAAGGATTAAGTTTTCTTTATTAACAACTCTGTTCTCAGTGTTCTTTGGGAATAAACCCCAATTCTTAGAGCAAAGAAAGAGAGCAGCAGAAATTCAGATATACGCATTTTCTAGCATATTTACTTTGCTATCCTTATAAATGCAAACCTGCTGGTTCTTAAAAAAAAAAAAGAAAAGAAAAAAAAACACAAACCAACACACAAAACCATCCTGACTTTACTCTTTCCAAGCCAAAGAGACGGAGGCAATCATTTCTTTTAGAGCCACTGTATTAATGTCTTTATCGCGTGCTACCATACACTGTTCTGGCTATTAATCAAAACTAAATCAACCTCTTAATGCTCACAGACATTTTAATGCTTGGTATTGTTGACAGTAGCTAAGGTGTGACCTTATTGCATTTGCTTTTCAATATATTCTCATACAACCATAAAAATTACTTCATTGCACCTTTGTAAGGCCACTCACTGCTTAAAGGCACAAACGCTGAATGCCCCTGTAAAACACTCACCATAACAGCACCTAAACCCTCTGATATTTTAGTTCTCTTCCACTTAGGACTCCTGTTCTGTTATCTTCTGAAACCATGCTAACCCGGTTTTACATGTCACTGCAAAGCAGTGCAGACAGGCAAACAAAATTCTTCACCACAATGTTCAGAGCACCCGCAAGTGTTTGAGCTGCCAAACCATTTCACCAGCCTAGAATTACAGCAGCAACTGCAACACCATTTTGTTCAAGTCAGGTATAAATAGTAAAGTATTTTTATAACACTGGAGACATAAATGGGTCAGATTATCTTAAAGGTTTCTAGTTTCTAAAGGTTTCTACGGAAGCAGTCACGCTGCCAAGCCTGACAATATTCAAGAAGCATTTGGACAATGTCCTCAGACACATGGTGTGAATGTTGGGATTGTCCTATGCAGGGATACAAGTTGGACTCGGTGATCTTTGCGGGTCCCTTCCAGCTCAGCTCATTCTATGATTCTAGTCTTGCTATCTCCTCTGTATTAGCAGTGTACACCACCCCAGCATACTGTGCTGGAGCATGCTATAAAATCTTATTGTTCATTTTTCACAATGAACATTTATGAACAGCATGCTGTAAAAATAAATGCTCCTCCTTCAATAAAACATTAAACATCTCTTTCTTGTTTCCATGATCTCAGCTCTCCTCTTTCTGTGAGCAGAAAAAAAAATTAAATGTAATTTTTAAGTCTATGCATAAAAAGGTCAAATTCATTATTTGAAATTAATGAACCCTAGCACAAAGCCAAGGGAGATTTTTCTTTCATACGGCAAGGCATGCCAACCAGAACACTCATACAAGAATTTCCTCCCTTAGTAAAATCAGGCTGATGATACACTTCCATGTCTACATGTAACAAAACCACAAAGAAAGACATTGTAAAAACAGACTAGTTGAACATAGTTTTAAAATGTCAGTTTCCTTCTGAGGTGAAAGGCTGGAAAAAAACCTGCTTCAAGCCTCATAACCCACAGACACAAGGCTAACAAAATTTCAACATGCCTCTTAAATCTGAAAAATTAAGGAAATCAAAAAAGTGCTCCATTACATTCTACGTCACTAAAACTAAAGTCCATCAAGACCTGTCGTCTGCTTCTTACCCACATCATCTTTAGTTCTTCAAAAGCATGGTTCAATTGCAAACTTTTTTTGCCAGTATATTAATTATGCTGTTCTTATTACAACAATATACTACTAAGATCCACTGCAAAGCAAAAGCTTCCTTTATATTTGTCTTTATGTATTTGCTAATTGCTATTATTTCAGTAGAATAAAGAACGGCTACATTTGTTGTTTATATAAATAATAGTGTTTATGTGTGTGCATTTGTATAAAATGCATCTCTGCATTCAAAAGCAAACATAAAAACAGGTTGCGTTTGTTCATAATAAAGGCAACTATGAGCTAGGTGGTAATTTAGATTTTCAGTTCAAAGAACGAGTACAAAATCTCTTTATTTTGTAACATCCTCAAAGCTGTCACGCATAATTTTGTTATTTTCTATCACTGGCTGATTTTGCAGGCTCTTGTATTAATAATACTACTCATTTATTTGCAATAGTCTAATAGATAGATTTATTTATAGGTGAGCATTCCCATGATGCATGTTTTACACCCTTATCCAGTAGAGCTTCTTGGGAGAGCACTGTATATGGCACTTGTGCATGAGACTGCTAAAAACCATAAGCATTACAGGTATAAGAATCTTTTCAGCTTGTCCTGTTAACAGTTCTTCCAAAATTATTTAATCTTTGTTTAGCACAGAAAAACTAGTCTATGTACAGAAAAGTCATCCAGCACACAAACATCTGTAAACATCTGTTGAGTAACAATTTTTTCAAGTCAGTACAGAAATGCACTCCCTGTAAAAAAATTAATTTTTAAACAACTGAATTTAACAGAGGAAATCTGAACTATATTACTCCTAACTCAAAACTGTCACACTAATATGTACCTTAACGATGCAAAAAATACAAATTAAAGTGTATTACCTTACCATCATATGTGTATTCATAAAATTATTTATGAGCAGTGCATTTTGTAATTAATTTGCCATCTTACCATAACATCAAATGGTTATCAATGAAGCCCCTTCACAGTAAATAAGAGGGAAAACAGGGTTTTAATTTTAATTTCAAAGGTATTTAGAAGCCTAAACTTCAAATAAAAATAATTTAGGTGTAAACTATGAAACTATCATTGGTTTCTTGCTTATTTTCCTTTATTTGTACACACTGGCTTTGCATTCTGGATTTTACAATCAGTAACTGAGAAACAAACATACAAGACAAACATACAACAACCTCCAACAATACACAACAATTTCTCTCAAGTTTTCACAAAACATTTTTCCCATAATAAAGAAAAACATCAAAACATGCAAAATATTCTTTTAATAGATGTGTATTCCCTGGTTGAGAATACAGTGGTCTGTTTATTTAAAAGTATAGCAACTGCCTGTCACAAAAGCAAGAGCCTGAGATATTTCATGGTTAATTAAAAACGTACTTCGCATTTTCTTCTAATCCAAATGAGCCACAAGGCAGGAGCTCAGACTTTTATTCAAAGTCACGCGTAATCCTTGTTGCCATAAGTAGACTTCCACCTCACTGGTGCTTCGACTACAGCTCTGATAAAACTTTTACATTCACAAGTCAAAGGTTAAATAAAGGAGAGGAAATGTTTTCTGTCAAATAGTCAGGTAACCACTAACAGTCCTGAACTATCAGCAGGAATCTAACTTCTAGTAATCAAATAAAACTAAGGAAACTGCCTTTCCGTAGCTAAATGTCTAATGTCTAGGGGCTACTTTTCTGTCTGGAAAATTGACACAAAATGCGTAAAATTGAAACATTCTGCTTCTAAGGGATTTGCCTAAAGGAAGAGTGAGAAAGCTTCAAGCCTGGTCTGAACTGAAGAACTACAAAGGCTTACTACATAAACCTGTCTTCCTTATTAGAGTATTTCATTTGGAAATGTAGGTGACAATTTTACAGTCATAAAATTAATGAAACCTAAGACTAAGCATTTTAATGATGCATTTTGTGTTCCTTTGGATACATAAGGTCAACTTCAGAGTCCAACAACAGTTTCAAGATTTTCAACAAAACAAATTTCAGTCAAATTATTTGAACTTTGTACTAAAACTGTTCAGGTCATTCAAAAACAGTTTTATATAAACCCAGAAAGTACTACTCCTACTGCAAACAGCAGTGATAATTAGAAAAATATCCAGAATAATTAAGTCTCCTATTATTCAAAAGTGAACACTGAAGTTTCTACTGCATCACTTCAAATCTCAAGTTGCAAAATTATTATTTAAATCAAAATATGTGAAGTAAAACTAGAAAAAACAATCCACTACCATATATGAGTACAGCACAATATATTGCAATATTCTTGTTGTGGTACCCTTGGTTCTTCTGGGCTGCATTAGCTCAACTGTTTGTGCAGAGGGAAGAGCTGACACAGCAGGATTCATACCAAGAGCTTCGCAAAGGAGCCATGCAGTTTAAAAGTAAAAGAAAACAAACCTTGCAAAGGAACTGCACAAAACATCTGGAGAATAATCCAAAATTTATATTACCATCTCACTGTGATTTTGCACTTAATTGTACTTTGAATTTGGCAACTGCAGGCAAGTTCTGCATGATCATTTTAGACATTACTGTATGATAGTTAAGCACTTCAAACAAAAATGCCCAAGATGGTTACCTTGGGAGATTATTATTTCATTGCATATACAGAGAACTTGAACAAAACATTCTCATTTGGGAGAAAATTCTGTTTACACAATTCATACACGTGTATATAACATGTAGAAAAACCTCCCTGAAACTTAGAGAAGAATTTTATATGTACAAGCATATTTTGTGTTTCAAACTATCTAATTTAAAGCAGGACCATGTGGTAGCAAATTCAGAGGTGAATTCTTTAATTAATGTTTCAGATGTAGAATGAATTACAGAGAGAAGTCTGATAAACCATAAAACTTTAATCTAGAAGTAGCTTTAGGATGTTGGTTGTAAAACGTGAGGAGAAGCAGCCTTTTCTTCAGTTTTTGGTTAAGAATCCCATTCAGCAGTTCAAATCCTATCTCTTTAGCAGCCCTGGCACAGGCTAATACATCATCTGGTACCATCCATAACAGACACAACAAAAAAAGTTGTGTCCTGTTCCCCACGCATTAGCCTACCCAAGTTTCTATAGTATTTCTTTCTCATCACTTTGGCTGTCTTGCTCCTGCTGTTCTTTTCAGAGATTCTTACTTGGATTTCAGTTATTCATGACAATTTCTTTTAGTTAATTTTTCTGTACTTGAGTATCTCTAGTTGTCTTTGCTGAAGTCCCAGTCAGCAATTTTAATGTGTTCCTCTTGTCTGAGGTCACACACATATGTGGATGTGTAGTTAGACTTGGTATTTGTGCATGTCTCTATTTGTGTGTTTACATAAAAGTCTACTATTGTGTACACGTGACAGAAGAAAAGTTGGAATTGCTGATACTTTAGAATCATTATACACACAGTGAATATAAAGTTATGCTATTTTGATATATGGAGCGAGTATGAACACGAATATGTTCTCTTTATATATAAAGACAGCGTTCATTTGCTAATATTTCTTTGATTTGGGTTAATTTAAGATCAACAAGCATGTACAAGGGAGAGCCAGGTAAAACACCAAAAGAAATCTGCTAGTGAGTCTCCTTTCACTTGGTCACTTCTAATTCACCTTGGATTCAGAGGAGAAACCAGACTCATTACTAAAATGCATCAGATGGAAATAGTGAAGCATTCTTTCTGTCTGAGTTAAATGCAACAAACACAAATCGGAGGGAAACAGACCATCAACCTAGGAGTACAAGGTTATGAAGGTAATGCTGTTATGCATTCAGCTATGCATTGTAAATTTGACATTGTCACAGTAAAAGCAATAAAAGCAATGCTTTGATTACTGTTAGCTGGAAAATTATAGCTTGCCACTTCATTTTCCTAGTTATTTCTACTAAGTAGCAGATCATTGACTAATCTTTAGCTGATGTATGCCTGTGGGGAAACGTTAAAAGAAATACCCAAGTTTACATCAGCTGAGAATTTGCATTCTTTGCCTTGCAGCACCACATACACTATTTAAATGTGCATACTTGAGTGTGCGTAACTGATTAAACATTGGTTATTACAGCATTAGAAGCCAGCCAGCCACTGCTAGGACTACAAGTAAAAAATGTGGTTTTTTTCCTTCATCAAGCTAGAAACAAAGGTTAACTTGAAAAAAAAGATCCAAAAGCATAAATGTACATTCTCTCCAGATATTTCAGCCAAAGGTATCAGAGAAAAAGGTTAAATATTATACACTGCAAAATCCTAAGAATTTAATCTTTGTAAAGTATTATTAAAGAAGTATTGTCAAGATCACAGAAAGTCAGTCAGTTTCCGGAATAAAATCTATTCCGTTTGCTACTTTCATTGTATGGTGGTAATTATTTTTTTAAATAATTGTAGTAAATACTTGTTTTTTAATTGCTTGCCCCAAATATCCAGTGTACCATCTCTCAATGTTAGTTTGGCATCTGTTTAAAAGCTCACAAAATTTTTGATGTGATATTTCCAATAATTTTAAGCACTAAGCTACAAGTTTCTATATTGTCTGGTCTCTTTTACCCCTCCACGTGTTCTTTTACTGCTATTGTTTTACAAGTTGATGTTGAGTTTGTCTCCCTAATAACACCTTCCATGACTGCCTGACTCTCAGATTGTCCAAATACCTAACAATCTGCTTTTCTCCATAAGCTTCCTAGCTTACTTTCCAAAATTCTTCAAGTTGCCTCTCTGCTGCCACATTGTGTTTGGGGATTCTCAATTTGAAGGCAACTATGCTTCAATCTTCTTCTCATGTGCTACCGAACTGGATGTTCCCATTTCCTCTATGGACATTACAGGCTGCTAGGCTCTTCTTAATTGTAAATTTGCCTTTTAATTAAAGCACTCTGCCTTTTAATTAATTTAGGACAGCTAAACAATTGTTTTTTTCCATTACCAAAACAATTATCTTACTGGAGAAGTAAGAAAAAGCAGAGGAGAAACAAAGTATTTCACCGGGGTTAATTTCTCCAACATCAATATCTCTTCTGCAACAAAGCAGTATGCTCATTATTGAGAATTATCTGGCATTTCTTATATCAGATATACTCTGGCCAAAGAACATGGATGAGACACCCAAAAATCATATTTCCAAGGAGAGAAATACAGAATGTTGCACCTCATTGTTAAATTGACTGGATACGCGTCAAAGATCTCATTAGAAAGTCAAATCCACGTAACATTCAAAGTGTCTAAAGCTGCAGCATATTGTTCCCTGCTTTTAAGCAGAGACTTCATGTCATTTAAATTGAATTATTTAGCCTTACACAGGAATACCATCACATAGGCTTGGAACCACTCTTCATGCGAAATCAACGGTAACACTGTTATAGAGAAATGATACCCTGACAGAGAAGTAAAACACATTAGCAGAGGAATTGCAAAAGGTGATTTTCTCCTGCATTTTTCTTATATTCACTCCTCAACTCAGTTTTTCTAATACTGCCTTACCTTAGAATACAGAGGCAGACCTTGCCTCCTGATGTCAAACGGCAAAATCCAAACCTTTGCTTACTTTCGATGTCGGTGAGCACAAAGGTAAAATGCTGTCCTACTTGGTTTTGGGACACCCTGAAAAATCAGATACACAGCAAAAGATCACTAATTTGCATGAAACATGAGCGTTTAAATCATCAGTCTCAATCATTTTTATGTTCAAGCTTCACAATACTTCTCTCCCTTCCCACCACCCAGGTGGCCTGAGTCCTTCCTTCAGCCATGACTCTGGTTGCTGCCCAGAAAGGGACAACTCTCCGTTGGCAGATAACTCTCCACAGAGAGGGTTAGGGTTTAGGGATCCCTGTATAGAGTTGTCCCTGTGGAGAGTTGGTCTTGTAGAGTTGTCTTGCAGAGTTGTCTTGCAGAGTTGGCCATGGAGAGTTGTCCTAGACCCCAACATGTCCCTGATGCCCACATTCCAGCTGACATGTTCCACATGATCTGGCACCCAGTCTAAACAGATGGGGCACTTCATAAATTCTTTTTGTAAGTATGGCCTAAGCAGAGACAGTACAAGCCTGCAACAGGTTGTTGGCTTTGAGTACACTTCAACAGTGGAAACTGGTAACCAAAATAAAGGTTTAAAATTCTACAAATAATCTATTAAATGTCATAATGCAGATTTGGCTTAAGACAGGCATTAGAAACTAGCTTCTTTACTATGCTCCTCTTCCCTTCAGAATTGGTTAAACCCGTAACCTTTTCACACACATCTTCCTCCCATTTTTGCACTACACCTTGCCCAACAAACAACTTTTTGCTAAGTTCATTTTCCAGTGTAAACTTCATTTCTGGAAACGCAAAAGCCAGCAAACAATCATGAACAAACAGCATGAGAGTTACAATAATAAGCAATGTTATCTTCAAAACTGTATCAAACCACATGCCCACTTCCAACAAAGTTTCCCCTGCCTGATGTTCAGCTCCTCTTATCTCCAAACTCTGTTCAGCCAATATTCCCCCAGCAGTGCAGGTTAATCCACAATTGTTCTCAGTTTCCACCTTCCCCCCAGTATCATCTCCGAATCCTTGTTCTCATCTCCAGGTCTCCATCCCAACCTCCACTTCTGACCTCCCACTTTCTGGTTGACAGTATGAAACTTTTCCCAATTACTTTTTAAGAAGAAACCACATCTTCACTGCCATGATGTGTCTCATCTCCTTTATGCTCTCAAGCCAGGCGTCCTTCTCTCTGGAGCAATTTGTCAGCTTCAGACACAGGATAAATGAGAGCACAGGATGGACTCATGTTTCAGTGGGGCCAAACTTCAGTGATTTTCATAGAAAACGCAAAACATATTCCATGTAAGCATTTTAGAACTCCAACAAACTGTATCTGAAGTTTACTTGCAGAACTGCACTTTTCCAAAGTCTCTCAAAGAGAATCAGCTTTAAGTAGACTTGGTATTTTCAGTCAGATGTAATGTGTGGTACAGAATGGATCATAGAAAGGCTTAGGTTGGAAAGGACCTTAAAAGACTTAATTAAAAATCAAATGGAAACAAAGTTATGATGGGGAGTGCATGGAGATTTGAAAATGTAAAAATGTAGCAGTTCTGCCTGTAATTCTGTTGTTCCCTGCTCTTTTCCCATTCTTATACAATCTTCTACAGCAGAGTACCTAAGCATCTGCTAGTAAGCACTATGATTAACACATCAGGTGTGGTTCAATCTTGGATGTCAAGCTGAAAATGAACACCTGAAGAAGCTGAGAACTATCACAGATCTCAAAGATTTCAAATCTAAAAGTACAAAATATTTTTTTAATTCATTCCCTGCAATATGTGTTGTCTTTTTTGGTTGTGGGGTTTTTCTAATTCTCCACCAAAATTGGAAAAAAAAAAAAAAAGCCAGGTAAGAAGGAAGTAGAAGATGACCAAAGTGCAAGAGAACATGAGACACATTATTCTGCTTAAGAAGTGCATGACAAAAGCTTCCAGATCAGTTAAGTGATGCCACTACCCACTCATTTCTTTTTGGTCTAGTCCCTTGTGAATACTCAGTGACGGCTGAAACAGAAGCCTGTGCTGAGTATATAGGACATCACAAGATACCTTTACTCCAATATAATCACTGAAAACCCATGATAATTAATGGACTTACAGTTAGGTAATTAAAATAAAATTATTAAAACAAGCATTCTCCTCACTGGTCTTCTATAGACTGGAACAACCTGGTGTGCTCTTTAAATACAGTAAAAGCTCAATGATTTCATTTAGTCCTTCATTTCTCCGGTTCTGTGCAGCCAGCATGCTGCCTGTGCATTATGTCTGATACAACAGAGAGTCATCAGTAATAATGCAATATTACACCCTGCCAAGGGTGCAATTTTCTATTTCCAATCTTTGCATTTGCCTCATTATTCCTGGCAACAGATTGCCACTGAAACTTGCAATATGGTTGCAGTATCCCTGCACATACTGTGGCCAGGGGTTCACACAGTAATTCAGCAGAGGCTGGGCAGGCAGTAGCACTGTAATGCGCCATGCCTCCTGCTCCCACCCCCTCTCTGCTCTGCTCCATCACATCATCAGGCTTGGGGCTTTTGGCAGAGACAGCTGGCTGCTTCTCACACCACAAGACACCTTGTGTGGTCAGACTGGGGTCTCTATGCACTATCTTAACCCAAAGAGATCATTAATAACTCGCAAAAGTGGTTGTTAAGAGATGCCCATCAATGCAGGTACTGCTTTTAATTACTGTGTACATGTATTTTAGGCAAATGACTGCTCCACTACTGCTTTAAAACAATTCCTTAGCCCAAAAACCACACACCAGTAAGGATCTCTTACTTTCCATTATTTGCCTCCTCCCTTCCCAAAACCTGATTATGACATGCAGCAATAACCAGTATTGCAATTAAGGCACACAGAAAAATGCCACTGCACAAGACCACATTAAAAATAAGATTTAAATTATGATATTTTCTATAAAAATAGCCAGTCAAGTTACAACAGTTCAGCATGAGGTAATGCCTTTGCCATCTCACCAGCTCCAACTCAATGTCTCCCCTTTGCTTCTTTAGGAGAGAGAACTCCATGCTTTGACAGTCAATGTAAAAGAGGCTCAGCTTGAAAACTGCTTGCCACAGAGTTTAGGCAATGCAAAACCAGCACATTCCAGATTTTCAAATTGAGAAAATCTCCAAGGCTAAAACTGAATGTCCACAAAGAACCCAAATGTTTGCATTTGGTCTGGTTTTCTTCACAGGATCAGCTAACAGAAGCCAGTGACCATCC
This sequence comes from Dromococcyx pavoninus, assembly GCA_033558185.1. Lineage (NCBI taxonomy): Eukaryota > Metazoa > Chordata > Aves > Cuculiformes > Neomorphidae > Dromococcyx > Dromococcyx pavoninus. The sequence goes on along the minus strand of JAUMJL010000201.1, from coordinate 1,242,357 downwards.
ATCTGAACCACGTTGTCTACTCAAGAGTTTAAAATGTTGAATTAATTCTGGGTTTCTAATTTGAGAACTCCACGTAAGATCTGGAGGCAGCAAGAATGCCTGTTTTTTTTTTGTTACTTTTTACAGAATTAAAACTGACTATATGCACGTCTTGCAGAAACAAGCAAATTATTATTGGGAGTTTCTCTATATCAATAGATAATCACAACATATAAATCAGAAACATAAAACATTCAAAATAAGTGCTGGCACTAGTTTTAACAGAAATATATTGCATGACCCATAATGTGGACAACAATGAGCTATGTATCTTGGGGCTGGTGCCTCTCTGTTTCACTATGGCACCTGGAGGTTGTTAAGAAGTCAAGTCTCACCTCCAGAGGCAGGCAGCACCTCCTGATACTGAACCACAGCAACGACACCTCTGAAGTCTTCCTTAACATGAAAATCAACACAGGTAAAATGCAACTAATACATACCAGAATTTCCTACACAAAATGTTATCCAGACTTTCTATCGGAGCGCAGAATCAACTGGCCAAGCTTCAGAAACATTCCACAAAACACTGCTCTGGTTGGCTATTTGAAGAGAACGTGATCTACTTACTTGTGCAGGAAGAGCAGGCAGAAATCACTGCCAGCCATCGCTGACCTTCTCCTCACTCATTCCCCTCCCTTACTTTTGACTTGCTTTCTGCTCCTGCCTTGCATGCTTACACTTAATGATAAATCACTATTAGCAAAGATTGTGTGCAAACACTTATTAGCCCCGCAGACTACAATGGGCTCTTTCATCGTTATTACAGTTCACTGTAGGAATGAAAGTAGTTTTTAAAATTTTCTAAGCACAGAGCCATACAACGCAGAAAAAGTTCTTTGGTACCCATGGAGCAGGTATAGAGTAATTTTAAAGATTTTTGTTTACACTATAGCCATTGTTCAGGCCTCATTTTAAGGTCTCCTTGAGAGAGGTGATTAAGGCAGGACTTCAGTCTCTTCTTCGAATGAAAACCAACATGTCTAATCATTAAATTTATCCCTTGTCCTCAATAAAAATTGCTTTTCTTCCAAATCAATGTTTAGGATACAGATCATGTTTGAAATTATTTTTTCTTCAAATTTTAGGCAGTTTTGAGTTGCAGAGAGATTTTTCAGAGACTTCATTTTTTGAGTGAGTTTCAAAAAAATGAAAGACTTCATGCATAGGAGTATAGATTTTGATGATTTATCTTGAAAACAAAGTTACTGGTATCGTTATTCATACAACGTCAAGTACATTAACTTGAAAATTAAAACTAAAGTATACAGCTCTAATTAAAGCTTTTGCAATTGTTACCTAAACCTGAAAGTTTTAAATGTATTTCATCTCCCAATCCAATGCTAAAAAACAAACCCCACCACTCATTCACTCCAATTCTTCCCAGATCATAGAATAGATTAGAAATTGTTTCAAATAGAAATTTGAAAATCAGATGTTAAGGTAATGGTACAAGCTGGTGGAGAGTCTGGATAACCATAGGTTGGTGTCATCTCCTAATTGCTAATCTAAGCTTCAGGGACTTTTTACTTCCAAGCTCACTCCCTCATCCAAGACTCAATAGCTCAAGCTCCCCATGCGGAGGGCTCCTCTGCTCCCACTGACCTACATGACTTGAGCTCTGCTTCCCAGAAACCTCAACCCCATCCACATCAGAAAGAAAAAGAAGAGGAAGAAAACTGCAGAAGATACGAAAATGTACAAAGACACCACCAAATAAGGAAACTCCCACAAACAAAAAGCACAGCTTATAATTCAGGTTATGTTTTCAAAACAACAGAAGCATTAATAGAAACCACAGCTAGTTAAGAGTAAAGAGTCTCACTAGGTGTATTTAAGTTTCAACACCAGCCTGCTCTGTCCAGGGGCCTTGGCCACCATAACTGGGCCCAAGGCCTATTGGAGCATGCTGCGGTTCCCTCAGGGTTCTCTCAGACAGGTCCACTTCTGCACACACATGGAAATCAAATAACTCACATGCTGAACCAGCAGCTACGTTCTTCCAGGGTGCACAGTTCATGCTGCAGCACATCTCTACAAAGACTTCTCTCTTTACACATACGTTTTTGTATTACATACATGCATATCACAATACAATGAGGTAATGGATGGGAAGAACACAATTGTACAACTACTGCTTCAGTTCTGAGTTCACAACTCATCTTGCAAACTGACTGGAATGACTGAAAGCATACAGGAAATGCTATAGTTTGTTTATCTTCATCAGTGCAATTTGAAATACATTCTCAATTATTTACTTTTCACTCTTAACTATTTACTTTTAAGACAAATACTTCTTTGTAAGATATCAGTGCCTCTCACAAGATCTGCAAATCCAATGATCTCTACAGCCATTGTTTTGTACTTGTCCTGATCACAGTTGTGTTTCTGCACACAGATTTTTACCAGAAATACCAATGGAAGCAACATTAGCCAGGAACAGAAGAGTGGAAGTGATGCCACTGCTGCCATCATTACCCATTGTCTCTAGTAGATTGAGTTAAATAATACACATTCCTATACTTGAGCAATATTCTATTGCTACTGAGAAATCTTCTACAGTACCAATATTAGAGCCACTTCTTACATGCCAATATACAACACATCCCATGTAATCAGGTGAGCGCAGTAGGAGAAATGAGTGAGGTACATATCCTTGTCTCCACGTTGATCCTACAGGCATGCATCCCAAAAGGGAAAAGAGAGAGAGAAATGAAAGGACAGAGGGGAGAAGTATTTATGGTAGAAATGAATGAGAGAGTCAGATAACAGATAAAATTCAGGGGTCAAGCAGTGACGCAGAACAACTTAGAACTGAATTTGAAATGGGTCCAAAAGGAACAATAGGAGGAGTTGCATGCTCAGTAGTCAGCACCCAGCTAAATAACTGATGGATGTAAAGATTGAAATGTGGGCTCTTCGCAAACTTACATCTGAGCTTTGGGTCAAGAGTGAAAAGATGGAAGACCATGGAGAAAGTAAAGTGAAGAAAACCACCCAGAATTTGCATAGAGGATTCAAGTAACAAGAAAGAAGACAAACCACTTTTTCTGATGTAGTAATATTAGTTTAGCAGACTTTAAAATTAATTTTAAATATCTATGTACTCAAATGTTAAATCCACCAATTCCATATGAAAAGAAACAGAAAAAGGAATTCTGTAGCAGAGCAAAGGGAACTTATAAATATCTACAAGCAAATTGTTAGTATGTTATACAATTGTGCCATTTATTAAGCTTAAAATAATTTATTCACAAAAAAAGACACAGGTTTCTTGGATCAAATGCTCAAGAACTTCTATGACGCAATTAATTTCTTAACCCCTTCAAAACAAAAGGTAAGTCACAATGGACAGTAATGAAATTATGCGCTTACTTTCAATAAAAAATTCTATATAAAACTCAAAGTTTAAGTCATGGTCAAAACATTAAACCACTGTGCCTTTTTTGGCTTGACCCTCAGTTTAAATTTAATGGGAGTTACCTGTAGATTTTTAATCACCATTCACAGTATACATTTTTGATAATTAGAACAAGTAGTGTACAGTTATTTATAACATCTGCATAAAAGATAATGTCTGGTGAGATAACATAAGCAGCATCAAATAGTGAGAACTAAACCTTGACCTATCTACAATCACTATACCACTGTGAATAAACCAAAATGGAATACATGTTCTCATTTCATTTACTTTTGAATTCATCCACAAATTAATACAGGTGAAGTGGAGGAACTATGATCTTACCATTGTACTTTAACTTGTCCATTTCCATAGTCTGAAGAATACAGATTTCCTACTTTAATGAGATTTTTAGCTAATAAATAACAGAAAAGACACTACACTCCCTACAGCTCTGCTGTAAGAAAGGAACCCAGAAGCAACATATGGAACTGTCTCATTTTTTTATTTTAGGTATCTTGATCCCTAGCATTAGTGGAAGTTATAATTCTTGCACTGCTATTTTTCAGCTCTTACTTGCATAAGATAAATAAACCACTTAAAATAATGTTTAGCACACATAATACAGGTTGACAAACTATGCTCTCTAAAGTACAGTATGCTCAATCAATGAAATAATATATTTTGAGTTTCACTTCAATCAAAGATTTCTGTACAGAAATCGTCATTGAAACTACCTAAAAAATACTTGGGAGTACTAGATGTATGGTCTAGCATGATCCTGTACACAAGAAAATATTCTTAAATATACTTTTTTTTTCACCAGATAAGTATAAAGCACAATTATGGCTGGGAAAAAAAAAAAAAACTTGTCACATGTTAAATGCCTATTGCGAAAAAGCCATATAAAAAGTAGCTACAGTAGTGCTTTCCATTATACTTTCATTAATACCAGTCTAAATTTCAGAAGAAGTAGTAAAACTGAGAAAGGAAAAGACAACTGAACAGATATTTTTTTTAAAAACATGGTAATCTATGTCTACACTATAGAAAATGGCCAAACTGAGAAGGAACTGGTACATACACTGCACAAGCCAGCATATTGTTAACAGAAACAGGTTGCCAGTATCCAGCCACCTGCTTTCTTGAGAATGAGCCTCCAGTATTTCTGCCCTTTTCCCCACAGTAGCTCTGCCCCTCCTCCTTGTCTGTGCTCTTTTATACTCTCATGATGCCTCATTACCTCTGGTTCTCCCACAAATCCCCTAAAACACCACTCCCAGCTGCACAAGAAGCCGTGAGTGTGGTTGTTAGAGATGCTACAGTACCGCCTGAGCAGTCAGCAGGCCAGACCAAACACGACAGTTCTGTTCCCCTTGTCAGTCTATCTCAGTTTCCAAGAACCTTTCCTTCCTCTGTCCAACAGCCAATTTTTATGAAATTTGTAGAAATTTTGCACCTTTGACAGCATTACTTTACAGTCAAGTATGTGGTCAGGAGTCAAGAAGCATGTCGGGGGGGCGGGCACAGGAGAGCATTAACAGACAAACAACAAAAACATCTCATAACTTCTTCTTTTCTTTTTCTCCCATTGCTTTATTTTTCCCCGTCACACACTCAGCTAAAATACCTACCTAGATATGCTATAAATTCATGTTCTCCCATACAGTTTATTGTATGGCATGGATAAGCTTAATAAAGCAACTAAGTGTCTTCTGAATGGTTCAACAGAAATAGTTAATACAAGACAAGTTATTTGAAAATAATTATTCACTGCCACTGATTATCTTCTTGCCACTGGATGGCAGCAACAGAATCTCACCTTTTTCTGTTATCCTCAACTTTTATTTCCATTATTCATCTTCATTATCAATTTTGAGCAGAATTCCATACATATCATAACTACATTAATGCTTTAAAGGCAACACTGTTAAGTCATTAAAATATCTTAAAGGACACTAAGCTTTACCAGTTCAAAACGCAAACAACTTAATTAAATTCAACTATTAAAGACTAAAATGAATCTAGTTTACTTCAGGGAAGTTGTCTTCATGAAGATCTTTAATTTGTCAGGGTGTTTTTCTGCAAAGCCTCCCTTCTCTCTATTCACACACCATCTTTTACTCCACAGACAGCAGTTTCTCACGTCCAATAGATGCGTCTCATCTTTTGAGTCTGCATTTACAACTGATGTCAATGTTGTTCTGAAATCGGCTCAGCCTGCACACTACCTGAATGTATCTTTGACTAATTATGCAAATCAAGCTTCTAATTCAATCTTTGCTGATTTGGACAATATGACTTTTCCAAACTGAGTAAGTACAATTGATTAAATTAATTATAATTAATAAGTTTAAAGCCTAAATAAATATTTTAATTAATAAAAATGTTTCATATGCACAATTTAATTGACTGTCAGCATTACATGGAAGCCACAGTACAACTGTGGCTCTTACCAGAAAGGTAATAGCTGATTAATTATAAGTTTTGGTTTTGATTATTCTCGGAGAAAAATCAATTGCATATTCAGTTACCTCAATTCAATTAAAGTCTTAATTTCTTTGAACTCAAACAATATGTTTCTAGTACTGTTCAGTGATTTTTTTATGTCCTGTGCACAGTAACATTTTTTATGACGCTTGCTGTTTGAAGGAAACTATGTTATATCCTTATATTAACACAGATGGTGTTTACAATTACAATGGACAAAACAGGGAGCTGGAACGCAGCTCTATCTTGAAAGATATCCCTAAAATTCTGTAAAGGCTGCATTTTTCTGTGATAATTTCATCCTAGTGATTCCATACCTACTTGAACAACAAAGGATACGTTCTTCTGATCTGCAGGTGCAAGGTTAGGGAGTAGAGTCTGCTTTCTTCTTCTTTAAATCCTTCCTTGCAATTATGCTAAGTATCATTTTCCATGAACTATTTTTAAATAAACTATAACTGTACCACATACCTTTCAACGTCAAAAGGAAAGCAGAACTTTGGAACACTGTTCAGCACTTCCTGTAAATAGAAGCGGAAGATATAAAGTTAGGATTTTTTAAAAGGCTTTTATCTGTATTTGATAGCCACTGCCCTGAAGCTCACTTCTTAAAAATATCCAAAAAGTAGTCTTAACAAACAATAAAGTCAAGGAATATATATATATATGATCGCAAAAAATACAGCACACGTTCCTGGACTGAAATAATTGATTATTAAAAAGGAATTAAGTTTGTGCTTTGGCAGATTGCAAAGACAATGCCATAGAAGCCCCAGGAGGGAAAGGCCTGGCCTGAAGGGTATTAACACCCTTCACATCCCCGCTGGGATTCCCTTCAACAAGGCCATATGGATTTTACAAGAAGCACCACACCATATGGGTAAGCCACGTCTGCTGCTACTTGTACCACAGACCAGCCACAGGGACTTCTGACAGATCCTGGCTCAAAAATACAAATGTTGTTTCAATTAAAATGCAGGCAGAGAAAAGGGAATGAAGTTGGCAGCAGAACGAATTACAGAGAGATATAACAACTCTATACATGTTCCATAGTCAAATGCTGAAAACGATGGAAATCATCTGCTGGTCCAAAGGAGAAAGTTATATGATTAACCCTTTGGGTTTCACAAGCAAGTCCTGCTACTAATAAAGGGAAGGGGGGAAATCCACCAGATCTATATAAATATAAAAGGATAATATAAAAGGATAACGTCATTCTTTCTTGCAGAATTTTATTTAAGAAGCTGTTTAGTGGCAAATAAAATGTGTTAATTAAAATATAAAAATGCTCTCAAAATAGTCCCCCTTCTTATTTTTAAAGTGGGTTACCAGATCCATTTGCAGCAAATATCACACAAAGACTTTAAAAGATCCCAGAAAAATAAGTTTTATATCCTTGCTCCCAACTGGGAAAACAATCCCTTTGTGAAATGTTCCAGCTAAGAGGAGACAGTTGACATCAACGTAGCTGCTCAACGCTACAGAATTTCCTTTTTGTAGCTGATGAACAGACATACTCATACACCGCTGTACACAAGAGTTACCCCACTAGGTGGGTGTTTTCAGAAAAATGCATATTGATCACAAATTTCCAGAGCTGCAGATGGGATTTAAGAACACTATCTATGACACTAGCACTCTCCAGCTTGAACTCTCCATTTTCTGCATGTTGAACAGTCAACTCCCATTAGGGGAAATTATGTATTTAAATTCCTACACACCACAATGACTATTTACTAAAAACTGGCTCAGTGGATCATGTAAAACATGAAGAACTCATGCAAGGTAATCAGCCAGGAGAAAAGATGCCTCTGCAACATTTTAAAGGTACGTGCTGCGCCCCAGTAAATCATCATCCAGTACAAAATAGAAAAGTCAACTTTTTTAGAATTTCTAAGTCAAACAAGGGAGTTCAAGAAGCCTTTGGAACTTTTACTTTGTCAGCACAGATAAAGAAGGGCATGAGAGCCATATGTTGTGTTTCGGAAAAGGTTATTAACCTAATTATGAAAAGTAGCAGTACATAGAATATTCTCCAAAAGAAACTGCCAAAGCACCGTCCTGACTGCTGTGAGTGGCCACTGCAGAACGGTGAGCAGCAAAGTACAGACAGGTAAACATTTGAATATCTGTATTTAGGAAATAAGCATACACAACACTGGCAACAGTAATAAACTCTAACAAAATAAAAGCAAGCAGAACAGGTCTAATCAAACCTTTTAACTCAGAAGTCCCTTAAACATTTCCAAATAGTCTCTTACTTCAGGGCTCATAAAGGTTGTTTTTCTCATTCCAAAGAAATAGTATTTTATACTCTATTTAAATTCTCTTTCCAAATCTACACCTATTGTTACACTATAGGAAGTCATTTTCTCCTTACTATCAAGGATTTTAATTGCTGCCTGGTGAGCTCAGCTCTGACTCAGAACTAGGTATGGAAATATCCTCATTTATGTTCCCCATTGTATTCTCTCAGAATAAATTATCACACAAGAAAAAGAAAACAAAACCATAAAAACCAAAGCTATTAGCTCAATATTTTGACTAAACAACCTGAAAATGATGGGTATGTTTTGCAGTGTTCTCCAGGCTGAGCTGTAGGACAGCATCCCCCCGCAGCCAGCACACGTGCACGTAACTTCTGCAGAGCAGCCCCAGCTCGCTTCCCAACTGGCAGGAGCATCCCTCAGGGGACAAGTCTTTAAACCACCGCACTCTTTAAAATTCAACCAGCCAGCAGGTCTATAGACTGGTGTATAAACAGTATAGACAAAAAAAAAAAAAATCCTCTCTCAGCTTATGTCAGGGACAAAGCAGCTCAGCAGTTGACTGCTGCTCCCCTGACAGCATAAGCCGGGTTTACACAGATCAATAGATGGAGTTCTACCTAGCTTCCAGGGCTCGGTTTTCTCCATTAATTACAGGTGCTATTCAGATTTTTAAAGTGGAAGAAAACGAGATGCCCCCAAGAAGCTCCTAGACAAATTTAAAATGCAAATGACATCATGTACACATTTACATCCATAGTCATTATTTGCGTACAAGCACAGTTGATACTTGCAGTAACCTCTCCATTGAATAAAATTTGAGCTCTGTCTGCTAATGGTCATCATTTTCAAGGATCCATAACTCTGCCAGGACTTCCTCTTGAGTCAACATACACACTCTCAGAAAAAGAATAATGTATTTAATGTCTTTTATTTTCATAGTTTCACAAAAGTATGTGCTTATTTCTGAAGATAGAAAGTTGTAGAATTCTTCAGAAGGTAAAATATCCTTGAATGTGTCTCATGATTATTTCCTCCTCTGGTTCTCACAGTATTAGTGCTTTCAGAAATGGCTGCTGTGGCATAAAGGAATGAAATTGTATATGGGGGGAAAGGATAATGCTGTTGTAAAAAAAAAAACCAACAAACAAGTAAAATATTATCTATTTGTGTTCAAACACCAAAATAAAAAATCTACAGTTGCATATGCAATGGAGTCTAACTGCCAAGTTAAAGAACAAGTATCTCATTCTTTATACAGGCTCCAAAAGAAACAAAATCATAAAATTAATGTGAACTACAACATGCTACTTCCCTCACAAAAAGCTTAAACAAAAATGCAAATGGTGTTTATGTCTACAGCACAGCAGCAGAAACCAGCACTCTCACAGGCTTGTGGTCCAGTGGTTTTATTAACTCACTTTCATCAATTGCACTGCACAACTCCAGCCTGACCAGCTAATGCTCACTGAATATACATTGAGTTAAAATTAGAGAAGCCTAAAAATTAAGAATTATTACCATTCCTTGCTGGGTTTTGATACTTATACAGGTAATTCTATGTATCATCAATTTATAAAGGAATATAAAAGGTGATAGGAGATGCTTCTGAATTCATACATACCATTTTTTTTGAAAAAAGCTCATGATAATTCACAATATTGCCCTTAATTGAAATTACTGGTTAACCGTTTTGGTTAGATCCAAGATATACACCATATTCCTCACTAAATAGAAAAGACAGAATTTTTATATATATACATGAATTTGTATAAAGCTGTTCAGTATCCACTATAGAACAGTGATCTGGGAGGATATTTGTGTCTTTTTCCACTTGAACAAGACACAACGGGATCTCCCCAGAGCTGGAAGAAGGTACAGGAGCTGCTTCTATGGGAAAATCGCACCAGATTTTACATATATATATATATATATATATATATATATATATATATATTACAGAATCAGCTTATTAATGTATCTCTACACAGGTTTGAGTGCGTTATCTCACTTTTAACTTACACATTTCAAGTGGTCATCATTTTTTGTGTAGATGAAGTCTGAAGAATTGATAAAATGACAGAAACTAAGTTCATCACTTAATATTACACTACTAAAATAATTAAGCATAGAAGTTTAACCAGATTAATTTCTGAGGTTAGAAGGATGTGGGAAATATTCACCTCAGCATTATTTTTCCTCATTATGACTTATTCTGCAGTTTACATTTAAGTAGGGAAGGAAAAGAATCTGATTTTTTCCAAGTGCATCCCCAGAAAAGGACTGAAAATCTTCCAGATAGAAACACTTTAACATATCCAGAATACTGAACCCACTTCCTAAATAGCAGTTTAGACACTGCTTTTTCAAGAGAGTTCTGTTACCTTCCAACTATTTCTGTGTTTATCTGCAGCATGACTGTTCCTCAAGCAAGCAGGTGGGTTCTTCCCCAGTTCCATTTAAGAAAGGAAAACAGCCTTACACTGACACAGTCACACCATGTCCATTCCACAGACATGTCAGGATACCCAGAGAAATGGCCTAAATATAACAAAACAGAAATCAAGATATTATTTAATTACATAATCCAGACCAGCACTCAAATATCTATCTACCTATGTAGCCTCATCTTCATTCTGTTTCGAGGTACAAATGAGCCAAATGAAAATCAGCTATAGGAGCACAAATATATGGTCATCCACATACTTTAAAAACACATTTGCTGTCCGTCCCTATTACTCGTATTTAAGTGTGTTCTTTCTCAGTAACAGCATTTTTCTAGATTTTGTCTTTCTCTTATTTCTCTACCTTACTTTTGTGAAGTCCTTTTCCCTGTCTCTTTTCACCGAAAGGGGAATTTCTCTTGTTTGTCAGACTTATCTTTCTCATGGCTACTTTATTAAACAGTTTCCTTTTTTTTCCCTTGTTGACAAAAGCTACTTGCTATTAGTATTTCATCTAACTGTCCTTCAATATTCTTATTTTCTTCCCGCCAGAACTTCCTCTCCCTGCTAACTTCCTTTTAAATGTCTCCTCTTGAAGTACCTGCAGGTCTCTCTTTTGCTGCTTCTTACCAGTTTTCCCTACTCAAATCTCCACCTCCAATGTCCTCTCTTCTTCACTCTCAACCCAACTTGCTCTCCTAGCAAGGCTGGTTCAAATTCTCCAAGGTAGGTTCAAGGCAGTTTCATTCTTAAATCAAAGCCAGACTGCTCAGCATCTTGCAGCGTTGAGCCCTTTGTTATTAAGGCTCAAAGGTGAAATTCTAATATTGCCACATAAAACAGCCAATGAAAAGGCAAGCTCTGTCCTTGCCACTGACTCTTCCTTCTGCTTCCTCTGAAGTCACGCACACCCACAGCAGGGCCCCGTGAGAAGCCAACAACAGCAGTTATATTTCAAAGACTTAGCTGCTACCTCTGCTAAAAATCTCATCAAAAAGTTTTAGCTGCAATAGAGGCCCAAATGGTTTGAATAATAAAAAAAATTAATATTAGATTGCATTCATGGAAATCCAAGATCTAAAGTATGGAAGTCATTATCAGGTCTCCATAACTATTTTTAACCTCTACATGCCCCTCTCCGAAGTGCATCATTCAGCAATTATTGAGAGAAATATTTGTTGTTTAAGATGAAAGAGGAGCCAAATACTTCTTACAGAATTCCAGGGTTAATTTCTCTTCTTCTTGCTCTCTGTCTCTTGTCCACCTCTCAGTAATACCCTCAGGGAAGGATGGAAGAAGAAAAGGTTGGTTCCCATCCCTGCTCCTGCCAGTCAGACGGCTAAATATTTCTGGTACCTTAGTCTAGCTGCTCTGTGAGCCTCAGAGCAATAAGGGCACAGTTAAACTATGAAGACAGACAAGGTAGCAGGAGAGAAAGAGTCTAAACAATAAGGTAACAAGAAGAACCTGAGGTCTTAGAGAAGCAAAATCCCATAAAGAAGTAGCTACCATAAAGGTGGCACTAGAGACCTGAAGGTCAGTTTCATCTACTACTGAACATACAGATGATTGTTGCAACATCACTTAGACAAAACCAAATGAAAACAAGGCAGTGACTGGAAGAGTGCCACGACCAGGGTGCAGTACACTTTGGAGGCACACTGCACGACGCTCGTGCCCGTCACCACACTAAGGCAGGCATTCCAGGCAGTACTCATATGACTTTACTGCTTTTAGAGCATCTCTCAAAAGTACCTTAAAAGGAGAAAAGAACAAATGTATTAGTAAACCCTGAGTACTTTAACAGGCATTGTTAATCTCACTATCCTGCAAAGCTGAAGAATAAACTTTTTCCTAAAAAAAACAGAGTAAGTTTGAAAATCCAGATTTTCACTAAGTTATAAAATGTTGGACTCTATTGGTCTAATTGTTCCTGAATTTCATCAGGTAACCAATTAAAAATAAAAAATTCTTCAGCCGCAGTTGTGTCCAGTGTAGCATATTGAGACCCAAAGCTCACTTCAAAATAACAAGCTCAGTTACAGCAGAATAGTTAATATTCTTTAACAGCAGAAAAGTTAAAACAATATGAAGTTCAGTACAGGCTAATTTAGCTGCTTAAAAAAAAAGCCCTCAACCTTCCTGAAACTCTTAATAAAAAAAAACATAAAAACTGACGATGCTCTTCTTCCCAAAGAAAATCTAATTCCATTAGAATAAGTGTAGGTTGAACATTACCATCTATCCCTATCACTAGGAAGACAAATGAGAAATAATACTTTGCCATACAAGCACATAAAATTTTTATTCCATGCACCTATAGTCTCCCTTGGCTTTCCTGACTCGTGTCAGGGAGACCATTATTCTCTATATAATATCAGAGAGCTGGGAAAACCAGGAAATATGTTCTTTTGCTTCCACTCTTGAGATTACTATGAGCAATATTTAACTTTTAAGGTAGAATTTTTTATCTTTAAGAAAGTTTATTACATTATTTAAAAAAAGAAAAGATACCAGAGCATGTCACACTATTTTCTATCATGACGCAGTAGGAAAATTAGTGACTTTTTATTACTATGCACTTTCAATGGCAGCATCTCTAATAAGAGGCAAGGTAGATGTCTCTTTCAAAATCCAAGGAATATCAATCTTAGAGCGTAGTTGACACTCCGATCAAAAGGTTCCTGTTTGCTAGATTTTCTTCTTGATCATCAGAGAAATAAATTTTCAAAAGAAAGGTAACTACAAAAATACAATAAAATAAATAAATAGCTGAATTTCCATTAAAAAATACTTCAAAAGTCATAAAATTCCAAGCATGACAAACTCTATGCTTGATGACAGCTGATATATTTCAGACTCATTTCAACTCCAGAAGTATTTTGTTCCAAACGTATTCCAAAACTTTTTTCCTCCATAAATTCTAGCACTTCACTGAAAACCTCAAACTATGTATAGTACTAATTGTAAAAGACATAAACAAAAAAAAAAGGAACTTCAATTTTGATGGAAGCAGCCAAGGCAGAAGAACCACAACATGCAGCAATCAGGAAACCAGAATGTAAGGTCAGAGGCAAGAAAAGAAGATCATTTTTGAGGCAGAAGGGAAACAATAGCTAAATGGATTTACTTTATCAGTTAGATAACAGCTTCTATCCACACTCTGCAGAATGTTGTCTGTTCAATACAGGTGATCAGAGGTTGCCAAACTTTTGGGTGTACAACAAGCAAACTTTTTGACAACTACTGAAGTTCTTTCAAGTCTCATCATGACATCATCAGTCTGGATGTGAAAAAGTCTGGATTTTTCCATAAAACATGTTTTTGCAGGCTTACAGGCAAAAAACAAATAACAAATTCCACCTTGTTTGAAATACTTTCTAACTCCCTCAATTTTCTAACCATTACGCTTTCACCTGGGCACATTTTAGAAGCAGAAGCAAGCAAGCAAGCAAACATTATGACTACTAGAGCCAAACCAGGAACAGCAGCCTGAGCACGACATATGAAATCACTCATTTTACTGGACTAAATCCTAAGTACAAATAAGAAGTACTGCATTAGTTACCTAAAAGACAAGTCCTGAAACAGCGTCTGTAAGTAGAAGGATGTCACTCCTTGCCTAGAAAGCAATTGGTCTGCCCAGTAAATGCCCGATTCTGATTGCAGCACCAGATCTGCAGATTGCTTATACGCAAGAATTGGTCTGCTCAAACTGAGGAGTGAAATGGTGTCTTATAATGCCACGTAATGATCTTTAAAATCAGAACTTTCCACTGATTCTTTCATAAAATGATCCTGCTCTTGCTGGCAACTCAGAAGCTTAGAAGTCATTAATAAATGAACTATCACATAAGTAAATTAACAACTTGGGTGCCACACTGAGAGAAAATAACTAGTAGAGAGTGACCTATGCAAACAAATAAGGTGAGACAGTCCAAAAGCCAAACCCTTGACTGGGCTGGTCTGCCTCTCAATGTGCAGTCAACAGGGGAGCATGTCAGCTCCCACAGCTGTGTCAGTGGAGGAGGAAGTCAGGGAATCATTTACTTTGTAAGGGGTAGTGAAACTGTTCCATGCAGGGGCTGTTTCTTGAGCTAGGAGAATCTATAGCCAAAAGAAAAGGAACAGAGAAAGGAAATGAGCTTCTAAGGAACCTGCTAAGGATTATCGTTTCATAACTACAATTTGTGATTGTTTAATAAAGGAAACAGGTACTTCTTGTTTTACAGGTGGCAGAGGTCAAATTCTGAGCATTACCGTAACACAGCTCAACAAGAATCACTTGTAGTAACAGGTTTTCAGTATTAAAATCAAGTATTATCAACAGTGTTGAAAAATGGAAGAGAGATGAAACAATTCCAACACCAAAGAGGGACAGAGAAGAAGGAAACAAGCATCATTTTAAAGCACCAATATATTCCTTGTATTACTAGACGCAGACAGATGACAGTAAGAAAAATTAAAATGCAATAGACATAAAATTAGATGTAGTTTTTCCCTAGGAGATATGCAACGCATATTCCCTTCACCTATGGCTGAGCCTGTACAGACCTTCTGGCTCCCCTCTACGGTGTCATTGCTAGGGATTACTCTGCAACAATTTCAGGTTGATATTTCTGCATGGGAGCATTCATCAGCCACTTCAGCCTAGAACTCTGATAGAGCATAAGCCAACCCTGAACAGCTAAAAGGAGAGGTGTGCCGCAAACCAGGCAGCACAAGCAGCTATAGCCAGGAAGATTTTCAGTTGTATCACTTTGATCCAGCAGAATGAAGCTGCTCATGCTCAGGGAGAACACTCACAAATCTAACCTGAGTACTCACTGCACTTACTCAAAATTAATAAAAATTCTGAATATGATTTCTCTATAAATTGAAATAGGTCTTCCCTCTTCCCAACTTTAGTCTAAAATTCAAGAACTGATGCACTGCATCTGCATCAGCCCAGTATGTTTTCTACAAGAGTGGCCAAATGAAGGACAAAGCACTAAGTATGCAGTGTAACCACAGACAGGTTATTTCTCAGATGTGGATCTTCCATTACTGACTCTACTTTTATTAAGAACTGCAGCCAGAAACAACTTGCACAAAAACCACACTCGACACCTCTGCCTAAGCAGTCTACTAGCCAAGTAGTTAACAATGCCTTCAAAACTTATACAGAAGTAATGAGAACTAGAAAAAAAGTATATTCTGATGGATTAATATATTTCTCTTCCTGACCACCTGCTTGCAGCTGCTTCACCTTCACTTATTCCTTGTCCAAGATCCCAAACCATGTAGTCTGAATCCCTCCAGCTGGAGCCCACTAACCATCCCTGCCTTGCTCTTGCTGCTGGTAAAGTCCTCTGTCACTCCAGTTCCTGATCTCAGTCCTGTCAAGGCTAGTTCTTCGGCACCAGTGTGCCCTGGTTCCTTCATTTCATCATACTTGGATTAAGATATTTGATCCCAGATCACTTCCTAACATAAGTAATATGTAAAAGAAAGTATATTTAACAAAATATAAATAATTTATTTGAAGTGACATTTTAAATACCTCTAGCAGTAACAGTGAATTAAGGTACCTCAAATGCTCTACCAGTGCTGCAGAAAACTATCATCCAGAAAAGCAGAGCAAGAGTAAAGAACTGAACACAGGATTCAGAAATAATACATCCAGTAGCAAACATAAAAAGAGGCTGAACTAGTTTGGATATTCCTCAAAAATCAGCAGTAAGCTTCAAATATAAGAGCCACGCTGAATGTAAAACAGAGGCAACATATCTGAGACTAAAATGGATGGAGGATACTAATCAAGTAGACAGGAAAGTATAAGGTAATACAGAATAAGGAATTAGGTGACATTAGACTGGAATATTCTGAGGGCAGCTGAGGTCAATCAACAACGACACCACACATGACAATTTGGCAGTCTTTCTGGAAGACGTTCCAAATGATTGTCATCACTGCTTCAACCATCAGTTAATTTTTTTGTTCTTTGGTTTGGCACATCACTGAAGGCTGTAGGAATAAGCCACATCGCTAACAGTTATTTTCGATAGGCTGACACAGAATATATCAAAGACAGTCAAATATTAATACTGTAATTATTTGAGCAAACAGAAAAGAACATTTCTACAAAATGCAGTCCCCCAATATCACAGCTCTATTATTAAAGAAATGGCTAACATATGCATACAGTCTATTAAAATGCACATAATTTATTTGACTCAAAATGAAAACATATCTAATAAGTAATTCCATTCATCTGGCCCTTTTTCACCCAGCCTTAAGATATACAAATGTACGCCTTTTCACCGGAACACAGCAGCTGGGAATGAAAAGGAAAGCATTCAGATGATCATTTTCACATCATATTCCATCGCCTTTTCACCAGCTTCTCCCCAGTCTTTCTTTGAGTCCCATTCTGTTACAAGAGAGCTGCTTTTTAGATCAATTCATATTTCCATAATCCACACTGCTGTTTCTCCCTCTCCTCCCTAGGGTGGACTAACCCCTGCATCCAGAACTATAGCTTACAACTGTCATTAAGACCTATAACAATAACAAGATAACAAAAGAGCTGGTAGAGATGAGGCTACCCAGTACCATATGCTGATCAAGTTCAAATTTTTAACTTAAAATCTTTATAAAACAAAACTGCCACAATCCTGAAAACAAGCATATTTGACATTGCCACCTGCCCTCAAAATTTCATGGAAGTTCCAAGTTTTCAGTATTGGACTTCTATGATTTTAAAAATAAAATCAACAAAATAAAGATTTATTCTCTCTGTTGGGACAAATTGAATTAAAAAAAAAGAGAGAGAGAGAGAAAGCATCTTGGAATATTTACATCTTGGATGATGTAAGGGTCTCTGTGATCCTGGGTGTTCCCAGTATGTCTAGGTGGGCAGTTGTTTCACAGAATATTTATCAGGACTGAAGAGCTTTTTTCTGTTCACACAGTGCAGTTAGAGACTAGAAATACACCTCTGAATGTTGTTCTGCCAATGATCTATCAGCTGTGATTTGCACAGACAGAAAGCATTGCTGCCTTACACAGACAGTATTCTTCAATAAAAACAGTACATAGTTCAAACAAGAAGTGTCAAGAAATCACAGGAAACTCTCTTAACGTGATAAAGTTTACTTGCAACACACAAAGCTGCCATCACCTCAGCTGGGTTAACTGTTTTCCTCAAAGCTATACAGGATTCAAGTTTCAAAATCTGCATAAACTAACTGATAATGTGGAACATTTGATAAAAATACGTTTGAAAATTAGTAATCTCATCAGACTGATTCCTCCTTTCTCATACCCATGCACCCAAATCCTAATCAAAATTATTAATATGCAAGTAAAAAACCCCAAACTTTTTTAAGATTTAGTGATATAAAACCAAAACCATCAAAGCAAGCACCTATCTACTTTGCATAAACAATTGAAACGTATTTAATGCCTCATCAGAATAAACGAACAAAGCCATCAAATGCAGAAAGCTGGTGCAAGGCAGCCGCTAACAGCATGGCTGCAGCCTTGAAGAGAGTGTAAACAGCCTTGTACCTCCCGGGTTCCTGCTGCTCTCTTAGGAGAGCACAGAGGAACACAAAATTATCACAATTGGCTTCCAAGCATTATTTTGACCCAGACAACAGACATAAGCTTGTTCCTTGAGATTTTTTTTTTAAATAAAACTTGTGCTGTTGTTTAAATCTTTTTAAAAAAATAGAGTATCTTTCATGTCGACCTCATTTATATAACTGCTGCCACGATCCACACAATTAAATAAACCATCCTGCAAGGAAGTGAGCACTTTGACTCCAACCAGACATTCATTTAAGCCAGGCTTAACTTTCAGTAGTTAATACATATATGGAAAATAAAGTGTGCTTTGCTTAGGGAAGGCTAATGTGTTGGTATTATACTTCATAGGACTCATCCCTTAGACAACTGATGTTTACACACATGCATATGTATCTATACATTTTTATATATACAAGCATTTTCACATGAATCTCATAGATTTACATATATAACATCAGGCTTTAGTAGCTGGGTCACTATGGGATAAGGAGTAAGGTTGATTGCTTGCTATTCAGTGGTGATGTTTGCATAGTGCCACACATTAAAAATAAAAACCATAAGTTATGATATAAAATATGAGATAACAACACAAAAGGTGTTACAGTAACTTCATAGAACACAGCAGAGATTCCTCACGTGGAAGGTCATATCCCTTAGTGGTTACTCATCCACAGGGGCTGGAAAAACCCTAACATGAAAAAGCAGATTCAGTCTGCTTGCCTGAGAAAGCAGAGAGTGAGAGATGATAGGATGAAGTCTGCAACACAACTAACAGTCTGATAACAGTCTCAATTCTTTATCAGCCCACATCTTTAGCCAACAACCCTTGGTCATATTTCATATTACTGAAGCGGCTCCTGGTAATATTGTCTGCTGCCATATTAGCTACTTGTATGATCTTTTTTGTGAGATGTTTTTCATCAGTAGAGAACTAGAAGACTAAAGAAAGAAATTATTACATAATTAGAAGGGAGAAGAATCAGACCCATTCAAAGGATCAGTTTTCTGTAACACCATATAATCTCAGTCCTCCTGCAGATGGAAAATACCTTGGGCCAATAAGCAGTCAGATTAAAAAGCAAAAGAATTCTTACGCAGATAAAAATAACAGCGAAAATAGTTGTAATCATGAACTTTGTAAGAAATGTTAGACTTCACCCGCTTCAAAGGTTAAGAATAGACAGAAAGCAGCACTGCCTCTGGCAGGGCCACTAACCCCCACTTGGTGCTATCGGCACTGTGCGCCCCTTCCTTGTGCCAACATTGCTCGTTTCCCAGGAAGGTTTCAACCCATTTAAGTTTCTGAGAGCTTGAATGTTTTTATTTCCAGAACAGCTATGAACAGAGGCATACTGGAGGCATCTGGACACATGTGATATCAACAGGGCTTCGCCACTTGACTCCACTGGCATGAGGAGACAGTGAGTGTCAGCAGACATCAGCTCTGCTGGGTGACACTAATTTCTGCAGAGATACATGATATTTTTTCAACAGTTATGAAGTATTTAACTTTGGAAGCAAAGGTATTGTTTTTATTTGGGTTGCTTCCCTACAGGACTTAAAAATATTTTTAAAACTAGTGGATTTTTTTTTACCATGTATCACAGCATCATTATTTTCTCTGCATAGAATTCTGTTCAAAAATAAGCTTGCAAGGCTGAAATTAAAATCTAGTCTAACCAGTCTGAATAAACAAAATAAGAATTTCAAGATTAAAAAGAGATGCATCTTCTATGGCAAAAATTTCATTGAGCAAAAATGTAGATTTGAATATACTACAAGACAGAGCCTGTAGGCACATACATTTAAAATGTATTTTAAATTAAAAAAAATTCAATTAAATGGTTACAACCCATTCCTCACCCAAATGTGAGCTTGTGAGGATAAACACAGAAGAACTGTGTATGCTCAAATCAAGAATCTTCACATCTTTTCTACATTGCTGAGATTACTCAGAACGTTTTCGACATTGTCATTGTTATAGCAGTAACACAGTAAATTGTAACCCTCAAATGGATCAGTTCCTTCAGCTTTTGAGGTGGGGTACTTTTTAAAAAAGATTTTCTTTGAAAGGGCAGAATGGTTCTATGTAATGTGTACGTTCCACCCAGCATGAGTTCATTGTTTAACTGATTGATAGTTTTGAGACCTCCCAAAAAGTGACCCACTACCAAAACCAAACCAAAACCATATCAAACCAACCTTCCAAAATACTCCTGGCAGAGAGAAGTAGTTTCGATTTCCTGCCTTGAAGCAGTACCTTTTTTATTTCTTTCCTTATTCTGTGGTTTTTTCCTTTTCCTCCTCATTCTGGCCTCTGAAGAATTGCCAGCTAGAAAATAAGTGGTTTCCCTGCAGTCTTGGCAGATCAGGAAATCAACAATGAATCTTGTAAATTCTTTTGTGGCAACAAAACTGCACCTTAGTGTTTCCTTTACGTAATGAATTGTATGTGAATGAGTATGACAAATCACTGATCTGTTCCTGGTCATCTGTAGTTCTTACAATACATCTCATCCAAAACAGATGGGATGGTTTGCAAAACAAGATTTTAGAAAGTCGACATTTAAGAAAAAAAGAATCTAAGAAGAATACTGCCCAGCATAAAAGCAAATGGCAGGGCATAAGAATGAGAGAGAGGATTAGGGATGAGTCAGCACTGGAAAATTCAGGCATACTGACAGGATGAATGTGAGAAAGACGAGGAATATATCAAAATGGCTTAGACAAGTTTTCTTTGCATTATGAAAGCAACAAAAAGGTGACATGATAAACTGTAGAAAAATTCAGGAAGAGAGGAAAATATTTTGCCCACTGTTATCACATCACTGTGCAAACAGACAGGCCTTAGATTTTAGGGAAGATGATTCTTTGGGATACATCCAAAACCTAACTCACACATTTTAAATTTAAAATAGAAATGACTGGAAATTAGGATGGAGAGCATTTTCTTTTTTCTTTTTTCTCTTCTCTTTGTTTGTTTTACTATTCTCCCCACACATTTTCACTGCAATTAGGCTTGATGGTTTTAGTGAGATCTGATTTTTTAAAAATTTAATCTGGTAAACATTCAGGTCTCCGATCCAAACGTACGAGTTCAACATGCATACACACAGGTGCACAGAAGGCTTCTGCTGATTTCACTTGACTGCTTGGCTCAGGGTGTTGCTACAGAAGTTGCTATATATTCTGTTCAAATCCAGTAGTACCAACAGGAAAATTTCCCTTGCAAGGATGATGATTTTTCCAGAAACACAAGCAATTCACCTGAAACACTGGATTCCCTACACTGCTCAGACAAACATGCAGGCACAGGTTTTTCAGAGCCCAAGGCAGAGAGCTGCCTGAGGACTCTGTTTTTTATAGATGAGGTATGTCTATTGCATCTTTGTATGACTACCCTCCAGTCTTTATTGGGCTTCATCTTCTAATCATTTTTATACACCAGCTGTTCTTTGAATAACCTTTGACTTACTGAATAAGCTCCCATTTTTCTTCACACATAATTTCCCTTTATTTTTTCTTTTTTTAAGATCAAGTCTTTCTTAGGGAAAAGAAAAAGAACAAAACAGACTAGGAAAAAAAGAAAATTTAAATGACAATGAAGATGAACATTCTGCAGTCAGGAAAATTATCAAAACCGGCTGGATGTCCAGCTAAGAACATATAACTGCACACTTTGCTCTTGTACCATTTATCACTATCTTACAAGCTGCACGTTTCTGACTGATGCTATTCCCTAACCAAACATCCTACCGTCTATGTTCGTATATTTATGCCTTCCACCATGAATCACCTTATTGCTGTCTTTATAGAACCCTGTATTATTGATTTAAAAAACAAATCAACAATTTATCATGATCTACTGTACAAAAATATTTCCATCCACTGTGGTGATATTATCAATGAAGAATATGTTCAACTCAGTATCACTCTAAAAAAGAAGAGCAAAGAGAGACATTGAGTCAGATATATTTATTCTATTTAGTGGTTTTATGTATTTTTGTTTATGAAAATAAAAATATTTCCACAGAAGAAACTAATCTAAAATTTGCTGAAATTCAATAAAATATTCTGGGGAAAAAAATACCCCTCTAATTAATAGCTTTGCTATCACTACAAAGAGTGAAATAATCCATCAGTCTTGTGTGTATAAACTTTCCTTTGAGGATTAATTATAGATAGAAACTAGGATTTTCATGCTTTCAAAAACAGTAAGTTCAGATCATTGTCTCTTATACGGGTCTGAGGATTTTTTTTTCTCAAGCAAATAAATAGGGTATCTACCTCTAAAATATTATTAAATACATAAAATTTTGCATTGTAAAGGATTAAAGGATTGGGGCACACAGGTTCTGACATTGAAAGGACATATATGTGCAGCACTTCAGCTTTTGTGTTCTGGTGGTTTTTGTTAACACAATTTATAACATCAATGTTTGCCAAAGTTTTGTTGCTAAATTTCCCACATTTTCCATCTAAAGCAGATAAAAAACAATGATTCCAACAGAAATAGCTTATAGAATGTGCCATATCAAAACTAAGGTGACACAGAGAATTAGCACGATGCAGAGTGCTCTACAACTGCTATTGCATATTCCTGTCACAAAGGCACTCTAATCACCAAGCTACCAGTTGGGTGAAGACTTCCTCCCCGCTATCATTAGCATCTGCCTCTCCACAGTTGAATAGGAGAGCTTTTTATTATTATTCTAACATAAAAAAAAGTTCAATCTCATGTTTCCAACCTGGTCTCCAAAGTCCTCCGGGAACTTCCACAGTACCACTGGATCTGTAAATAATTGACAGACAGCATTAATCAGAGGCAAAGGAACAGAGTATTACAGACAGAGTGCATTAATATTAAAGAGAAGGTCAGCTTAGCATCAAGCTTTGAGGCTAGTGCAAAATTGTATCTAAAAAGTAAGAAAGAAAGTAGATTATTAAAAAGACTTTATGTAACTATTGCTTATTGTTACAGCAGCAGGTTATGATGTACCAAACTATTTTCATATTCAAATACGTAAAATATTAAGAACAGGAAAACAAAAATATCTCTATGTGGTACAGAAAAGTGTAATTTCTGATTTTAAAGATAGCATAATATAACCAGCACACTGAGGGAGGAATTTAGAAGGACTAGCAGGTTTGAATTTTTTCTGTTCAGAGTCATTCAAAATCATCATTTCAATAATATCCGAAAGTTCTCATTAACCTACTGTAAACTGTTAATTATCAAAATAATCGGTGTTATTTAGGCTATATATCAGTCTACAATTAACATTATTTTGAAGGCATCTAACACAACGACCTGAACCACAACCTTTCAACAAAAACAGAATTATGATCTTCATCCCCTAAAGATTAAAGTCTCCTGTGATACAAAACCTTCCCAAGGTGCTACTGCTAAACTGTATCAACAAACATCCATGAAGCTTCACAGCACTTCTGCACAACAGATAAGCAGCAGCATTTGTCCTCATGCTAAAAGTGAAATTACCCATCTCCCAAAGGAGATCCATGTTTGTGCCAAAGCCTGGACTAGAGGCAGAGCTCCCCCATATCTGCTGGTGTCCTGGCCAACGTCAGGTAGTCCCTCCTGCCACTGACCACCCGTCCAACCACAGCTCTGGGCCCCAGAGTAAAATGAATAGAAACCCACCAGTAAGCACCAGGGGACACTACCTAACGAGAACTGCAACCCAACGTCTTGGTTGCCTCAGGAGCTGCTGGGACTCCTGCCTTGTGAGAAGCCAAGATCTGGGAAAAGTATTCAAATTGCCACTTCAGTCTCTTAACACCAGCACAGTCTGACAAACCAGAAATCTCCTTCTTATTGCTATGTTTTACATCAAAATCAGAGGGCTCTCCACTTTTGACAAAGTATGGAGGTTTCTACTATTCTTCATCCTCCCCCATACAGTTGCTGATGCAAATTGAATCTTTAAAGAGGAGGAAATGCAACTGATGGTATTTTCATTCCCAGTTGCTGATTTCAAACTCTACTATTCAATGCGCAGCTGCCGCACCTGCCTTTGCTGCTGTCCTGCTGACAAGGAGCTGGAGACTGCAGCCAGCACTCCTCCTCCCCTCTGGACCAGATGTCAAATCAAGGGTAGAGGATAAATACTGAACATCTTGCAAAACTCAGCTTGTCAATCAACTCAACCTAATTTTTATGTAATTCAAATCTAATTTAGATATTAAAGTGTGGCCATTTGACTCTTCTTATTGGGCAAGCATGTTTTTGCTCCTAAGAAACACCTGGGAAGGGTTTTGCAGCTATTATTTATGACAATACATGGGTTTTGCACAAGCACTCTTCCTCCATTTACTATGGGGAGCAAGAACTTCCAGAGGCAGACATGAAACAAAAGATGCTACGTTTATAAAAATGTGAGAGATAATAAATAGTTACTTAAAACAGAGACCTTTTTCTCCCCATCTATTTTGTGCATATTTAAATCACTAAGGCATCTGCGTAGTGACCAGATGCAAGAGGAGTTTGAATATCTGAGTGCTTATATGGTAAGTGATCTCTTATTTTTATTCCAAGTTAGTATCATAAAAAAAACCAAACTTATTATAAGTCAACATTTGGTGTCTGACAAATGCAAGGAGGAGCAAGCATGGTAACAGGTATCAAATACTCAGCGTTAAGTAATTGGTAAATTACTTACTAAAAAACACTGGAAATTGTGCAGCATCAAAAAAAACACTTCAAAGAGCTTGTAAATTCAAGGCCA
Organism: Dromococcyx pavoninus; assembly: GCA_033558185.1. Classification (NCBI taxonomy): domain Eukaryota; kingdom Metazoa; phylum Chordata; class Aves; order Cuculiformes; family Neomorphidae; genus Dromococcyx; species Dromococcyx pavoninus. The sequence continues at coordinate 1,217,402 of JAUMJL010000201.1, read as the reverse complement.
TATATCCACAAATGTTTCAAGCATTAATTTCTCTGCAAATAAGCAATCCCACTGCACTCCCTTTACCAGCTATTTGGTGACCCTGTCCCATCGTTTTTCTCCTGCTGGTGCAGACAACCCCACAGGACACAGTGAACCACATGAGGGAACTGACCAATTTCAAACCAACCATCTGGAATTTTTCACATCAGTGTCAACTAAATCAGTTCCCCAAAACCCCTGGTTTTGTGCCAGAAAAAAAAAGGAAGGAAAAATGGTGGGCGGAGACTTGTGAACTTCACTTCATATTATTTGGGTGCTCTTGTACTACTTTGGTCTCACTCGAAATAATAAAGACAACTCTAAAGTAAATTCCAGTTCACTGAAACACAGGTATAACACATTTTTTCAAACTATGAAAGGATATTTATATCATGAAAAGACAAATAAGTTCATGTGATCTAAACAGGCAAAATAATGCTCTCAAAAATCCTTCATGAAAAAAGAGCCAACATTTAATAAAACATTCCCAACTCAAGAAAAACATTCAGTGGTACATTCAGCAAATATTACACACCTCCAAGACTTGTCCAACTGCTTCGAACTGCGTTTTGAAGTTGTTTTTACTGGCCTTTAACACATTATTTTAGTAGGTACTTGCTATACATTTATTAAGTAAGAAAATCTGATGTGACTTGTGCTTCAAAAAGTAAGGTTACCACACTTTCTATGCCTTCACTCTCCGAAACCAAACCTTAACACCTATAAAAAAAAAGCCTTGTGATTTTATGATAATTTTCCAACTCAGAGATTGGACTTTTCTCAAAACATTATGTTTGCTTCTCTTTTCTGGGCCAGGCTCTGGCACATCTGACACATCTTTGTGGCAACTTCTCACAACTGTCGCAAAGGATGAAACAAAAGGCTACTGACTTAAAAATAAAAAGACAAAGTATAATCCTATTCTGGAACTGTATGCGTTTCATCTTCAGATTTACAAAGGCCGAATTTTCTTTTCCCTAAGGATTACTCCCCAGATACCTCATCTGATCTGGCAACATTCAGTCAATTTTATGCTGATTTTATGAGTGAGGGGATGAGAATCACTCAGTTATATGAGGAACTACTGAGTTACTCCTTATTTTCTTTTTCTAGCAGATTTTTTGGGGATGAACGCTTTGCACAGCTTGTACACTGCATGTGTAAACATGTTCATTGTTGCGTGTGTAAATAGATAAATGCAGGTACAAGTATCACTTCTTCCTACAGCTGCTGCATCCGGGACTGACATTTCTTTCAGAAGTACATCTTAGCATAGGCAGTAATGCTTGGAACTCCTTTGCTAAATATCCTACAGCAGCAGAAAGCAGGCATCCCAGGTGCAAATCTAACATTTTCGCAGCTGATGCACACATTGCTAGACATAGCTGGTGACAGTTGAATTATTTGACTATTCTTGCATCATCTGTTAGCATTTAAGTCTGCCTATATGTATTTTAAAATAAAGCTTTTTATAAGAAGATTCAAAAAGAACCAGCTAAGCCCCCGAGGACCACAGTTAGAATCACATGCAACTGCTGGTACAAGTCAGGAGAGAGACAGGCATGGAAAGATTTGTTGAAGGACAAAAAAGTACAGTAAACTTGACATGACAAGAAAAGCAAGTCACATGCAAAGCTTAAAAACACAAATACTCAAAATGTTGCAATCTAGAATTGCTCCACAAGAAAAATGCAGACAAGTATGATATATGCTAAGAGAAGAAGAAAACATATGCATATCCTCAAGGTAAGTCATTCCTCTCCAAAATCTATTCCCATAGAGCTAATTTCATAAATAATGTCATCTGTATTTCTAGGAAAACCACCTCTTATAAATTTGAACTTCTGCAACTACTCTAAGCATATGTAAAAGCACTATTTTTCATGACAGAATAGATAAGTAGCACATTCAGAACTATAAAGAACAAAAGAAAGCTTTCCAAGTGATTAACTTTCCCAAAAATTCAGTAGTTAAATATACTCTAAAAACACTCTTCACAATCATTAAGCTTGCAGATTATAAATGTCACCCAAAAATACATAAGGATGAGCTAATTAGCTCACACTCAGTTTCGTAACGGAACAGAAATTACAAACACATGCTGAGAAACATCATCCCAGGTAATTCTCTTGATAGCAAGAGAATAATTTCAGACAGAAAAACACAGCTAAGGTAAAATGAAATAGGTTAATTAAGTAGTCTAATGTTCTGCCTGGAGAGGAGGAATCCTCATCCTTGTGGGTTTTACAGAGCAGGACAGACAAAAAGATTGCCAAGCAGAACTGGTCATATCCTGGGGCAGAGAAATGGACTGGATGACTGCTCAGTATCCCTCCAGATGTATTTTCTCAGATGCTGTAAAGATATTCATTGGAAAAAAGCTGTCAGTGCAGAGGGGAAAGAAGAGACTGGGGCCAGGAGTTATGAGGGCGGGGAAGATATGCAGTAAGGAAAAGGAAGGCAGCAAAGCAAAGGTTATTGCAGACACTCCTTTCTTGTTTGGAAACAAAAGTAAGTTTCAGATCGTTTTTCTTATCTGAACACAAGAATGCAATTTACAAAGCTGAAATGATATATCATTATCTCAGATAACAGTTTTATAAACACATATGTAATAAGAGCAACTGATTTTGTTAAAGTAGTTTTCAGCAATAAAAAAATCAGTTCTGTAAAACAAGCTCATAATGCTGTTATTGCTTAAAGGCAAAAATCTGCTACATACTTTAAGTAATTGACAAACATACAACAGAAATCGCAATGATGTTTCTGTATCAATATAGTATCTTATTACTACAACACTGATTCAGAAACAAAATAAGAGGTGAACCATAATGTGCAACCCAAGTGTTTTCAGAGATGAAAAATACAGCATTCACGTAAAAAGATTATTTCTTGTAAAAAAAAAAAAACACTTGTGTATCATATTATTGTCTACTTGTCATACATGAGGTGCCACAGGTGCAGTAGGAACCAGAGGCACTGCTGTGCCAGCTCTCAGGTTTGGGGGATCAAAGTGGACCACCCTCCAGCAGCAGGAGGAAGAGTAAGATGCCATGGAAAAGGGGGAAGAAGGGAGTCACAGTATTTTCCAAGCATCGGTAACCAAAATAAGGAACAAGGACAAAATACACTGAAGCAACTTCATTAAAAAAAGTGAAACTAAGGAACACTCCCTAACTCCTCTGGCACTTAAAACCTGTCAGACAATTTACAAATGAGGGTAGACTGTAGAAAATAGTTGAAAGTACACTTTGATGCAAATCATGTAGTCCACATTTGTTTGGGCTTTTTTGCTCATCAACAGAATACTGAAAGGAACTTCTATAGGACCATTAAGGCTGTTCTTACTTTAAGTATTCCACAGAAATCTTATTGCAGAATGCAACCAAACTCCTAGCCTTTTCACAAAAGCAAAAGAAAACTTATTTACAAAATTATACTAAATCCTAACAATCCAGCACTTCCCACTACTTCACTCACACCTTACCTGTTAATGTGCCTTTCTAGGTTGCCACTATAGTTTCAAACAGTTGCTACTTCAGCAAATAGCAAACACAAGCCCAAAAACCCTGCACTGACACAAGTTCCATGGGAAAGCTGACTGCTTCCAGCCAAAGACAGCTAACATTCACTGCTTGGTCACTGACCATTTTAAGAGTTAAATACTGACACTCCACAACAACCTCAGTTATAGGAAAATGTTAACGAGTTTCAGGAATTACATTTGCCAGCTTTTTCTACAATATATACATACAACAAAATTTTCCTGCGTGTTCTGGTGCTTGCACAGTCACCTCAGCAGAATGGTTGAGCAAGGTGCTGTACCTCAACTAGCATTTCAAAATATGCCACAACATGGCCACAACACAGGTGCCCAGTGGCTCCTGTCCCACTTCCCCACACCAGTGACCTCTACTTTGTCTCCAACTGATCACAAAGCTAATGCCCATTTTGAAAACTTAGTCAGGCAGTGAAGGTACCTGATTCTCACTGGCATTGAAGGAGAAGTTGGAGTGACTTGCGACATTTTTCCTTTTAACTCTTCTCACACGAAGTGTGAATTAGATGACAACAGCATCAACAAACAGGCACTAAATACTGCCCTTTAAGAAAGGGAAAATATAAAACATTTTAGTAGCCTGACTCAGATACAGTCGCAGTAGCTGTTGCCTCTAAGTCTTTATGGTTGCACACTTCCAAGTCAGAAATGTGGTATTTATACCAGGAAATTTTCAGTCAGGTTCAGAAACATCATTACAAAGACCGACTCATCATAGGCAAGAAGAAAAAGTCTTGCTGTCACAAGGAAGCTTTTCCTAAGGAAAGCGCTTTTACCTATAGCTGACCATACGCTAGGCAGGCTTTAAAGTTTGCTGCAAACTATATCACAGTTTAAAATCATTTCTGCCTCAAATTACAAGTAACACAAGTTACTTACAGACTTATCAAGCAGCTCAGAATTTATCTGCATCTTTCCACAGACATGTAACTTGCTAAATGTTTCAGGATACCAATGCTCACACCATGTCTGTGGAAATCAGAATTTTGTTTCTAATACATGGGAAAACAAAGACACAATCCACAGCTCTAATAGTCACTTCGTCCTTAAAGAAGAACACATGCATCCCATTCTTCTCTACACCACACAAATATAACTCGCATTTGAAGTTAGCAGATCCAGCTCAATCAACTACTTGCAGCGTCACAACATCACGACAATTCCACAGCCTTTACAGGCAGGTTATTACAACCCCAGCAAAGCAGTAATAGCTCACAACTTGCACTGATATGTGTGAATCTGAAGTCTGTGTATCACACACTACAAAGCTACACAACAGATTTATTGACTGCAGCGTTTACCATAGAATTGTTTTCTCCAAACTGTTCAGAAAATCAAGGATGTGAAAATAGCGTGCAAACACTGAACACCAACATACCACGTGCAAGTTTCAGTCTACCACACTGTAGAGATGTGAGACTTTGTCTGATGGCACTACAGGCTTCAGACCTAACAGTTCCTCTGATTTTTCCGATTTCCCTGTCTGTAATGCACTCAAACTAGGAAATAAGTACTTTTTTTCCCTCTTATGAGCAAGTAGGTGGTTAAAACTTCTAGCCACAACTTGCCATCTCCTTCAGAGCTGTAGGTCAATCCCTTTTTGCCCAAAATTTGTTACCACTAGAAGACAGAGCAGCAAGTCATTTCAGCTAACCAGGGATTTGGCTGCAATGCTATTAGCCATGCTTCAGGATAAGACCTTAATCAGGGTGAGCATTCATTGCACAGACAGCACACAGATAAAACGAATACATTCAGCCTTCTCTTCACAAGATAAGCAGGAGTTTCTTTCACCCACTAAGTCTTTGGAATGAGCTTGTAAAGTGTGGTAACAATTGCATGCCTTTTGGAGCCACAGCATTATTTTTAATTTTCCTGGTTTTAACTTGTAATTGTGAGCAAATTACAGCTCATGAAAATGAGGATCTAAGAACTAAGGTAGCAAAAGAACAAGCAAGTGAGCACCATATATGCCTCAAGTAATTGCTAATGTCTGGGGAAGGTTTACAAAACATGATACTTTGTTCTGCTGTCACTAGGTCCCTTGTTCAAAGAAGTTCCAAGGTGACAGGCTGTGCAGTTATCTAACAAAACGCACAAGGACTGAAAACAGTAAGACTAAGGTCATTCACCTTTGCAAAAAAACACAAGTATTACATCCTACCCCATAAGGATGAAACACTAACTCACTGCACCCCCTTGCCAACAGACACATTGCACAGGGGCTTTTTTTTGTTTTAAACGAAGGAACAGAACTTAAAGTTCTTAAAAACTATTGTGGACTACAAGACATTTTTCTACATTACTGCTACAAGATTGATTTTGAGAAAAATCTAAAAAAGTTCAAGTACACTATTATCAAGCAATACATACTGAATAAATTAGGAAGATGCAAACCTCCTGCACAGTCAGGTATGCTGGAGGTGGCCCATGACTTGGCTCTCCCCTATCAGAGATGTCCAACCAGAGACAGAGAAATACATTTTATCCCACGAGGTAAAACATTATACTTGTTTTGTGGAAGCCAAACAGACTGCATGCAGAAAATTCAAAAAGCTCTTGGTACATAACAAAGACTACATCTCAGTATCTTATGGATGCCTGAGTTACTGCTTCGTAATTCATGAAATACAAATTTGATATGAGCTTGGCCATGAACCCAGGGGATATACGTGACCCCATAAAGCAAATTGCTTGGTTGCAGGAAACACAGAATAATATTCAAGCCTTTTTTACAGTCATTTTTCAAAAAGAAATCTTACATTACAGTTTACGTGCCTAAAAAATAAAATTAAGTTAAATAAGTAAAAAGTTTAATCAAAAACTTAGTGCTTCTATAATTTTTTTTTTCAAAACAGAAGTTAGTCCAGTCCCCTTGGTTATTCAAGAAAAAAAGAACATTGCTGGGGACCTCCCTCTTGACCAGAGAAGATATAATCATTATCTAATTACATCACTTCTTGCCTGAACAGTGCAGCAACATTCCTTCCACTTTCCACTGGTAAGGACCACATCCTGGTCACAGCCCAACTGGTTAACATTTGAGGGCAGGACTTCCCTGTAAATTATGCCCTTTGCATTAAATACAAACCAGCACAAGATGTAAAATGTGATGATTCAATAGTTCACAGCTTGACAGGACAGAGCAATACTGGAATACTTAATTCACCGGAATAATGGAATATATAACCTTATCATGGAGTGCATAATATCATTATTCAACTTACAAAGGTATGTGCACTAGGTATATTTAGCACATCAGTATACAAATGTCGCTTTCAAACATCTTCCACTAATATCATCCCCAGCCAAATGCTTTAGACAAGCTGCTCCCAAACAGGAGAAATATCCCCAAAATTTAAGCATGTAAAATTTAGAACATGAAAAGCACGAAGACAGAAAACTATTGTGCGTTCTTCTGTGTCACTTTCCCTCTGTCCCTGCTTCCTACCCTGCTTGCTCTCTAAGTGTTCTTCTCTATTTGGCAGCCACATGAAAGAGAAACATTGTCTCTGAGCCGCTGGCAAAACCTCAGCTGTCACTGGCTTTGGACACAACACATGCAGCCTGCGGGATGGGGCTATCTCCCCCCCAAAGCACACCTCCTCCTTTCCCACGAGATTATTGCAAGCAAAGCTGAAACTGGAGTCGGCAATATGGCAACTCTTCAGGCATCACAGGTCTGTGTTTCTCTTCCTCTTTCCAGAGGCCCTGCCTTCAGCAAGTGCAGGGGAGAAGGAAGGTAAACACAAACAGCAGCTCTTTGCAGGTGCTGGAACAGAGGGCAGCAACAAGCTTAAACGTGTGAAGCCTTAGATATGGCTTCATACTCAAGCACTTCTGATTTGTGGCAGTAGGGAGACTATCGTTCCTGAAATAGGCCATCCCTGGTATTTAGGGAGTTTCCAGCAGCAGTGAAAGAAAGTACTATTGTCTGCATTACTGAATATCACGCAGGATCCAGCACAGCTCTTGTGTCACGACACAGAGCCCACCAATGTCTTACAACACACAGAGGGATCAGGAGCTGTTCATCTGCCCAGGTGAGTGCTGATTTAGCATACACCTGTACTGAGGCAAGGGACCTTCAGGAAAATATACACGAGAAAACCCACACCAACAGGACATCTTGGCCAGTCCTCAGCCCGCTTCCTCCCCTGCATCAGCTCGGACCTGCCTCTCTGGGGCTGGGTGAGCTCTGCAGAGCCCTCCCCATAGACAATGTCTCTGCAACCAAGGACAGCTACAATGACAAGGGGTTAGGTTCTGCTCATTGCTTTATTCTGGATTATTTATGACACTTCAATTAATTAATAAAAATATTCTGTATCACATATTCACTCCATCTCTACAATAACGCTGTGAAACAAGTCTGGGGTTTCTGGAGTGATACTCAGCTTATGCGTGAAAGAGAATGAATGCATTTCCATATTACAAAAACATAGTTTCGAACCTTCCAGTTTTGCTCCCTGACTGTGGTAGGGAGGGATGGAAGTAGTGCAGCACTGGGACCTGGTATGGCTGCTTGCTACTCCTTGGAACCAACAAATGCTTCCTGCTCCTATAGCACCACAACTGAAACACAACTGACTACAAAAGCTTTAACTACATCAGACAACATTACATACTTTTATATACATACCAATCTGCTATAAATTAAAGCAATCATAAACATCCTCAGTTACATAAAGGTCTAAAACTATAACCACCACACTAATAAGCTGTAGCCTACATATATAGTTTGCTGAATGTGTAAAAAGTTCATGAACTTAAAATAATTAAATATCTTTTTAAAATACATATTTTCTAGTCTATTCTGATTCAGTGTTCATTTTTATGTGGGTTGTTCATGACACAATAAACCAGCATAAAGATGAAAGAGCACTGATCAATAAGAACAAATCTTTTTTGTCTTTGCTTTCCATCTTACACCAAATCCATTTTAATGCCATGGGCAGGGGTGGGGGGAATAAACTCATCAGTCACCTGATGGAGTAATTCAAAACTTAACCAAACAGGGCTAATGGGTGAGAATTGAATTGAAAACACCTTGACAAAGAAAGCAATTTCTTTTCTTCGCACTCCTCAGAAGCTGCGGGTGATCACTGTAATCGAACCATCAGCAGCGAGGGGCCGCCTGTCCCAAGGGCCCTCTGTGTGAGCAAGAATCAACAACAAAAAATTTAGAGGTTGGCCTACATGCATTCAGCCCCCCATTCATCTATGACTGGCAGCATACAGCTGAAAATCAATGTTTTGATATTTTTAACATACCAAACCTTAAAAGTCAAAACTAAACTTTTGATAAGAACAAAACACAAAAGTAGGTTAAGAGGTTGCTTACAGAGAGATCAGTGTTACTCAAACAGTTCATAAACCTCCAATCAGCTGAGATTTTTACTCTATCATGAAGCACACGTGGTTTAGTATCCGATAACCACGTTCGGGGAGAAAAAAAAGAGTTCAGAGAAAAACTTTTACACTACCATTCACGTTACAAGTCCCCTTTAGGTTTAGTTTGTGAAGCTAACAAAGATATTCCAGTCACTTACCAAACCACCTACATAGAATCCCCAAACCTTCAGGGTTTTGCCACAGCAAACAAAGCAAAACTTTCTGAGCCAGTGACTGCACACAATGCATGCCGAGAGCAAGGGACTCAGGCTGACCCAACAGAGGCACTGTGACTCTGACACCTGACATCCTAAGGAATGGAGACTCCTCTGATTTCCACCAAGGACCTCCCAGGTCAGGAGCACAAGCTCCACAGCATATCCCTCCCAGGGAAGCTCCCAAACCAGGTACTCTTCCCACTAAACATTTCAAAGGGGAACACCACACATGGTGGAAGGCTAATGCAATTTATTTCTTTGGCACTTTCTTATTGAAAAACATATTGATCTTTTAGTAAAACAAACTCTGAAATAGCTGTACCTCTCTGCGCCTTTGTCCCCAACTACTTCAAAAGTGAAGAGGCGCAAAGTAGTTATAAAGGGTAGCAAGAAAAAATTCAATATTCTTTTTTGTTCAGCTTCGTTAACAGTATTTGTCCCCCTTGGCTTCAGAAGAACTAGAATCTGGATCCAGCCAGCAGTGTAACACACCAGGAATTAAAAGACACACACTCTAATTTTCAGACTTGCCAGTTCCCCGCTGCATGAGCCCAAGGAAGCCATTTCAGGTTCCAAAGTATCATGAGATCTTAGAAAAAATGCATTACTTCTTTTATTCAGAACATTTAGACACAGATAACAGGGACATTTCCATACAAGCCCAAGGTTAGTTACTTTAAAGCACAGGCCACACATACACATAAGGCAAAAAACCCCAAGTGGATAGGTTTTCTTACCAGTGTTTACAGTTACCCAGGCCAAAATTACCAATTTTATGCAAAACAGGGGATGTAAACATATACGATATATGTAAACAATATATTTAACGAGATGGTAGTGTGTCTTGCTGCCCTGGAAGAAGAAGATCTGTGTTGTAGTCTCTACAAGTTACTAATTCCAAAGCACACTGAATACTAAGGAAACTCTCCAAGACATAGAATCATAGAATGGTTTGAGTTGGAAGGGGCCATGAAGATCATCCAGTCCAACCTCCCTGCAGTGAGCAGGGACACCTTCAACCAGATCAGGTTGCTCAGAGCCCCATCCAACCTGACCTCGATTGTTTGCAGGGATAAGGCATCTACCACCTCTCTGGGCAACTTGTTCCAATGTTTCATCACAATCAATATGAAAAATTTCTCCTTATATTTAGTTTAAATTTCTCTTCTTTCAGTTTAAAATTATTACTCCTTGTCCTACTGCTACAGGTCCTGCTAAAAAGCTTTTCCCTCGTCCTTCTTTTTAAGGTCCCTTTAAGTATTGAAAGGCCACAATAAGATCTCCTTGAGTCTCCTCTTCTACAAGCTGAGTAACCCCAACTCTCTCAGCCTCTCTCCACAGGGGAAGTGTTCCAGGCCTTTGATCATTTTTGCAGCCTCCTCTGGACCTGCTCCAACAGGCCCATGTCCCTCCTGTGCTGAGGGCTCCAAAGCTGGACAAAGTGTTCCAGGTGGGGTCTCACAAGAGCAGAGCAGAGGAGGAGAAACACCTCCCTAGACCTGCTAGACATGCTTCTGTTGATGCAGCCCAGGACAAAGTTGGCCTTCTGGACTGCGAGCACAAATTGTCAGCTCATGTCCAGCTTCTTTATCCACCAGGACCCCCAGGTCCTTCTCCGCAGGGCTGCTCTCAATCTCTTCATCCCCCAGTCTATATTGACAGCAAGGGTTGATAACACACTTCAGTGATAGAACAGAAGAGTCACGCTTCCTTACTGATTTCTAAAGTACTATTTATTCAGAGCATCAAAGTAGGAGGCTGATGTAGACTCACAAATTCATTTTACATCCCATTACAAAGTAAATGTGAGTGGATACAGTTCAAAACTATTTTATCTTACAAAACTTCAATGCCTGATGCCTGCTTCATCCAGTGGAATTTCAAATGAATTGTGTACAATGCAGTGAAAATTAATTTAACTGAGTGATAACAGCAGACAATACACTTCACTCTAATAGAAGATGCTCAAGTTCAAAACAACATGCTGCACTCACATGGCCCACGTGGGGTCAGAACTCAGCACATCCTTTGCAAATCGAGCCTTTCTGGAAGGCAAGATGAGGAGCCACCTTCACACATTTCAGCAGCCTGCACTAAAACCAGCTGTCCCACCAGCACAAGAACATATGCCAGAAGCGATCACTTCAACGAAGGCACCCTGCAAGGCACAAAGCAATGCTGCTGGGTGGCAGTGCTGTGGTACACCAGGCTGCAGCAGCCTCCAGCTGGTCAGTCATCTGGTTAAAGAGGCACAGCAACGGCCCAGAGAGCAGTCACTGCCACTCAGCTTAGGAAGAAGAAAGGAAACGGACCTGTGCGTGCTCAGAAAAGCAATGGGGTGTTTGGAGATGGACAAATAAGGACTACAGGAAGGAAGAGAGTCTTATAGAGAGATGGGCCATCCATGTATTTGAACTGAGTGTTTCTGCCTCTTAAGTAATGAAGTTCCTAATTTTACTTTACAAAAAGCAGAAAGAAGTGAGACGAGGACAGGGAAACCATGAGTAATGCATGTGTATGCAGTAGATATACAGCAGACAAAAATATTAGCAAGGGAAAAAATGATATTATTATTATTGATGTGAAAGAACAAGGAATGACTTATTAATAAATCAAGAACAGCATAAATTATGTCTCATCTAAAAACATCAATTTATCAAATAAATCCAATGCTAATATTTCAGAATGTTCCTATAAACCTGCACAACAGTAATAGCCGTCAACACAGAACGCACAAAGAGCTGAAATATATGACACTGCATACAATATTACAAATTATATTACATTAATCTGTAAGAAATTTTTCATAGAAAGGCCTCCTCTCATCCACTTCCCTTTCCTCATGGTACAATTTCTCCGTGTTGGGTGCTTGCATGAAAGGATGAGAAGCTATTATGTCTTCCACATGCTGGAAAGTCTGTACAGTTCTAGCATCCACTTTCCATGTACTTCTCCAACGCCTTCCTGGACAGAGACCCTTACACAAACCTCAGCTTACCTACAAGCTCCACATCACTAATCACTTCTAGGCATTACACACACATGCTCGGCCTCCCCTGAAGTTCTCCGTCTCTACCAGTAAGACAGTACTGCTGCCATGGCTGCACATTCACCACAAGAAGGCTTAAAAGAAACCTTAGCAACCTGATTTAGTTGAGGATGTTCCTGCTCTCTGGAGGGAGGTTGGACAAGATGACCTGTAAAGGTCCCTTCCTACCCAAACCATTCCATGATTCTAAGGAGGATCTGAATGGTCAGTGTGGATTGATAAGAAACTTGTCACCACCTGGATTTCTCCTCTTTATTCTTTCTTTTGTTTCTCTCAACTAAAGGAAATTCACCTCTAGGAGAGAGAGTTGAGCTCTATGAATATATGTGAAACCTAGACCAGCCACAGTGCACAGCTGAAATCAACGCTAGAGGCTAGTAATTTCACACCTAAACACAAATTAAAGTTATGACCCCAAGGAAAGACAGGTCCCAAGAAAACTGTACCATTGTCTCACTGGTCATTTATCAGGAAAACAAAAAAGCTAAGAATACTAAAAATTAATTAATCCCAGTTGCCAACCAGTCTTCATAAGGGATAAAAATGCTTTTTTTTTTGGAGGAAATACTGAAATGTTTTCAGAGCAGCAAATTCTTGTGGTAAAATATATTGTGCTATAGCAGAAGTCAATCATTAACCACGTGCCTGTACTCCTCATCAAGAACAGTTCAATATGTAGCTAGATAAAAGAGAAGTTGCTTTGCTTTAAGATAACTAATTCCATTCTTTTATTAATGAAGTCTAACCATAATTACCCATGATGACAACTTCAAAAATCAACGGAATACGATGTTTTTACAAATTAAGGATATAGAAATGAAGGTATCTCCTTATAGCAGTTTTTCATTAACTGTTTTGATAAGAAAACATACAGGGTATGAAAACATTGCTGCACCTTTCAAGTAGAAAGACATACTCTCTCTCAAGCAACGCTCAGATAACAAGTCTCTTATCTTGAGCCTTCCACCACCCTGATAAATAAAATCAGCACACTTGTCAGAGCAGGGAAAATTCACGCATTTCTGAAGGATAAAAAGACTAAAAATAGATTTGAAGAATTATGGATGTGCAAATATCATGTCCTAATTTTAACAAATTATCCCAGATGACTTGTAATTGCTTAGATTCTTCATTCCTACCAAGCAGACTGACCTGCCCTAGACAAAAGAGGAGAGCTGCGAGCTGGCTGTCTTGTCCATGTACGTTGGGAAGTATGTCCAAGACATAACTGGAGCCTAAAGCCTCATCTGCCTGCAGAGGACTTCTTTTCAGGGTAGGTAAATTCCACGGAACAACATTCTGCTTAAAACTGTAAAGCATACCTCCTTTCTTTGGGAAAAAAGGACAATTAGGGTTCCAAAAATAAAATCCTGTTCTAGCTTGCCATTTGCCTTCCCAGGGCCACTACGCCACCCAAAGACATGCTTGACTTAGCAACTTTATTCTTGACACACGGAGTAATTTTTTATCACAAAGTTTTTTCCCATTGCAGCAACTGGGAGGAAGGGGGAGGGTTAAACTCAGCAAGGAGATATGGATTGTACAGCAGTAGTTTTACCCCAATTTTTTCCTGAAATATGGACATAGTGCATGAGATACTATTCCAGATCATGACATCAGTCATCTTTCACAAGGTATAGAAGAGGCTTAGACCGCTGTTAAAGATTCCAGAAGAAATAGTTATAGGGAAGAAATTGTATCTCTTATTTTCCAAATTCAAATATAAGATACTGGAAGGTCACCTACTATAAAATGAACAAACCTTTTAATTTCTGGTGCTTCCCCAAGGGCAAAAATGTCAGTCATTTTGCTTTAAAAAACTATTTCATTCCATCTAATTTGAAAAGCCTAAAAGATCACAATTCACATTATAGCCTGCCCACTGAAAAAGCTACAAAATAACCCATTAACAACTGGGTAAACAGAGTGCAATGGGTTGTTCATTTTACTTTTACTTAATAGCTATAGAAATCACCTGCAAAGGCAATGTCCAGCAACAGCCACAATCCTAAGTCTTGCATTTAAAATTTGTTCATTAAACTCTGTATATTTAATAAGCTCTCCACTAAAACACTGTATATTGAAATCAGTGAACCCCAAAGGGTTTCTAAGTGACATAAAGACTCTTTTCTCTCATTTGAGGATGTGTCAGACCACGGAAGTATACTTCGAAACACCTTTCTGAGGAGTTTACCCATAATATACTTAAAAAGTATGGATGTCTATGAAATTGAGAAACTAAGGATTAAACTCCCCCAAGGGTCAGAGGCAGCACAAAGTCTGAGGCTGTGCTATTTCCAAGCACAAATAAAACCAAGCATGTATCAAAATCTATTTCCCAGTGCGCTGAGAAGCCCTTCCGCTGGCTGGTGAGGACTGTTGGTGGTTACTGAGAGCTTGTCTTAACGCAAGGGGCCTCAGCAGTCCAGGCCATAAGCAAATGTTTGCAGATGTGACATGTGAAGAGGGACAACAAACAAAGCAAAGATTTAATCACTTCGAAGGAAGGAGGAAGAGGAATTTACCTCATATATTAAACACATCTATGTTCAGTGAAGTATAAAACTTCCAGAGGTGCATAAGCAAGGCATTATGTTGTCTTTGGTTTTTTGCACGCTGAAAGAGACAGGGAGGAAGGATGATGCTTCTCATGGGCTGGATGTAGTGAAGCACAATGAATTGACATATGCCAGGCAGGGAGCCCAAGTCAAAAGTAGTGCAACCAATCAGTCCAAACGGGTGGACTTGAGAATACCTGAGGCTTAACTATTAGTTAACATAACTTCTATCATTTCTAATTGGATTGTGACTAAATTCCCAGCGCTGACAATACCAAAATGAGATCAGAGGGAAAAGCCTCCATATTCCCTTTGCACAAAGATTGGAAACAGCTCTCCCCTGCTGTTGTACAATAGCACTGACCACCCAAAGATCCGCAGCATTAACTAAAGGGACCCATCTTGCTGCCTGCTTGAATGTGTGTGAGGAGGTTATTGCTGTGATGCTTCTTTATGAACTTCAAAAAAGGGCCCACAAACAGCGGAAACAATTAAAAGGCCAAATGTCAAGTGATGTTAATTTATGAAAGGAATATTAAAATAGAAAAAAGAATTTTTAAAAAGATCTGATATGGGCTGAGGAAGAGAGCAGAGCAACCGTGCTTTTAAGGGTTGCTGAAAGAGTAGATTTTCATCTGGGGATCTCTTTATCGAGCATCTCAGAAGAGAGAGCTGTGCAACCAAACCCCTTAGCAATGCACAGCTAAGCCAGCGCTCATCTCCAGACTCCCTTGCATCCCATCACAACTCCTGTAACCACTCCTGACAGTCATTTGTTTGACCCATTTTTCATAAACAAAGAATGGAGTACTTGAAGTATTTTCCCCCTTGTTCATCCCATTCTTCACTAGTCTCTTATTTTATGGTCAGAGGTTAAACTGCTGACCTCTCACCTTCAAGGCAAGTTTTTCCCCCCTTCCATAAAAGGTTTTTCACAGTGTGCAGCATTCGGATTAGCCCCTATCCGCCTGAACAAAAGCTATGCCTTTGTACTCCTGGTTTGGGCATGGAGTCCGTACATCAGAGGAAGCTGCTCCTACTTACCATTCACAATAACGATATTGTGAGGCCCCTCTAACGCCTCGTCTCTCAGTGTCTAGACTTCCACCCAACCAGCCAGCAAAAAGAAAATCCTATAAAGCACTCAACTGAAAATTAACTATGGTGTCCTGTTGTGAACCTGATGAAGACGTTATTTGAACATACGGTAAAACTTTCCATTGTTTAACATAAAGATAAGAGAAAAATTTTTAGAGCCCTAAGCTTCAAATAGTCATAGGGATCAATTCACTCATGGGTCAGTAAATCCATTTTATTAGCAAGCAGCTATTGCTTATGTGTTTCTTTAAAATAATACACCGATTATTAAATCATACTCAAGCTCCTAGCATTCTGCCTATCTACAGAGCTTAACTTTATACTCACTAAGGATATGCTAAGGCAAAGCTCCAGACATAGAAGTGTATCTTCTAGAATTAACTGAAAGCACAGCACTGGTATTGTCCACTGTCCCAGTTATCTTCAGCAATTAAAAAACAGAAGTATAGCAATAAAAATATTTTATGTTTTGCTGTACGGAACAAGACGTGTAAGCGCTCAGTATCACTTGCCATTAAAACAAGAACTCTGGGCAAGAAATGGTATCTATAAAGTTAAGAGTGCAAATAAACCATGGGATTTGCTGGGGGTGGGAGGACTGACGACAGCTATGACAACACAATGACTTGTATTTTATTTTGTTGCTTTGTAACACAGTGAGTTTACTGAAGTAGACTAACATTAATGAAAATATATTCTTTCATTTTCAGAAAAAAATCCACAAGCAGGCAAGTGGGGGGGACACCTAGATCTGAGCAATATTTTAATGTTTGAATAAGCATATGATATATTGTGAAACACTGAAAAGAATTTATTATTGCAGACAAAGAAATGCTTGCATCTTTGCGGAGTTCTTACGGCCCCTCAAGTGCATATTTCAGAGAAGTTCACACAGCCACGAGAATAACCCACAGCTGAGGAAATGCATCTCATCAATTTCATGTCTCTATTTTGAAAAGAAAGACGGAGTGTCTCAAGTAAGAGGCAAATGAATTGCTGCTTGGCATAGGTTGATTTACTGGGGGAATCTGAGGGTGTCTGCTTGTTTTTTGGGGAGCGTGTTTGTTTTTTAAAGTGTGTTTTGTGATGAAACAATTAAGTGTGAAATCGTCCTCATCTTAACAGGAAAAACAAAAAAAAACCCCACACATTTATCCCTTACCAGCTACGCCACAGGGCCTGGTCACAGCAGCAGCATGTGGAAAAGAACAGGACAAACACTACCATAACTGCAACACCCCAGGATGGGAATAACAGCAACCTCAGTTCTCTCAAAAGGGAGAAAAGGTTGGATTTGCGAACAAGACAGAAAACAGGAGATAACCTTCTCCATCTTCATGGAATATCAGACATCAGGCAGATTCTACCATCTCTCTCTGCTACACAGGATAGTCATGCTTAGGAAGTCTGAGTATTTTAATATTCCCTGTACTGCCCTTTAAAAAAAAAAACCCACACAGGATAGCTGCTGTCATTCCTACAGACTGCTGGGTATTAAAACCTTTAGCTATAAAAATACTTGTCAGCCTCTGATGTGTTTTAGGCTCCGTGATCTTTCCTAAGTCTGACTTTCCTAAGACTGCTTTCCAAGGAAGCAATCCAGTAATGAGGAAGAGTTTCTTCTTGTGGTTCACCAAGTGGTTTAGTACAGCACAGATGTCATCCCCATGCAGAATATATTGTTCCATATCTTTTTCAATCCATTTGTACATCACTCCTTTCTCATGTACACTACAGCCACCAGCAGCAAGTCCTACTGTGCTACAGCAACAGCACAAACACCCTCGGGCTTGTACTGAGCTACTTGTACTCAGAGCCATCATACATAAACCCCATTATATTATCACTAATCTCCAGAAGTGATACAAAGAAAAGAGTAATAAAGAAGCATTTATTATAATTAAATTTGAAAGGAAAATGGCTGCCTACTACACTATGTATCAGATACATATTCTGCTCTATGTTCACTGCACTCCGCCTTCTCTGCAGACATCTTCTCAGGGCAAGACAGCAATGGATGCTCAACTTGATATATCAACATTCAATTTACTTTCAAATAGGCTGGCCAAATCAGGAACTACAAGAGACATTTTTCAAATGAGAACTTTAGGGCATTAGACTGTGCACTTGGCAATTTGTACTTAAAGTCCAGAAGGCCACTTGTATCCTGAGCTGCATCAGAAGTGTAACCAGCAGGTTGAGAGAGGCCATTCTGTCCCTCTACACTGCTTCTCTGAGACCTCACCTGGAGCCCTGCATTCAGTTCTGGAGTCCTCAGCACAGGAAGGACATGGAGCTGTTAGAGCGAATCCAGAGGAGGGCCACAAAGAAAATGAGAGGGTTGGAGCACCTTCCACTTAAGGACAGGCTGAGAGAGTGGGGCTTGTTCAGCCGGCAGAAGAGAAGGCTCTGGGGAAACCTTAGAGCAGCCTTTCAGTACTGAAAGGGAGCTACAGGAAAGCTGACGAGGGACTCATTATCAAGGAGTGCAGTGATAGGACAAGGGTTAACAGTTTGAAGCTGAAAGAGAGAAGATCTGGATTAGATATTATGAAGACATTTTTTACTGTGAAGATAGCTGAGACACTGGCACAGGTTGCTCAGAGACGCCCATCCTTGGAGGTGCTCAAGGCCAGGTTGGAGGGGGCTTTGGGCAACCTGACCTATTGGAAAGTGTCCCTGCCCATGGCAGGGGGGTTGGAACTGGGTGACCTACAAGGTCCCTTTGAATCCAAACCATTCCATGATTCAATGAAATTTAAAACTCAAAAATAACCATTTCTCTCTGAAACTGACTAGTCTTACACAGGAACTTAAGTCAGGATCCCAAAGCAACACAGCCACCACAAAATAACAACAGAGCATCTAATAGTACAATCCTCACCATGGTACCAAAGAACCTGCTTACTTATTGAACCACACAGTGACTATCTATAAGATACACATTTTCTCACATGTGTAGTCTGGTCTGAGAGGATATGTGTAAACAGGTTCCAGACAGACAAAACATTTGACAAGTATAATCTGAGAGAGAACAAATCTAGAGCATTGACTCAAGAGAACGATAACAGAAATTGATTTATTTTCTTAGGATCCGTTATTATTTTTAGTTCTAAATAAGGTTACTGAGAGGGGAAAAAAATATCAATTTTGAAGACTTAAAAATCAGAACAGTTTGAAATTCTCCCTGTGGCTAGAAATAAAAATCCCAAATTCTTCTTCCTATACTGAAAATACATTTTTATGTTATTTTTATATTATCTTCTATGACTCCATATTTAGCACCACAGGATCAGGAAAAAAACACTCTGAAAAACTGAAATCAGATGACCTACTAATTTGAAGTTTTAAAACAGACATACAACTCAAGAAGTTGTGGTTTGAGGGTGGTGCTGTTTGTTTTTACAATTCTATATACAGAAGAGCAATAACAGTAAACAGCAGATTATCCACCATGGATAATCCACCAAAAGTGATGAAACACTTGCTTCCAAGCACGGGGAAAGAAAAAAAAAAATCATGAATCCTCACTGTGCTGCTACAGAAATCCAAAGCATGACAACACCTTGGATATTTCACACAGTTGTGACCACCCTCTCCTCAAAACCCAATAAATATTGCAAAAAGAATAGAAAAAAATACAACGTAAGCATGGAAGAGCACCTACTCAAGGTCAGGCTCAACAAATTACACTTTCAGGTTAGAGGCAGGCGCTGTGAAAGGACAAAAGATTACCCATGTGCAAGTGAAGGTGAAAATGAAATCATTACTTCCTATTTCTTGTAATGCAGAACCTATAATCCAAGTGAATCAACAGCATTCTGTTTAAAACAAAGACAAAGAAACTGCTCACAAACTCTACTGCAACCACAGACAGGGCCACCCCAGGACACTGCAGAGGTCAAGAGTAAAAAAGGGAGCTCAAAACCAAGTGTGCTTGCACAAGACAGGCCCACATTTGGCTATGAAAGAAAAGGACAGTCTTAATCATCTTCCAAACCTGTGCATCTGCCCATGGGTATGCACACTGGAGAAAGGATGCTGGCACCTACCAAGGCAGCTGTTGTGCAGTAACACAAGGCACACTGTGCCTGTACCTACCACCACCAGCGGACACACACAAGCAGAGGAACCAACTCCTGCAAAACCTGCTCCTGTTTTTTCTTCTCTGCCTAGAAGGGTAGAATCTGTATTTTGACACATCTCCACTTTTCTTCCAGTTCGAAATACAAAAACAGAGTCATACCAGGAACGTGACCACAAAGAGCAGGTTCCCAACCTTCCAAACCCTCCCCTCATCAGGCTGATCCTCTTTTGTCTGCACTGAGGAAGAGCAGAGCAGCTTTCACACAGGCCCAAGGGTGAAAAGCTTTTGTAGACCAGTAGAAACAGGTAACAGTTTAATTCTGCATCCACAAAGGAAAGTAACTGCATCCAAGGCAGAGAAGGACTCATATTTTAGACCAGGGAGCTCAGGTGTTTTGTTCCAAGCAGGCAGCCTTGCTTTCAAAGGCTGCATGGTGAGCTCCTTGCATCAACATCAGACTTGTTTTAAGCTTCCAGATGTGGAAAGCAGAGTTCAGCACATCTCAGAAGAAATTTTCTGGCTAATTCAGCCAGATTTGGGACTTGCTAGCCAGCAAAGCACTGAATTGCAACACCTGCTGTCCTAACTTCAGCTGGTTTTATTAATCAGTGCCCTAACAGTTACAAGAGAGGGGACACACGCCTTCATATACAGAACTGCTGAAAGACAAATTTTCAAACACAAAAAAGTCTAATTTAAGAAAACATTTCTGCTGTTCTCGAAATTGCAGAGCATCTTCTTAACGAAAGCCTCGGTCACAGCTTCCTCCCACATACACTTGCACCCAAAATTAAAACCAAAAATGGGAAGATAGCAAAATGAGGAACCAACTGCATTATGACAAGGGGATACTTCATGAAGCTACACAGCAATATACCAAAATTTCATTTCTGATGTGTTAAGAAAGATTTCTTTATAGACAGTTATAAACCAAACACACCAAACGTATTTAAGAATCACCCTGCACAGATTACTTGGTTGACCTCCTCTGTCCTCCTCTTCAACTATATGCTACTGTGTCCATCTTATTCCTTCTTATACTTGGAGACAAAAATTACTTAAATTGTTTTTTATTCCTGACCTACAAGCATATAATCAAATTAACATCTAAACAATCATGCAATATGCACCATCCTAGAAGCACCACAGATGAGAAAGTGAACTACACAAATGCACATCTAAAACACTCCTTAACACTGACAGATACACAATTACTCATCTACCATCACTCTTGGGGTTTTTAATCATTTTAATCTGTTTTAATTAGGTAGTTACTAAAACTACTTCCAAAAATGGGAGTTACATAGTTCTACACGCACAAAGGGATAAGTTTTTAAGCCGTGGCACAACACACGAGTCATTTTGAGCACCAGAAAGCCCTACAGCTAAATTTAAAAGAAAAATGTTAATGAATGTAATCCTTCAGTAATATTTGAAAACTACCTAAAAAAAAGGAGTACAAACTTTTCACTGTTTCCCCAAAAAAAGGTTCTAATAAAGGGCAACTGAATATCACTTATTTTTTTTTTTGCTTTTGGAATGAAACTACAGCAGCATTTAAAAAAAAAAAAACCTGTACTTGAGTGTTTGTCATTTCTTTGCTAAATATACAGAAAAGCATAGCAGATTCACCCACTTTTAAAGTTCTTTAAAATACTGATCTATTTTTAAATCCTGTGTTTTACTTAGCAAGCAATACTGACTTGGTATTAACAGAAGCAATCACCAGATGCTCTGAAATACTACAAACACATTATGAACATGGCAAAAGTTTTAGTCTGAACTAACAAGACCTCACAGTCTACTTCCCTACTCCTTGCACATTAACCTACCTTTATTGAATAAAAAAAGAAAGAAATCAAATAAATTCTGTTACCTTAAATTGCCACAGGGAGTCATTCACCCGTTAACAGTCACAGAAACCTACTAGTTTTGCTTGGCCAGCTTTCTTACATAGCAAAAGGTTACAGAAGCAAAGCAACACTGGGACTTTACTATAAGATGAGTAAAGGAGTCATTTCAGCTTTCCCTGATGCAAAAGGGATCAAAAGGAAGAGGTACCAAATTAGACCTCCCTCTTGGCAAGGCATCCAAGCCCCTAATGGTAAACACTGAAAGCAGAGTGGGTACCCTTCTCCCAACTGATATTCCTTGAAGAGTGACAAGGCAGGAAGTAACTAAGGATATGTTTGATGAGCTATGGGTAAACCAGCATGTGGGTGTTACCTATTAATTTAACGATTTTCCTGCATTATGAGTATCTTGAAACAACATCTTGTAAATGAGTTGTTGCATCAGGCAACATTAACAATGTTTTGATGAAGCTTTCAGTAAATTTCCTACTTGAATAAAGCCCAGAACAACAATCTTCTTTCTGAAGTTACAGGCCAGCAGGAAGTTATAACTTTTGTATAGACATGCAGCTGAAGTGCTGCTGTGGTGCAGAGGCAAGACCAACACATAATCATATAATCTTTTCAGCAGGAGACACTATAGCACTTCAAGGAGGGTTCATCCCGAGTCCCCTCACATTTCACAATACAATAGCTTATAAAGAGGCACTTCTGTGGCTTTTTTAAAAAGGTTGTCTACTGCTTAAATATGCTTAAAAGGTTATACAGTAAATTTTCTCCACTGTCTTACCCACCAACTCAGATTATTTAAGGCAAAAGGGTTGCTTAATCATAGACTTCAACCCCACTGGCTTCTGCTTGAAAGGGACAGAAGAGGTCCTCACAAATACTTCACAAGAGATGTTTTAACTACAGGCAAATACATTGCTAATTAAGGTTTTAGTTATCAATGAATAACAACAAACTTCGGTCATTTTCTGATATTATAAAAATGGTATTTCATAGAAGTATTTACCTCAAGGACAGAGAAAGCTAACATTTAAGAAAATTATGTAAATTATCTATAATGAACTTTTATCTTGATTTCCAGCAATGAGAATCAGCGTATATATACCATTTGTTTCCTGGCAGTTTCAGGATCACTAATCCCCTCACTGTTATTCCAGTTACACCAACACAATTTCTGCACAGCCATGCAGTAACCAAGACAGCTTTTGTGTTCTCCTAGATGCCCATGAAAAGACTGGCTGCAGAGCAGAAGACAGTAAGACTTACCACTAGCATCAGAAACTACTACCAAGAAACGCACTCAGTATTAGTCATTCTTTTCAAACTTGAAGTGTCTATTTCCTGGAAAATGCTATTCAAAGACTTGGTGGTTTTTTATAGAACTTGCCTATTGGATGCTTATTAGCAGTAAAGCTCGTTGATGTGGCCCACAGTAATGCATCAATTGGGCTTTCAGCAACATGATTCTGGCTTTCTTCACTCACTCCTCTTCAGGGGTGACTGTGCTTGCACTTCCTACTAACAAAAAGTGCGGTTTACCTTTGTGCAATCATTTTTTTTTCCTCAGTTTTGCTGAATCTCAACATCAGTAAATTTCAAAATGAATCTAGGATTATATCTGGCCCTTACAATTTCCCTTAGTGCTGCTAAGTCAAATGAAAACATAAATTCATGCAAAGGAGGAAGCATGGACAATAATAGGATACCGAAAAGGGGAAAAAACATATTGCAGAGCTGAAAGATTTTTCATCCTATTAGTAACTGCTGAGCAATCTAATCACAAGTTAGGAAGATATTTAATCTAGTGTTAATAAAATGCTTCCCTTAATATTGACTTACTGCCATTCAAAATCAGATTTGGTTGATACTCTGTTTGAGACTCTGTTTTGTACCACTGTGTCTTTCATGTATGCAGTTTACTGGCAGTTACTAGAGGGAAGGATTGCAGTTCACCATACATAAAGCAGGTTTTATGCACAACCTGTGCATTCTATCAACGCCAAAAACTTCTAACACAACTACACATGAAAGAGCATTCTTGTTTTACTGCTCATACATTTGAAGATAATCAAAAAATATATTATAAATTCCGAGAATTTCAGATTAAAGGAGTCAGTGTATCTCAACAAGCCACATTTTTCTATCACTGCTACATAGTAAACACTCTCTTAAGAAGAGCCTAATGAAGTTGAAAATACTGATTTCAAATTCATCTTTCCCAACCACTGGTGTTCAAAGCAGATCTGAGAATAAAATCTGGCTCTCTGCCTAACCTTGCATATTTGCGATATTCGCATCATTCCGGTATGCCTAGTTGACAGACTGCAGAGTTCAACAAAATCCTCCAGAAATGCTGGTGAACAAAGTGCGAATATGATAGGGTAACTAAACTGCAGAACTATTGATTCATATTTCAAATGCAGTTTCTTTGGTTTCTGAGATGCACTATTTTCTTGCAATGCATCGATATTGCTCTGTCACAGGAATTTTAACTTAGCATAACACACAGCATACAATACCATTTCTTTTTGGTTTACATAGATGACATGACTTCTAATATTCCCATGACACAGATTAATTGCACATACACTGCTCGGACATAAAAAGAAGCTATTGAAGTTCTGCAACATCAATCAACAGAAAGCTACTTTCTCACTTTCTGCAACACTTAACCGCTTTAACATTTATCTCAGATTAGGCAATTTGTATCTGTTTCATGATTTGCATTGTGTTCTGACTCACAAGCACAAAGCTACTATATTAATAATATATACCATTTAGACCCTAAAGCAACATTAACTAAATACAGGTCTTTAGAAAAAGAGAAAATACTGAAACCCTTTTGCATACAACCTCATTGCATACAACCTACTTCAGAACACCCCTTTGTTTGCAACTATTGTTTATGCTTTTCTGGCACTTTCTGTCCTAGCAAGACTTTTTGTCTTGCTCACTGAAAGATGAATATTTCAAGATGTGCTGACAATTAAAATACACTGGTCATGCTTAGATGAAAGATTTCTAGTGTTAAAACGCACAGAAGAACTTTACTAGCAGAAGCACCGCAGTTGCATACATCAAGTATCAAGTTTCTCTGTCTATATTAAGATATAAGTTGGGTGTACATTATGATATAGGAAGAAAACAATGCCCTTTCACCAGTTCATAAAATCCCATTATGTTTTTATAATAAGATGTGAGCAATTCTGATTTGACTCCATGCGTAGTCCAGTTATGATCCCAGCAGGAATCCAGAACTGCATATGCTAAGGATAAATATTTACTTTACACAGATTGACTCTAAATCCATGTTACAATACAACTGTAATGAGTGCCTCTGCAACTGCCCTAAATTGAATTAATTTCAGACTCTCTTTCACTGAAGTCTTTAATGGCAATGTTAGCTAGTGAGCACAGAGACCAATTTGCAATCCCAGGCCACAACTTAAGTGACTGCATACACAGCCAGACTTTTGAGTACTTCTGTCTCCCTTTCAACGGACTACTGAGCATTTCAAAACTTGGACAGTGCATGAAGTACAGTCACTGTTCACCAGAAAGCCAAAATTTGTACTGGGTACTTCTTCTGCAGAGAACTTGACATATAACAAGACATCTTCATTTTGATATAGATTACCACACAGAATATTTCTCAGTTTACGTGAGTCAAGCAATCATACAAAGCATCACCAAGCAAAACACTCAGGTAGGACAAGCCATACAAACGTCAGTTCTGTGACAGCAACTGCTGTTACCAAAAAGATTTCTGGGAAATACAGATAAAAGCAGTGCTTCAGCACTGAGACACCTTCAGTCCCTTGTTAGGAGAGTCAGGCCAGCCTACAGATGGAAATTAAGTAATTTAGGGCTGTAAGCAAAGTACTTTTTCCCCTTTCCAGAGCTTCAAAGCATGCTGCAGTTCTAGATCTTTCTCATCTATTTAAAATGCACGAAGCAGATCATACAAGAGTACATCAAGCTCATGTTTCCCAGGCACTTACAGAGCAAGTGCTCAGGCTTTGTCTGTCCTCACGGATTTACTGGCTTTAGGAGCTCTGCTGTCCATGGCGAACACCAACCAATCTATTTCCAGCCTTCACCTTATTTCACTTCCATTGAAAGTTCTGGTAGCTAAATTTACTTTTATTACTGTTTGATCTGGGTTATCCTTTACTTCATCATTTTTCCTCAAGAGTAGGAACTGAAAGGATTTCAGATTTGTTCACTGCTGAAACATAATGCAAATTTCCTCTGAGGATTGTGAGGTCTGACAAGTATCCTCAACAACAAAGCCATTTGCTATATCTATTAGAGTCCAGCAATGTCACACAAAAGTGTTTATTTTAAAAGAAGATAATCACCTTGCCAGAGAATTTAGGGCAGTCTTTAATTTACTATGTTTTTCTATTGCCAGTGAAAAATGCTCTCAGTCAGGTACTTTAGAGGTGGTTATCTCAAGGGGTTTTTCCTGGCTGTGCAGTTTCATAGCACTGATTTCTAACATCACAACTAGAATGCAAAAGAATACATTCAAAATATTCTGTAAAATACAGCATATTATATCAAGACTGAAAGAGAGTTGCTTTTTCAATTGTTTACTCACTAATTACAAGTGCTAGTTTGATCTGATTTTCCCCCACAGCTGAGGCTTGTATAAGCACTTTCAGACTAGACCTTGCAAGATGCTACAGAGCTCTAACCCCAGATAAAAGCAGATGTAAACATGTACTTACACTGTGTGGGACGTGCCCATTCCCAGAAACTAAAATGGGTTTACTCAGATGCATCAATTAAAAATGCCTCATTGAAACTGGAACTGAATGCTCAAAACCTCACCTAACTCGGTTTCCAACGTCAGAAAGCTTCACCAGTCTTGGCACACAATCCCTGTCATCACAGCTACCTGTGACACGACTGAAGAAGTTCCTCAGTTTCAGATGAAGTAAGCCATCAGGGAACTAAAGTCCTTTTTTATCTGGCAACATTCTTAGCAGGAAGAAGATACCCAGAATGTGAACACCAACAGAACTCTTTCCCGGACACAAAGTTTTTCAGAATTTCCCATGTTGTGTCACATTACCATTAACTGTTTGCAGTTCTATGAGTTACTGCCTGATACCAATTTAGCATAGTTGTGCTCATTAGAGTAAATTTTCATATGTGTAAACAAAATTCTGTCTATCTTCAAATGTGCAATGCCTTAAAGCATCCTTGGGTGACACAGATCTAATTTTGAGTGCTTGTTTTTTTGTCTTAAGAGTGAAGTTTTACTATTTGAACAAAAAACTGGAAGGCACCAGGGAAGTTGTTGAAACTATTACCTCAAAAAATTTACAGGAGTTTAACGTAACCCCAAGACAATTCCAGCACTCCAAGTACCCTAGAAGCCCAAAGGTCATCAGGAAGACAGCAGAAGAGAATAAGGGCATTCCTCCTTTTTTTTTTTTTACATTTCCAGAACTGGCAACATACTTATTTTAGCAAATCCCAAAACACTTGAAATTAGTGCTCAGAGATGAAACAACAGCCTATGCTACATTACATGGCATGAAAATCCCACCAGTTGCTCTTTATCCGACCTGGGTGAGAAACATTTCCTGTCCACTCCAGAAGCAGCCCCTCCAGCTGAACAGCAAGCACACCCACAGAGCAGGCCTGCCAGGTGCCACCAGAAGCAGGAAGGATGCTTACCTCACTGGCTGCTTTTAGCTAGCACAGCTATTTGAAGTAAAACACAAACAAACAACAAGCACATAGCTTAGGAGCCAAATGACCTCCAAAGGATAGGAAGAGGATGCATGAAGGATCAGCTCTTGCTAGCAAGACTAAGTTGCAATAACTGTTTCCCTCTTGCCAATCTAAAAGCGGTTTATGGTTTCACTCCACCATTTAAAATTCTGATTAAAGATATCCAGGTAAGTTTACAACTGCCAGACAATCCTCATCTTTCACTTCTACACTGCTATTTGCTCTTAGTTTGTATTTAAACAGAACATCAACACCTTCTCTATAACACAAATCACTCTTTTACAGTTGCTTTTTAACACTACATCTTAACCTGAGGATATAAAAATTATCATTCTTGAACAATATAACTCCATTCCTGGCAACAGCTGCCTCAAAATGTTAGTTTCCTTTGCAACTTCTGAGGGAAACTAAGTGGTGCCTTATAACTACTATCAGCACAGCTTTTCTGTCAAATGCAACTCTCACAACACGGTTCATATCAACATTTAACATCCAGTATTTAAATACAAAGAGTTCGTCCTGTAACAGAGCAAGAGAACTGTCTCCTCCCAAAAGCAAACATTTTATTCTGTCTACAATGACACTGTAACTTTACAATATTTAGATATGTTCTAAAACAAGCTCAACTGGTACAACAAACAAAAACCCTTGATGCACACAGTATCTAAAGTCAGAGGAATAGGACTTTCTTGTTCTCTATTAGAAGGTAAGCAGAAGCATTAATCATTCTTTGTGTCACTCATTCCCATTCTGAGTTAGAGGAAAAATGCACTGGTAAACCAGCTATGGCAAAATACTCTGGTTATGATGATTATGCCTCTATGATGATTTAAACTTGGCATTAACAAAGGAATTTTATAAAATATGTCCTAAAGTAAACACAGAAACTTTAATTCTCTAATTAATATGCTACTTTCAGACAAGAGTTTGTAATTTTAGCCAGGTTTTAACCTACATCTGAACACCCACTCAAATGTGAAAACAAACCAGATCCAGATTCAAACTCTAGGAAATGTAATCTGATGGCGTTGTTCAAGACTTATTTCTAATTAAGGATTTAATACTGGGACAGTACCTTCCAAACAAGGATTAAGAATTTTGCAAAGGAAAACACTATGACTGCAAACTGCAGCCTTGGCTTTCCCAGCTCAGGAAGTGCAGATACCACACCCAAAATCTTGTTCAGGTCTTTTTTCTCTCACCACTTCTGCTTTTTCTCTTCTCTTTTCCAAAGTTCAGCATTAAGTTTTAACCTTTTCTCCTAAACCAGAATCACAAAATATATACCAAGTCTTTGTCCACCCAAAATTATTCAGCTTTAAATACAGAGCTATAGTTCCAAGACACATGGAAAAAAGTCAAAGGCAAATATAAAAAGTTAATGTTTTCAGCATTTTAGTACTTATATCTTTCAGTCACATAGAATCTTCCACCTTAAGTATGTGTGTGTAAACATGTTTTTACTTGGATCTTGAAGTAGTCACATGTCAGCCTACCATGAGAAATGCAGATTTCTAACACATTATTTTCAAAGTGTGCTATGCTTTTACTACACAAAATTATTTTAAGAACCAACAATAGCACTTTGCTGGAAGAGTTTATTTTGGCTTCAGGGGTTTTAAGCCCTTCACAAATAGTTATGTAACTCTTCCCTTTGCAGTCCTGATCACATTTCATTTTATTTACAAACAGAAGTATATGCCAACAGTTATATGATGAGCACATGCATCTACATGTATCTGCCTCCCTAGATAATATCACCAGTGGCAAAGGAAAAAGAATTAAAAACACTGTTTCTGTGAACAAGACAGGAAACCCTACACCTTGGCCTCTTCAGTGCTAGAGAGGAGCATCTTACGGATTTGCGAAAAAGCATTTTAAACCTTGAAAGTTTAACAATTTTTCAAACCTTTCTAAGCAGATTTTAAACTCTGTATACATGAAAGAAAAGCCACTAAACTACATATGAAGAGAACTAGCAGCATAACACACTGCTTTAAAGAACTATAAACTCTGTGTAAGATGGACTGTTCAGTGTGTGGGAGGGCAGAAGCACGCTGACATTAGCTTAGAAAAAATATGCAAACTCTTAACACTTCTGAATGCAAGCAATTTAAAACCCTGCAAACTATCCTCCAGGCAGTCATCTCAAACAGTTAAGTACTAAAACAAAACTGAAACTAAACTTGAAAGAAGCACAGGAACATCAATTTTCATACTGACTGACTTTTATAGTGACTACATGACATGATACAGGTTGTCGTTTTAGGCTTCTACTTGCTTATATTCATACCAGTACATTCATTCTACTGATTGTTATACAAAATTATTTTTATAGCAAGTTAATAATTGTTATCAGTTAATTCATCAGGTTTTTCCCTTTTAGTTTCACTGCCCAAAACATGATCACACTGCTGAGAGTGGCACATGGCATTACACAAAAAACTGACACAGTCAGGCAAATGCCTGCAGAGGAGTCATTCATCTCTACCAGCACTGATAGCACAGCGCCTGCCCCCACCTTACTACAGTTGGAATCTCTGGAGCAAAGCAGAGCCTGCTGCTCCACACAGCACTGTCCTCTGGCTGCTGGGGAGTAGGGTCATGACTCCCCACCAAGGTCTCTTCTCCCCAGTGAAGAATGCAGCGGAGAAAGGGCTTCCTTGACCTATTTCACCAGCAGCTCTCACCCATTCCCCTCCTACACACACATATCTGCACCCACCTCCAAATTACACATACATCCAAGAATCTCTGTAGGTTGGTGAAAAAAAAATCTGCAGGAAATGAAGCACTGAAAAGCAGTAACATTTTCCTCCATATTTTTGCATCTGTGAAGAGCAGCTGCAAGCTGGAGTGTCTAACCCTCCATTTCTCAGTCTCTGGAGAACAAAAGGAAAAGGTAAAAAGCATCAAAATGCCAATCTTTATCTTAGATGCAAAATCATAGCTGCCCTAATTGTTTCTGTTGTTCACAATTCTCAAACACCCACTCTTTGCCAGTGACAGTCCAAACACACAGAAGACATTGTTCATACCCTGAGCAGCTTTCCAATTAAATGAAAGACATTTGAATACAATGAAAATACTCATTTAGATGTAACTGCTGAGTTATAAGTTATACAAAAGACTATAACTCATGAAGGACTTTCAGTTATGCTTGTTGCTCACATATGACAAAGCTTCAGCCAAACTTTGGTTGATATTCCTTGATTTTGTCAAAAAGGATGAAAACAATGCACAATTTCAGGCATTACCTGCTTTTGTCCTCAAAAGTTTTACACAATCCTTAACAACGAACCGTGATATATTCAGCTTCTAATCAATCTATAATACTGTCAAGAAACCAGGCTAGATTAAAGATTCTCTTCTAAGATTTTTAGGTACCACCATTTGAAAATTTCAACAGAAACTGTTACAGAGAAGTAGCACTAACTAAATAATAATATATGAGTTAAGCAGCTGGGGCAGGGATGTGTTAAAGTTGATGACATTTCAGGAGTGTGGAAAGAAAGTCCTTATTTTTGATACAGAAAAGCAGCATCTAAGACTACAATCAGATCGCCCATGTTCTGAAATGGCATTGTACAAACTGAAAAGGCACCTGCAACTTTTTAGTGGTGTAAAATAAATTCTAATGTGGTAACACAATATTTGAGACTCTAAATCCACAAATGAATTTGAGACTTGTAAGAGAGCTTATCTAGTTCATAGCAATACATAGTTGCTCTTCATACTCACCTGAAGAACACAGCATGCTTTAAAAAGTTAAACTAACCTATTTAGTACCTATTTAGTATCCTTCCACTTAAAATCAACAGTGAAAAAGGCTGTAAGCATATAAAGTAAGTATATCAAAAGTTTTAATTGCTCTTAAAAAATACTGCAGACTCCACATACTACACTGATAGAATTATCTTTTTAATCAGCTTCAAGTGATGCTCAAAAGTACGGCAGAGGAAAAGAGTTATCTGATGAGCATGTTACACCCACAGGCTCAGTCTGTGGTTAATAAACAACACTGCAGTGAAGAAAAAAAAAAGAAGAAGAAATAGTGCTTGCTCTGACTAGAATACTGAAAGCAGCTTTGGAAGACTCTTAATAAAACCCTACCAAAGCCTGACAGGTTTCCCATGGACAGGAAGACCAACTGCATTAAACTTTTCTTTCAAAACTGGGACCTTCCTGAAACTACAACTCTTATCAGTACCTTAGACATCACAATCAAACCTTACACAAAGAATTTTACATTTCTGGCCTAATTCCTGGATTTAATTTAGATAGCTCTTAACTCCACCAATATGCAATTAAACCAGTTTTCATGGCTTTCCCTTGAAAATTTACTGAAAAGAAGACTAAAGAATAATAAGACACCATGCATTACTAACAAATCATCTTTCTGGCACAGGCAAGATAAACTACTGGAGTTATTCATGCAATTCAACATAAACTATTAAAACACCTTCTCTGAAAATCACATATCTTGCCCTACAGCTATAGAAGGCTTCCTAGCATTTAAAGATTAAGTAAGAGGCAAAGCAATAAAATTTCAAGCCTTGTTCAACCATTAATTCTTTCCTTGAACAGAAAACGAACTAGCAGTTCAAAGGCGTTTACAAGTAAAATGCGAACAACTTCAGTCAAGACTAAAGTTCTAGACCTAAACCAAGATGTTCAGTGGTTTGATTTCCTGGATCTACCCGCACACTCTGTGGAGCTTTTTTGTTGCTTTTCAAATGTGCTATACTCAAAGAAAATGAAGATTTAGCAAACAGGACTCTCTTAACCACACAAACTGAAACTAATTTGAGTCATCGTCTTCTTGGGAAACCATGGACAGAAACAGCGAAGACTTAATGTTCACAGAACATGCCGCACATCGCCTGTCTACTGCTAGCTGCTATATTTGCACCACCTTTTGTGTCTGACCTTGGCAATTCTATTTTAATAAAAACAATATACAGAGCACAGCTTACAGAATGCACTAAATTACCAACTTCATCTTTGCACACTTAACCAAAATCTAAAATTCAGACATACTGGTGCATATGCACTCACTGAGTATGTTTGCAGATGTATAGATACATAGACAAATACACACTCTTCATGAAGATTACATTGACACTATTGTTTTGAACATGTCCTGTTGATGAGTACAGAAACACCAGCTTTACAGAAATTCAGTTTACTTTACATGATGCAAGGACCTGAATAGAAAAAAGGGAAAAAAAGGGGGGGAAATAAAGCTGCCAAGTTAGCCAATTTCTAGGCTCAACCACGTCCTACAGTGCCAGGCGCAGTACAACTTTCAAGAGACAAGACAGTGCCAGGAGAAGAGCAAAGTTCCTGGAGGTGCAGCTGTCATGCAATCTTGAGCCAATTGCCTCACATATGACTAATGCACTCAGGATGACTGCAACAGTGCATTACTCCCAATGTCTAAAAAGAATGATTCAGCCCAAAGAGCAAAAAACTTGCAGCTTTTTACCCTAAAGCTAAAGAGCAATGTTCTTCCTTAAAATAACACAACGGTTTTGATAATACTAATATCTGTTATCAAGTTGTCCTTTAGGTCCCTAAGTGAAAACTTAATATAGAAGGCCAGCTGATTACGTTAAAATGGGCAAACATTTCAACTATTTATTTTGTTTGCTTGTTCATTCTTCACAGGAAGAAAATTACAAAAATCTGCAGCCGCCTGGGAGGCAACATAAAACCTGTTGCTATAAGGTGCTTATTGATGCTGCAAACCAAGTTCACAATTAACAAATACTAGGCTGTTAGAATAGCTTAGGGCCCATCTCCCCATTGCTGAGCTACTTCTGGTGAACAGAAGTTAACTCAAAGTCTTGCAAGAATCAAGTTATGAATTTTCCCAAGGAAAAGCTGTCACACTAGCCAGTGACTGCAGTTCAACACACAAAGTTCATTGACACTTACCACCTTCACCGCGTTGCAAAGGATTAGAAGTCTGGCTTTGGTACTAAAGGAGGTTTTTGGAATATATGCCTCAGTTGCCTAATTAAATACAGTTGAAATGCAACTTCCAAGGTAAAGTCTTAGTATAGCTTATTATCAAAGGCATCATTTATTCTGAAAATACAGTAAGCAATATACTCTAAATTGTTGAGAGAATTATATCCTGGTTTGTGATAATAGTGAGTATTAAATGCTTCTAATAAACAGAAGATTCGAGGTTTTTAACATAACCCAAGTGAAAAATAAACAAAGCTTCTCAGAAACATGAAAAACAAATAAAATCCACGCTATTAGTTTAATGGAGTGTTCAATTACAAGAATATTTATGTACAGTACCCTTTTCTCTCTCCAGCCCCAAAACCAAGGAAAGGGTTAGAAGACCACCATTCCAGCAACATTATTGTGCACTCCTATAGCTCAAACAGAGAGAGAGCACACAGTCCAAAGGGCGACCTACTCAATCATCAACTCAGTAGCGAGAAAAAAATATTCACGTATGCAAGGTACTCTTAAATGACAAGAAAAACAGTTATCAAATGGAAACCCAAAACTTTGATCCAACTATATCTAAAGACACACTAGCACAGCTGAGCCTGTAACAAATTCAAGAGCTACCTACCATACATCTAGTGATAAATTCACATTAACCTACATGAAACCTCTTAGGTGTCTACAGTAAGTAGAAAACAATGTTTTAAAAAATTAGTGGAATTATTTAAGAACAAATTTCATATTACATATAAACTTTGTTGCATTCCATATATGTATGATCCTTTAGCTGAAGAGTCCTAGGACACTGTCAGATTCAAGAAATTAACATTCCTTGAGAGCTATGCTATTCAATTAAAAAGTTATCTAAAAATACTTTTCCAAAAGTATATTAATTTTAACAGCAAGTTCTTTCAGAATGGCAAACTCTTGCAGGCCTAGTAAAAACATCATCTTATGAATCTACTCATGCAGTAGGGCTACCTCAGCTTTTATTTGTAGAACAGTTACACTGGCACAGGGAAATTAAAATGCAGGAGAACACGTACTATAGCAAAGCTTGAAAAGAAAATGCTTAAAGATACATGGGTCACATCAAGGTCTTCCTCTCTCCTAAAAGAGCTTCTCCTGCTGCTCGCTCATGCGGAGAGATCATAATTTTGTGGCTGTGATATTTCCACGGCAACACTGGTGGCAGTGATGTCACAAACTCAGCCTTGACATAGCTTCAGGATCAACTACAAGGAGCAGATGGGATGCGAGGGAGAAAGCCCCTATTTAAACACAAATCCCTTTCACAAGAAAGAAAGGGGCATGAGCAAAGAAACAGGGGAATGGATCACGTTTTCAAGTATGATATATTCAAAAGATTATCCTAGCATGAAAATCTATTTAAAGGCAAGACCTACAATACAGGCTAACTGTCAAATTTGTTAGGCCTTATAATAAACCAACCTTGAAAGCTCCCTGTTTAGCATGATAAGCCTTGTGCTCCATTTCTAAAGTGGGAGTGAAGACAATACACTCTAGTCCCCCATGAATTTCCTTTAAATAACTTTAACATTCAGATATATTAATGTGATACATCACTGTGCTTATAATACCACATATAAATATGATGTCAAGCCCTCACTGGAGTGAATTTGTTATATGAATAAGATACAATATGAAAAATTAAAACTAATCCCAAATGGGCCACCAAGTACAGAAGGAATAGTCAGCCAGTACAATCTGATTGGTAAAAGGGTAAAAGGGGACCGTGCTTTCATACAGATCTGTGGACTCACGCAAGAATCAAAACAACCTTGAGGCCAGCTGAAACACCCATAAACTACTCGGAGGTCACACGTCACAGACTCCAGCACTACCGGTATCAGACCTCCCTTCAGTCTTTGCCCCATAGATAAATAGCAACTGAGCCCACGTGGAGTAGAAGAGATGATAGCAAAAAAGTGGAATAGGACAGGGAGTTCACACAATACAGTCCCAAATACAGTCCCCATGATAAATCACGTCACAGTTCGAGGAGAGGCACCAGCTTCTTAAAGATGCTTCTCTCCACAGAGGACTACTGATGAACAGCACAACACGCCCACTGAGGGAGACAGGGGACACAACTGCAACAAGAATTCAGGTGTAGGCAGTCATTCACAGTTCTGCAGGTAATGAGAAGGGGTTTCTTCTGACAGTAGAGGTAGAAAGATACAAAACAAAAATCAGAATTCAAAAGGGAGATAAAAGGAATTAGAAAGATATAGATCCATGTTCTGATCACAGAAGAAAAAAACCCACATTTTCCAGGATTTCAAGATGAAGACCTGAGAGTATTATCAACAGCTTTGTTCTCAGGAGGGAAAGGAAGAAAGGGAAGTTTAATAAAACCTGTAGGTTGAAGCTGGGCCTAAGCCAAGATGTGAATGGGCCCCCAGAAAGGGCTTTCTGGTGGAGGCAGAGACCAAATGCACAGTTCAAGGAGGAACAGATCAGAAGTCAAGGAGCTAAGCAGGATTCACAGGCTTCATCTATCAAATAACCAAGGTAAAAGCTACAAAAGGGAGAGCACTGAAGGTAAAATGCACCACGATACAAACCACAAGAATCACTAGAGAGTTACTGAAGCCCCTCTGATTACCCAAACCATGACTGCACTAACAGCAAATCAAAAAAGCAGTCAATAAAGTGAAGGATGCTGGCTGGTCACAAAAAAAAGTGAAAATAGACAAGGACTGCACCAGGATGTCATTCCACAACTAAATGAAAAATCTTAAGAAAAGGAGAAAAAAAAACAGAGGAAAAAATAGCAGAGGAACTTAAAATATCAATAACAGATAATATATGATACAACAGGTACAGAAAAGCCTGTTGAAATTGTCAGGAAAAGATCTAAAGAACTACAGTTGCTTAGCTTCAACAAATTTTTTTTTTTTTTTTGAAACACAGCTGGGATATACACACTACAGCACTAACAGAAATGTTGGCTGAAATTAAAAAAGCAAGAGTAATTTGGGGCTATGAACTTCTGAAAGCTTCTAACTTGTTAGAGTAGTAAACTCTGGAAACAGCACCCATTAAGACAGTAGGATATACTCAAGACTTCTTTCTCTCTGTTTTTATAAGGCAAACAACCTTGGATGAGAACATGAACCAAGTTCCCTCAACAGACTTTCTAGAGGTCACTTTAATTTCAGCACTGGAAATCCCATCTCCTTTTCATCCAAGAGGAAAAAAGCCTCTCTCAGATAACTCTTGCACTACTGAATCTCTCTTACCATGTGTTTATAGAGACATGAAGCTGACGGCTAATATAAGCTCAAGTCAGTGCTCATTGCTGTTTGTATTCTGTATCAAACCAAAGCAGCTGCCAAACATCAGAAAGAAAGTAAGTCTCTTTCTGTTGTTCAGAAAAGGACTTTTTTTCTCCCTACTACACTGAAAGACAGAAGTCAATTGTTCTGCTAAAACAAAACCTTATATAAAACCAACATTTTAAGACTTGAGAACTGTAGAAAATACATTTGAAGTTCAAATTTTGCAAGTCTTTCAGACAAAAAATATTTTTGCAATAACCAAAATTAAAATATAACAATAGAACACCACCACAACTATGAATTAACACATTAATAGATTTTAAAAGGCAATAAAATAACCATAGTCATTTCCTAATATAATGACAATCCAACGGTAATTCAAAACATAGGATGACACTAGATCAGGACACAAACTATTTTTTTCCACCTCTCATTTCCATAACTAAATATCAATAAGTACAGTATATTACCTTCATTTTCAGATGTTTGGCATTTTACCTTCAGTACCAAATCAAAGGTACGTTCTGGATTTTCCCTAGAAAAAGTAAACACAATTGATTAATCATGTACATGTTTCAGACAGTGTTTCTACCGTGTTACACTTTTCCCATTCTATTCATACAGAATAAAATTTAAATAAATTAAAATTTCATTAAAATAAAACTAGAAACCAGAATAACTCTAAGAAAAAAAAACAAAAAGTCACAATTTTCCCATACAGCCTTAAAAAAAGAATAAGGAAGATAAACAAGTGTGATTTATTTCAGTGATACTGTCACAGCTTTGTATATCAAATAGCTTTTGTCACTATCATATCATATCTAACAGCTAGGGAAAAAGCGCTACTAAAGTCCTTACCATCCAGTCTGAAACCACATTAATGGAGTCACGGGCAGCCTTTTCCAAAGCTACATTTTACCTCTACTTAATAGGAATAGCCCATCTTCACACTTTCATTCTATTAATTTAGCCACTACCTTTTAAACTCATACGATTACCACAATAATGCAAAGAACCACCTAGCTTCCTCTTTCACAAGAGACTGATCATCAACTTTGACTTTAAAGGCTGAATCTCAGGTGTGATTCAGTCAGAAACCATCAATGCAATAACTACGGATGGATACAATCCCAGCCTAGACAGGAAGACGGAGCCTCCATATCTGCAGCAGCCATCATGGTCAGCTCTGTGATGGCCAGGGCCTCCTTCACCTCCCCATTAAGTACACACCTGATAATAATGAACTGCATATGCTAACAGCAATTAGCACTCAACCTGATCCCGAACTAAATATTTATTAAACCAGTTCTAAATGCCATTACTATACCACCCACCTCTCTTTGCCTACCAAGCACACTGCTATTTATATTAAAAACAAGTGGTACAACCGCATCCGTATCAATTATCTATTTAACCACATAAAAGGCTCACACTTAACTCCCTTCTTGAGTAACACTCCCACTGAAGTCAGCTGGAGTTTTACGCAAATAAAAAATTCCACAACTTGGTTCCTGGTTTCTAAAATGCTTCTAATAAAGCTTGCAGCAAATTCACACACTGTTGTGTCTTTAAAGAAGGTTTTGAATGAAATCCAAAGGCCAAGCTGGGGAAAATTTCAGCTGTCACAAAATAAATTGATTCAGTGCATGCTTTCACTGACCTCAGCATCACCATCAACTGAGATATGCAATTACAGTCTAATTCAGGCTATGAAGACAACACCTGCCCATATCACAACTTCTCCTTGCATTGTTTTTAAAACACAAATTTAGTTGGGAAAATACCGCGTCTACTGCTTCTGTGTGTAGAAGATCAAATTCTGCTCCAAGTTACAACAGCCTAAATCTTGGATTTTGGAGATTTACTCTGGTATTAAAGCCCATCCACTGTTCTGCTGGCTGGCGAGTGGGTTCAGGCTTGGCTTCGTTGAGCCACCTAGAAAAGTCAACCACAAAACCCCTTCCTTTAAAAGAAGTGGCATCTCCCAATGACGTTGCTCTAGCTCATGCATCAGGTTTATACTCTCAGGCCATCTTCCCCTTCCGTTTCTGCCCAAAATCCAGACCACACAATGTTTGGTTTGTTGACATGAGCTGGTTAAAGCACCATAAACACTGAATGAGGGCTTCCAACTCAATCCCAGCAGAATCACCCTCACAAAGAAAGCTCTCAGAAGTAATGCTGCCTTCCGCTACGCTACTCCAAATCTGCTTTTGCAGGAAAAAAAACCCTTCTAAGTTTACTCTTCACATCCCACCACCCTTAGAAGTGTCAAAAATGTGTCAAACTAAACTGAGAATTGTCAGACTGTCTCTCGTTTCCCTCAACAGCCACCCACCAGCTTGAACACCAAGTATCGACACAGAGATCTTTGTCAACTCCCGAAACCCCTGATGAACATCTCGGTGGTCCCCATGTCCTGGGAGGGGATGGTCCTGAGCCGGGGGGAGATGCGGTGCTCCTAAACGCCAGAAACTCTCTTTTGCACCTGCCGTGTCACAATGGCAGAGAGGAGGCTGGGAATTACTCGAGAGTGAGTGCCGCGAGCCTTGGCCTTCCTGTAGGCAGCGGGGCTGCCCAAGCGGGGGACAGGTGACCATCGGGGCCGCCCCTGGCACCGACACCTCCGGCCCGGGGGTCTCGGGGCAGGCGGACGCCGCTGCAGCCGCCTCCTCCCCCCGCGCCGGGGGCAGCGCCCGCCGCTCTGCGCCCCCCTTGCTGCCGGGAGCTCCCCCCGCAATGCACTGCGCCGCCCCCGCCAAGCGCCCCCCTCCCGCTGCTCTGCGCACCCCCTGCTGCCGTGCTGACCCCCCGCCCCGTGTCCCCTCCGCTGCCGTGCGGCCCCCCTCGCCTCCCCCGCGGGTCCCGCCTCGCCCCGGCGGCGCGCAGCGGCCGCTCCCGACCCCGCTGCCTCCCTCCCTCCCGCCCCGCTGTCACTCAGCGGCCACGGCGCGCCCGGCCCCTCGCGCGCTCCTGCCGGGTGGGCTCCCCCTTCTCCCCTCCCTCCCTGCCTGCGGGCCCCGCGAGGCCCGGGCCGCCCCCCACTCACTTGAACCTGCTGTCCATGGTTGCATCGCGGGCCCCGGGCGGCGGCTGCGGCGGCCCCCGCGGAGAAGCGCGCGGCGCGGCGGGAGCAGCGGCCGCCCCGCTGCCCGGTGCGGCGGGGCCGGCGGAGTTCAGCGCGGCGGCGGGCGGCGGCCCATGGCGGCTCCGCTCCCCCGACTCGGGCCGCGACTGCGGCGGAGCGGCGGCACCGCCTCCTCCCTCCGGCTCTCAGTTCCTGTTGCGGCCGCTCCGGCACCTTCTGGGAACCAGGAAGCTCGGCGGCCCAGGGAGCCGCCGGGACCGGTGTCACCTGAGCACGGCGGGCGGGGGCGGGGGGCAGTGCCCGCCCGCAGCTCCTGCAGCGCGGCCGGGGCCTCCCGGGGCCTCGGACCGGGGCAGGGCAGCCGTGTGTCACCTCGCGGGCGGCCCCGGCGTGCGGGTTCCGCTCACAGCGCCCTAACGTGTCATCACAGAACCGCAGAACGGTTTGGTTGGAAGGGACCTTAAAGATCATGCAGCTTCAACCCCCCTGCCACGGGCAAGGACACCTCCCATCAGACCGGGCTGCTCAAGACCTCATCCAGCCTGGCCTTGAGCGCTTCCAGGGAGTCCTGAGGGAATTTTGACAATTGCAGGTAGTGATAGGACAAGGCTACGTTGGGTGGGGTCTTGAGCAGCCTGGTCTAGTGGGAGGTGACCCTGCCCACAGCAAGGGGGTTGGAACTGGGTCATGTTTGAGGTCCCTTCCAAACCAACCCATTCTATGAATTGGCTGATGTAGTTGCCAAGCCACGCTCAGTGATATCTGGAAAGTCGTGGCAGTCAGGGGAAGTCCCTGATGAGTGGAAGAAAGGCAACATTGTGCCGATTTTTAGAAAGCGTAATGGGGTTGTTTAGCCTAGAGAAAAGAGACTGAGGGGAGACCTTATCACTGGCTACAGTTACCTGAAAGGAGATTGTAACAAAATGATCTCTTCTCCCAACTGTCAAGTGATACGACCAGAGGAAATGGCCTCAAGTTGTACCAGGGAAGGTTCACTTTAGATATCAGGAAAAATTTCTTCACCAGAAGAGTTATCAGGCACTGAAACAGGCTGCCCAGGAAGTCACTATTCCTGGAGGTGTTTAAAAGACAGGTAAATGAAGTGCTCAGGGATATGGTTTAGTAGTGGACAGGTATGGTTGCACTTGATGATTTCAAAGGTCTTTTCCAACCGAGCGATTCTATGATTCTGTGAGAAGATGATCCTGGGAACTAACGACCTGTCAGCCCCACCTCTGTGCCTGGGAAGATCCTACTAGAAGCTATACTAAAGCACATGCAGGACAAGGAGGTGATTCAAGACATTGCATTTGTTCTACACAACAAGCTGGTGTGGGTTGTCACATTGAGGGTCATAAATGTTCACGTAACCTGCAGTAATCTGTTTAGCTGTGCTTTTTGTTGAGTGCTAAACAAAATGCCTCCAAAAGTGCCTGAGAGGTGGAGCACTGGAGGAAGGTGCTAGAGTAAATGGTTCCTCCCATGAACAAGTGTGTCAAAAAGCCCTGTCCCCTTGAGTGCTCCCAGTGAGCTTGGAAAGGAGGGAAAACTATCACCATCCTTGAGAGGCTTCCAAGGCTTACTCATCTGAGAGGCACTGAGCAGCCAGATTCCCACCTACGCCAAGTTTCCCTCACCAGCATAGTATCACTGTGATGAAAAAAAAATATAAAGTAGATTCTGTAGTACTGGGTCAAGGAAAAAGCATTAGCCATTTGACTCTTCCTCCAGAAATCAATCATCATATTAACAGCTAAAAAGAGGAAAAATCCAAGGCAATTATATATTGAACATGTAAACCAGCATTAGTGCATTACTGAGGCTAAAAAATAAAATATCATTTTGGCTTCATTACATATCCTACACACCTCACAGGATATAGATTAAATAATAATAAAAAGTGTAGAAGGTGCAGCGAAAATGACTGACTGTTGCGGCAGAAACCTTAGCTTTGGGATTTTCTTGGGTTTCAAGTACTTGCTTTCCCAGCCCTCATTTTGCAGTAATTCTTGGCTGTGTTTTAGCAGCCAATGTTTGCAACTCCCACTAAAGTAAATGCAATTGTTTGGGGCTTTGTATCCTTAACACGTAATCACGCACTTCATATAGCTGAGAAGTTTTTGAGAAAGAATCATTGAATTTATATTTTGGATACCATCAGAGGCAGTTTTAATTCACCCACTGTTAATATTTAACTTCTCTGGTAGGATCAGTCTGAACTAAAGGGCCAGGAAAGAGGGAGAGCAGTGCCCATTCCTGCTCTACTCAGTGTCATGGGAAGAGCCAGGCAGGGACCATCCTGCAGCCACCCAGAGCTGCCCAGCTGCAGGCTGACTGCATCCTGCACACAGGGGTTACAGAACTGAAAAGGCTTGGGCAGCAGCAGCAAGGAAAAGCTGGGTACATGAGAAAGCAGGCATGGGAAGGAAGACGATCACAATCTTGTCTGTATGTCTGACTCTCTACCTCCATTCTGCCCTCCGTTTCTCCCCCCCATAAGTACTGTAAAGCACAGAGAATTTGTACCTTATTGCTGAAAAAAAAGGCCAATAATTTAGCAAGACTGAATTTGGATTGGATGATTATCCAAATATTGAGATGTTTTATTTGTGGCAAAGTACCATAGTGCACAAGAAAGTGAAAAGAAAATCTGTGTTTCAGATTTCAGTAAATCTGTATTTTGGATTATACTACATAATTTATAAGCCTACTGTGAGTTTGATTCTCTCTTAAGCTGCTGATGCTTGCCACTTTTACAGACAGAAGAGCAGTCTGGCAGCCCATCAGGCTGATCTACTGTGTGATTCCAGCCAGCTTCTTGGACTGATGTCTGTCTTGGCAGATATGACCATCAGGTCCCTTGGAATTTATTTTATCGTAACTGGAGAAAAAATATGTAGGGTTTCTTTCCCAAAGTAAATACATGCCTTGTCACTAGAGTAAATTAGCTGGATGCAGTGACTAAATCTTGCCTGCCTGGAAGAGCAGGCAGAGTAGAGAAAGTTCCCATTTAAAATACGAGAGAAACCCCTGTTAAGATGAGGCTCGCATCTCTCTGAGCTGTTATTTCAGACTCCGTGAAAGCTTAAGCAGACCTCTATGCCTAGGTTAAACTCAGTTCATGTTTTCAAGAGTGTTTTGCAACCACAGCAGCTTTTAATGAAAGACAATGCTTTAGGAAAGGTGCTGAAAACCATCTCTTCCTGCTGTCTTGTTTTCAGCCCTTCTCTGGGAAACGATTGAGACAGAAAGAGAAACTGGCAGAAAAACCTGGTAGATATGCAGAGACTGGGTTACTTTGGTATATTCTGAAGCTGGGAATGTCTAGTTTGCTTTTCTTTACTCTATGGTTTTACTTTCACAGTTAGAACCATGAAGCAAATTGTATTTGTGTTTTTCAGAGTCAACTGTTCCGTTAGGTAATCTAGAAGACACAAAGCCTTTTTCTTTATGCTTTGCATAACATGAACATCATGGAATCATAAACTGGTTTGGGTTGGAAGGGACTTTAAAGATCATCCAGTTCCAACCCTTGTGCTGTGGGCAGGGACACATCCCACCAGAGCGGGCTGCTCAAGATCCCATCCAACCTGGCCTTGAACACCTCCAGGGACATCCACAGCTTCCCTGGGCAACGTGTGCCAATGCTTCACCGCCCTCATCATGAAGAATTTCTTCCTAAGGTCTAATTTAAATCTTGCCCCTTACAATTTAAAGCCATTGCCCCTCATGTTATCACTACATGACCTTGTAAAAAGTCCCTCCCCAGCTTTCCTGTAGGTCCCCTTCTGGGAGGCCTCTCTAAGGTCTCCCTGGAGCCTTCTCTTCTCCACACTGAACAATCCCAACAATCCTGTCCTCGTAGCAGAGGTGCTCCAGCCCTCTGATAATCTTTGTGGCCCACCTCTGGATCCATTCCAACAGTTCCATATCCTTCTTATGTTGGGAATTCCAGAGCTGGACACAATACACCAGGTAAGGCCTCACAAGAGTGGAGTAGAGAGGGAAAATCACCTCCCTCGACCTGATGGCCATGCTTCTTTTCACGCAGGGTCTTCCAGTGGCTGAACTCTGCCTAAATTCTCTCCAAAAGCTTAGTGTAGGGACCGATACAAGAGGATTTGAAGGAACAGTTATTTCATAGATATAAACACCTGAAAAAACAGGTAATTTAATGATGACGATTCCTACTCAATCTTAATTGTAATTTGCCAGTGGTGAGTACTCACTAGGCATCTTTGCAGCACTGTAATAACATAAAGGAGCCTTAAAGCTGATACAGATATTTATAGGCACTGTTCAGTTCTTATGTGCTATCAGTAAAAGAGATTTCAATGTAAACTGAATTGGACCTGTAAGTTTCAGTTTTCTCCCAAACTGATTAATACTTTGCAGTAAGAGG
The DNA here is from genome assembly GCA_033558185.1 of Dromococcyx pavoninus. Classification (NCBI taxonomy): domain Eukaryota; kingdom Metazoa; phylum Chordata; class Aves; order Cuculiformes; family Neomorphidae; genus Dromococcyx; species Dromococcyx pavoninus. Next base: position 1,173,043 of record JAUMJL010000201.1, on the reverse strand, counting down.
TTGCATGAAAAATACCCAAAAAAACCCCAAAAGTTTACTTCATCTGAACCAGATAAGAAGAGGATGTAGGCACCATCAGGGCAGCTCCATCTCAAGAGTAATCATAACTGTGTGGCATACTTTTTAGTTTACAACCAAATTCAATATGGAAAACACAGGAGATATAGTTGAAAAACACCAAACAAAATCCAAAACCAAGCTTCAACACCCTTTCTACTATAGAGCAATTTGCCAAATCAAAAACATTGGGTTTAGGTCTATAATAGTGATGCAGAGCAGGGTTAGGATCTCAAAATGGGTTGTGAGAAACAGACAATAAATGGCCACACATCATGTTGCTTGAAAATGGTGGAGCAAGGGAGAAAAGTTTGTGAGAATCCAGATACTTTTCCAAAGTTGAAACCATTATGTACATACACACATTTAGTGATTTTCTTTTGGCAGGAAGAACTTAAAAGGGACATAAAGAAAGAAAAAGCACAAAGTCCCTGAGGACAAGAAGTGGTTTGTTAAGCCTTTAGCATGGTGGAATTTGAATCCTCCCAATACGAACTGCAATCATGCATGCTTTGTGTGAGGAGATTCACAGGGAGAGCAAGAAACAGAATTTACCCTACAAACAAACTTGACCCTATAAAATAAACAGGATTTAGGAATCACTGACCGAATCCAACTCTATATAGGTCTAAATCTCCTACCCCAATGAACTCCAACAAGGCTGTTTTTCTTTGCTACCCAGTTCTAAGGTAGAAGGGTGCTCTCATCACCTCCTAAGTTGGAGGGCAGGTATTGTGTATTAAGGGATCTTAGGTATTACAGAAGTGCTTCTCAGCCAGGTACATTTCATTTAATAGTAAAACATACTACTAATAAAAGCAGTCTTCCTCTTAAATGCTGCTGAAACCCATAAAGGGATTTCCCTCAGAACGCTGTTAGCAGAGCTTGCTAAAAAAGATGTTCTTCCCAGGGAACACCAATGGGTTTGTCTGAAATGGAAAAGTTGAAAAAGATGGAATTTCCCATTGAGTCTGTTTGTTCTGGGATCACTTTTAGTCCTCATTCCTTCCAAGAAGTTACAGTAGATTTATGCCATCTCAGCAACTATCAGTACATCTCCTAACAACATAATCACCTTGCCACCCCTCACAGACTTGGAAAGAATCTCTTAAATATTGACCTGAGAGTTTGCTAATCATTTTAATGGGATTGGAGATTTTTTTTATCAATGTGTTTAAATATTACTGATCTCAAATTGTAAATGTGTGACAATGCAATGTCCCTATGCAAAGTTCTCCAAAATATCAAATCGGCAAATGTCAATTTCCCCATTAAACTTCTTAGCTATAATGCTGTCACAAGACAATATTTAGAAGAGAAAATACTTTACTTTAAAGAAACACCAGATACCTGCATTAAGTCATTTTATAATTCAGCTGCTTTAAATATGGCCATTGATTTAAAATAGATCTCTTTCAAGAAGCCGGTGAATCTTATTAACTAAATACATATATAATGAATACATATCTAGAAATTTCCTACATATTTATTTCCTCCTTGTATGATCATTCCAAATATATTTTTTCATGTCCTAATGTTATTGAATGTAAGTATTAAAAATCAAGGTTAAAAGCTTAGGTTTTCCTGCTTAAGAACTAATGATGATTTAAGGAAAACCTTGCAAAGATACAGATGTGGCTGGGTAGGACTTTTATGTAAAGGTTATGCTATGCAGTCATTAAAGTTTGGGGATTCAGCATTCCAGTAGCTGTCCTTGTCCCTTCAGCCACGCTATGTGCTAAGCCTGGTCTGCCCAAACACACACGCACAGGTAAACACACATTAATTAATCAGTAAACTCCCAGGGAGAGATCATTACTTGGATAGGAATGAGGATTCCCAGGCTTTCTAATCAATGTGTCCTACCAACAAGACTGAGAAAGCAGGTCTTTCTTAATCAGGTCAGCTTTAATTGAAAGTTTAACAAAGGAGCTGGGGGAACTTTCATGAATATAACCTAAAACTACAGAGTTTTAAGAGCTAAGATGCTCAAAAGTTCCAATGTTTATGATATGGCTGTATTAGTTCAACTTTTCATTTACTGGCAATATTTCAAATCCTCACAGTCTGATCCGTCATACCTTTTGTTAGTTAGATTTGCACCGTAATCTACAGAAGATGTGAAATGTGTATTCAGTAAATATTTACAAGCCTTTGGAAGGTTTAACCAGATGTTGGATTTACCTATGAAGTCCTAATGTCTTATTGGTGGTTTGGATGGAAATTAATCTGGAAAACACAGATAAATAATATTTCCAGGCATACTAACTTCAATTTGTGGACAATTTAGAAAATTATTTGAGTGGATTTCTCATTTATTCAGACATGACAGCTGGCAGAATCTAACAGTAGATTAAACCACCTTCCAGCTCTGCTACCCAAATCCAGCCTTCAGCCTGCAAATACCAAGTACTTTCCAGTAGACGTTGATTATTCATAGGAGTGTTTGAAAATAAGTGTTGGCCTTTGCCTTGTTTCAGTTTAGATGCAAGTCAGACACCTTGCAACAGGCCTTCCTGTTAAGAAGTTCAAAGAAATGAAAGACTGAAGAAAGAAACTGTTCTCTTCTTTGCATAAAAAATATCCCTCCAAGTAAAGTTTGAGGAACATTGATGGCAACACTAAGGGAACGTACCTAATTCTTTCCCATAGTTTGTGATTATTGTGGAGATTTCTTCAGCCCAGCATATAGGTTTCTTAAAGATGAATTTTTTAGTGGAGCAGTGGGGCCAGGCAGCGTCTTTCAATATGCATGTATTCCAGAGAAAGAAATCACTCGTTCAAGTCATTTGCAAGTAAAAGTTTCTTACCAGATTGAACGCTTTCTTGCTGAATAAATTCAGTTCTTCTGTTTAGGCAAGGATATACTCCTCACATTTCTCAAATCTTTATTTTAAATGCTGCAGGTTGTAGGCTACCTAATGAATCTGGTACTCGTTAAAACTGCCATGGAGCAAGATTTTCTTTTGCCATATTAGAAAGTTATTTTTTAAAAGTTATTTTTTAAAAAGTTCTATTCAAAGCAGTAAGAAACTGACATTTGTTATCAGCCATAAAAATTTCATACTGTTGTAATCTTCTTACAGTGAGGCCAAACCTACTTAAATATAGGAACTGAACTTTGTTATAAAATGAGGATGTTTGAAAAGTCTATAAGCTGTTTTAGAAACTGTCTGCTGTGTCTACCAAAAAGTTTCTGAACGCTAAATCAAGCAATACTAAATAATAAAAGAACAGTTTCCGGCTATTTAGTTGCCATGGATTAAGGCCTTCGGTATGCACTGGCATCATTATGAAAGAGTATATACTGACAGATGTTGTATAGAAGTTATAAAAAAGGCCAGTTTCTCAGCCTTTCAAATAGTACTTAATTTACAAATAGCCAATAGAGATAGTGTACAAAAATATTTGCACAAAAATATTAAAAGGCACAATAAGGTTTCCCCTATCAGAATATCCTCCAGAATACCCCTAAACCACATTCTAACATTGCAGCTGACATAACAGGGAACTCACAGTGCCAGCCTCCTTCCCAGAGATTTGTCTTCATGTTTTGTCATGGGTGCTTTGCTCATAGTTAATTGCATCAGATAATTCAGTAATGCCAACCCTTCTTCTTAGGAAAAGGCAAATTTCCTCAAATATTAGTTTATTAATATTTTTTTCTATAAAGTAAAAATCACATTCCAATGCAGTGTAAGAATCTTAGTGTAGGTACAATAGCAAGCTGTCTGAGGAACACTTCCTACACTTCTGTTGCTATAATGCTTTGTTATGCAACTGGATCAAGATAAATCACTGAACTATCAAACATCTTCTGTAGGTTTCTTCATTCAGATGTGTTATCAAAATTGACCCAGTTATATTTGTGCTAAAGAAATACGAGTAGTTCAGACAGTTGGGTTTAGATCCATATAGGTATTAGCCAGTCATCACTGGATCAGATACTTAAGGCACTAAACTGATCTAGAGATTCTAAGAACAACAGAGGTGAAGGTTATCTCCAGTAACTAACTAATACAGTAAACTGCCATAATTATTGGTATGCTTACTGAAGAAATTACTGAGTTTAATATCTGGCTAAAACAAGAAGTGGCAGCTCAAAAAAAGCAAGACCACTGAACTATTCTTGGAAGAGTAAAGCCCTACTACAACCATGGATGATACAGCTGATTATTTCAATTGCTGGAGCTAGTCCAGCTGCCTACCCTAAACACTGGAGCTGTAGATCCAGTTTAATAGCAGAAGAATGTTAGGACACTGTACTATTTGGTATTTGAGAGATGTGCTTCAGAGAATTCAGAAAGATGGCAACACCTACCCTGGGCAGCCACCTCACTGTTTTATTTCAGGGCTTCATTCCTCACTGGTGTGAAATGGAACACAGGATATTCTGTAGTTCTCAAAAGTTGCTGTAAGTCTGCCACAGGATCAGGCTATTTTGTTCTCAGAGTCCCGGGCAAAGACAAAAATTAAATCATTCTGATATTACTTATCTTGCACAGAATTCTCCATCTGTTGCTTTTCTCAATAGTTCCATTGGAAAGTCATTTTGCTTTGTATTCTGTTGTATCACTAACGTGTTGGAGCAGAATAATGCGTACATGTTCCTGAGAATTAGAGTGTTGTTAAGTGCAAATCTCTGTGTGCTGTCCTAGGACTTGTGTTCTGACACTGCACCAAAGTACCTCACTGCCACATGGAATCACACAGGTCTGAAGGGACCTCCAGAGGTCGCCTCATCCAGCTTCCTGCTCAGAGCAGCTTGAGGTAGAGCAGGCTGCTCAGGGCCTCATGCAGGTTTGTTCCATGTTCCTCCAAGGGTGGAGGATACTGCAGCCTCCCTGGGCAAACTTCTCACTCTAGGGTTTGACCACCCTCACAGTAAAAAAGACATTACTGTATCAAGTCTGAAGTTCTCACACTCAAACTCATCTTCACTGCCTCTCGTCTTTCCAATGTGTACCATCTTCTCTGAATCCTCCCCTTGGTAGCTGCATACAACAGTCTTCCCCCAAAGCCGCCTCTCCTTAGGGCTGAACAAGCACAGTTCTGTTGGCCTCTCCTCCTTTATCACAAGCTTCAGCCACCCAGCCAATAATTTGACATCCCTCCGTTGGACTTGCTTCAGTACATCAGCATCTTTGATGTGATAGGGAGTCCAAAGCCTCACAGAGTAAACAAACAGAGGGTCTGATGACTTCCCTTCAGCAACTTATAGCTTTTGCTAATAGAGCCTGGAGCACAGTCAGCCTTTTTTTTTCTGCAAGGGCATGTTGCTGACTCATGTTCAGCTCATTGTCCCTCAGGTCCCCAAGGTTTTGTTCAACAACACTGCTTTCTGGGCAGTGAATCCCCAGCCTGTGTTGCATCACGGCCTTGAGTGAACTCTCCCTTCCAGAATTTTAGTTGGTTCAGGAATACATTTGAGTAAGTTCAAGGTCAGTCTTTTTGCTGATCTGAGTAGTGTGTGGGGAAGAAAGTTAAAGGCAGCCTCAGCAAGGGCCTGCGTGCCTCTCCGTCCCTTGGGAGTTGCTTTCAGGCTGAGGCTCTTCCACTTGGCCTCTGCCTGAGCCTCACTGCAGCTGCGCTGCAGCTGTGTCAGTGCCTAGCCTACTGATCCTGGCCTGCTGACTTGATTTCCTGGTTGACCTTGAAGCTGCCTCATCACAACTGTCTTGCCAGGTGGTCACTGGACCAAGGCTGACACCGGTCACTGTTTCCAGGCATATGCAGAAGCCCTTCTTGTTGCCCTTCATATCCTTTGCTAACCTTAACTCAGCTGAGCTTTGGATTTTGCAATTCCTTCTCTGCATGTCCAAGCAGTGTCTCAGTATTCCTCCTGGACAGCCGTCACGGCTTCCTCCTCCTCAGTGTACTTCCTTTCTGCATCTGAGCTCAGTCAGGAGCGCCCTCTTCATCCCTGCTCATACACTGCTATGCTTGCTCTACTTCCTGTTCTTAGAATAGAGTACTCTTCTGCTCTAAGGAGGCTGTCCTTAAATACTGACCTGCTCTCCTGGTCGATGTTCTCCCCTTTTCCCTCCAGGTCTGTCTTAAATGGGAGCTTTCCAAGTCTCACAGTCATTGCAGCCAAGGCTGCCGTTGACCTTCACATTTTCAACCAATTCTTCCTTGTTTGTAACAGGTCCCACAGAGAATTTCCCCTAATCACTTAATTGATCACCTACTTCAAGAAAACATCTTCAGTACACTCTAGAAACCTCCTGGATTGCTTGTGCATGGCCCTGTTACCATTCTAGCAGATACCAGTGTGTCTGAAGTTCTCTATGAATGCCAGGGCCTGTGATAAAGAGGCACTGAAGAGGCACTGAAATATAACACAACTAAACAATAACTCAATATAACAATACAATAATACAACATGTTTAGACGAAATATCCCTGCAAACGCATTATGCGATACCAAAGAAAAGCCTCATCATGCACACAAGCAGGAAGCACAGCTAGAGCTATGGTGCAACTGCAGTCAACAGAACAATGTGGATTGACATGATGAGAATGAGCCTCCAAGATAAGAGCTTGAGATGTCAAACAAGAAAGCATCATTCCAAGTCCTGAATTTTGTGTTGACCCTGAAGAATTAAGGTTCACTACACCCTTATCACTACCACTTCTTGAAGCAGTTAATCTCTGAATGTTTCTGTCCAGATACTGGCATTAGCAACATGTAAGGTCTGATGGACTGTATTGAATTACAATCATCTTGAAATCCTCATTTCCAAAGATCAACTTATTTATTTCTCTTGCAATCTCCTGAAAAACCAAGCAAAAATATAATTCAAGGACCTTTTACATACTAACATATAATTGCACTATATAAAATAGGCCAAGGACATGTTTTCTTCTGCTCTATTCTCCCCTAAGAGTCTTTGATGCCAACTGTTAAACCTGTTGGTTTTTTTTCCAGGCTTCTATGGCAAAACATTACTGATGTGCATTTCAAAAAGCATTGTGAAAGCTGTTATCATTCATCTCTTCACAGGTTGCTCATCTCATCTGGTATTGATTATTAACATTCAATTTATATATGTTAATCAGGACTGGGCCTGTTCCACCAGGAAACAGTCAATCTGAAACTTGCCAAATGAAAATATTTTGGAGAGCTCAATGAATATTTCTGGTACCAACGTTTACACTTAACATAAGTATATCCATTATTGACACAATCAATTACAATCATTTGTTCCACTTTGCCTACCAAACTACAAAATATTTTGCACAACATTTTTTCCTCTAATAACATATAGTAAGCTTGGCATGTGGGAAGGCAGAGGGAATAGTTTTACAAAACAATATGTCATTTTTCTTTTTCACAGAACATATGTCAGCCACTAGCAAACTCAGGAGATCTAATCCATATGAGAGCTCCTCAAGCGTATTACAAAATACAGGCAAAATCTTGCAAAAGAAATTTCTTCAGTTTCTAAGCTTGGGATGACAATTAGATATAATCCATCATTCCACAGAGTTAATAAAAAAATAAGAAGAAATAATTCCTTTATCTATTTTCCACAGCAAAGTTTTAAGGTATTTCCAAGCACTAGTTAATTGAATAAAACCTGGTTTGAACTGTGGATCTTTAATAAACTCTTAGTTTAGCCTCAAGACACAGTATACTACGATTCTTATGTGATGCAACTTATTTTCAGTTTTGTAATCTACGGAGTATATTAAAATTATATACTACCAATCTACTCACATCATACAAGTTGGTTTTATAACAGACAGGTAACAGGTGCTTGAAAGAGTCTAACGGTAATGCCCATGAACTTATCCAAATGCTTGCTGTGCAGTTGGACTCTATGATCTCAAAGGTCTTTTACAACTGGAAGGTTCTATGATTCTATGCTTGCCATTCCCTCTGCTGTTTTCACAAGACTGTCTCTCTTAAATGTTACCAGTGAAAAAATTAAATTTCTCATCGCATAGTCATCAGCTTGTAAGAGCAGTAACCCAGAGAAATAATATGCCAAAGTATTAACATGTCATGCTTTATTAAAAGATGATTTCTGGCCTGCTGAGGAAGTCCACCAGTATTTTCAACAAATCTGGGCACTATCCACGGTGCAAGTAATCTTTGATCACAGTTATAATGCAGAGGAACGCAGTTATCCACTACCAGTAGATGTAAAGTTATTTATCTAACCTATTTTCATTTGGACCCATTCAGAAACAAAGAAAGCAACCTCTGTGCATTTCTGAAACCATGCCACAAACCAACATCCCTCAAGTCCATGTGCTGCATTCCACGACACATGAAATATGTGTAATTGGAAATAACCACTAAGCATGGTACTGCTGTAGCTACTATTTTGCTAAACTCATCTTGCAGTTAACATAACCACCCCTACTAAAAAGTGAGTTAACTAGGGACAAGCAAGGGTATTCAGGCAGTCCCCTCCACTATTTCCTAGTAACAGTGTTCACAGTTAAGCATTTAAGAGAAAGGATTTGTAGAACTAGTCCACTGAAATATCTTGCCAACAGAAAATCTTTTTCTGAATACCATAAAACTAAAATCTAGAATCTCCTCACAGCGTTGAAAGAAGCTATATTGGAAACACATGTCCTGCAGCTGGACTGCAAAGCAAATAGGGTCCTAAACTACTGGGGCAAGCGCTGGTTGACCTGTGACCTGCAAAGGGGTTTTGTCTGTGCTATTTTGCTTCCTTTGTTGCTCATTTGCTGTCTTCTTCATCTAACACAAGGGATTTACCTATGCAGAAATATCATGGAGCTAACAAGTGCCTGGGAAAAAGACAAAGGGTCTTAAAGAATAAGTACTAGCAGTGGAAAAGTCTCTAAAAGTTCTCTGACAAACAAGTTGCATGTTTTTTCCCATATGGAACAGTATGCTTTCATACAGCAAGGAGCAGCAATGGTATATACACAGAAGTAGAAAAGTATCTTCAATGTGTTATGATTAATTTACCTTTTAAAATGCTTCTTTTTCTGCCCTTACATCTTTTTAACATTCTAATGCTTATTCATTCATATCTATGAAATACTTAGAATTTGTAAATGTTCTTCCTGTCTGTAACATTGATGAGTTACTCTCAGAATGTTAACTAGCACTTAGTATTTCAAAGAACATTTTATTGATGTTCTCTGCAATCATTTTGGGGGTTTAAATTTTCTATTACTAAACCTTCCGTGCAATCCTCACATTCAAAGAAGCAATCTTGATCTGATTACATTCAGTTCAGCCTTGTCCATTCTGATATTTTTCCAAGAATTTTCAAAATAATTTTCCTTGGCATGCTTTTTTCTTCCACATTATGTTGTCAAATTCTTTCTATTTGCAGATAGTTCCTTGTCTTCAATTTCAAGTGCTCTGTGCAGTGCTGCTGCCACTTGTCAGCTCTACGTTCTGTACTCCTGCTATCACCTCTCTCCATGTTGGGCTGAGGCAGAAATATCAGATAAAGTCTTGAGCACTGGGATAAGGTTGTGTTTTCCCATGTAAAAAAAAAAAAAATCTTTAATTCAGTCTTTCCAAATCTTTCATTCCCTAGCTTGTATACAAACCCAACTTTGAGATTAATTGATCTTGAAATGTCTGGCTGAATATACAGCCTGCTGAAACAAGAGCAGGAGAGCTCCCTCTACCCACTACCATAGCTTGTGTGAATCCATGTGGATCCAGCAGGAGACTGATTCAGTGTGTCAGGGTAAGGGACTGAAGGAGACCTGCACATCCACCCAAACAGAAACACAAGGTCCTCTGCTGTGTCTGAGGGCATTTTCCGGGAAGAGAGAGGAGTGTGACGATGCTAAACCAAACAAGAGAGGAGAACACAAAGGTCTCTTTGTCAAGTTTCCAAGACACAGTTGCCTTCATCCTTTCTTGGTGTGCAGAATGTTTCCCCTGGCCTGCTAATGAAGCTGCCAAACACCCACCCTCTTAATATTTCATGCATCATTTCACTTCATAGACCTTTCTGTCCTCGGCATTTGTCCCATATCAGCTTTTATCCACTGTATCCTTACACTTCTGGAAAGTGAGTAACTTCACCCATGAAGCTGGTGTTACAGAAAGCAGCGCTGCCTTTCCCAGTGAATTCAGGATGGATTTACACTGGAACTTCATACCATACAAATGAATCTATGACCTTTTTCACGAGTGAAGCTGTCTGATCAGATCCCGTCAGCAGGGAATCACAGCCCAAGTTCACATTGGGGATCATCACTGGTTTGTTTTCCAAGTGTTAGTATTAAAAAGAACCTGAAAAACTAAGAAGCCAACTGATAAGTTTGGCAACCCTCCAATTGTCCGTTGGTAACAGAATTATACAGTCATCTAAACCAAAAAGTTATGCAGTTACACCATTTCAACCTGTTGCACCTTTAAGCATAGAAGACTGCTCCTTTGTACAGCAACAGGAAGCTTGTTTTGTGCTCATTCAGATGCATTTAGTTACCAAATGAGTCACTGTGGTCTCTTGTCTCTCTCCAAATGCAAGTTTGTATTTGTTTCATAGTTTTCACTTTGCATACATGAGCATTTTTCACACCCATTTGTAAAACTCAATGTTATGTTGATAATGTTTCCATTTTTCAGAACAGACTTATGCTTTTTAGAATCCACTTAAATGCAAAATAACAGGCTGTGCTTAAAGGCAAAGAATGCATGTGTTGAAGGAGACAGGGTATGCCCCAGATCATTAACATCAGTCCATCTTCACAAAAGTCAGGTAATTTATCCCAGTTGATGCTCTCACTTTGCATTTTAAGCTTCCAATAAGAAATTGTGAAAACAATACTGAGAGCAAGCTAGAGAGTTATAAGAAAAGCTATGGAATTATTATGTTAAGATTTCATTCTGTATCTTTTTATAAAACCCAAATGTTTACTAATCTTATAAAGGCATGTGTCTGTTCAGGAGCCATCAGAGTATTGAAGAATTTGGCAAAATTCTCAGATCTACTCTCGTTTATAGCACTTTTTGCCAGAATGCTCTGTCATTTTCCAAGAAATATGTATTTCTTGGACGTGTTGTCCCAGCTGGTTTATTGATTTCGTGGTTCTTCTTTCCAAATTGCAGTTCCAGCTCATTGATGATTCTATCCAGTGCTGGTTACACAAAATGTTGTTGAAAGTCATCTTTACTTTGAAAAGCCATGTGTTGACCAGTATTTTTAGTTGACAGATATACTTAGCCAAGATGACAATCTCTAAATTTTCTACTTCTGTGTTTTTTTTCCGCAGAAGGCAATGAGCTGTTTGCTGCAATGAACTCTTCTGTTTTGCCCATACTTATGGCCACAATCCATGCTCTAAATCAGTCTACATTATTTTAACATAAATCCCCTTTCAAATACACTTCTAATTCAATGGCATGCAGTAAATCAAATACACACTGTTGTAACTGCTTTGAGACTCTACTAGATCTCTTCAAATATACTTTTTAAAAGCACTGACTTTATGGTAAGCTTCAGGGTAAATTTACAGCATGATACACAAAGACTTAGTCACAGGATAAAATTCTGCATGCAGAGTAGCTTAACAGCTCAGTCTTCTCAAAAACACAGGTGGTTCACTTTAGAAGTCTATATAGTCTCACTGAAGTTAATAGAATTATGTGTATGCTTAAGGTTAAGTATATGCATAAGTGTTTTCGGGAATATTTCTAGTATTCCCACTTATCTAAATATCTACACATTCAAAATCTTACCTTTACCAACTGGCTTAAATTTTTGTTTTCAAATGCACTTCATGTGTTTTTTGGAGTGTCTGGCAGATTCTCATCATGGGCAAAACTTACCAAAAAGAATCCAATAGCTTAGGTCATCAAGACATTGCCTCCAATTAATCATGCTTATTAAAATTGTTTCTAAGAAGCAGACGTGATACCAGTCAAACAAGAGCAGTCCACAGGGGCAAGCTTAGGGCCATCTCAGTTTGCTCTTGCAGTTTAGGACAAGGAGTTATATTACAGATTTGCAGAACTTTATTAAGCAAAATGGAGCATACACAAAGGCTACACCACTGGGGTTGTTTTTCCTCCACCACCACCTCACCTCCAAGAAAAAAAAAATAGTGAAAACCTCTGTGGGATCTCCATCCCTCACTCTTTCTCCCCACTGACAGAGAAGGCTACTTTTGTCAGGTAGCCTTGGAGTGCTTCATTGTATGCATGCCTGAGGCTTTAAATCCTTTCTACCCAGCTGATTGGAGTGGATATCAAGCTGACAGCCACGATGATGAAGACCAGGAAAAGCATGAATAATAGTCTTCATGGTTTGACATAAAGTAATATATCAGATATTTTCCAAGAGATTTCTACCACTGCACAGCAGCTCCACTTTCAACCTGCAGCTGGTCTCTGTGTACACGAGCATGTGAACAAACCAGGGCTAGCCCTGAACAAATAAAGGGGAACAGTCTACACTTCACCCTTCCAACTTTCTGATAATCCTGTCAGAAATAACAGGCCCTGTATAAGACAGGACATATTGAAAATGCTAAAACAGTTAAACTGTCTAATATTTGTACAGCAGTTTTACTGTACGATAATCCATGAAAAAAAGTCTCGATAGACTTGCCTTCCAATGCAGTCCCAAAGAGCCCAGATTGTAATTTGCATCTAGATTGTCTTATTTATGAAGCTCCTGGCCTGCTGAATTCAACATCCTACAGAAACTAATCTCAACATGCTACCTTTATGAAAAAGCTAAATGGGATTCTGTATTTCCAGGGCAGAGAACTGAGAACTGGAAGATTAAACAAACCACTGCACAGCACTGAGCATTGACAACCGCAGACCATACCAATGCCATTTATGCCCTGGTGTTTCAGATCAGTGTAAAATACTAACATGAATGATTGCTTATTTTGTCTGTAAACAGCGTCTTCCAACTCAACACAAACCATGCTTCTGCAGTCTTGGTCATTTAATGGGCTTTTCCACAAGGTCAGTGTTATAAAATAGTTAACTATCACAGATGACGTATTTATTTTAAAGCCACCTCAGATCATACTACACAATTAATAGCTGGAGGCTTGATCTAACTACTTCACTTGCGTAGGTAACTTCTTGTACATGCATAAGCACTTTGCACTCAGTGAAAAAAATGCATTTAACTTACCCACATAAGTGTATAAATTTCCAGAACCATGGCAATGAGGCTAAACTACTCAATAGATATTAAACATGCAAGTTTTATATATGTTTGAGTTGTTTAAAATGGATGCCTACCTTTCTGGTATTGTATAAATGGCAGTAAATTTAAACAGAATAATGAACAGATAAACTTGTTAATGTGTGACTCAACACAGACACTACACAGCTCATCAAAACCTAGGGAACATATCACCTTAGCCCCAGGTACCTACAGCTGCTGTTTAAAAAAGAAAAGGTGTTTAAGAAAGATGTTACAGTAGAATTATTTATAAATGATACAGTAACTATAGTGAAATAAGCAAGGACAGCATAATTAAAAATAGTTTTGTTTAAAAATAATATGGAAAAAGCATGAGAAGAGACTTGAAGAGAGGCCATCCCAATAACCTATTATTGAATCCCATTCTTATTAGAAAGCTGAATCCTAACAAAAATTCTACAATAAGTTATTTTAATTTGGCTTATATGAACCAGTATTTTCTACTAATTATTTGTCAACGTTATTTCTGAACATGGCAGGTAACAGATTTCTTTGATATAATTTTTGAACCAACAAAGCTATTTTAGACTTCAGAAATTATGTTATAGGAGAGTTGCATGTGCAAAATGCATTTGAATTGAGTAATCAGAAGTTGATTCCAGTATAGTTAAATGGAAAAAGAAACAGATACTTTTTCTAACACTATGATTTTCTTTTCAGGGCAAAATTCAGGGAAGGAAAAGTAAAGCAAGAGAATTCAAGAACATGAACACTAAAGAGCCTTGGAATTTACTTAAACTAAATGTGCTAAAATTATCTGGAACTGGTAAGTGGGGAAAACTGTAGGGAAAGGACTTTAGAAGTAGCCAGGTGATAACCATTTCCAAAAGCATTTTAGGAGTAAGCACAGGAGCTGGGGCAAACTTGTAAAGCCAACACAGAAGCAGGTAAAAAGCCTCACACCAGGTGAGACATTTCTAGTAGAAAGAATCAAGTGGGTCAATCCACTTTAGGTATTTTGGAAGTTGCTACTACCAAAAGTTATTAACCGAAGTTATAATACCAACAGTGCAATCAACTGGGTTAAAAAATTCTCTTCATGGAGTTTTAAAGAGGCAATAAGATTTCCTCTCAGAGAAGTTTTGCAACAGCCTACTAATAGGAGCAGAGTAAACAAAAACCTGACTAGTTTTACAGTAAAACATGAAAACATAATGGCAGTGTAACTCCTTGGGTTAGGGCAGCAAACAGTGACTGAAAAGGTCATTCCAGACCTACAGCCTATGCTCCTATCTTTAGCCTATCACTCTACCCTGTTCTAAATGGCCTAATAAGTAAATGAAATTTCTTGCACTTTACCAAATTGTACAATACATCTTCAGGGAAAACAAATAGCCATGCTCTTCATGTTTTTCTCCCAGAGCCAGGGACTGGAGCCATGGCACTTGGATGAAGAAATCTTTATTCTTGCCCAGTTTTTTTCTGTGGAGCCAAAGTGTCTGATTCTGTTGGCATCCAGTTTCAGTTCTGATTTTAGTCCAGTGAACCTGGTAACTCTGGACCATGATCTTCTACACCACAGACTTTCTCATCGTCTTTGTAGCCAAGTTTATCATTATCACTTCTCACAATAAAATAACACCGTGGTACTGGTTTAGATTGTTTCTCACTGTTCTTTCTGTGCTTTCTATCCTGAAGTTCAGAGAACTGACATGTAAACTGTTTTTCTCCTTCACTCCTTTCTTTCCCTGGTTGTACAAACTTTAAAGAATCACATCATCTGTTTCAGACATCTTTGCTTTTGGCAAGCAGTGTTTCAATATCCATTTCCTGATCCTGTTCCTAAATAATCATAAACAGAAAAACGTGAATATAAATATGCCAGTATGAAGCCAATGCCAAATGACTCTTATGTCCCCAATGTCCTATATAATACCAATATAATAAACATTTCAAATCCTGCAAAAGGTTTTTGCATTCGCACTGTCACTGCAGGCTGCACAAAGCTGAGACTAGATTGCCTTTAGTTCCGCAGCAAATCAGCTGATCCAGCCGAAAGCTTTAGATTTTAGGCTCAGAAAACCACCACCACATTTTCTAGACAGCACCAAACTGCAACATAAGTGCATAAATACAAACCTGATGTGAATAAACCTGTCTTATCCCATGGTCTAACAAGAGAAAAAGGGACAGACTTCCCTCTGACCTTGGGAAAAGCGTTGGTTTGCAAGAGCACTGGGGTTTATAATGACCAAGACAGAGACGCAGGTTTCAGTATCTTTTGACAACTACATGCTCTTAATCTTTCTCTTTAGGTCTTGGTCAACTTTCTCATTTAGAATTGCCCTGGCTGAGTGACAATTTCCTTTTGTTATTGTCCAGGAAAAAAAAAAAGGATACCAGCAATTTCTTTCTCATCAGTTGTCAGGGAAAAAAAGGCATCTATCTGCATACACAGCTTGGCATTTCTCCAGGCCACCAGCAAACAGAAATTAAAAGTTTGCACCAGCAAATTGTTGCTAATTCTTACAGACTCAGGGTATTAACGGCTTGATGGCTTAGTGAACACCTCCAGGCTTCTTGGTGAAAGATCTACATCACGTTCTGCAGTTTTTTCCACTGATTTTAAAGAGGCTCAGATTTCATCTTTCTTTCTTAAGAATTATTACATCAATACATACGTCACAGTCCAGCATACTTACACACTGCTTCAGTAAGGAGTTCCATCTTGTTTTGGAAAAAGAATGATTTTTATGAATCTTGGCATATTCTCCAAATAACGTTTTCCATTTAGGATAAAGGAAACTGAAGCAAAGCTTTCAAAATGCTTCATGTTTGCCAATCTGGGTCTGAAATCGGGAGAAAGCTCAACTCATCCTGACTTTGTTTGCTCACCACCCATGCCGTATATTATGTTTTACTGAAAACCACAGACAGGCAATAGGAAAGTTGCCCATTTGCTCTGTGTTGGCCCCCGCATCCTGGTCAGGCAACACCCTCTCAAGGGACAGGACAATTATACCTTTCATAGCAGCCAATGAACGTGCTCATCTGGAAGAAGCTTAAAAAAAAAAATCTGAGTTAATTTTATGACAGTTCAGCAGTCTGAACCATTCCCACAGATGGTGAGGCAATTTCCACAGCTGGCAAAAGAGGAGCAGGATCACCTCTGGCTGGGAGCCACTCCAGCAACTCCACCTGCAAAGTGAGGGAAGGTTTTCCAGAGGAGCTAGAAGGGACCATAACTCAGCTACAGAACTGCAGGTTCAAGAGTAACAGCACAGCAGATGGACATTTCTTTATAAAACATTTAAATTATAATTTGTCTGACCTAGCTTTTGAACTTTTTTTTTTAAAAAGCACCTTATTTTGTGTTCTACTCAAACAGAATTTTAGAGATTGAGTCTATTTGATGTGCTTGCTTTGAGGAAGAGATACAGCCACTCTCATTTCAATGCTCTCAGACCTTTGTTTTCACCACACAAATGCTGAATTACGGTTTCCTGAGCACGGTGTGCAAGCTCAGGGACAGCATCTGCCTGCAAGTAAGCAGGCACACACTAAGGAGAGGGATCTGTTTCTGGCACTAAGATCCTTTTCCAGAGCTACACTGGGTCACTTCAGTCCCCACGCCCCCAGGCCAGGCCTGGGTTTCTGGAAGCATCAGTCCCTCAGTCAATGAAAAGGGCCATTTGTTCCCAATACCACAGTGCTGCAGCAGCACAGTGCTCTGGGGAGGCACCGAGCAGATGCTCTGGGTCGCTGCTTGGTGGCCTGGGCTCTGGGCATTGCTCACTGCAGCTGCTGCTACGCTGTTCTGTACATACTCAATACACTTAAAATCTGTGCTTGCATCTACCCAGCTGCCCAGCACACTAATTCTGAAACAGGATGAGAATTGAAGTGAACAGCAAAGTAGTTAACTCTGAAAGGAAGGTAGCTTCATTTCCTCCCTTACAGAAACCAGCTCCAAATGTGAGTTTTCCCCACTCACCTGAGCTACCTCTCTTCAGACTAAGCCAGAGGCAAGCTTTAGGGCCAGGGTCACTGAGGCTTCAAGCTGCCAGTATGTTCAGAAGCAACGCAGCCTCCTGTGGTAGCTCCCAAACATCCAGCTTTGGGGGAGAAAACCTTCTCATCCCCTTACTAATATCACCATTACACAATGCCATCTCACTGCCCACTGCCAGGATCTTGTTTCTCATCTTGGAGGTATGTTCACTTGCCTCAGCATCACCATACATACACTAAAACCAAACACATGCTAATGCAACAAGCTGCCCACAGCTGTGCTGTTCTGCATAAGCACCATTACTCACACCAAATCTCCAAATTAGTCTCCTGAGTCTAGATTAATTCACAAGAAAGGAAGAGTGCTTGTCACAGCTACCAGGGTGGATACAGTGCTCTTCTAGCATGGACCCATGCCAGGTTCAGTTCAATCTCCAGCTGCAGAGCAATCCATGCTTTCCAAATGAAGGAGGACAAGTTTAGCGGTTAACATAGCAAAGCAGAAAATAACTCTATTTCATGAGAGATTTTGAAGTTTCTGCATTTATTTTTCTTCCACGGCAGAAATGTCGCAATCAGTTTCCTACATCCCAGATGACTGACCAAACCACTCAGGATCAGAAAGCTACCCCGAGGGCAGTTTCTGGATTGTCACCAGGTACCAGAAAACTGTCATGTCAGGCTGCGTGCAACTTTGGATCTTTGGGTCCTGAATGCAAGCATGAGACTAATCTCCCACTTCTCTTTTACTGAGGCTGCCAATAAAGGGTGTTCAATACCACTTAACTGGCATTGTAAACATAACTGGGCTTATAAAGTGCTTTTTATTTGACAGTAGAAATTTTTCCAAAATACTCTGTCACTGGGTTGATGATGTTAACAGGGTTTGCTGTATAAATTCTTGATTCAGATGAGTTTTGGTTCATTCAGTTTTCTTATCAGGGCCTGAGCATAACAGGCTGTGCAGCCATTTCCCCCCCCCCGCTATGGGTTTGGCCACCCCTACTCAAAGCCCCCTGTGGGATAGTGTACCTGTTCGATCTGGGAAAACATGGCAAGAAACCCCACTCCTTCACTTGGGTGTTCTTTTAGTGAAAGTTTTCTACTAACAATCTTTATCGTGAGATTATGTAACTATAAAGTTCAGTTACCAAAATTCTAGTAGTCCGACAAATATTAAAATTGTGTCTGAAGAATCCCTGCAACTATTACTTTTAATGGCACAATATTTAATAAGAATGCTTCAAGGTTGTTGCTATGGAGCGCCTACTTCCCTTGCAGCTACAGGAATAAACATCCTGTAATGCATAATGAAAGCCTCTACTTAGTTTTGCCCAGGCCTTGTTTTGCCTTAAAATGTTGGGGGTTGTTTTGGAGTTGCTTGTTTGAGTAACATTTGTTGTAGTTTTAAAGGGTCCAACAATAGTTCAGGGAGAATTCTAGTGCTGATGGTTTATGTTTTTATGTACTAAATATAATATAACTCAACTTGTTTAGATAGTTGATCTTCAACTCATTCAAGATCAGTTTTAGAAGAAAAAGCCCCATTGTTTGTAACTATATAGCTAGGAGCACTGATAAGCAAGATAACTGGGAGGTAGATTGATCTACCATTCCCCTGTGACATGAGAGAAATGAAAACGTGCCCTGTCCACTTCTAGCTTAGATGAGATGCTAACAAAAAGCAGGGAACCCTATACACTGTCAGGTCTCTATTTCAAAAGGAGCACTTACATAGTGCTGAGAATCGAAGGTATTGGATAAACATACATCATTTCCACTCAGATTTGAGTCATTCTGCAGTATGTATAAATCCCAGATGGTGTGGGAACATCACCTTTGAAGTGAATATTGGTCTCGATCTTATTTGCTTCTCCTGAACAATACAACTACAGTCCTATAATACCCACCTAGAAAACATAACTTCCTGATCTCTCTCTTGAAGGACAGCCTTCTACCTTACAATTTAAAGTTAGTTTAAATTATTTGAAAAGTGTAAGAGCTCATCAGTTCCAGGACTGCTGAACAGATTTTGTCAAGCTTTTAGATACATGACAATACCAGGTTAATTTCGTTGTATAGATGGAGAATGAAAGCATAGACAGGCATGCAGCACTTGTTTTTCCAAGGTGCTTTGCTGTCTGCAGTACAGGTAATTGCTCAGCACTTTAGAAAGCACCTCAAGAACAGAGGTATGGATACTTTTGAAAGCACTCATTTCCTTAATCACCACCTTTGTGTGAAGATCTTCTAGCCCAAAGGTTTTTTTACAGCAGCAAAAGTTGCTCTATCTTTATTCATTCCTAGGGTGAGTCTCCAGTTCAATTCCAGCTGCAAATCTTGAATTCTGTGAGTCAAAGTATTCTAAGTCTTAACATGTTCAATAGTTTCAAATTAATACAACTCAACATGGAATTGAGTGTTTACTGGAGAAAGTAAACACCTACAGAGGTCCACAAAAAATGAAGCCAAGCTTAGCTTCTTGATTCACTTCTTCCAGCAATGGCCACACTCTTGTGAGTTCTTTAGTAGGGATTTAAGAAATCTGATACATCCACCAACAGCACCATTACCTCAGTCTAAAGCAAACCAGAGCCAGTTGATTGTGGATGAGTAATTACTCCATGAAATCCCTGAGATCAATGACAGAATGGCTTGTGAGAGTCAATGGGACCAAGACTGAGATCCAGACTGAAAATAAGCATGAATTGCCCAAACACAGGATCCTTCCTATTCACTAGCACTTACTTTAGACATACAGAATCCACCAGCCAGCATCTTCAAAAGAAGTTTTAAATTCCACAAATAAAATAGAAGTTCATTCCATAAACAACCCCATTGGTGTTTTCTCCACATCACATGTAATGATTAAGTTCAAATGAGCATTTTTAGAGCATCATTTTAAATTATTACAGCCTAGATTTTGCAGGCTGTTTGAGGAATTTTGGGCATCTTTACAGTGTGCTGCACTGAGGAACCAGAAAGCTCCTTACAAAAACTGATCAGCCTTCACAACCTCCAACTCCTGGCATGCAGATAGTTTTCAGAGACAATTTTTTTTATTATTAATTGCCAAAGGATATTGAATTCATCACTAGTTTAGGTTAGAGTAACAGCATGGTTGAGTTACCTGCTCAAGCCACAAGACCCCATTGCTGAAATAAGGGGGCAAAAAGGACATGAGAAAGCTGTCTGAATCTCTATTTTTTTGTTGATATCTGAGAAGAGTACACTAAAATTGTTGGATCAGAATAACATACATTTTTACTAAGATAATATTAAAAACCTATCTTTTTTTCCATTAGCTAGCAAAGTATTCTAGGAAATTCATTTATGCACAAATCAGACGAATTATTCCATTATGAAATAATAAGATATATTTTTTGACATGTCTTTTGCCATTTAAAATAATCTTATTCTTATGGGATTCAAGCAACTGTCCCTTAAAGTATGCCAGGGGCATGTGAATGATAACGCAAACAGAAGCAAGATCTGAAGAGACTCACATACAAAAACTCAAGAATTTTTAAACTTTTTAAAACATGAGCTTACAACTGCAAACTTGTGTAACTATTTGGTATTAAACCACCTAAAATGAAGAAAAAGCATCAAAATAATGTTTCCAATTAAGAGTTATTTTTCACCTTTTTTAAAAAAACTGTCTACAGCAGATAATACACCTCTAAATCACATTTTTCTTATACTGAATGAGATCCACGTATGTATTCAGGGGTTATATACACGATCCACAATCCCCAAACTCAAGCCTTATTCCAGGTCCCGTCTTGACTTCTAGAGAGCGCTCTTCTGATATGTGAAACAAATGGCAACCTATTACCATTTCCCAAGACTTTCACTGACCCACAACTGACTAGAAAAGAAACATCAAGTCAAAGAGCAAGAAGAGACCATACCATACTGTAAAAAGCAGACAGGTTGTACTTGATTGAAAACATTTAGTGCATATGAATGCTTTTCAGCTGCCTAAATCCCAGAAATTCCTGCTAACTGGATGCATGTATAATCACCACAAGGAGCACTTGTAAACTATTTCTTGGCCACAAAATTCTTATTCTTATATCATTGTTGTTACTGTGTTTCATACCCCATTCACAACCTAGTTTCTTGTCACTGTTCATACTGCAAAAGATTTTTCCTTTTCTCTGCCTTGCAGGAAAAAAGATACTGAAGCTTCTGTGCATGAGCTCTGGATACATTTCAGTTTGGGATATTTCTTTGCCGGTAAAAGACAAGATGAGAGCACAGACAGTCCACAGGACTCCAATGAATTAACATCAGATGACTTTGCACAGCGACTGTGACAAGCAATAATTTGAATCCAAACCATGTAGAAGGCCTAATTCTGTTCAGGCATAAATTGGAGCAACTCACTGAAGCAAATCCAATTTACTGCAGAGGCAGCACAGGCTGCACACACTTCAGTTCTGGGCATTGCTGGGTCCCAGCAAAGGGCCTTGAGAAGGTATGGCAATGCATATAGACACACAGGCTCTGTTTCCTGCAGAAAATCTGGAGCCATGGGAAAAAAAAATCACCAACACCTTTATCACAGGAATGGTGACAAATACGAATCCCAGCTCACTCCTCCACAGCAGCAGCCTCTCTCTGCAAGGACTGCAAGCTATGGCTGTAACCAAAAATTGTTCTGACACCTCTCAGAGCTCCTGTTTTAGGATCTCTTCTCCAAAGTGGCAAAAAAGCTGCAACGTTTCTCCTTGAGATCTTCTGCACAGCTACTGCAGGTGGACACTCCCCTGCAGTGCTTGGCACCCATGTCAGCCCTGCATTACCCCTGGAGCTCCGTTTCCCACCTCTTCCCCAGCATTCCCCTAAGTTGCTGCGTAGCCAGGTCCAGTGGCAGGTTTTTCTCTGTTTATTTTTGGGCCAGTCTCCTAGGGCTCTGAGGTGGAGTCTGGGTGTATTAGCACCTCTGTAAGCACAGGAGGGAGAAGGGACTTGTGCTCACAGCATGCCCAGCCAAGGTGGGGGTAGTTTGCACATGAACCAAAATCCCCAACAGCCCTGTCTATCCTGAATTTCTTTGCCATCATTACTTATTCCCTCTGGACCTGAGTGTCTGAAGACATGTGCATTAAGTCACCAAACGCAACAGGATACATCTACATTTTGGCAAAAACTTGAATGCAGTTATATTGTCACCTATGTCTGCTGTGACTACAAAAAAGTAATTGAATGTATAATTTGCATATGCAAATTATTCCCCAGGTATCATTAATCTGTTCCTAAAAATGATGCCAAGGAAGTGGAAGGTCTGTTTAAAGATAGATTCAAGAGGATAAATTAATTGTTTAATAGAGCAGTTCTTCCATGTTTACTTAACTGTCTTCCTGTAGCCACTACTGCACCATTATCAAATTAAATAACATCTAATCAGGCTATCAGATTATCGTATTTTTGTACGAACCAGCAAATGCTTAACAGGTTTTCTTTTAAAAACAAAAATACTCACATTACAGGAGATTAATGCTACAAAAAATATCTATATTAGTAGCTCTCAACAACAAGGGATATGAATTAATGGATAGATGACCCAGTTACAAATATGTGGTGGTTTTAAAAAATTCAATGTGATGTATTTTTAAGCTTCACACTGTTAAGTCTTTGAATATACTTCAGTAAAGAAGCCTTCTGTTATGCAAAAATGTTGTACATCCTGGCACAGAAACATGAATTTGATTTTAATTGAAAGAAATCCTGACACCCTCTCACCTAGGAAGCAGGCTTATATTTCATAATGAAGCCAGCATTCAAAGTCTTGATGGGCAATATCCTCTGCTGCCTGCCTGAGTTTTAATCCAGCACTAAGCAAAAGCACTCTGGTCACGGCCAAGAATGTAAACTGCTTTTGACCATCACCGCCAATATTCCTTCAATCTGTGGGTGCTCTGCTGAGCAGCCGGTGCTGTCACCAAAAGGAAGAACTTCAGGGGGATAAAGGGAGTCAGCATTCACCATTGCCTCAGCAGGGTGCTCAGTGTCTTACAAAGAAAAGTCTTGGGGAAGAGAACATCATCTGCCTCCAAGTCCTCGACCTACCTACAACTCTATATGCAGCCCCTCTAATTTTGATATTGCCTACATAAGCAGTTCTATACTCTAAGAACTGAATTAAGCACAAATTTAGTCTTTAGTTCATTCTGAGAATAAGAAAAATGCCCAAATTAAGTCTTCTAATGAACAGTATTTTCCTTTCTCTTATTCCACAAGTTCTTTTTCTTGTTTACCCAATTATTCCTCCCTTCTCTACCCAGCTTCTACCACTCAGCCTCAAAGAAGCCAGTCATCACTTGTTTTTTGTTCCATCACTGAAGACTCCCAACACCATCTGATAAAACTGGGCTGAATAACTCTTCAGTGAGGTGTTTTGAACTAAAGGCACTTAGCTCAAGTGCCTCAATACTGTACCTATAAAGCCTCTGTAAATGAAGGTGAGGCCATGTAAACTTCATAATTTTTTAATGCTATGTCTCATTCCAGGATGAAGGATTTTGGGGCATGCTTGAAATTAAATGAAAGAAAATATTGAAGGTTTTTAATAGTTGCCTGTTTGTCTTATGCCGTCACAGTGAGTCAGACTTGTAAATACTGTCTTGCCACATCTCTTTGGTTATTACTTAGCCAAGCGTTCCTAAAATATTTATGTAATCCTTCTCTATCTCTATTAAAACAACAGATGGAATTCCCAACCTTCAATTTTATGTCAGGATTCTGCAGCAATTTATTAACAGCTTGAACTCTGTTCTCTTGAGGGTTTAACCTGACGGTTGAACCCAATTACATTACAGTCCTTTGTTCATCAGGGGACATATGTAATATGATATTAAATATGAAACAACTTGTGCCTGAATAATGTAGTCTTTGTGATATGAATTGATGGAATATGGAAGCCCAAGTTTCAAGCACAAAAACTGTTCTTAGTTCTGATCTCATATCACAAAAATTCAGGACTAATTCCACTGCTGTCAGCTGACTTACTGGTGTAAAACTAGCATAGATCAGAACTGAATCATGTTTTGTCTCTCTTGTGTTGTTGTCAAGCCATTCTACAGTCCTAGTCATGCAGCTCAAAAGCTGGGTTATGACTCTCAGAAATGAGTATACATTTAAATCAAAACATCCTCACATCTGTCCCATCAATACAACCTAGAGGAACCCTTTCATACGCAGTAACCAGGACATATTTCCAAGCAGCTCAATTTAATTTCAACATGGCATGGAAGCCTCCCAACATGGAGTAAGAATTCTTATACTTTGTTGTGGCAGTTGTATTTGCCATTGTATTTTAAAACCACTCCTTTTGAGCTAACTTTGACAGGTTAACACATGGCTTTTCCCATTATGATTCCTCCTTTCCTATCTTATTTTACCTACCTGCCTTATGAAGCGAGTCTTGAATGTTCACTACTGTGCCTCTCCTACAAATTACTCCTAGTTTTGTTTCACGGATGGCATACCATTCCTGAGCTCATCCATCAGGCTCAGGCACTCCTGCTTTGTACCTGTGTTCCAGATGCATTTCTACTGCCAAGATACAGATACATAAAAAAAAAAACAATTAACAAGTTAGACCAATGGACACATAATAACCAAGCAACCTTATATGCTATGCAGAAAATGTCACCTACTAAAGAGCTGTTGCTTATTTTGAAATAATTTACATTATCATTCTAGGACTCGGGTGTCCAGCTGAAACATTGCTGTTGAACAGTTCCCTAGTAACGCAGGGGACCAAGTGCATTTGTTTTCATGTTAAGCTATAATGACAGTAGCAAAGGAGAGTATTTTGAAACACTCAACACAAGTAACGGGCTTGCAATATAATTTGCACACAATAAGAGGGACAAGATGAGTAGAATTGTATCTCCCTGAATGGCACATCTCACAAACCCACACCTAAAGTAGAACAGAATCAGTCTATAGTTCACAGAGGAAAAATAAACAATTCAAAGCATAAATAACTTCATTGCAAGAGAGGTGTTTTAGAGAGATTGATAGTTTCTGAGAGCAATAGCATAGCTTGACTATAAATAGAGTAACTGGCAGCTCAGGTAGAGGTATCTACATTGTAGGTGTCTAAATATGGAGAAATTCCATATATTGTACTGGAGGGGAGCAAGCTTAAATCTAATCAGTTGCTGTGATGCTTTAAAACACCAGTTCCCTGACCATAAAGTTCTGCTTAAAATCGTATTAGTTAATACACTCCTTACATATGATGTCTAGAGAAGGTCGTGAAGACCAGATCTCTTGCTTTGGAAAATATCAGTCTACTAGACAAATTATAGAATCAGAATTTTTTGGGTTGAAAGGGACCTTAAAGCCCACCCAGATCCAACTGCCCTGCCATAGGCAGGGACACCTCCCACCAGACCAGGCTGCTCAAGGCCCCATCCAACCTGGCCTTGAACACTTCCAGGAAGGGGGCATCCACAGCTTCCCTGGGTATTTGTACTACTTATTTCCTTGTACTATTACTGACAATTCAGATAAAAAGCAGTTTATAGGCTACAATGCTGTTTCTGTCCCTTGAAGCAATCTGGCTGCCAGCTCTAAAAACTTGAAAACCAACACTAGATTTTAAAATTATTTCAGAAAGCAATAACACTTTCTTTATGGTTCAATTTATCATGTGTAGTTGCCAGTGTTAATCTACGCAGAAGTACTCTATATCCCAGGCATAAAGAAATGCTAACGTAGTCCTCCCAGTTTTTGTTTCCCAAAGCAAAGTAGAAGTGAAGCACACACCTGAGTTTCTGGAGGAAGTCTAGAATATTTTTAAATCTTTACCTTTCATATAAAGGGTCCCCATTCCTTTTAACCTTTTATAAGCTAAGTTTGTGGTTTGTATCCTTTAGATTCTTAAAGTTTGTCACATTTTCCAAGCACCTTTCTAGTATAAATTTAAAATTCAGTCAAAAAAAAACCTTGATGACTGTCTCCAACCCACATCTCAGTACAGGAGACTTCAACTACACAGTTCTAAGTGCCTCTGTGTACCCAACAGTTCCCTTTGCCCAGAAAGGGAATGAATTGCTTAGGAAGGTTTGTCCCTCCCAGTCAGATCATTGGCACACGCTGTCTTTGTTCATCTCTTAACACTCACATACATTGTAACATAATCAATCTTCTTTCCCCCCTTCTCCAAAGCATAGGGCAAACAGTAGTTTTTTTCTTCACAAAAGATATTTCACTTCTAAAAAATCAGTCAGATTTTTTTCCTTGCAACTCCTCATGCAATCTGAGTCAAACAGACTAAGACTACTACTTTAATTGTTCTGTTGTGCTTTTAGTGTTTAAGAATCATGCTTTACTGCAGAGACAGCTGTGGCTCAAAGTGAGATGCAAAGATCTTTGTAGGCTACATGTCAAGTGGCCATGTGTTAAAGTCAAAATAATTAAAGATTATCAAGAAAAGCACTGGAAACTCTGCCCCAAGGTCAGGGTGTGTAGTGTTCAGTCAATCCCTTTGTGAATGCTTCACTGTGACACATTATAATACAAGAGCAATCGCATCAAGTCTTTAACTTAACGAGTATGAAACTTCAATCTGAAATTAAAGTTTTAGTTTTCTGGTAGAGACAATATTATATTGGCGACTTCTCAAAATGACCTTCACATCTTGTTGCACCAGAGCCTGCCAAGCCCCTGCCATCTCCAGCTCCCAGCAGGCTGGGTGACACATCTGTAGCCTCTCATTTCCGTCTCTGTCAAAGTCTGATGCTCCTTGCTCACTCACAAACCTCATCCAACCAGATAACAAGGCTATGCTCTATACTGGAGGTGACTTGTAGTTTACGCAGGAACAAGTGAACTAGTTAAGAGCTTCCAGCTCTCAGAATGTTCACACATTTCAAGACTTCAGGGAAGCAATTTTAGAAACGCCCTATTAAGCCTTTACCCTTTCACTGCATAGCAGGAGCCAAAATCCCATGATATGAGGTTTGTCTCATCTCTGCCAGACTTCCACATGGGGAGTGCTAAAGCCCTCATAGGACAGAAGATCAGCAAGCTCAAGTCCTCAATGTCCTGAAGTGCCTACACAACAGATCTTTTTTTCTACTGTACTTATTTTCCTTGTCATCATGAGCAGTGTAATACAGTAACACATCCCACAATGTAAATGAGAATGATTTTTTTAATTATAAATACCTTTAGTTAGCAACACACTACCCAGAGGGCATAAGGTAAGCCATCATTCTACAAACATGGACTAGTCACAATCTCAAGGAAGACTATGAAGCAGTTCATTGACTGACCTGTTTTAGTCCCAGGTGACATTTGTGACCAGTGCAGGTGACATTTGTGACCAGTGCAGGTGACATGTCCCACTTGAGAGTAAAATACATTTACCCTTTACAAAACAGACAGAAAAATATTTGCATAATCCAAGGTTTCTGTGAGTTGCAGATTCTCACATATTTAAGCCACGTGCAAAATCGGGATTATTACAAACTCTGCTTTAGTACGCTGTCTATTGGACTCATCAACAAACATGAAGTAATTTTGACTATTGTTTTTTAATGCTCCAGGGATATTTTAAAAGCATGTTCTTTATATAGAAACAAAAAACATATGTCACCATTTATGTGCAATCTTGCACTATGAAAACATTAACTACACAACAATGCTTCACTACTGAACAGTAATCTGTAGATGAAAAGTCAAGTGAATCTTCTTAAGTTAATTCTTCAGTAACAGCTGGAGAGGCAGAATCCAGAAGACAGAGAAAGACACAGCCAAAGTTCACACATGAAATCACTGAATCCCCAGACCAGCACCTCAGAGTCTTGGCACACTGCTGTGCTATACGTGGCGTTCTTCTTCCTCGCACAAGGCTACACTCAAACCGATTAAAGGTAATGGGAATGATGCCTTTGAAGAGCTGAAAAGGGATCCTATAAGGGGAATTTTAGGGAAGTCTCACTATGTAGTGTTTTGTTTTCAATTGACTGAGAACAGAAATAAACATCTAGTACCTTTTTAACCTTTATCAATTTTTTCACTGCAGCTTAAGAAATAAAGTGACATTCTTAATTGATTTGTTAGGGTTTTTTAATAATAAAAAGCAAAGAGAATAAAGAGAAGTTATAAATATAATAATGCTCCTTAGTAACCAGTTAAATCCGATCTTAAAAACTTCCCTGGAGCCTAAGGTCTCTCTTAAATAGCTATCAGACACAGGCAGTTGAAGAGCTAGGAAAAAGGTCAGAGGAAGACTTAGTATTTCTCGGGAAAAGTATTCATTTTGCAGATAAAGATTTCTTTCTTTTTGTGTTACTATATAATACTATTGCTATACTAAACTATTGGGTTCTATTCATATGGATAGCAAGAGAGCTCGTGACGTATGCTACCCTGGAGCACTACCCCAAGGAAAGAAGAGCATCTGTATCAAGCTGGCAGCATTCACATGAAATCCATACTTTACTTACAAATATTGATCCCTCTGAGAGAGAACTACATGAATTTCACTGATCCAGTCAGGCAGGTGGCTTATCATCCTGTAGGCAACGAAGAAAGGGAGAAAAGCTTTCTAGAGATAAGGACTCAGAACATAGACTGAATAGATTAGAAATAGGGACAAGGCTATCCAAACTAAGAGCTAAGAGTTTTTATTATTATTACTTATTTTTCAAAAAACTGTTCTGTAAAGCTCTTGCCAGACATTGGGAGAATTCTGGGAAGAGGCAGACTTCAGATCCTAGACCTCACAAGTTACCTACCCACTAAAAGAGAGCTAATTCCCTTCAATCACTTAGGGTACTCACATTCAAAGCAGAAAGTTGTCTATAGTTTTGAAGAAATATGCACAAACTGCTCCACCCCCTCAAAGCCTGCCACTGGAGGCAGCAGCTGAGAAAGAGTTTTAGGGTTTTGCAAAGATTAAAGTACCAACGAACTCACCAACAGTGAGTTTTGTCTGAGTTTACCAGCTTGTTTTGCATAACTCATCCAGCACTTGTGAGACAGCCACAGGTTGCCATTTTATCTGTTGCAGAAGTCAGCTCTTAGTTCAATTGGTTACTTGTGAAAATAAAATAGTTATTCGATACTTTACTTCCAAATCCTTCCTTCATGAAAGAGAACCACCAATAAATATATCTGACTCTTCCAAAATAATTTTAAAATCCATTAGAAATAAGGAAAGCAAATAATCGGTAACATCCTTAATAGAGGAACTCTTGTTGCAGTTCCTTTAGGACAGTTTTAGTTCCATTGCCTTCCTTCTGAAACAAAAATCGGTGTCAGGTGTATTCAACAGAATATGCTTCCAAGCTCAGGAGCAATCAAAACCACTTACTGGAAATACCTGGTAGAGCACTGCAAGGGACCAGCAGTTCCCTGGGTGCTGCAAGGCAGGGTCTCGCAGCCAGAGCCCATCCCACCGCCACAGCTATGGAGCAGTTCAGGGACTGGAGAGTGAGGCCAGGCAAGGCCTTGGGGGTGAAGCATGTAATCAGCATCTGGACCAGCAGGACCCACAGCCACGCAGGACAACAGGAACACTTTGAAGACCACCACAACTACACACAGAATAGAGACTAATAGCCACTGGCTGAGCTTAAATAGAACCTGGGCCCACAGGAAGGGTGGGGATGGGGGCACAGGTGGGGCTCCCCAGGGCACTTAAGCTTGTTGATGCCCTCAGGGATGAGACAATAACTTCTCCTTCTAGCTGTCAAACATACTTTGTATGACCTTATTCAGATTCAGGAGAAAGATGCGTGTATGTCCCATATATGCACAAACAGAACAAAACCCTCTTGACATGTTCTCCAGCACATTCTGAATCCATCTGCATTTGCTCCTGCAGAAAATTCTTCACCATCTTAATCAGTGTCTTCATCCAAGTAATTGGGAGTTTCTGCCATATAGTATTATGAGGTGGTTTGTATCACTGGATTGGGGCAAAAACAATATGGTAGGAGTCTCCTTTTTCACTGAACAATGAATCACAAGGGAAAACACAGGCTAAAGCAAATCAGCCCTTTCATGTTAAATCCTACCATATACAATGTTTCAATTAGATGATATTGATACTATAATTTTGTATGTTGATGGTTGCATGTGCAATACATAACAGCAAATTACTGCAATCACCAACTGTTGAATGAGTGCTTCTGATTCATTAGCTACTCTTTGATCTAAAACTGATATTCTCCTATTAACAGTCAAGTATCCTAAATGTACATTAATTTAAATGACAACGGAGATAAGCTTACACAACACAAGAAAAAATAAAGAACAGGAAAAGGCACAGCAGTGAGTAACCATGTATTCAACATCAGTCTCCCCATTATGCTCTTCCCTTTTCTCGCTTTCTCACTGTGAAAATCACAGTGGCTATTACTGTCAGGGAGAATTTGACACTACAGTTCCTCAGGCTCCAGAACTCTCCCAGATACTGGTGAGACTTCTCATCAGGGTTTCAGATTTAGCCCCTTTCTCAGTTTCCTTGACCTCAAAATACATTGTAGGCACTGGACAGTCTATCTTTTGTGAAGAGATGTGCAGAAGAGTTACATCTAATAGTTAGATGACCTCAGATGGTATTCAAGAACCGATTCTCATTTTTGCTAGGATTGTCTTGCATCATGATAGAGTGAAGGAGCCTTAGCAAGCATGAGATTTGCATAATTGCATAATTGCCTGGTTTTCATCTGGGTAAGAGTGGGATGGTGATGTGAGGAACACCAGGAGAGAAACTGGAGTCAGATAGTAGCAGAGATAATCAGTCTTAAACAAAGCTAAGGTATACATCAACTGTATATTCTTTAATTACTTTGTTGTTACTGTGCTCAGATGTCTCAACGGCCAAGGCCATGTGGTAGTACATGTACCAACACAGCTTCTTTACCAAAAATAGATACATTTTATTTAGCATTATAAGGTTCATTTTAATATATGAGGACATAGAAAGTGAAAGGTTATTTTCCTTTCTGGATTTAAAAATACATGCCATTGCTAAGCTCACAGCTGACTGTATTATCTCGCATAGACAACTGACAATGTGAGAAGGTTCACTAAAAGACATTTCACAAAAATTTCTCATTCTTTTCAAAGAAAGGTTAGTCCATACTAAAAAGCAGAGTCTATTCAAAGATGTTCAATAAGATACATTGCATATTCTCCAAATGCCTGTCACAGATGGCTTTCTGTCTGTAATTATGATTTGAAAAAAATACTCGTTTATGTTCCACAGAAGACAGGAAAAAATACAGAAGGATATTAGTGCCAACCACTAGGAAGGAACAGGCTCTACTAAGTCAATTACAAAGCTGTAGGAAGAGCTCCTATTATTCAGGGCTGAAACTCTCCTAACATCCAGAGAAGGGGGCTGAATATTGTGCACCGTGTCAACACATCCTTATTCGGGGACTACTGTATTGCAAGGGCTGCCAAACAACGGGAAAGCAACTGGACCAGGAGAAAAGTAGGTAAAAATGTTTAGTGCCATGGCTCATGAGTCACGTGAATGGAAAGGCCATAAACAAGCACTAATCACAGCATAACACTGCACACCCAGTGACTGCATAACCCATACCATTAGCTCTGACAAATAATGGCACCCTGAGCTGCCAGATCAAAGAATTTGCTAAATCTTTCCCAGTATTACGTACTACTCTTACAAATGCCAGTTTTCTGAGTACTATATGGAGATACCAAGTGGCAAAGCAAGATGTATTTCCATAAACATCCCCTAATAGAGACTACACGGGACACTCTTCTTGACAAGTAACACTCATTCTCACTGCTCCTAAATGTGCTGTGGAGGTAGCACATTCTGCGGCAAATCTAAGGAAGTTCAACATTTTTTAAGATTTGATTCCACACAGTCTCCAAAAAAATTCCCATCATCTCAGAGGACTTAGTAGGCTGCAATGGAACATTTACTGTCAGACAGTCTTCAGACGTGCAATGCCTATTGCGACCTTTTGTACCAGCCACTTCTCAATGCCCTAAATAGTATCTCATCGTGTGCAGCCACACAATCCCAATGGAAGGTATTGTCACGTGAGAAAATTCTGCAACATTTTTCCACTGAAATGGAGTTCTGATTCTTATCATGACACTCCACCTTGAATTCAATCACTGAACCTGATTGTTATCAAAACCTGATTGTTATCATAACCTGATTGTTATCAAAACACTGTCCTCGACGTGATTTTTATGAAGGAGTGGCTAAAGCCTGAAATAGGACACTCTGCCTTCACATGCCCAGGACCTCCTGTCTGCAATAAGCAAAGGCAGCACTGCTCAGCTGAAGCCTGCTCTGTATCTCAAGTGTAGTTACCAGTTTTTCTCTGAAAATAAGCAATTTGCTCTCACTTGCAGACATTTCTGACCAAATGGACCAGTACAGGTGTTACCTGCCTGTCCTTTTTTACCTTCTCTAATAGTAGAGGTTTCGTGGTTTGGAATAAGTGAATTAAACTGGCTCCTTGTTTGTTTTTTTTTTAAAAATAGTTTTTTCATTGAAAAATGAGAATTTGTCAAACTGCTACTGAAGTTGAATCCTACAAGGATTACAGAACTGAAACCAGCATCTGCAAAAACCATTTTTACTGCATTCATTTAACTCCAATATATAGTCACCCCCTATAAAATAGGCTGCTTGGCTGGGAAACCAATGTATTTAGCATAAACAGATCTTTTTATATCATTATTTGTTGTTATGATCAGAACTGCTAAACTGCATAAACCATCAACTCCATCTGTAAGAACAAAATAAGTGCTTGTCATTCAATACTCCATCTACACTCCCACAACTAGATGTCTTCTCAATCTTCTCTTCATCATCCAAACTCAGCTCCAATATCTGTCCTGAATACCACATTTTTTTCAAATTAATTCCAATAACACGGTCTATAAGGTACAGATTTTAAGTTAGTTGAGGGCCAGTGTCTCTATGGCTGTTAGGAACTTGATGTGTGAGCTGAAGTTAGGTGCAGGATTTCCAAAGGATTGCTGTGGGGCTGCAGCATCTGTGAGCCAGGTAGTTTCTTCCATTGTGGTACCTCAGGATTTACATCAGTGAGGTCACTGTGTACTTCAAGGCAAAATCCATGGTAACACCAGAGAACCTGAACAGCCATTTATCAATGAAGATGTGAAAGTCAGGTGAACCTAGATTATGCCCTTTGTTTATCTCCTGATTTCCTTATTTTTCTAGAAGTCTGTGATAAGGAAATAATTTTATGGAATGCAACCTCCGGCGGATGAAGTACTTATATGATTTATGAACTAGACTGATAATGCACACATCAAACAAATCAAGACAGTCCTAGAAAAGAAAACAAACTTCCATACTAGGCACAATACTTGCACACATGTTTAGAAACTGCAAAGCACCACACAGACATTACTTGAATTTATAAATAAAATTAAATGCTCGAAACCAGTTTGATGCAGTTACTCAGTCCTAAAGAGAATTATTTAGAGCTATTCACTGCTGCTGAACAATATTCTTTCCATAAATTCATAGGTGGAGTCAGTAACTCACTATCTATAACACTGCCTTACATCTCCCTTGTTTTCAGCTCCTTAGAACTGCACCATCTTTAATAAATTAAACTCCTGTTTTCCAGACTTCTCTTTTCTTTAGGGTAAGTATTTTGCAATATATTTTTTATTAAGTAGATATGGCTATGAAAACATATTTTGTTGTGTTCACATTAGTAGTTCAAATAACTTTAAACAATGCTTGTGTCCCCCTGCTCTGGAGCAGCAATGTGTTTGATAGGAAGACAATGTGCTAGGAGTTCAGTGTGTTGGGAGTGTGACTTTTGCCAAATAATTGGAAATGTATCCTAATTTGGCAAAGTCATAAACTGTAGCAAACCATGCTTTGCATGTACCCCCATGTCCTGCTATACCTGCTGAAAACGTGCAGCTCAATTCTCTGACGAATGCATTTCAGTAGAAATGCTCAGATTCAGGGTAAAGCACATCTTTATCTTCAATTTTTCTTCTGATTTTTCTTCTGGATGGTTCTGGAGTCTTCCCAGAGTGTCTGGGTCTGGATCTGGTGACAAGAAGCCTTTTCTCTAGTGCTATCTGCAGTCCCTGCTGGTCTTAGAGTTTGTGGGACAGGAAAGTGCCTGATTTACACACAGAGCCAGCAAGGGTTAGACTTCAGTGGGAGAGAACAGAGGGAATACGTCAACTGAGGCAGTGAACCAACACTCAGCATGGAAGAGGAAGAAAGGGACATCTGATCAGCAGCTGTGTCCTCTGAGAACTGTCAT
This sequence comes from Dromococcyx pavoninus, assembly GCA_033558185.1. NCBI lineage: Eukaryota > Metazoa > Chordata > Aves > Cuculiformes > Neomorphidae > Dromococcyx > Dromococcyx pavoninus. The sequence goes on along the minus strand of JAUMJL010000201.1, from coordinate 1,138,558 downwards.
GTTTGGGAAGAAAAAAGAAAAAAAGGAGTAAAGGGGCAATCACTACTGTGAACAGGCAATGGGAGAAGAACCAGAAAGGGTCACCTTGAGGCCACTACTTGAGAATAAGGGCAAAATCCACATGGGAAACTAGAAAAAATCGAACAAAAAGTTTGGAGGCACTAACCCAAGGGAAAGAGCCCCGCAGCAACGCTTCAATTCTACTAAAACTCCTGAGCCTGAGGCCCTCAGTTCATGCTCAAGGCTTTTGGAGGTACCTGGCTGCAATGACACCGATCCAGTGAAGTCAAGATTTAGACGCCTGAGAAATCAGAAATGCTTCATCACAGGTTTTATTTTTGCCCAGAGAAGTTGTGGATGCCCCCTTTCTGGAGGTGTTCAAGACCATGTTGGATGGGGCTTTGAGCAACCTGATCTAGTGTAAAGTGAATCACAGAAGGACCTGAGTTGGAAGGGACCCACAAGGATCATCAAGTCCTATCCCTGCATAGGACAACCCCAAAATTTATGCCACGTGTCTAAGTGCATTGTCCAAATGCTTCTGAAATATTGTTAGGCTTCGTGCCATGACTGCTTCCTTGGGGAGCTGTTCCAGTGATCCAGGACTCTCTGAATGAAGAACTGTTTCCTAACATCCAACCAAAACCTCTTCCTGCCCATGGCAGGAACTGGATGATCTTTAAGGTCACTTCCAATCCATTCTATGAGTCTGTAGTTGGGAATGGGAGCCAGGCTGAAGGCTTGAGAAGGAGGTCTGAAACGTTAAGAGCATGTCTCCTTCACCAACACCATGAGATTGTGCTGAAAAACAGCATTGGACCAGCGGAAGAAATAGGTAAAGGAGATTGATGCCACTTTAAAGCATACAGTTGCGTATCTTATCTTTCCCCTGTACTAAAAAGACACAAGTCACGGTTCAGACCTGCGTCTGCCCCGGCTGCAACAATGCCAACGAAGCTTCCCGGACGCTCTACCACGAGAGCCTCAGGTGGAGGAGGAGCGGAGGGAGATGCAGGGATTTGGGAGGAGGGGTTGGAGCATCCTCCGGTCCAGCCGTGAGCGGCAGGGGAAAGGAGGGGGCTGCAAAGAGCCCCTCGACCTTAGGCTCTGGAAATAAGATGAGGAGGAACAGGAGAGTGACACGGGAGATCCAGGGTCGCACAGCAAACTTTGCCCGTGGCCGCTGAGCGCCGTTACGAAACGAAGCGTTCGCAATGATGGGTTTGATGTTAAGAGAAACATAGACTCATAGAATGGGTTAGGTTGGAAGGGACTTTAAAGTTCATCCAGTTCCATCCCCGTGCCACGGGCAGGGACACGTCCCACCAGATCAGGCTGCTCAAGACCCCGTCCAACGTGGCCTTGAACGCTTCCAGGGACGGGGCACCCACAGCTTCCTTGGGCAACCTGTTTCACTACCTCATCACCCTCATCGTGAAGATTTTCTTCCTAATGTCTAATCTAAATCTTCCCTCTTCCAATTTAAAGCCATTCCCCCTCGCTCTATCACTACTTGAGCGCATGGTTTGCATTACGCAAGGAATGACCTGATAATCGCCCGGAAGCGGCGTGCAGAAGTGAGAAGTGATTCGGCACCCGCACCCTGTCCCCGAGCCCCGTAGCCCGGCTCTCGACATCCCCCCGAGGTGGAGTATCTCGGCATCCCCCCTTGTCGTGCCGAGTGCTGGCCGCGCTGCAGGCACGTCCTTGGCAAGCGGAGGGTGACCCCGTCCCTGGCTGCCACCTCGCCGGAGTGTGGGGAGAGCAGGAGGGTACCGAAGCCGTCTCTTGCTCGCCTGAGCCTTCGCTGGAAGCAGCGACTCGATGTCCCCGGGCTTGCAGTCGCAGGGCACCCTGTAATGTGGAGGCTTGGAAGGATAAACGCGGCTTTTGATGAAGGAGCTCCGCAAAGCAGTAAACGATGTCAAATGATTTCTGATAGCTGCGTGAGGCGTTTTGCTAGTAAAATTCGAGAAGCTCAGATTTGGAAAGGAAAGAGGAAATAGTGCGAAAATAAAAAGGAGGGGAGGGACACGTCCAAAGTGAAAGCAGCTTGTATGTTCCACGACCTCCCGTGTCTCCGCTACCTTGGCCTGCCCGCTGCCGCCGGCCCACTGCCACTGGCCCGCCCGGCGCCGTCCCACCCGGTACCGTCCCGCCTGGTACCCTCTCGCCTGATACCCTCCCGTCTGGTACCCTCCCGCCTCGTACCGTCCCTCCTGGTACCGTCTCCCCCGGTACCGTCCCGGCAGCCACCACCCCGCGGGCTGGGCTGGACACGGCGTGCGCTGTCTCTGCGGGGCCGGGCCGGCAACAACGAAGCCGCGGCAGCGTTACAACGAGAGCTGTAGGTGCGCCGCGTTCCGCTCCTTAAACTTATCCCCATCTATTCATTTGCCAAATCTTTGTGAATAATAGACTACAACCTCTTTAAAAGCGCATTTAATCACGAATCGCCAACTGGATGATCTTTACGGTCCCTTCCAATCCAAACCGCTCTATGCTTCTATGATTTAAGCTGTTACAGAGGGTAACACCAAACTCGCTCGCAATATGAGACCTCAAAGCGCGACACAGCGCTCGGGGCTGAGGCCGTTCGCTGCAAGGCTGGCGGGCAGATCTCGGGATTCGCTTCCCGAGTGCTCCCCGGAGGTGCCCACTTGGGGACAGGCGAAAGCTGTGGCTCTGCAGGCAGATGTGTGAGTATGGAGCCTTGCCTTTCGGCGCCGGCTTATGTGTTGTCTCCGTGACTTTGAGAAATCGTTTATGCTGGGGTGATAAGAGTCGACAACCCATCTTCTGTGCTTAACCGTGACTTTAAAGGAGTCAAGGACAAACTAAGTCCAGGGAAGGTCGTTGACAGATTTTCTTAAAGATAAAATAAGATATTGCAGCATTTCCCGTTAGCATTGTCTCTTGGAAAGAGCATGGAGAGCACTGCAGAGAAGTTATTTAATTGACTGTCGTTTCATAGAAGTTCTGTTCCCTTTGGCAAGTCCATCATGTCTAGGAAGAGAACCAACGTGCCAGAAAGCCTGTTTCCAGCAAGCTTTCCTTTTTATAAAAAAAAACCCCAAGATGATAGCACCAAGATGGGCTTTGTCTCCGAGGCAGTTCAGCTTTTTCAGCATTGTGTTTTAAAACTTCAGGAATTATGTTTTGCAGTGAGACAGAGAAGTGACAAAAGTTGTGGAAACCGATGGAAGGGTGGGTGATTTTCATGAAGCATCAGGATCTGATACTCCAGCTAATCAGAAATAATGGTTTGCATTTTGTACATCCAAGAAACAGGCCTCCAGTGGGAGCAAACGACCAGAGTTTTGTTGCTTTCGGTGCAGACAAGATCAAGGCCATAATAACCTGACGGCCAAGCTCTTGTCACTCCTCCAGTTGGAGCCTGACCCTTCACCTGGGCACCGCATCAGGTGTGGTGTATACGAGTGAACCCACGGTGTGTTTAACGTGAAGATCACCCTTCCAAGCGGTGGAAAGAGCGCGTGAAAGGCGATGATAGATCGCTCAACATGCACAGCTCGGTCCTGGGTCTGTGTTGAGTTTTTTCTTTCCAGGGTTTGTGCTGCTGTCTGAGCAGCAGAAAAAAATACTTGCTTTTTAGATGAAATCCCCTTTGGTACTTCTCTAAGGAGACTTTTCAGATGGAAGGCTTTGAGGAAACAACGTTTCTAAATGACCGAGACATATTTACAGGCGACGCTGAGAGACTGAGATCATCTCGTCCTCCCTTCTGCTCCTGATGTTGTGTTGTACCCTCAAATGAGCTATTTTCGGAGCTCCAGTATGCAGAACATTTTTGCAGTTGCACACAAAATAAAGAAATTCAAGAACAAAAGATTGTTCTGGACAGTCAAACTGGAATGAGTTGGAAGGAGACATTTAGGAAGTGGTTTCTTGGACACTAATTAGGACCATTTGCTTGGGGTTGCCATTATTTTCCTTTTAGTCTGGAGGGCACAATAGATCAAATGATTTATGTATCATTAACAATCCTTGTTAACCATAAGCAGGGTCAGGCTTTTCCATACCGATTACTGAGTAGTGCTAAACCGTTTTATTTCTTCTGCAGTGTCCACATGAGCAAGTTAACATGAAAGACCACTCCAAAAAGATGCACGTCAACTCATTTTTTAATGTATGAGTATTAACGTCTCTCATTCTGTGAAAGTGGCTGCGAAACCGAAGCTCATCAGTTCTTTTTGGCTTCCACCGCTGGAATACTGGCGTTTGTTGTACCTGATCCTGGCTCCCAGTGAACGTATTTTAATTGTAATAAGACACAAGCTAAACCATATGTGCGCGTGTGTCTTAGACGCCGCGTTATTGATCTCCTTTTGCCTTTTTTTCCCTTGCTCTACAAGTAACGGATTGCAATCCCATAACACAATTGATTTCACTTTAGAAAAAAACTAAGAAAGAGAGTATACGCAATCAGTAAAATCCCACGGTTCTGTTTAACGTTAGTTTTGCCATGTCCAGAAATTGTTGATGACTGTGGTGCGCGCAGGAGTTTCGGCTGTTGGGAGGGAGGGGCAGAGAGGGACGAACTTGTGCTGTGTTTTGTGGGGTGTCGTTGCGGCGCTGTGCAGGGTGTTGCGGTGCTGTGCGAGCCATTGTGATGCTGTTTGGGGTGTTGCAATACTGTGATGGGGTGCTGTTGCTGTGCTGTGCGGGGTGTTGTTGCGATGCTGTGCGGGGTGTTGTTGCGATGCTGTGCGGGGTGTTGTGGTGCTTTGCAGAATACTGTGATGCTGCGCAGGGTGTTGTTGCGGTGCTGTGTGGAGTGCTGCAGTGCTGATGCTGCGCAGGGTGTTGTTGCGGTGCTGTGTGGAGTGCTGCAGTGCTGTGACGGGGTGGTGTTGTGGTGCTCTTTGGGGTGTTGTTACGGTGCTGTGCGGGGTGTTGGGGTGCTGTGAGCCCCGCTGAAGCCGGGTACTGCTACTCACCTGCAGAGACGAGTGCCTCTGGGATGAGCTGCTCTATGGCCTCTCCGAGGGATGCTCCGACGCCTTTATATAATGAGCCCCACAGTGCCGAAGCACCAGCACGGCCTCGGAGCCCTTCCGAGGGGAGGCAGCGTAAGCCGCGGGTTTCCGGCCCTCGGAGCTGATCCTGCAGGGCCCGAGGATACTCCCTGACACACTCGTTACGGGATTAATCCCCTGGCGCTGAGATGCGGGGTGGGAGAAAGAAAGGCTCAATGGCATGACGTGGGTTCCTGAATAATTTAAATTCTTTGTATTTGATTGAACACCGAGCTGTTTGGTGTCCAAGTTTGTAAAAGCCTTTGAAAGACAAAAGAATTCTGTTTGCAAACATAATATGAAGTGTAAAGCACATTACAGATATTCATGAGCACCCAGGAGGTAACTGAGCACTCCTGTACTTTAGAGGCAATCTTGCCAAGAGCGCCTTCATCTTTGTTCCATTAGCACCAAAGTCCTCCTTTATTTCCTGCTAAAGTTATTGATATCCGGACGATTGTATTTATTGCCTTGCGCGACTTCTCCCGCAGATCTTCATTAAGATTGAATGGCACTCACATAATATGTCCTCTCCTAGTGCCGATGAATTGCTGCACCCAGAAAATTCTGAACGAAGCTGGAGTCCAGAGAGGGTCTCTGAGATGAAGCCGCTCTCCTCTCACTGATCCCCATGAAGCTCTCTGCCAGTGAGAGGTCTTGCAGGCGGTGACCTTGGGGACATCCTGATGCTACACAGCAGCTCCAGGATGGACATTGAGTAGGAGGATGTGGGGTTACCCAGAGAGGCTGTAGTAAAAGGAAAGGCATTTTTTCATTTGTGTACTTTCAAATTAAACAACCAGTTTCATTAGACGGGAAAATACTGTCAGTTGCTTGGTGTCCCATTTTGATCCTTCCTCAGCTTTGGTTGAACGAAATGTCTTGAAACCTATTCCAAAAAGATGCTGGAACAGGCTTCCAGATGCTAAGATTTAGATCATTTGAACATCAGCGCAACCTCCTGGTAACCAAAAACATCCAAATGGATTTCGTTTTTGTATTATAATTCATCAGATGGGAGAGTAGCACAGTTTGGAGCTAAAGTCTGTTTTCATCATTTTAGCAACTGGGTCCACAAGAACGACTTGTCTGGCAAGTCAATAGGTTGAAGCTATGTTGAACGGACTGAGTCCAAATATCTGAGATGACTTGGAATAGCTGTGCTAACAAACCGTGATTTAACTTATGAGACTTTTACCACTGTTTATATAGCTTCGCGTGGGCATGCAAATAGATGGGAAGGGAGGTCATTGCGGGGAGCCACAAGCGCATCCAGCGAGCTGTGCGCCCCAAAACTGCAGGGTGAGCCTGGCCCCATGGCGAGGTCCCTGCGCAGGAGCCCCTCATCCGTCGCTATGAAGGGCCACCAGTCCCGGGTCCTCCTCTCTCGCCTGTGGGACTGGTGGGGAGGTTCGTACCGCAGGGTCCGGTTACGCTGTCGCCTCGGCAGTATTGTTGAAATAAAGCATAACATTAGTTAGATGCGACGCAGCAGGTGGGTTATTATAAGCCTCGCATATTCCTCTGCCTCCTGCTCCTATTAGAACACCGGTAATTGGGGGGAAAAAATATTTTAAGCTCTTTTAGAGAGTAAGAGAAGGAGAAGGGAGGGAGGGAGCTCGCGGAGCGGCCGCGGCCCGTTACACTATCCAGGCCCCGCATCCTTCCTCTAAACCGCAGCAACAACAAACCGTGGTGATTTTAATAATTCTTACGGTGGTACCTTGGCGCAGATGGTGGCTGCTATCTCGGGGATTTTAAGGGGAGAACAAGTCCCGTGAAGGCACCTCGCTCTCTCCCAGTGGGATCAGTCGCTTCCCAGCCCAGACACAGCCTGGCAGGCTCAGCTTATCCTGCCCGATGGCTGCTCCCGCTTTTGCCCGGGGTGGCTCTAAGCTTCCAGATCGCGGGGGGGGCTTAAGGGAAACCTTACGTTCAAAGTTCTCGCCATCCAGAGCACCAGAAGCGAGGCGGATTTGCGTGGCCCCAGAGCCAGCCCTGCGTGTTTAGAGCCCTTGGTCACCTGCCACAAACCCATTCCTCCTGCAGGGAGACACCTCGGCTTTTAAGTTCCCCGCCAGTGGCACTCTCCTCCCCCTGCCCGACACCTCCCTGACTGCTTTCTCCAGGTTAGCCGCTCCGAGGTGGGATATGCTCATTGCCGAACGTCCACCCTGACCGCCCTCCGCGGCTCCCGCTACTCCCCAAGCCCTGCCCGTGGGACGGGGGGGCTCCCCCACTGGCCGGGACGGAACCTGGGGCGGGGAGAGCGGCTCCCGGCGCTGTTACCGGCGGCTGCCGAGTCCCTGCCTCCTCCGCACGCTGCCGGGGCTGCGCTCCTTGACAAATTCCAGGGAAGGTCATTAGCATCCCTTGCTTGCCTTTGTTGGCTTTGGGTTGGTTTTTTTTAAATAGATTACCAAGCTGGCCACGTACACCTAAGGGTCATACGGGTCGGGGGAGAAGAGCTGAAATAGTCACCAGAGTTACGAGAAACAGGCAAACAAAGACAAAGCGAGAAGTCCTCTCGCGCTCTTGTTTCAGAAGCAGCTCTCTGGGCATGGGGTCCTTACTGTTAAGCCCCTTCCTGCGAAAGCCGCTCGGCATCCTTCTCCTCAGTCCGGCCGGGAGCCTGTTCCGTGCTTCCCCCCCCTCCCCCCCCCCCCGGAGGGAGGCTCCGAGTGAGAGACGTGACTCCCGACCCTATATTTTTCTATTGTTTTGAGCCGGTAGATCAATTGTCATCAGTACTGTCACCTAAGAAACAATGATTTCGATTCATCTTGGCATCTGATTTTATTCTAATGGGTTAAATTGGGTTCACTTTTACAATTATCCCAGGTTTGACTGCGTGGTATTGTATGACAACTCACAGTTTCATCGGGTTTGGCAAAGCGAGGTTGCTCCATGAATCCGTATATCATATCACATCAGATCAGGCTGAAGTTTGCTGTTTAGCGACTCCGTTTGAGAGGCTTTTTATGAAAGTGGGAAGGGTTGATGCAGCCCATGGCTGGTTCAGTGCGATTTGAGGAAAAAAAAATGTGGAGAGATGGCAACAACACGGGGTTTGCTGCTCAGCTGTGAATAAGCACAGAACGAAAAAAAAGACATGACGGGGAAACGCTCAGCTCACGACAATATTTTTAGCAGCCTCTCAGTTCTCGCCTGTTTTTTTTTTAATTTCCTAATATGTTCTTTGCTTTATTAGTTTTATTTACAACCAGCTCCCCATTAACACCTCACCTGATTACTGAGGAGCTGAGACAGCTAATCAAGAAAATCCAGCAAACCAGCCAAAATTGAGAGGTGGAATTTATTTTGGCTTTCATTCATTCTTCTTTATTTATGTATCTTGTTTTGGAAAATATTTCGAAACAAACAGAAAATAAAAGGCAGGTATAAGTGGATGTCGGTGAGAGGTCAGAGGTTATAAATTCACGTCAATTCTATATTAGGGGCTATGTAGAGGGGGGGAGAGAGGGAGAAAAAAATCTTTCCACCAAGCAGCTTGTTTATTTTAATTAACGTAGGGATACTCTGCTAGAAACAAGGAACAATCTCCATCTACTGGCTACATCATTGCGTCTCTTCTCCATCCAAAACCCATCCCTCATCACTCATTAAGGAGGGTACAATTTTGGAAGAAGCTTCTAAGGTCTCAAGGTAAGCTCCTGCATGACTCTTCGCTAGCAATGCAGCTATTTAGAGCTCACGGATGTCATTCGCGGGTTGTTTCTTTGGCGTGGTGGGTTGTGTTTTTTTAAAAACAACACAGAATGGTCGTTTCCCCAGGTGTATTCGCAGACAACATTTGGTGCGTCTGTGTTTTAATCTAGAAAAACAGCAGCCTGGAAAGACTGAGCCACTCAGCTCAACAGGGGGGGAAAAAAGAGCTTTTTTTTTTTCATTTCTTTAATGGAATGGCTTCTTTTTTTCGCCTATCTGTGCATCTGTAAGGGAGCCCTTTGCAAAAGCAGCAACATATGATAATTTCCATCGGCTTAATTGCAACCGGAGTGCAAATACGATTAAGGTTAATATCAGCCAACTAAGAAGCTAACAATGCTGAGGTCCTTGACGGTGAATAGTTTCGTGTTAGACAATAATCTGCCTCTCCTGCTTTCTTCTGGTTCTTTGATCATTTATTTGTGATCAGTCACAGTTCTCGGATATGGAGATATGTGTCTGGGATTACTACGCAAAGCACCTAATTATGTATTATTTAAATATCATCTTCTTAAACCAATGAATAGGTGTCTTCATTTGCGTGTTTTCAGATTACCGGGATGTACAAGCACGCTGGAGGTTTGTAGTTTTTCATTCGATTAGTTTACGGCTAAAGATATCCTGCGCTAGCTGTATTCGAACTGCCAGGCACCGCACAGCCTGGCTGGGGAAAAGAGTGGCTGCGACTGAGTCCGGGCTGCCAGGCACCCCCTTTCTTCATTTCTGTAACGCAGTAATCTGAAAGCTGGTCTACAGTACACTCGAGAAGATTCAAGGCAGGGAAAAAGATGGTGATAGTAAAAATACGTAGTTTCTGACACCGAAGTGGGTTTTTAAACAATGTCGGGTTGGGTTATTTTTAAATATTTCATAGCTGCTAACGACATTAGCCACACACGCCAAGAGGTGTAACTCCATCCAGGTTTCCTTTGTGTCTAGATGGCTTGTATCAGCCGCGGACTTCACAAAGAGAGGAGCTTGTTCAGTGGTAGCACTGTACCGCAACCTCGTAGAGCAGAAAATAGAGCGTTAGGCTTTTAAAATAGACCTGGCTTTAAAAGCCAAATCGTGGGAAACGGGATCAATCCTGCTGCTGCCGTCACTACGTGGCTTAAATTCCTGGAGAGGTTTCAGCGGGCAGCGTCTCGCAGATCCCGGTACCTGCAGAGCACGGGAGTCAGTTTGGCCTCATCCCGGGCAGGCTGAGCCTGGACCCTTCCTGCTCAAATAACTCCCCACCCCGGCCTGAATACCCTCCCCTTTCTTCTAATTATTGTTGGTCAATTATTAATTTGCATGTAGACCTTGTCCTAAATCCTCAGAACTAAGCAAAATATCGTTCACGCTGGGATAGGCTTTAGACCGTAGCCCGTGGCCAGGAAGAGCAAGGGCTCCATGGCAGAATGGATCCCAGTGCCCGCATGCAGAAATCTGCCCAGGGCACTCGCTAATTACGAAGGTGGGAACGTCTCGGGCGAGCTGCGGGCCAGGGCTCAGCCTTAGGGAGCTCCGCAAGCCTGGTGAGGGCACAGGGTGGGCAAACGCTTTACCTGTAGCCGTGAATTCCCTCTTCATCCTCATCATCCCATCCTCATCATCTCGGAGAGCCTGGGTACAGCCTTACAGAAAGGGAAAACCCGAGAAAGCCTGTCACGTTACTAAAATATTCCGAATATCGCACATCAGATATCCTTTCCCAAAATGCTGCGGCCAAAGGAGATAAAAGCACCCTACACTAAGAAGCTGCGTTCAGGTGGGAAGTGCTAATGTAAATAAATTCCCAAGGGATAAACTGATAGATTTGGATTTTAGATACCCTGTTGTGTTCTTTGTAAGTTTTTCTCTCCCCTCTCCGAGCAAACCAGCAAAACTGTATAGGGACTCTCCTGCTATCGTGCCAACCTCCCGCTACCAGTCTGCCTTAGAGCAGAGCCGTTTCCATTTGCAGAGAGAGATATCTCAGGAACATTGAAATAGATTCACCTTGATCTCCTACGGGCCTTTTGGAAATGGAGAAGTCACGTTTGATGCTAGCAACAAACTTTCAGTGTCCCTTTAGGTAAGAAGTGGTCTGCCAACATTAGGATGTTAATCACAAAACGCTTTGGAAAGCCCTGGCCTCCTTTACCGGAGCAGCAGCAGCCAGTAGCGTATCCTTAACCGTACCTGATGGAGCAGAAAGGACCCTCTAATTAATTAAGTGTGCCCAACCGGAGAAGCTTTAGTCATTTCTGAGTTTCGTTATGACTCTGCCCAATTATTTCTAACAGTTCCGTCGAACTAATGTAGAGATGGTAATATAACAAACAATATTTTTGGTGTCTCTGTCTCGGCCTTACGTTTTGCCACCGCACCTGCAGATGTTGCGTCGGTGAGCCCGAGGCAGCTCTTGGCAGGGGGAGGAGAAGGGAGGGGTGCCTGCACCCGCAGAGACCGAGGAGGGGGTAGCGACCCGCGCAGCCTCCCCGCAGCGACCGCCCGCGGGGAGCCGGGCGCTCCCCACCCCTCCTCTCTTCCCTGTGCCAGCGGTGCGATGAGTTTGTCCGTCCTCAGCCCAGCGGTGACAGGGTGACGGCGGGGCGGCCGTGCTTCCGAGGGCTCCGCGGGGTGCCCCTGCCCGGCACACGCCGGGTGTCTCCGGGAAGAGGGGCTTCATGGAACATGCAAGCCGTTTCCAGGAGACAAGGCGCAACTAGAGCCGAAAGCAGGGTGAGTCACCCCTGACAAAATATTTGGATGGGAATAAAGGAACATTTCCTTCAAAGCAAAAAACCAACCACACACCTCCAAAAAACAAACACAAAAAAACCCCAAACCAAACAAAACCCCAAACCCTGAACAAGCCAGCGGAATAGAAAGATTGTGTGGCAACTATTAGAAACAGTCTCCAGGTGAAATTTGTTCATCTCTGCCAGCAGCAACCGCTCAACGTCCTCGCTCGGCACGCACACAGCTGTGGCAGCAACGCGGGGCGTGCGGAGAGCGAGCCCTCCCGCAGCGAGGTGAACCCCGATTCCCAGCGCTGCTTCCTGCCTTCCCTGGGCAGCTCCTGCCCTCCCGGCGACGAATCCTGCCCTGCCCGGCGCTGTCTCCTGCCCTCCCCGGGTGGCTCCTTGCTTGCTGCCCCAGCGGGACCCAGGGGAGAGGGAGGGAACCTCCTCTGTCCCTAGCGAAGTCTGAGGATTGCGGAGGGACGGCGGGAAGGATGGGGATCCCGAGCAAACAGATCCCGTATCCCGGATTGAATCCCCTTGTTTATTTTTTCCCGATGGTCTGTTGTGCTAATTGACTTGTTTTCTCCAAGGAAAGCCTTTTTCCCTCCTCCCTCCCTACACACACTTTTTTTTTCTTCCGCCCCCCCCTTTTTTTTCTTTCTTTCTTTTTTTTTGTTCCTCTCCCCTGCAGGAGACTACGGCTTGTGGAGGGATCTACCCGTTTCAAGGGAGATTCCCTTACCCCTTTGAGTCTCCTTGGTTTTACAGCTATTACTCTCTTATTAAAACACACACACGCATACAACACATTGATTTCCATCCAAAAGGGCTAATTACATTACTTACAGTAAATAGCAGCCCTGCTGTCCAGGGTCTAGTGTGCCAACAGAGAAAAAAATCCCGGCTTATTTCACTTGATTGACTTCATCTTTGTGCGAAATTGTGTTTTATGAGCTGTATTCTGGCATTCGAAGGAATGTAGCAACACTCAATCTGCAAATAACATTAATTTTAGCTACTTAGGGGGAAAGAGAAGGGAGGAAACTGGCTGCCTGAATCTTGGGTTACATGGAAGAGGTGACTCGAGGAGCCCCCGAGGATGTTTCTGGGATGCTGTGGAAAGGAAGTGGGGGCTGGGGTACTTCTCTCACAAATCGCGCTCGGGTTTGGTGTGGAGCGTCCCCCAGGGAAGAGGGAGTGCAGAGCTGCCGCCAGGAAGATCCTTCAGTAGGGATCGAGGTGTCAGGAAACAGCTGGCAGCTGTTCCACGGAAAGGCCAGGAAGAGTGGTGTGAAAAGTAAGTAGGAAAAGGGGGAAAGCAGGGGAAGGGTAGCAGAGGGAGCGAGATTAGCCGGGAAGGAATGCATAGCGCAGTCCCCTACACACAAAGATTGCTTGCAGCCCCGCAGCCGGGCGAGGGGGTCCGGCGGAGTGATGCGCCCCGGCGGCAGCAGAGCCTAACAAACGCTGACCGGGCGACGCCGTGCCCTCCTTCAGCCCTCCAGTTCTGCCCTACCACCCCCTCCGTGGTGCGGAGAGCGGTCTGGCGCCTTGTCCCGCTTCGGCTGCCCCGCAAGGGCGCTTCTCCTCCATCTCCCCGTCCCGCGGCGGTGCCAGCCCGAAGGACCGGGAGTCGGAGCTTCCCCGGGGGAAGGGGGGGCCCCCGGGCCACCTTGCCCCTCGCAGGCGCCGTCGCCGCTAACGCCCCGGACTCCTAGTTTGGAGGAGGTGATAAACCTACCCCACCCCCAGCCCCGGCTGCGGTGTTTGTCACTGCTTGCCCATCACTAGGGGTTGAGGGGAGTATGACAGGTCTTTGTTGTCTGAATAAAAATCAGTGGCAGCTCAAGGGAGAGAACTCCTCCTACTAAATTATCAAAAATGGGCTGGCTTTAGTCTCTTAACAAATTGGACAGAGCTCCGGAAAGCAGCAGTCCCAAATCCAACCTACAGGCACTGGGAACTTTAAAGCAACCAGGGACTGCTGAAAATAGCACTTCTTTTTGCTTTCTTTGTATTCAAAACTATATCCTTTCCCGACTGATTCTACCGCCCCAGGTCCAAGTCTCTCCAGTCAGGAGTCTCAGCTCTCCAGAACACTAACAGATCTTTTAGCTCGCTTTTATTATTTTTAAAAAATAATTATTATTACATTTTGTCCCCCTTGTTTGTTTTCTGCACATCTTCAGGAAGCCCTCGCTGCTTGTGCAAAGAGACGCTTCTATTGCAGCCTCCCTCCCTGCGCTGTGCGCCTCGGTGTAAACATTTTGGATGATCTAAAGACTCTGGGGTCTGTATATGGAAATAGTGGGGTGCAGAGCAGAAGAAAATACTTGTCCTTTCCGTCCCCCAGCCATGCTTTTCCACGGGATCTCCGGAGGCCATATCCAAGGAATCATGGAAGAGATGGAGAGGCGATCCAAGACCGAGTCCCGCCTGACCAAAGGGGGACAGATGAACGGCCGAGAAACGGTAAGAAAGGAGCTGGCACTCTTTGAAAGGGAATCTTTGCAAGCATGGACCCGCGGTAGGACGGAGCCTGGCTTTAGGGGATAGAAAGACTGCTTCCCCCCTGCCCCTTCCCCGCCACCCCTTGCTTGTAGAGCCCCTTCCGAGGATCCCTGTAAATCCACTCGTAATGCTGGGTGCTGTGCTGGCCAGGCTCAGTTATACATTTGTCTAATCGATGTCCTTGCGTGTGCTCTCTAGAGTGAGGGAGAAAATATTTTAAATCAACAGGGACGCTTTTGCAGTCTTGCAGCGAAGCAGCCTTTGCCCCTGCTCAACTTGCTGCGGCCGCTCTGCGCCGTCCCAGCACGGCTGCAGCTAGAGGTTTGAGGTGCACTTTCCTTTTTATTTTGCACTCCTGGCACCTCCTAAATTAAACCGCAAACCGCGACTGCTTACTTTTCATAACCATTTTTGGTTCCAAGCGTTGCATTGATACAAAGAGGCACTGCTCTCTCTGAACGTTATGCCCGCCAACTACTTTGCTGAGCAGTAACTTCTCCTCTATTATTAGCCGAGGGACCAAATCTTCACAAATGTCCTAATGGGTGGCGGAGAAACCGAGTGTCACGCTGCGTTTTGTGCAAGGCGAGATCTCCCTTTCTCCAACTTGTAGGGCTTCCGCCGATCGCGCGAAAGGCTCTGCACACAAAGTAACGGCCTGGAAAACTGCTTTAAGGCTTTGAGCCATAGGGTCCTTTCCTCCTTCTCTTAAATAAACTCCCGCTTTGTTATATGAGGATTTGCAATGTAAATTCAACTCGCCTTTTCAATTGCTGCTAAAAAAGCGGGCGAAGAACACAACTTCAGATGGGAAAGTGATTTGCCACTTTAAAACAGATGCGACTTTAGAACAAGATGTTCAGGATTTTCCCCTCCCCCCCCCCCCCCCGTTTACTTTATCAGCAGACGCTGCCCCAAGTTTCAAGGCAGAACTTTTGTCTCCGCCGTCCCTCCGTCTCCCTTTGTCCCGAGAGACACTCCTCGTGGAAAGCAGATTAATAGTAACTTGCAGAAGTTTGCTGATGAAGAAGTGCTAGTTTTAGCTGAAAGCAGCCTGTGCCTCCTTTCTGGCCGCGTCCATGGCTCGGGTGGTTTGCTTTCGTGCTCACAGCTCCTTACATCCTTCACCTGTCTCCTTTCCCTTACTTCTCTTTTAAATGGTCTGTTTTTTCTTTGGAGAAGGGGTTTCGGCTGGTTTAAGCACGGCTGAACATTTACTGGAAAATCAGTGCAAGCCCGCACCCTCTGTTACAAACTTTTGTTGCAGCAAACCGATACTCTCCTACTTTAAATTGCCGTTCTTGTGGAGCGTTCTAAGATTCAAACGCCAAAGTACCAGGGAAGCTACAGGCTTCATCCTCAGAAAGAATGGGCTCTGCTTTTCTTATTGAGGCCTAATCAGTTGCTTTCACATGTTGAAGTGACATTAGATCGTTAGGAGAGTTTTAATGGGATAAACAGGAAAACTGAATGGCGGTAAACGCTTTCCTTGCGGCGATGGTCCCGGTTCCCCCTCAAACTTCCCGCCAGGAGCAGAGGGCTTGTTCACGGAGAGCAGCCTCTGTGTACGACCGCCGAGCCCTGCACAGGACCCCTACCCCTTCCCCTGCCCCGCTTGCCTGCCTGCTTTTCTCTCCCTGTCTTATCCCCTTGTGGTGTGGTTGTTTTGCAGAACATGCCCCCCATGAGCCCTGAGAAGCCTGCTTTGTGTGCTGGTTGTGGAGGGAAGATCTCAGACAGATATTACCTGCTGGCTGTTGACAAACAATGGCACCTCAGGTGTCTTAAGTGCTGTGAATGTAAACTGGCTTTGGAGTCAGAACTCACCTGCTTTGCCAAGGACGGCAGTATTTACTGCAAGGAGGATTACTACAGGTACAGCAATCAGTCCCCAAGGGTTCAAAAGCGCATCCCCTCACGAGGCACTATTAACCGAAACGGTCTTTTCTCCGTATGAGCTTTCAGAGCTAGCTTTTCGCAGTCAGCGATTCCTTAATCCTGTAAAAGCATCCCCTCGGTAAAGTCTCGCCCGTTTGAGAACGAGCAGGGGTACAGGGGACACGCCGGCCGGGCTCTGTGGCGGCGCACACAGGAGAGGGAGAAGACCTCATGTCTCCCGCTGCTCTGGGTTTCCCTCCGTAAACCCCAGCCTACGACCCGACACGACGTCCCCTCTGCCCGCAGCCCTCCCGTTTTCCCGCAGCCGGGGAGCGATCCCCGGGCTGGGAGGGACCAGCCACCCCCCGCCCAGCCCCGCGGCTCTCCCGGCAGCAGCACCGCTGACCCATGCCTTTCGCTTCTCTCGTGGGCCCTTTACACGAGAGCCAGGAGAGCGGGGACGGATTCTCACCCGTCTCCTTTCTCCATGCGCACGGGCAGCGGGAAGGCTTGCTCTCGCCAAACCTCCTGGGCCAACAGGTCAGCTCGGTAGCCAGTGGTTGCCGCGGGATCCCGATGCTGGTTCCCGATGGTGCTCCTGATGATGCTCCTGGCGATGCTCCCGGTGATGTTCCCGGAGATTCTGAGCACCGACCCCCGGTGGCCCTGGGTCTGCAGCAGCGATGGGGAGGTGGGAGGCACTGAGGAAAGGTCTGCCTTTACATTTCCAGTTGATGCCCACTTTTCCGTTTCCTTCAGAAGGTTCTCCGTGCAGAGATGTGCCCGCTGCCACCTTGGGATCTCAGCCTCTGAAATGGTCATGAGAGCCAGGGAGTCGGTTTATCATCTGAGCTGCTTCACCTGCACCACCTGCAACAAGACTCTGACCACAGGCGATCACTTCGGCATGAAGGACAACCTGGTTTACTGCAGGGCCCACTTCGAGTCCCTTTTGCAAGGAGAATATCCCCCTCAGCTGAGCTACACTGAGCTGGCTGCCAAGAGCGGAGGGCTGGCCCTGCCTTACTTCAACGGCACCGGCACAGTCCAGAAGGGGAGGCCCAGGAAACGAAAGAGCCCTGCCTTGGGAGTGGACATCGTCAGCTACAACTCAGGTGGGAAACACACGACGAACCTCCCTCCCGTTCCTCTGAAAAGAGCGTTCTCGGGCTTCCCTAGGCGGTGCATAGGTAACTCATCCAGGCCAAATCTTGCTTAACCATTGGAAAACCAAATAAACAGCCCTCTGAGGGCTGAAGCTTTTGCAGGAAAGCTAACAGCAGCCCTCCTCAAAGGCTGTCTTTGCCTATTAATGTCAAACACCCAAACTTAGTCACTTCCCAGGGTAAAGACAAGAAAAAAGGAAAAGAAAAAAAAATCCCAACCCGAAACCCACAGCGTTCTTTCTCTGTAAGAACCTCAGAGATATTGTTATTATTTCTATTTTATCAGCAAAAAGCATTTCACCAGTTAGACCTAAAATTAGAAGTAAACAAATGGATCAGAACAAAAAATACAATAAAAGTTATAGTACAGGGCTCCTACAATGCCAATGCAGTATTCACATAGCTTGATATAGATACTCAATTCATAGTAACCGATTCTTCAGGATAAAAAATCCTGCTTTACTGACACATAAACGATCAAATTGTACAAGAGGCCAAAGAATAAAAGTTGTTCCCTGTAACTAAGCCCTAGCAAATGTAATTAAGGAAAACAATTTCTCCTCTTTCAACGGTAGGGAAGGAAAAAGTGTTGCCCCTTATTAAATTTTTCCCCAAATCAAGTCGCTTAAGTACCTGAACCGTGCCCAGACACACAGCGTTAGGGGCCAGAGGTGAAGGAGTTTCAGGTATGATCAAGAAGTTTTAAGCTGCGTTTCATGAGGTGGAAGAGAGAAGCAGTAAGGGTAAACCCGAATTAACAAGCTCCCAACTCCGAATATCATTTTAGCGAAACTTAAGCTCCCCAGGGACGGTAACGAGGAAGGAAGGGTGTGGGAAGCAAGAACGGTGTTTCCCTGTGAAGTGGGGAGGTGCCCCGGGCGGGGCAGGGAGAAGGAATTTCAGCCTGGGCAGCGGAGGAGCCGGGAGAGAGGTCAGGGCCTCCCCTTTCAACAAACGCAGGTCGATGGAAACGCTCCTGTTTCGGCTCGGAGCTCTCTCCCTTCCGCTCACGTTCATCCCGCCGTCGCTGAGATGCGCAAGGAACTCTCCCCCGCCCCCCGCACCCCATCCCTCCCCCGGCACCTCCTCTGGGGCCGCTTGTGGAGCGGCTTCAACTGGGAACTGGGTAGCTGTGCGAGGCTGTTTCATCTCCTCTGATGCGTAGACCTTGGAGCCAGGGTAATCACTGCGCTAATTGTTCCTTGTTAATTGAAGATGACATTGGAATCCCTGGCTATAGAGCGGCTTTCAGTCAATCCTGAAAGCCGCTAAAGAAAAGGGAACCTGTAGCGCAGCCAGGATTCACTCGGTCTCTTCCGGTCCCCGCAATCTCCC
This sequence comes from Dromococcyx pavoninus, assembly GCA_033558185.1. Classification (NCBI taxonomy): domain Eukaryota; kingdom Metazoa; phylum Chordata; class Aves; order Cuculiformes; family Neomorphidae; genus Dromococcyx; species Dromococcyx pavoninus. Next base: position 1,120,186 of record JAUMJL010000201.1, on the reverse strand, counting down.
ATCCCCACATCGGTACCCAGATCCCCCAGACCCCTCGACGGAAATATTTATAGGGAAAAACTACCGTTAGAATTAGGGAAGGATGAAAAGTTGACAATATGATAAAACAGTCCTTAAAATTTAGGTGCCAGTCTTCAAGTTCTCCTCCTTACAACAACGGGGCACAAGAGGTGCGCCCCTGACTCCACACGAGATTAAATAGCTCTGGCCATTAGGAAAATAAAGTTCACTTCGCTGAGAACTCACAGAATCCTCCAGGCAACGGAGAGGCAAAACGAAAACCCCAAGCCACTCTAATCTGATGCTTTGGACTCAGTCTGGGTGGCTGAGAGATTTGACTTGTTAGGGCCGTGATTTTTTAAAAAAAGCATTATCCAGCCATGTCCAGGGCTGACACACGACCTCGAGAAAGTACAATTTGCAGCCAGTGCATCCAGAGCAAACGACTCCAGTCTGCTGTACCCCCGCGCCCCACATACAGGGGGAGGGAAAAGAATCCCTGACAGTTACGAAATGAGTTTCAGTAGATGATATCGCTTCTCAAAAGAAACAACAATCTCTAAATAATTGCCAGCCGCTTTCCTATACGTACTTTTCGTTCCCTATCCTGTTGATTCAGTGACTGTTCTTGCACGTAATCATTTACAAAGGGCAATCAGTCCACAGAAAATTAGATGTTGGACACATGACTGCTACCTTCACAGGTAGAAGCGGGACACGGGTGGGATCCCATATCCCATCTCACAGCTCCCGGGAGGGCCCTTTCTCCCAGGCATTCGCTGCGCTAAATGTGCGCGGAGCGGGAGGACGGTGCGCGGTTCTCCCCTCCCGCCTCTGCTCGGAGCCCCGAGGGGCAGAGGCGCAGCCCTGACCCACACCTCACCCGTCTGCGCGAAAGCGCAGCGAGCCGGGAGCAGTGCTCTGAGCAGGCAACCTCTAAGGACATCAAAAATTTGCTCCTGGCGCTCGGTGCGAACCACGGATTTAACCGTCCCTGCAGCCCAAAGCGGCGTCCCACCGAGAGTCAGGCCCTGGAGTGTCCACGCCGGCATGGCAAGCCACTGGGGAAAACGAATCGGAGTTTTCAAAACGCAACAGTGCCCGAAAACCACTGGGTTGAGCCAAAAACTTCACCAAGCTGAGCATAAAACTGCGGGCATTCACAAGGGATCTGGCAGCACCTGGCTCAGGGTTGCGTGCACATTTCTTTTCAGGGCCAGAATGGAAAATCAGATTTTGCTGCCCAATCTGAAACAGCTTTTCTATTCTGCGTGTTGTTTAGTAGCCTAATTTCTGTTTCTCAGCTCCTCGGTTGTAAAGTGGAAACATAACAATAAATAACTCAAAATATTATGAGGTAAAAGCCATTCATAGTTGCAAGCTGTCTGGAATTAATGTGAAAAATGGAAGGAACTATTCAAAAGTACTTAAAACATTCAAGGCTTTTTCTATATTACCTTTTATATCATAGAATTAATATGTATTTTGAGGGAAACTGTGTTGACTTACAGCTCAGAGGATACAGAAATGAGATGGTGAAGAAGATTTCCCTAGGAAAATATTTTACACAGCTGTTGCTCAAAGAGCTGTGTCATTTATTTCATTTTATATATGTGTGTGTGAAAAAGTATGAACAGTTCATCTGAAGAATTCTTGGCAAGAAAAAACAAACTCTTCTAGCTCTTTCCAAAGCAAAATTAAACAACCCCCCCAATCCTGCTGCAAAGGAATGAGCAATAATACCTTGACCAAGTAGTTTTTTGCTCCCCTCCTTGATTCTCCAGGTGACAGTGTAAAAACTGTGCTCTATGATGTGGCCAACATAACTCTGTGTCACTCATACAGAGAGTGAGTTAATCATTGGATAAATTACGATCATCTGAAGATGCTTGGGGCCTTTTTCCTATTTTCTCTTGAAGATAAAAGCTAAAATAAAATAGCTTGCAAATGAAAAAAGCAGTTCACCAAAACAAAGGCAGTAAGCAGGACAGAGGAGCCTGGGGAAGTTTGTGGTGCTGCTGTAAACCTGAGCAAGCCAAGGAAAACAATATGAACAAACAGCTTGCAACTGTCTGAAGTCAAACCTGAGGACTGAATTCTGGTACTCTGATTTATGTCAGCTTGCAAGTTACGGCCCACATAGTTTGACTGAAGGCGGTGTGATTGCTTGTGAAAACAAGTAGTAAATACAATCCAAATCGGGTCTGAAATTGTTTTTAAGGCAACTTTCAACTCCTGGTATTTTCAGAACTGTCAGCGTACTTTGTTTGAAAGTGCAGATATACTCCATACTAAGACTGGAAGCAAATCTATCTATAATTAAATATTCACCTGATTTTCTGTCAAAGAGTTGTCGTACCAGCATCTGTTCATGTTGACTTGTCTTATAATTCAAAAGAGAAAACATCTTCAAGAAGCTTTTTATTTTCTCCTGGTTTCAAGCTGTTTTGCCTCTGTTTTTAGCACTGTCAACATCAGTCTCTCTGTGTTGTGTCCTTTCCTTCATCTCTGTTTTTTTTTTTTAGAAATAAGGACCAATTAGGCCTAGTAAATAATCCAATAACTATTGGAAAGCGGTTCAAAAATTCAAATGAGCAGCTAATGAAATTTAGTCTAGTTTACAGATGTTCTGAAGCATTTTTAATTAGCTGTTCTTAATTAATATTCCCTGCTATGATGACACCATTAATTATCTGCTGTGTGACTGAGCTATCTTTATAAAATGGGTTCCTATAGATTGGTAACCCAATTGTTTTTTGAGCCAAAAAGAAAAACATAGTTTTTTTTTTCTTACTTTATTTTGCCAGAACTGTCATTCCTTTCCCCAATATGAAGTAATGACACCACAGTCCTCAAACAGCTGCAAGCCTTGTGTACAATTAACATCCATAAAAGTATAGTATGGAACAAATTCATTTTTCACAGACACTTTGAAATTCCCGAATCAGGGAAAGCAGGGAAACTCTCTTAAAGTTTTGAGCCACTAGTTGGTTGCTTATAGAAAGGCCCTAAATCAGTACCAGCTAAGAGCTCCTACTGATTGGGTTTGAGTTTGAGGGATTGAATCAAGCGTTGATGCAACCCCTTCCTAGACATGTTTTACAGATGGAGTTCTTTGAGCAGTTCATATGAATTCCCAGGCAGAGTCCAAAAGCATCTATTTTGTCAGTAAAAAAACTCCAGATTTTATGCCTTCTTTATGAATTGTCCTAACAAACGTTCCTCCCGTACATCTCTTTTCAGAGGTGCTTGTGATTTGGGAGCTCAGGAACATTCAAAGTGCTGGTTTGACCTTTATTCTTCTCTCAAAAAGAATGTTTCAATGAGTGAGATTTCAAAATCTGAATGAGATTTCAAATGACTCTCTGAATGCCCAAAGCAAAACCAACACCAAAGGGAAAAGACTTGTTTGAAAATAAATGCCAAAGGGCAGAGAACTTTCTAAGTCTGCCCTTAGTAGGTATAGGTCCGGGGGACATCACATGTTTTAAGAGTAGGAAAAGGTCATCTTCTGGATCTTTTTTGTCTCATTTAATTACCACATCTCTACTTATCCTTGCACCATTTTAGGCTTTCCTTCCTTTCTTTTTTCCTTCTTTCCAGACTGTCCGTGACTCAAGATTTTTGCCTTTATTCATTTGTCCCACATGCTGCATGGCCACTAACTCCTTGTTTCACTTTGTTTATTTGAACAGGTTGTAATGAGAATGAGGCAGATCACCTGGACAGAGACCAGCAGCCTTATCCCCCATCCCAGAAAACAAAGCGCATGCGCACCTCCTTCAAACACCACCAGCTTCGTACCATGAAGTCCTACTTTGCTATCAACCACAACCCAGATGCCAAGGACCTCAAGCAGCTTGCCCAGAAAACGGGCCTGACCAAGAGAGTTCTGCAGGTAAGAAGCCACTTCACCGGCTTGACAGAATTCTCCCCTACCCTTGCCAGTCAATAGCATTTCCCTTATGTGTAACAGTAGTGACAAATAACTAGAAATACTTCTGCTAGGTATGTCCCTAGTGGATGCACAGGGGGGGGTATGTTATTATATGGCAGGAGTGCTAAATGTGTGCCCTACCACCCCAAGGCAGTCACATAGTACAATGTGATTTGTAATTAATTGCATCCTCAACATGAGGAAACTGTCTCCAGAGGCTACAAAACCAGCAGATATCCTGGGATTTGTAGTCTCTATGCGGTGACTTTACTAAGGTTACAGAGAGCAAATCTATTCATCCTATGTACACTGGGTGAAGCCTTTGGGCTTCCCTGAAGTAGTAAGCATGGCCGCTCAGTAAGCAGATCCCCTGATATGTAGAAAGAAAGCTTTGAACAATATGATCCTCCAGGACCAGCTGGCTCCCTGTTTGAATGCCTGTTAGACAACAATTATCATTAAGGGCCTATAGAATAAAAAGTCACTTCCCTGTGAAGGACAATCTAGCAAATCACGTTTAAAAAAATGCCTATATGGTGTATAGCTAGCTCAGTGACCTTAAAGCGACATGGGTACTATATGCAGAATGCCAAAGAAAGGCAGCTATCAGAGTAGAAGGAAAATCTATTAGAAGCAATTCCTTGTCCATCTTACGTGTTACTTGAAACAGAAAAGAAGAGAACAGAAAGACTAGGTGACCCATATAAAAAATCCTTATGATAGGGATGGTGTAATTACCACTTCTTCCTATTCAGTCTTTTGAAATGATCAAGACAATCTTTCAGCCTTGGCAAAAATCTGCTCATTCACCCTTCGCCTCAATCTTCATCACATCTCGACCTCAAACCTACCCAGCCCAGGAGTTAACTGGCCATCGAGAAAGTTGCTTTCCTTCGGTGAGTGAGCAAGCAGATTTTTCTTAAGGCTGCTCCATGAGCTCTGCACTCTAGGCTGCAATTGTCCAATGAGTGCCTGTAGCACCAGGCTTTGTATGCAGGGGCTTGCCTGTGAAAGACTCAGTAGCACCACTAGCAAGCGAAGCTGTAGAATAACTTTATTGATTTGCCATGCAAAAACAAGCATCAAAAAAAAGATTTAAAAGCAAGAACAAAGACAAAAAATAAGCAAAACAAAACAAGCATCGGTAAAGAAATCAATTGGGATTGGTTTGCAGGTTTGGTTTCAAAACGCAAGAGCCAAATTCAGAAGGAACCTTTTGCGGCAGGAGAATGGGGGTGTCGATAAAGCTGATGGCACCTCACTTCCGGCACCGCCCTCAGCAGACAGCGGCGCACTCACTCCACCCGGCACTGCGACCACTTTAACAGACCTGACCAATCCCACTATCACTGTAGTGACATCAGTGACCTCTAACTTGGACAGCCACGAATCCGGGAGCCCCTCACAAACTACCTTAACGAACCTTTTCTAACATTTCAGTATTTTTTTTTTTTAATTCTTACTCTTCTTCTTTATTATTATAATAATAATTATTATTTTTATTATTTTCAAGCCTTTTTTTTAAAAAAAAGATAACAAACCCACAAAATATTTGGGAAAATAAACAGCTTGATGTGTAGCATCTGCAGCCACTTGGCAAATGAGTTTGAAGTAATATGTTGCTATAATAAATGAACATTTACTGTTGTTAAATTATGCTCAAATTTTTAGAAGTCATCAAATAACTGAAGAGAAGGTTATGAATCATTCTAATAAGTGCCTCTTAAAATTGTATGTTACTTATTTCCAGAACCTTGAAAAAAATGATTGCAAACACAAAAAAGAAAGTTTTTTTCCCTCCTTGATGACCATCAAAAATTCAGTTTAATTATACCCAAACCCAAGGCTGCTTCAGGATCATATGTTCATTAACACCATTTAAGAACCCCAAATTTAATTTTATTTTTACAATGCATCTAAAAGTTTTGTATAATTTATTTTTTAAATGTTGAAAAATAAATACAAAATGAATTAAACTGATCATAGAAATAGTCAGACTGGAAGTGCCAATGCTTTTTTCTAATGCATTAGGCTCAAGCCTGATTTGTCCTCCCTGAGCACTGGGGATTCTCACTGGGATAGCTGAATACTCCTCTACCAGTTTTTCACCCAGATGGGACATCCTTGGCCACCACTGAAAGATATGCCTGGATGGAGGGCCTGGAGAGAGAGACCCAGTGATGAGAGTGCAAGTGGGTGATGATCAGGCTGCTGGTCTCCAAATTCATGTCCTGTGCACTGAGGAGGCAAGATCTGGAAAAAAAAATGAGCTCACTCCTGTAAGGATATTATTAAAGTAATAGCAGCAGACTAACAAGTCCTATTGATCTGAAATATTGCATAGGGAGAGTTTTTAATTTTTGTCTGTCAAGCAGCTCTGATTTGGAACTAAAAAAAATAAGTGTGGCTTGCTACGCGGCCTTGATGCCGAACCATAAAATCTGCCCAGCTACTTTAGTAAGTACAAAAATTATTTCCAAGAAGACATATATGTTCCACTAAAATCAGTTTTCAATAAATTATACTTTTCTTTCAGGGAAAATGGAAATAAGCAAAATATAATTTGTTAAGATGTTAAAGGAAAATGATTTCAGTACAATTTATTTATTAGTACTTTGAATATACTTTAGATGTTTCCTGAGATTGTATCAGACACTTTGTTTAATACATGAACTTAAAATCTTTATTTCGTTAATATCTCTAACATACACTTTAACTTTTTAAACTTTGTATAACAGAAAAATTGTTAGCAAAAACTCTTACAAAAATGGCAATTGGCAGTGAATAATTTTAAAGTAGATAAACTCAGAAGCCTTGTGGATGCTGATCTGAATACATTTCTTAGTTTACAATAGAGATCTTTCTTTTTTTTTAATTTTATTTAAGATAAAAGTCTGAACGGTCTGGGCAGTGGTGAATGTTCATTTGTATCCTTTTACAGTAGTTGAACACCAATTCGATTGTGGAGAGTCTCAGAAACAAAACAGAAAAATACTAGTCAAGATCTATGTCTTGCTTTTAGTGGATTGTTAAGAATAACTTTGCACATATACCCCACTTTTTAGACACCATCAAATCTCTTTTTTGGTGGTCAAAGTGGCTATTTAATATATTTTAAAGGTGTCCTTTTTGGCTGTATAAATGTGTGGTTACATATTGACAGTTCACTGCCCACATTAAAGTGCATTATTGTAATTTTTGCTCAGGGTTTTTAGAAAATTAGCACAGAAAAGTAGCTTATTTTTAAAAAAAGATGATGGAAGAGATGTTAACACTGTAATAGAAGAAAGGTGTGTTTGCCATTATATATTTAGCAAGTATGGTTATCATCTTCTACGGATATTAAATCTTGACTTTTCCTATTTCTATTACCTTATGGGCATTTACCACTAACCAGACCAAACGACCTTGGTAAGGCTGAGATCTTTATTAATACACTTTTACAGGTAAAAATATTGATACTTATAAAATTTGTTCTTTGACAGAACAATATATGGTACTAGAGATCTACTTTATTAAGTAGACTAATTAAAACTCAGTTCTACTACGTGCCTTATGATATACCTTGGGAGTAAGTTTGTGAAAAATCAGGATATATGTGTTGTTTGTTAAATTAACTGTTTTAAGCCCTTTTGACACCTCACTAGTTTTGTACTGTTTTACCTCTTATTTCTGAAACTCTTTTTATGGTGTATCCTGTTAGAGGGGACAAACATGTCATAGAAAGCAGTTGTGCACTCTTTCAGATATAGTTGATAAATCCAATAATCTTATATATTGAGCTTCGTGTTTATAGTACAGTAAGTGGTCTAGCAAAATTGTCCATGTTTCTTTGTTTATTGAAAAATGCATTGTATAGAAACTATTTCCCCTAAATATTTATGGACCAAACAATTGTGATATATCCTATTAAATTTGTGTGAATAAACCATTTCGAATCTAAGGAGTTTTATTTCCCATCAGTTTTGGGTTTTTTTCTTAATTTAAACTCTCCACGTACCAGTGCGTCTCTCTGCTTTTATAATACCTGTGAACAATTGGTATTAAACACAGAAACACGGCCTTTTAAATATTTAAAAATACAGTTTCTTCTTAGATTTTGAATTTCTTCATAGCGTATAAGCTACTGCTGGTGCAATTTAGATTTTAGCGTTTTAAGGCCCTTTTTTGAACATGCAAAGTAATGCCCCACTGATTTGATATCAAAACCCTGCCTTAGACTTCTAAAAAAGCCAGAAAACTAGCAGCTCAAGTAATTGCATGACAATTATAACCTAAACGATATGATGAAATGAATCACAATTTAATGCCAGGTGTATTGAACACAAAATAGAATTGCAGACCCCAAAAAGCCAGGTTGCTCTGTAGTTTAATAAATTGTCACTATGATTTCTTTCAGGGAGAACAAATCATGGGGCATTACAGCCAAACAACCCGACGTTTGAAAATTCCCTAAAGTATTAAAAGAAGGGGAAAAGTTTGATCGGAAAGCCACTGCAGTGAAGACAAAGACAATATTAGGTTATGATAATCATACATTTAAAAATCTATTGAGCCAAAAAATAAGAACAAAAGACTTGATGTCACTTCCTGAATGTTAAGAAAACATATGTTATTTTATGGTGTCTAATTAATGGAACCGAAGGCTTCAACAAATTGTGTGATACTAAAAACAAATTTAGAGGAAACTATGTATAAAACCAGAGCAACCTGGCAGCAATCTACCCAGCCCATATTTGAAGAAAACCTTTCTTTAAAAAAAAAAAATCACATTTGTCAAGCACAAGTACTTGTAAAATAAAATCTGAGTGCATTCATTCCACTTGCTTGCTAATGTGTACTAGTCGTATCTGTTAAATGGATTTTTGTAAATTCAAAGAGAACTTTTCACTCTTTCAAGACCATAGGAATCAAAACCCAGTAACTTTAGTACTATTGTTTCTGAATTCTTTTTTTTTCAAATGAGACAAATCTGCATGCACTTTTCCATCTGTCACATATAGTGTAAATTTCTGTATGATGAATTTCTCTTTGATGTTTCTTGTATAATAGCTTTCATTAATAAACATTTTATTTGATGCAAACATAGTTAACTTTATGTAAACACATAGCTAATAGTTCAAACTAATTTAAACTTTTCGTTTGAAAAGAAGCAGTACAGCGCAGTTCCAATATATGATATATATCTAAAATCACAAAGAATGAGGTAGCAATACTGTTGCACAGTGTAAAATTATTTCCTTTGGTGTTAACTTTTTAATTTTTTAACTTCTTGTATAAAACTGACATATTTTTAAAAAAATACCTGTCAGCATCAACAATAAAATGATCCCCAAATTCTTCATCAATATAAGAAAACATAAGCAGTACAGTATATAAAATCCTCAATGAGTTTTAAAGTACAAGGATATAATTTGTGGATCCCTGAGCTGTTTACACGGTCACTATGCAATAAGCAAGTATGTTACAAAAAGTCGGTCCTAAGATTCCCAGTCCAAATCACAGATGATTTTTACAAGCCAACAAGCAACTGTAACAATAACCAGTTCTTAGTAATGAGGTTTTGTAACTGTTAAGCAACTATTTGAAGAAAGATTTTTTAAGATATATTCCTATTTAGCTGTATAGCCAAAGCATATGTTCAACAAATTAACGTATAGAAGACTTGCCAGAAAATCTTTCATTAAGATGACGTTTTTATTATATACTAATGAACCCTATGTAAACAATGTAACTTTTATGAATGATGGACATTAAATATTTCACTTACGTGTATCCTTAGCATTTTGCATGTTTTCTTAAAGTTTTCCAGTTTCTGAATTCTAAAAAGAAAACCATACCTTTATTAACAACATAGCACAAAGTTATGTAGAGATTACTGCAGCGATCTCTGGAAATGGTAACCAAGAGTGTTCTAATGGCAATAAAGAGGTATCATTTATTGGTGGCAATTATGGGAAGCATTGTTTAAACAACAGTTTTATAGTACGTTGTAAAGTTCTATTGAAAAAGGTTAGCATGGTGGACTTAATTCAAATCAGCTTGATCAGAAATTTAAGTGTATTGTGAAATTCTTAAACTGAGCCTTATGAGTATTTATTACTGCAGAAAGTAAGTAAATGTAGGAAAGCAATTATTCATGTCACAGCCATAATGTGGTTTCCCCCTGTTATCCATAGGAAAATATTACAAACATGAATTATTCAGATCAGTAAGGAACTTGGCGGTGTTAAGGGCCAAGAAGAAACCTTTTTTTTGGTGAATCACTGCATTTTTTAATAAGTTATATTTCTTCATCCCCGATTCGATACTTAGAGGCATATTTCTAGTCTAAATTATTGTCTGTGTGCTGCTTTTTTCACCTGAATTAAATCAGAAAAATAAATGAACTAAATACTATTGCTGAAATGCTAGCTCCACTGAAGTCAATGGCAAAATAATCACTGATCAAAGGAAAAACAGAGCAATTTTATTTCTATGTCTAATTAAAGACATTAAGGTTTGACTTTTCTTAACAACACTATACTTTGTTTGGAGATAGTCCTGCACATAGTGCTTGAATTGACCTGACTAGTTGCATTAGCCAATCCAATTTTTTTGAAAGAGAGAAAATTATCATCTCCTGCATTAAAAGAGTGAACGGGTTGAAACTAATATTATACGAGAAAGAAAGGAAAGCTATAATTTCAGGCAAGATCGGAGAGAATGTAAACTAAATTTACGCTTTCAGGATTGTCATGAGAAACGTGTTGGAGGTCTTCCTAGTGGATGTCCACATGTCCACATCTAGACACAGCATTTCTTTGCTCTCCTGGTCTTGAAAAAGAAGTCAAATTGTGTGATCCTAGGACATCTTACTCAGAATTACTCACCAAAGATATAGCTCCCTGGACTAGGTCAAATGACAGAAGGCTGACACCACCGCCCAATGAAATTGGTGAATATTCTCTCTTCGACTCTGTGGGCTTTGAACCAGAAGCTGAATGAACACAGAGATTAAATTACTCTCTTTTCACTAAAGAAAGCATAACCTTCAGAATGAGACAGCATATATAGGACAGCCATGCCGCTCTGTGCTTTGGACTTCATTTTTCAGAGCGGCTAATCCAAGCACCTGGCACATGTATTAAATTGACTTAAAAATATTTCTTCCTCCTTCACCCAAATACAGAACAGAAATTATACTACTAGAATTTCCAGAAGCTACTATAGCGTCAGAGACTTTATTCAGTTATTCTGCAATGTTGAACAATTCTTCTGCACTTCTCACTTGACACAGACTTATCTTGACACGTACCTATATACATATCCTTGTCTTGCCTTCAGATAACCAGTACTTTCATATTTATTTAAGTCATTCAAACCTATAGGAAGCAACTCTCCATGCCTACACATTCTTCCACAGGCAGTTGTCATAATTTTCATTTTGATACTCCTCTACAGTAAAACATTTTTTTTTCCAGAGTAGTTTTTATGTTATGAATTTGTACTTTTGCATGTTTTTATCTTTTCATATTTTTCAACCAAAAAAATGTAGTACTTGAAACATCTAAGTGTACAGATTATTTTGCAAGCTTTTCATGTAATAGCTAGAAAAACGAATGTAATGCAGTCATCAGATTGATGGCTTCCATGTTACTGTAAGGGTATTCCCTTCTACAAGTTGATTTTATCACAACAAATTATACCAAATACATTTAATTCTAATTTTAACTAATATGGTCAGTATTAGAAATGACAGCTTTTAAGGTGCAATTATTTCTAGCCCAAGTGTGCTTCTGTTTTTGGAAATGGGATTGCAAGCAAGCATCCTTTGAAATTTAAGGTATTTGCAGAGGGCTAGACTGACCTAGCTTGACAAAAATCAGTGTTATTTTCCAGTTTGTCCACTTTCCAAACTGGACTTTGTTAGGATAAAAATATTGTCAATAAGTACTCTACTGGTAGAAAATAGAAGTTAGATACCCTTCCATTTTGCACTTCAGTTACACACCAGTATAGATTTCTAAGTCTGAACAGATACATAGTGTTTTGAATGTGAGACTGCTCCATATGGCAAATAAGTAATAAGGGAAACAAAAAATGTTAGGAAATGGTTATCAGACTGCAAATATAAGCCATTGGGAGAGATGTTGTAGTTTTCTACTTATCATCCTGTGAATCCTTATTTCACTATTTTCCTTGAGGGATTTGGACTGACCTGAGAGAAAATGACCAAGTAGCTTGCTGTTGCCACATGTATCTCGATCCCACAATAGAGAACAACCTGCAACAAGAATTTTTGAGGAATAATTATTTAACAAAATAACAAAATGTTGCCCAATATCCTAAAATGAATACAATAAAATGCAGCAGCAGGAAAGCTAAGAGTACTGATTACTATTATATCTTAAGACATTAACACACAGTTTCATGACTGCTGTTTAATTCATAAAGCATAATTAACTTTTTACCAAACAAATACATAACCTATCACAACAAGGACCTAAGCATGTAGTGTCAGTGGGGACAGTAATACAAGTTTAGAAAGTAACTAGCTTGCTGTTTAGAGGTGAATATTTTTCATCTGCAAAGATACTTGTATAATCACTGCTCAGGCTGCAGCCTCAATTGTTAGACAATACCTCTCATTTTCTTCATCTGGCTGTCCAGCAAAATATTTTTTGACTTTATAAGAAGAAGTGGGCTACAGAAAAGAAAGCTGAATGGACACTGTAAAGTATAAAAATGGGATTGTGTGTCTTTCATGTGCCTGCTAGTAGATGTGAAATAAAATGCTGTTGCATTGAGACTCTGAATATCAGTCTTAAAGAAGATACTACTTTCTTTCTGCTTTTTTAATTTGAAGAAACCTTGCTTCTTGTATATGAGGTTATATAGACAAGCTGTAACTGCCTGAGCTGAAGTAATTTCCCACTGAATTTTGTCAAAACGTTTCTTAGTAATGAAACCCTTCAACAGTGATGTTTTTTGTGAATCTGGCTGGAGCAAATTAAGAAGTCAGAGTTGCTGCTGTTCATTATGAACTATTAGAAATAGTTTATCTGCCGAGGAGGGCTACCTACCTTCAGCAATATTAGAATTATCCTGAGTGAATCAATTTATTCTACTATATAACCAGTAACAGAGAACTAACATGATGCTAATAAATAGTAATCAGTTGTTCAAAACACTGATTTTAAGCCTCTGCTGTTGCTGAGGATGGACCCAAATCAAGAAACACTCCAAATCACAACTTACCACAATAACAGCACCATGATTAGACTATAGGACTTGGAGTGCTCAGGTCCTTTTTAAATAACATCCAGATCTTGAGACCTTTTTGACTCATTGTATTATAACAGCAATATTAAAATGGGAGAACTCAAAAGTGTTGTGTCCTTGAACCTATCTAAACTGTTTAAATTCAAAGTATTTCCAGAACGAACTGTTGAATTCTGGAGCTTTTTGATTAGATTTCCTTGTTTCACTCATTTGGATCTGTTTGAAATGGGAAAAACAGTCTTTCAAGGGGCTATTAGGCTTTCTGGTCTGTAGCAAAACTGAAAAATGAAGTAATGAATAACATCAGTGAAAAAACAATGTTACTGAACTCAGATTCAGTTCAGAACAGTTCTGAAAATGTCCTGAGGGATTTTTCTTTTGTTTATTTGTTTGGTTTTAGAATAGAAAAAAAGCAATAGGGCAAAAAAAAGTAATAGGGCAAAAAAAAGTAATAGGACAAATCATTTTTTCGAAACATGCTCTCCAGTAACCAGTTTCCAAAGGCATCTCTCTTCAGCCTCTGAAGAATTTTGCCATTAAATTAAATAGCATTTCATTACAAAAACCTTTTACTTCAAGCAAGCTGAATGTGCCAGTTCTTTTTACTCCTTTTTTTTCAGTAGCTTTGGGCATTTATGTTTCTTCTGTATCATTTTTGCCTGTGTAAAGCCAATCCATGTGGGATCGCAAAGGCAGTCCCATCAGCACAGTGTGCAATTGTTTATGAGATCCTTCACTGGGTATGAATCCTAGAGCTGAACCCCTGTACCCATTCCTCTTTCTGGTTTCCACAGAGTCTGCGGGCATCCTCCCTCCTGCACCCATCCCACCCTCTGACGGCCTGAAACTGCTTTTGAGAGGGTCTGGAGAACAAATCTTATGAGTAGAGGCTTAGGGAACCAGGATTTTTTAGCTTAGAGAAGAGGAAGCTGAGGGGAGGGAGACCTTATTGCACTCTACAACTCCCTGAAAAGAAGTTCTGGAGAGATAAGTGTTGGTCCCTTCTCCCAAGAAAGAATCGATAGGATGAGAGGAAATGGCCTCAAGTTGTGTCAGGGGAGGTTTAGATTGGATATTAGAAAAAAAATCTTTACTGAAATAGTGTTGAAGCACTGGAACAGGCTGTCCAGGAAAGTAGTGGAGTCACCATCCCTGGAGGTGTTCAAAAACTGTGTAGCCATGGCACTTTGGGACATGGTTTAGTAGGCATGTTGGTGTTGGGCTGATGGTTGGACTGGGTGATCTTATAGGTCTTTTTCAACCTAAACGATTCAAGGATTCTGTGATTCTGCGATCTAAGGGGTAGGGCTGGGAATCTTGGGTGGAGGAAAGGGTGAAACCTCTACTCCAGCACTTGGCGAGAATGTGCTCTGGCTTCAGAGCTGTTTGGTGGAAAGAAAAATAGTTACATTATGTGTGCTGAGCCTGACTTGTGATGGTGTTCTGCAGGAATCCCATAAGGCTGCCTCACACCATGTCATGCCACACACTGTAGTGCTAATGGGCAGCAGAACCCTGGTAAGAAGAAATAATTCTAGCTCCTCTTTCTACTTACAACTCACATCCATATGCTGTGATCCTGGTTGTGGAAACATTTATGCATGTCTTTAACTTCCTTATCCTGTGTTATACCCCTGAAATGTATTTAAATGGAATTCTTTGCGGTACTGGACTTAACAGGAGGCATAAACCAATAAAATCAGAGTTTAGTGTATAATTTATACCAACTCCATTTCCTGCTAAAAGACTTCAAAGATTTTCAGGTATGTTAGTAGAGTACCAGTGAAACATCCCTACAGTTGCTAAATTTTGCCTTGTTTGTTTTTAGTTCCTTATATTTGCTTAGGAATTTCCATTAGAACAAATGGAAGCAGCTGGATTAATGGTCAAGAGTACAAATGGTAGAAGAATGAAATTTGAATATTTTGCAAATATGTCACTGCCATATATGAAATACGTTCTGTGCATATGTTATTAATTTGCTGACTGGCATGGAATGAAAAGGCCTACTTTTGGTACTTCAGGTTAAAACAGATGTTATTTCTTCTATGCTTCCAAATTATGATACTTCATATTCAGAACAAATTTAAAATAGCTCCATGAGAGACAGAGATAGCAATAAAGCATGCCCAGATTTTGGTTTTTACTGTCAGTGTACAAATACAAAGCACTGGGGTTTTTAGTTTGTGACTGAGCCACGAAGAGGACAAGCGAGAACCAGCCTGGGAAGCTTTTAGAAAGCCGTGGAAAAAATGTTGTTTCAAACTCCAGCCAATATTTCTAGGTTTTTTGATTCCAATTTCCTTGCTCACAAGTGAAAGTGGCTTATGCTCCTTCCTTTTAGGTAAAAACATTCAGGCAACCCAAAACCTGAAGAAGAAAGGGAAGCAGAGTCCAACAATGCTTTCACTATCATGCTAACACTACACAGTCACCTCAGAAGGATAATTGTTTGCCCAGAACATAAATCCCCTCGTGTGGTGACTGTCAATTGACTCCGACTGTAAAATGCAGCGAGAGCAAACACAGTGTTGGGAACACATGCCGGTATCCGCATCACTGCTCCGCTGCTCGGCGCTGATGCTGACATGTGTCAGAATGGAGGCTGCCGTTTCCTCTCTGGCTAATAGGGGAGTACGTCCTACCGTGGTTCTTCACCTGTAGTGCTAATGGCAGTCCTGCTCACAGAGGCTTCTTTTCAAATCCTCCAGAAAGCTACTGTTATTCACCCTCCCAAGTAACACTGGATAACTGACCAGTCGCTAATGTCAGAAGGCAGAATACAGGTATGGTCATACACAATACAATTTTGTAATGCTTTGTTTGTGTTGTGAAATGTACAGATGAAATTCGGGCTGTGTGGTTTGAATCCTCTGCCAACTTAGTCTGACCTTAATCCACAGTAAACTTTGATCTTCTATTATTTAATATCAAAATGGAGACTAGCAATAGGGAACTGAATAGGAAAATATCTGTCTTTCCCAGAATTAAGTGCTGTACACTGCACATTTAAGATCAAACAGTGGTATATAATGAACTGAAGAGTTCATTGGCTCAGCTCCTTAGAAGACAGTGTTGTTCAGCATGCAGATCCCTTTGTGGTCAATGTCAGCTAACTATGACCTTACACATACCACTGCCACTTCTGTCTTTAATCAAGTTAGGCAAAGATTACACTTGAATATCTTTCAAAACAAGAAGACCTACAGACTCTAAACTGCAGAGTCTCTGTGATCATCATTCACCTGCCCTGATTTTGCACTGCCACTTGTTTGAGAAGGTAATAGGATTATACGTGAGTGTTTACCATTACACACACAGGGCAAAAGATTGGAATCAACCAACATTATTTGCAGCAACCCTCAAGTTCAGCAGCTTGTCAATGGGAACGCAAAACATGGTAACCAGGTGTCTGTGTATTGCCCTGAAGGGCAAGGAGTGGTGACAGTACTCCCACTGATCCTGGCGAGCTCTTCCCTGCATAGTAGGTATTTCTCTGCCACTGCAGCAAAGGTGTTATCATTCATGTGGCACTTGCAAAAGTGAAACACAGTACATGGCACTGGGAAATACGATTCCAAAGTTTTAAAAAATTCTTAGTATGGTGACAAATGTAACACATACATAAAACTATTATTAGACTATAATATGGTTTGTTCCCTGTGCACTGATACTGCACTATTGTTTTCTAATGGACTTACGTGACTGTAATGCTCACTACATAGACTCTGCTGTAAATAAGGGTAGTAGACTGGTACACAGGTGATGTATACTCTAACCACCTATCTAACAGCATCTTCTCTCCTCAGAGATGTTCTGCTGCACCTCTAAATCTTAAAAAACAATTTTTCTTACTTTACCTTTGCCTGTAATTGTATCACTTCAGTGAAGTTTTGCCCAAATTCACGCTGGAACTGTGAACAGGATCAAAGTCTGTGTTGTAATTAAACCCATTCCACTCACAAGAATTCAAACTCTTTTGTGAAAGCTACTTCGTGTATAAATAAAATGAGTTTGCTTGTATATGTTAATGTCATCTGTTTCCCATTATCTATGCGTTGAGACCTATATATAAGGAAACATTAAGTAAAACATTTTTATTAGACACTTTTAAACTACCTAAGAAAACTGAGAAAGTATTCAACAAGTAGGGTAGTAGGTTAAGTGCCCTAGCTGTACCTAAGGCAGCATTTGCACCCTAGATCATATGGTGTGACAGCAAGGCTGCACAATTCCAGATTTATCCAGCAATGACTACCTACAGCTGTGTGGCAATAGGTTAAATTTCGACTTTTAGCCAAGGAAGACAGATTCACTCTGGAACCTAAACTTTAGGTCCTGTGACTGCCAGCTATTCTCTAGGAAGGTTTGCTTTCTCTCAAAATGACTGCAAATGTGTGCCAGTTTTCTTGCAGAAATGCTATTGCATGCTTGGAATTAAAATAGTAGCGCTGGTATCATATGCTGCATGGACTGCTAAACACATTTTTATTCCTAATTCAACAGTTTGGGCTTTCTGGATTTAGTGAATCTCAATGTTGCTCATATTCCTATGTAGCTGCTTGATGATGTGGGTGTTTGGAGCAACCATAAAAGTTCATGTCTCTTTCGGATTCTTCACAGTCCTGTCAATGTGGTTAGATGTAAATTTTTCTGTGCTCTATTAGGAGGATTTCTCATTTAAAATGCCAGTAGAATTTTTGAATACAGAAAAAAATACTGTAACTATTGCACCCTAATTTTCAGAAATATTTATCTTGTATTGGTGTGGGAAAAAAGTCCAATTGGCCAAAACCTGGCCAGATTTCAAAAGGTCAAAGTGTAAGCAAATGAAACATCCTAGTGGGTAATGTAGGCAATTAGAATGATGCACCATAATCTATACTTATTATTAATCAATTGAAAAATCACAGCTTCATGTGACTATCGGCAACGACATATTTACAAGTAAGAATTATGATTTTTAAAAACTTCTAAACAATAGTAAAACTGTTTTAACAAATGTGCTAGCACTTTGGCAAGTAGGCTACTGCACCCTGTGGTTTTGTTCTTTATACATCCTCCTCTAAAATACGGCCAAAGCCTTTTCTTCTTAATAAAACAATTGGTGTTTGGAACTAATTTCTAGTCAGTTAGTATCTCCAGAGTTCCTCGCTCAATCAATGGCTACCTATGAGTAAGTATTGGCACATATTTTCTTTGCAAAGGGTAAAGACTCCACTGTCCTGTTTTTGTCCAGCTGTACATACCAAACAGAAACAACAAAACTATCACCAACTTAAATGATTCAGGGTTGAATCATTGTTTCAAAGGGTCTGATCCTCTAAAGTGCCAGATAAACTTCTGTGGGGGCCAAAGCTACTCAATACTATTTTTGTCAAAAGCAATATGGGAAATGATTATATTTTTATCTAATATTTGGCTGGCATTCTATTTTCATAAAAAATTTGCTTTATGATTTTTAGTCTTTCTTGGGGATCAAATTAAGATGTTGTCTGTCTTCTGTTTTTAATGAAAATTTAATAGGCAATTTGAGTTTAGAGGAAAATAGAGCTCCCATCTCTGTTAGTCTTCAGGCAGTAGCATAATACTACTACTAATCGTAGTAGCAGGAAGGCTTTAATTGCAGTCATTTTTCGTAACTAAAGGAGTACATCTGAGTACAGAACTACCCTTCATTAGCACCTTTTTAATCATTTTGGTGCCTGCAGGTCAGCATATTTTGCATTGCTCCATTAGAAGTGATGGACCCATATTGAGGACAGTGATCTGCAGCTGTACAAAAAACTATACAAAAATTCAGTTCTTTATCCGCTTGTTGTAAATAGGCAATACAGCACAGTTGACTCGAAGGAAAAAAAAATCTCTCTCACGTTTCTTCATGCATGAGAACTGATGCCTCTCTGCCACTAGAGGGTGAGACAACTACAAACCAAATACTTAAGTCTTAGTCATTCCTACAGAGGGTACACACACAAGGTAACATGCAGCCAGGACCTTGGTTATTCATATTTAGGAGAGAAAAATGCTGTGAGCACAGCAAAGTCAGTGAGAGAAACGATCAGTGACAATGAACAACACTGGAACAAAACTCACTATTTAGACAATAGATTTTTGGGTCTTGGGAGCCATAATTACAAAAAATAAGTTATGATCTTGAGTCAAGTACTGAATCAAACTCTTCTACACCAAGAAAGAACTATTTCTGGCTTATAATGTTTCCCTTTCAGTAAAAAAATCTGACAGAAAGGCCTAGTTTCCTGCTTGCCTTTGATCTACACAACCTATTTGGAAGATTTTCTCAGTTCCTCCTTGTAGTTCTTCGACTTCTCCAGTATTTCTTTCCTTTTGCTACAAGATGGTCTGATGCAATTGCCCTGTTGTATCTTTCAAACCCGTGAATTAATTACTAACATGTCCAATGTTCCATGACTAAACATTTTACAAATAAGTCATGTTTTGATGCTTGCAGAGTCTCTTAGAAGATCTTCTTCTCTGAAGACTTCTCCAACTCACAAAGAAGATATGCTATTCACGTTTCAATTTACAAAAGCTGCTCTTAAATCAGAGCTATAACAAATCAATGTGCTGTTTCTTCAGGAACAATATTTCCTGATTAAAAAAAAAATCATGTCCCACAAGGTACTGTAACATCAAGTAATTTTTTCCCTCTTTGTTCTTACAAAAGTCTCTGAAGAATTCTGTCCTTAAATATGTTTTGACAATGCCTGCTGCCTTGTTAGTCAGTTGTTGCTTCAACAATCTGAAGGTCCAAATTCAACTTCTTTTTTTTCCCTGAAGAAAGTCTTTGATATCGAGTTTGTGAAAAATACTACAAAGGAGTAGTATGGAGTCAGGATAATGAAACTATGTGTCACTAAGTGATAGTAAAAAGAGGAGGAAAAAGTGAAGAGAATATCAATTATTGTAGAAGAAAATACTAAGTATCATAGACAGCTCTAAACTATTGCCTGGGAAACTTCAGTAAATTATTCAACTTATTTTAAGTGAAAGACAATTGTGTGAAGACCTGGAGTGAAATTTTGAGATTCTACTCTAATTAGAAAAGGGCAGCATACCTCTTTGTTTAGGAAATTACAATTTCATGCTGCAGAATGATCAGAATATGTGTTTATCAACAGCATTTAAATTTTAGGGAAATTAGCTGTTTAGTTTCAAGTTACATGTAGGAATTTGCATTTTCTGGTCTGAAAACTTTTCATGCCTAGGCTTAGTTGCATGCCCAGATTTTGTTGGCTGCATACTTAATGCATAAAACCAGTTCTTATCAAATCTTGTTGAAGTAAATAGGTTTTAGGAGGGTATTAAGGTAATGTTATACAGAAACTTACGCTGCTGTTTATGTTGGTTTACTTATGGTACTCAAAATATTTGCATACATTCAGAGAAGCATGGAATGATTTTCCCTTTTTAAAAAAAAGTGTTATTAGAGCAATGAATGCTTGTTATTCTTTATTTTTTGAGGATTTTAAGTGAATGAAAACAAATGATGACATTCCCTTGTGATGACATTAAAAAAATCCCTGGCCCCTTTCTATGGGCTCTTTTCTTTTAGTGTCCTAAATACCATAGAAGTAATAGAGCGTTTACAGTTGGAGGCAATGATTGCTTCCTTCATTTCAGAAAAAGAGTTTTTGAACTCTATCAAATAATTTTAAGCCTCAAATCTATCTAAAAGCTTTGCTGTTAGGTACAAATGAAATTAGACAGAACAATCAGCTAGAATATTGTTTTGCTATTCTGAATATCACATGAAAAGCATGAAGTGCTAAAAGTTTTTTTTATTACAACACTATCGTATTTAGCACAGCTCCTTATTTGACATAGTCTTTAGCATCCTTCTGCATAGTGATTCCCATAGTATTTGCAGCTATACAAATGCATGTATTTGCAAGAATAAAGCCCAAACCACTTTTTTTTTTTTTTTTTTTGGACAGTAGAACATAGCTGTTACAGCTAGGAAAACTGGAAGCCTGTCCAGTTTTTCTCTCCTTCTGTTATGGCAATAATACTAGATGTTATCTGCTTACTAGTT
Source organism: Dromococcyx pavoninus (assembly GCA_033558185.1). Taxonomy (NCBI): domain Eukaryota; kingdom Metazoa; phylum Chordata; class Aves; order Cuculiformes; family Neomorphidae; genus Dromococcyx; species Dromococcyx pavoninus. The sequence goes on along the minus strand of JAUMJL010000201.1, from coordinate 1,098,929 downwards.
TCTAAGGCTCAGAGACAGACCCGATGCCAAATTAGAGAACTACACTCACTATTATATTCAATCACACTCACTCTCAGTCTCAGACTACTGTTGGCAGAACTGCTCTTTCAGTCAAGATGCAAGAGCCATGATTTGATTTTAAGGAAAAGCTTGAGGTAAAAAGCCTGGTTCTTATTTCAATTTCTAAGGCATTGCTGCTATCTTTCCCTAGAATCAAAATACCAAAGTCTGAAAAGCATGGCTTATGACACCTGTAACTGCTGTTAGGAGAGGGTTGGTGCTGTTTGACTTGATTAATAGAAAAAAATATTGAAGTTCCTAGAAATGTCCATGTTGGTTGAAGGACCCATGCAAGAGAAAAGAGGACCCAGTCATGGCTTGTTCTTGTCCCATGTTCTAATCTGTGTATTTGTGGTCCACTTTTGCTCTGCTCACATGTGCCTACTCATATCCAAACAGACTTTTTACATCACTGTAATGGAACTCTTCTCATCTGGGGTAAGTAACGGAGGGACTTTGAGGCTACAATAGAGGGAATGAGCTCCCCAAGCCCAGGGCTGACTTTGTAAAAAGCCATCTTTTCACCACTGTATGTTTGGTGGAACCATAAGCTTCTCCATTTTTTCCAACTTTCTTCAGTCTAGTAACTAAATTAATGCTGCTTATACATCTCCTTGCAGTACATTTGCAGGCTAGCTGAGAGAGAAAACAACCATTTAAGTACCATTTTTCTTTCACTTGGTGTTCTCCACCATGCAGAGCAGTTCCTCAGGCTCTCTCACAATAGAAGTGCTTGTTGCTTTTGGTGTCACCGGATGTGACACTCCTTCCCATAGAAACATGCACTGGAATGGCAGGTAGCAGCACAGTGGTTATCTGTTGATTATTTCAAACATGGCTGTCAGATAAAAGCTGAAAATACTATTTTGCAAACAGCACCTCCAGACAGGTTATTACAGGACTGAGCAAACAACCAGAAAATCTCTCTGCCACCCATTTTATGAGACCTTGAAAATAAGGGTAACTTTATTTACATGTATGTTTTAAAGTTTGACAGCATTTTTAGGCCTGAAGAACTCAGTGATAAACATTTGAATTCATCATTCATTCATCATTATTCAACTTTCAAATTAAATTATTTGTTTTAAAGGTTGAACATGTCACATGGTAATAGGAACTAACCAGCAGCTATGAAATGTCTAAGGAATCAAGGGAGATAGCAAAATCTCAGTAAGCAAAAGAGAATGACTGGGACAGCAGAGTGTAAACTGTAAAAACAGGCAAGATGTGGGGGAGGAACTCCAAAACCTTAGATTTGACTTTATCATACATTTTTGGATCATGTTATAACATCACAAAGATCATGCTTGTCAGACTGTGAATTATGTAAGTGCCGGAAGGAAATAGATAGTGAGACAACTGTCCAAATTCTGACCATGGTTGTACATGATGAATTGGTAACAGGAAGTTTAAAATCTATTTTTATTCATTGGTATTTTTGCGGTATGATACTAAAGCCCAATACACAATTTTTTTTTCGGTTCTCATTCTTTTTTTTTTTTTCCAGCCAGATCCAGATCCAGGCAGAAGGCAGGTTTAAATAAAATTGTTTAGTTGGAGGAAAGCTTCTGGTGGGAAACCCTCCTACCATGAATCTGACACATTTATCTGCTTTTGTGGGAAAGGTTTTATTTTTAAATTTAAAAAACCCCATCAAATTATTTGCTATGAAATTTCTGAACAAATACACTTAATGCTCAAAATGCACCCTCTTTACATCGTACACTAAGAGAAAACACAGTGGCTTGGTAATTTTTTTAAAGTATTCATGTATGCAGCTGGTTTTGTACTGCATTCTGCCTTAGAGAACCATCTACCGTGCAAGCTGAAATCAAACTTCAAAAATATTACCATTGCAGACTGTTAAGTTTTATTTCCACTTATTTTTCACTTTTTGGGGAAAACTCCCTAAAATTCTTCATTATGTTTGTAAGACAGTGCAGTGTAAGTCAAAAGTGTATTTCTACAATACAGACTCAAAAAACAAGTCATACTAGCCTTTACACATGGTGTATGTTTACTGCCTGAGATCTGTTGTTGAGGAACGTATGGAATACTAAGGTATCTGCACCAAGGTTACTGAAGTTATAAATAGCAGACAGCATCACAGCGTTAACTAATAAAATACAAGTTAAACACTGTATAAAATTAATAAAACTATGTATTAAACACATTCAATTCAAAACAGTAACAGCACTGTGTAAGTATTTCCTGCTTTTTTGCAGGAAACAGACTGCACCCAATTAGGACGCTCTGGATGAATTGTTGTTTACTAATGATATATTACTGGTGCATTTGGATGAATCTTGTACTTTTGTTGCATATGAATGAAGATAAGATATAAAACATTTAGGAATATGGATAAGCAAGCTGTAAATATCAGATACATAGGAAGAGTAGAAATGTTGAGGGGACACAGAGATTAGAATGAACCCTCATCTACAGGTGAACCAGTAGACAAAGCCAATTTTTGTCCATATATAGAGATAACTCTGTGAAACTTTCAATATATGCATTATCTATAGGTGAAATTAGCCTCATAAGATCTTGCAAAAAAATCAGATTCTGCTGCCAGCTATTAATATTATTTACTTATAAAAGCCTTCATATTAACCTGAAGTTCACATCCTAATAAAAGGGAGAAACATAAATCGATCACCGAGTGACAGTCCTAGGGTTTTGCAAAATGATTACTGAAGCCTGTTGCTGGGAGCTGAATCTTCCCATTTAGACATTCAGTGTGTATTTCTTCCACATGCATTTAGCTATAGATATCTTAATGTCCACTACGGCTTAAGGCTAAAGAACTAAATGTGAATATCAATAACACTCCATGTTTGTTTTTAAAAAAACAACACTTCCATATGCTAAAGGCATTTCTTAACAAGTAGCTTGAGTCTGTGATTAATTTAACAAGGAGAAGAACCAGTGAATACTGTTCTTTTATGAATTTGTCTTGTGACTGGCAATGAAGTGCAAACGCTGTTCCAAACTTCTGGATCATTTCTTTCCTGGCTGGATTGTGCTGGATTGTGGCCGATCTGCTGAGGCTGCCTGTCCCACCAAAGCGGCTTCTACTCATCCAGCTATTTTTACAACATTTACATGTTATTAACAAGATTAAAGACTCTATTTTTCTGCTGGGCAATGGAAGCAAAAGTTACTAGGAGAGGGCAAGCAGCTGACATTAATCTTGCTTCCTTAGAGAACCTGTCCCAGACACTAAAATTTTATTAATCCTTTGTGATTCCTAATGGGTTTGTAACAACAAACTCTGGCAGATTCTTTATTCATGAGGGTAAACATATTATCCATTCAGAGAAGAAAAAGTGCTAGCCCATTATTTTGGTTATTAACTGTTATTATCTAGTAAATACCAAGCACTGCAGGTAAATGAAGAAATGTAGGCCCAGGCCCAACAACTTTCCATATTCAGGTACTGAACTTTGGTGTTCAGTGTTTGGTACCAGCCAGATGGATTTAAATAACAGTATCCGACTGCAGCTGTTCTACAAGAGAAGGTACTAGATTTTTCTGGAATTTGGCCCTTGGAGCTAAGCCCAGCTCTTGCTTTTTTTCCATAAAAAGCAACGACCCGCATATGTCTTGTGCAGGGAAGGTAGCAAGGCCTATGATAACAAGGAGTGGGTGAGAGGGAGGGAAGAGAAATGAAGGGTGGCAGAACACTGCTGTCTGTGGCATGAAAACAGGGAAAGAAGCAAAACCTACACATGGTAGCCAAGTCTGTCACTGGAGAAGCAAAAGGCTGTTTGACCAGGGGAATGCCAGAGAGCAATTCTCGGAAGAACAGGGTTTTGATAACCTGATGTGAAACCAAATCAATCATTTAGATATCTGCTGCAGTGTATTGAGAAGGAAAGATTTTTCCAAAAGTCTTTGAAGTGTTGTTTTGTGCAAACCTTGGCAAAAGTTTCATTTGCATAAAAGTATTATACAAATGCCTTTCTGTAGTTCAGAAAAAGTGTCAGGTAAATGTGTTCAAGCTTCTTGAAAAAACATATCTGCACATACACTGATTCAGTGCACAGAACTGCTTAGGTGTAGACGAGCTACAAAATGTAGTGTTTCTTTATGCTGCATAGAGATTGAGAATTATAAATAAAACCTATTGGCAGATCATGAGGTTTGGGATCACTATATTCTTTCCATAACTATTAATGATTGGGAAAAACTAAACATGAGGATAAAATAGTAACTCAATTAGTTGACTTCATTTTAGTCTATGATTCATTCCATTTGGTAACACTCTACCAAATATGGGCTTATCTGAGTTCTGTGTTTTGGAGGAAATGTGAAATGAGATAAATTTGTCATTTAAATAACATTGGATATTTCAAAGCAGTCAATATCTGGCAGCTAAAGGTGGCAAAAGAAAAAAAGGTTTTTTTTAGAGCAGAATAGTTTAATAATAATGGAAATGAATTTTTTTTGGTAGTGACTTTCAGGCTTCTAAATGGGTAGAGAAAGATAAGTCTCACGGAGATGTTGGTAGGCTTCCCTTGTACCAACTCTTTCAAATCTTTCTGATTTACAATATAAGAAGTGAAATAGCTCAGAATAACAGAGTAATGCTGGCAGCTTTCTGCTGTGGCCTACTGATGTCAAAGTGAACGACTGAGGTATCACACCAAATGCTAGACATGAAGGATAAAACAAACAAGTGGCAGTTGGAAATTGTTAATTTAAAAATAAAGGTAATAAGGAGCAAACTGCTATAGCACAGAAGTGTATGAAAAACAAGAAAAGGTATCTTTTAGTGGATCTACTATTTAATAACTGGAAATAATAGGTTTGGTTATGGCTGCTTTCCTGCATCAGCTGTCCTGGAACCCTTTTTTGGGAGGTGTAGACAGAGGTCATGGAAGTCATAACTGAATAGAACAAAATGGGAGGGAATAGTAGTAGAGCAGTCACCACTTTTTACTGCTGCAAAGCGTGCTCTGAATCTGTCAGCAGGATTTCTGATTTTGTTTTTCAGAACAAAAATTATAGCAAAACAGATCAAACCTAACATTTTTTGTCTCAGATCCCATCATTCACTAGAGGAAATGACAAACCCATTTTATGTGATTTTTATGGTTCTGCCTTCCCCCTTACCCTCAATTCTGTTTTATTCATTAATTGCAATTCTCAGTTTTTATTCCAAGCTTCTTAAACTAGATTATCACCTTTTCATTCCAATATTCTCTCCTAGTTGTCTATAGTTATCACTACCTTTTTATAAGGGCTGATTTCGTAACCTTTTGATCTACTTTAGTACTTCACTAACTGTACTTTATAATACAACCATAATTATTTTTCCTTATGAAGAAATTCAATTTTGTTTTCAAGCTCCTGAAAAACTTAAATTTAAATGGCCTAAACATTCATTGAACTCTGTTTATGGCCCATCTTACAAACACTCAGTTAACTGTAGTTATACCCAAGGTTTTTCAAATTTCAAAATTAGATTTATAAAAGTTTATACAGGGGGAGTGACTCATACAATGTTGCAAATCGAAATTTCAAAGAAAGAGAACATTTAAATGAAGAATTCCAGTCAAAATTCTAAACAGTTTTGCAATTTAGAGCAGTAAAAAAAGACTCTATAAAGATATAGGGCAAGACTGCGAAACGCTTTAAAAACAATTCGTGTCCTACTGTAGGTTCAAATGGCTGAGGTGGCCATACATTGTCAGCATGGCTCTGTTACTTGATACTTCACCCTAGCACGATTATGTAGAAGTTCAGTACAGCTGAGAAGGAAAGTGACTTCACTAAAGATGCTATTTCTCAGCACACACACTATACAGTTATTTCCTTTGTTAACTTAAAAACCCATTTTAACTTAAATGATCCAGGCACTACAGGTGTTCATGTTTCACTCCACTATTGTGTTTTAGGCGTTAACAATTAGTCTTAGACTAAATGTTCCCCACATTTTTGGAGTGAGTCTTTTCCTTCTTTCTCCTTGCCCTTCTTGTTTCCTTTTCCTGTGCTGCAAGCAGCTGTCTTGTGATTTGGCTTTTTAGACTGAAAAAAGACAGTTTACAGTGGTACTGGATTGATTAGAGATCTTTAATAAATCACATGAATGCAGTTGTTATACCGCCATAGTTCCTACCATATTAACAGAGGTTTTACAGTCTACTTCCATCAGAGAAATTAAGAAACAGAAACTTTTATTTTTAAGAGTTAACTATTAAGTATGAATGATGTTTAGTCTTAGGACTAAAGCTGGTTTAGAGACTGGTGTTCATGTTTCAATACAATATTGTCATGAGTAAACCACATCCTAGGTTGAACGCTAAACTTTCAATTGAAAGAGCATAACTAAATCCTCACATCAACACTTGTCAATCAAGGTATACAGGTTTTAAGAAAAATACCAGTGTAATCCATGGAATATAGAGAAGCATTTATCCAAAGGCAAACTATACCAGCAACTCCAGGAAATGGCTTTCGAAATATAATTATACCCAATGGGAATAGACACATTCATTGGTACCTTATGATTTATAAAGCCAGAGGAATTAACCATCAGATAATAGGTGCATTACCTGTCATGGCTTATTGCTTAATTATTATGTCTATTTGATATGAATTGGAATTAAACAATATTGTCTTAAGTGCTCTTAAACTTAAGACAAAAATGTATCTTTAATTTATAATGTCAAGAACCTTCTTAAATATGATTAATATACAATACAGGCAAAGGAAGAATAATATTGAAGAATGAATGTGATATCCTTTAATGCACAAGCCTTCAAGAGCTAACAGAGCTTGTACACTTACAGCCATGCACAGTCCTCCTCACTTTGTTAGGGCTCTGTCTTAGAACTACCTCATACCAAGGGAGACCATACCGGCATTTGTTTTGTACGGATATACACGTTCTTGCATAGTCGTGTGTTTCAGGCTGTTTGATTTCATGCTCAGGTGTAGCCTGATTTCTTTTCTGATCATTCAGTGTTGTAAAACCAAATGAACTGCTCCAAATGAGGTATAGGAGCTTCACGCAGCATTGTTGTCTTTCTGCTGAGAGCCTGGTTAGGCTACCGGGATACAAGCTGATGGCTACGTGCTAAATAGGCTGAGATTTAGTTTTCCATTTGCACTTTCTTGTGTGGTTGGATTTTGATCTTAATGTTTCCTTAGAGTATGTCTTGGTTTCTGACATATTTCCTAAAAATTAGGCTTGCAGTACATAACTTACTAAGTTTAATCTTTTGCCTTCATTCATGCAGTGTGTTCTCATTCAGGTTGTGAATAAAAATAGAGGCAATTTGTTTCCTATGCCTCCTTTTCTGTTTAAAATAATGAAATAAAGGCAAACAAAAGAGGAAAGGCAAATTGTCCTGAATGAAACAACATCTGAATACTAATTTTTCAGAACATTGGTAGTAACTGTAAGAATAGAAAAGAAAAACAAGAGTGCTTTTTGAAGTCGTCAAAAAAAAGAGTTGCCTGAAAGATTTTTGGAAGTGAAAATTAAATTGGCAGAAGACATGTAAGGCTCAGCTACCTGCTAAAACTTGTCAACTCTTAATTTTACATCTGTTGTTGATCACACTGCAGGACTTGATAATATGTTTATGATCATGTCACTGCAATGGAAGAAGCAATGTTAAATTGTCATGTCTAGTCAAGTAGGGGGCTTGGTCTTTCATGTATATTTGATGACAAACAGTCCCACTGAGGCATAGCTGGTGTGTTGCAGTAGTACCCTTACACGAAGGACTTGGGTTTAATTTTGTTATTCTTTCCTGCCTCAGGCATAAGCATCTATTATCTCTCAAGATATTTTAAACAAAGCAGAAATACAATTATATAGACTTTTAACAGAAGAGTAGTTTCATCTGTAATGCTGTTTTTGTATTAAAGGTTTTAATTTTTGTATTTTGTTCAGCACATGAATAAAAGAAGCCCTGCCAATAATTGCCAGCTACTGGCAAATAATTACTCAGTGTTTAGGTTAAGTAAAGATTTTGTGCATTATAAAATCATTTAGCAATTAGATTTCAAAGTAGCATATGATCTATTTTGCTATTCTCACGTTCCTTCCTTCCTCTTGCATGGTAAAACTTAGTAAATTTAATTTAAAATGTACATTTATATTTCTTTTTTAACTATTGTGCCCATTGCCATTAGTATAGGAGATGCCATCATGCTGCAGTATCAAAACCGGAAAAAATTCCTCAAATCTAAATACAATAAATATGAATATTCAAGACTAAAGTTACTTTAATAAAAAAATTCAAATATCTGTTGAATTATTTTTCACCTTGAAGAAAACTCAATTTTATGGACATATTTTTTTGTTGCAAACAATAGGTCATTGCTTGCTACTTGCCTTAACTGAGCTATGCATATTCATGCTGTACCTCCCACCAGTTAAATATAAGCTTATGGATTTGGCTCCCCAAAGATCCGCTTTGATTCTTTTTCAAGGGTTTTTCTTCTAGGAGCAGGTTGGGAGGTAGAAAACTTTATACTATAAATATATTTCAGCTTTACAATTGTAAACATAATTTAAACTTTTTTTTTATTTGCAGCTATATTTTTGAATGTCTTGATAAATTATTTCTGAGATATTTTGTATCATTTAATGAAGGGGGTTTTGTCCTTTTAAAAACAATAACTACCTGATTAGGAAAATACATAGCCAAACTGCTGAGCAGATGAATTAACTCTTTTGGAGATTCACCAGAAATGCTTCACAGTCTTCCAAGATTTTGTTTCTTAGCTTGCTAGCAAATTTTCAATCTCAAGAATGCATGAAGAGCTGTCATTAATTTTTACACTGACAATGTTTGTAAAAAAAAACTTTTGAAAAGTGAGCGTTGCACACTTTTGCTCCAAGCAATGATAATTCTTGAGTTGCAGCTTTTCTAAAATATTGTCCCTCCTTCAGTGTTACAGGAATAGTATGTAAGCACAAGTAAAGTACCTTTGCAAACCACTCGGCACTGATACACGGCTAAGAAGCAAATTCTGAAAGCCTGAGTGTCATCTGCATACTCCTCACTTGCCATTTTCTTTTGCTGAGGAGCTTGCAGGCAAAGGTAGTCAAATATTAGTGTGGAAGTATGCTTAGATACAGAACTAATCTTTCTGATAATGCCATTTATGCAGACTTTAACTCCTGCTGTCCCAGAGGTCTCAAATTTACTGCCCACCAACTGTTACTTGCTGTTAGAAATGGGGTACTTGGCCCTAGTGGCTCTGTGCTCATCTTGGAGTTAAATGTAACCTTTCTCCTCTTTTATCTTCTCATCCTTTTCCTTCAATCCTCTGACAGCTAACCTGAGAGCTCTGATTTGTCAGTCTTCTGGGAAAGCCCTTCCCTTTCTCTCCTTTGTGGAGAAATGATTCAACAGCTGTACTTGAAAGTTTTGAGGATGTGCTCTGGAAGACCTCGGTTTCCTCCCAGGACATTTCCCTCTCACCCCACAAGGCCTGAGCACACAATTAGCCAGCTATGCTTCTCTGCCCTCTCCTGACAGCTTAGAGATGCTCTAAATTCCCACAGACCTGTTTGTGGGGAACGGAAACATCTATTTCGTGTGCTGCAGACCAGGCTGAGCCAATTGTTGGAGTCTTGACAGCATGTGTGTTTAAAAGTGAATGTGAATATTTCACAGTAAAATAGGAAAAGTCTACTTTGTGGTCTTTTAAAAATATTTCTGGCACAGCAAAACAAGTAAGATGGGAGACAGGCTTTTTGTATGGGATTACTTGGTGCTAGTGCAGCATTTTCTCCTTGCCAAGTTTTTGGTTAAGTTGGAAAGTGTCTTCCCTTGATTATGATGAGGCAAGACACTATTTAAATAGAAAATAAATTTTATCGCCATCTGCAGAGCAATCTGATGAATTAAATGAGGAGTTACAAAAATCTGTTGGCTCTTTTTGAATAAGCAGGTTTATATGGATTTTATAAATCCAGAAGTGGACTTTTAAGTATGCCTCCCTCAAAATTTATCACAAAATAGTTTGTTACACAGTGACAGTCCTGGTCAGATTATATATTCCTTTTTGATGCTTTGTCCTGAGTTGATATATACATACACACACAATGTATTTTAAACAAGATTTAAAAAACATCAGTGCGAACTTATGTTCACAGGAGGAGTTCTGATCTGCCAATCTTCCCTCTGCCACTCCCCTGTCCACCGTGGTCAATGGCAGTATTACCTATCAACACACAGTAGTCCAGTTTGACACGTAGTCTACACTATATGAACATCTACAATGCGTATTCAGCAGCAAAGATATGAATTTGAAATCTGTACTTTGCTGGCCTAAATTGTGGTATCAGAAGTGAAGGGAAGACTGCAGCAAAGTATCAGAAAACCAGAATGTTCTAGGCCTAGGGCCCTGCCATCAACAATGATGAGCTATGTATGTTCAGTCTGCTCAGCTACAGCCTGCTGCGTGTTTGTGGACAAACTTCACACTGTGCATGTCTTGGTTACTTGCCTATAAAATGGACAGGGGCTTCAGTTTTACCTTCTGGTTAGTCTGTTGGTGTAGAAGAAAGCGCTAATGCATATAGTACACAGCACAAATGAAACCCTGATCTCTTTTCTGGACATATTATAACATGAATAAGATAATGGCTGTGTTGCCATCATATTTAAACTACGTATATCTGTACTAGTAATTTATTTTGAACAGTGTGTGACAGTTCAAGTATTGGCATTCATACACCAGCAGTCAAATACAGCAAAAATCACACTTTACTACCATAAACCCTGTGTCTTACTCAGGTTTAACAAGTAACTTCACAAATTTAAACAAGAGCTTAGGTACGCCAGCAGCTATAAACATCTGTTTAAACATGTTAGGGATTATTAGGGCAGTACCTCAGCCTTGTTAACTTGAAGTGTGAGCCAGGTTTGCCGTCCAAAGCAAGCATAAGAGCTGTGATGTAGCAAAAAAGAAGGGAAAAACCTTGTTCTTGCAGAGTGAAGATTAATTGGACATACACAATAAGTACACACAAGCCTTTAAACTTTCATTCAAATCTATTCCAGCCACAAAAACACAGCTGTTCAAGCTAACAAAGCATTATAGGTCTAGACCTGCAAATGAGCACATGAATGGCATTAGAAATTAAAATCTGCAGTAAAAGTCTTAGGGCACAGTCTGTCACATCTGTACACAGTAAGATCTCATGGAAAATAATGCTAAGTTCAGAGTCAGATTTGGTGTTCATTATAAATGCACTTCAAAATTATATGATTGAACAGCAATCAGTCTTGGGTTCTCAAGCTTCCCATATAATGCTGAGGATTAGGGAAGCTGAGAGACAGCCAATGATAATCACTAGTTTCTCATGTGGAGAGATACACATAAGTGTTCTTCTGTTCTTTCTTTCCTTCTTTTTAGAAAAGATGAGGACAACATATCTATTTTACGCTGGTTCTTCTCCAGTACAATTTTATGCCTTAGCCGCAGTTGAAATACCTTTGCCAAAGGCTCTGCTTCATTCAAACACAATCTTACTATTGGTAGTGTTATCCTTCTGAAAGTAGTAGATGTCCTGCCTTTAAATCTTGTTCTGCCTGGCCTCTTTGATTTTGTGCTTTCTAGCTCTTTCCATTAATCAGGGAATCTGTCCTTCAAGAACTGCTGCTGTGCAGATGACATGCAGATCTGTCTTTTCACTCGTTCATCTTCACACCTGTTTCCCTCTATTCAAACTAAATATTGGTTTTAGTTGAGTTGCTGGAGACATTGAGTTGCTGGACCGTGTCCAGAGAAGGTCAACAAAGCTGGTGAAGGGTCTAGAGAAGAAGTCTTATAAGGATTGGCTGAGGAAATTGGGATTGTTTAGTCTGGAGAAAAAGAGGATGAGGGAAGACTTTACTGACCTTTACAATTACCTGAAAGGAGATTGTAGAAAGGTGGGTGTTGGTCTCTTCTACCAAGAAACAAGTGACAGGATAAGAGGAAATGGCCTCGAGTTGCACAAGGGGAGGTTTAGTTTGGATATTACAAAAAAATTCTTTACTGAAATAGTGTCAAAGCACTGGAACAGGCTGTCCAGGGAAGTGGTGGAGTCACCATCCTGGAGGTATTAAAATACTGTGTGACTTTGGGACATGGTTTAGTAGGCATAGCGGTGTTGGGCTGATGGCTGGACTTGATGAGAAATCTTTTCCAATCTCAATTGGTTCTATGATTCTACGATTCTAAAGCTTTAGCTATTTTGAGCTATCATGATCTTTCGGTTGCTTTGATTTTAGTTCATAAGGCTAAAACAAAGCCATTGTGTTTTCGTCATGTTGTTCCTTTGCTCCTTTTTAATCATTGTGGGCAAAACTAACCTTTGTCTCTCATTCATGCAGTACTCATTCTATCAGCATTTCCTTTTTTATTCCCACATCTGGGTGATAGTCAAATCTTGCATAACTTTTCATAGTTAATTGAGATTTCTCTTTTTCTATTCATTCACACAACTGGAATTTACAATTAAATTACTTAATCCTGCAAATATCCCTTTCAGTTCTCTTTTGTTTGTCTGTTCAATGTGCTGTTAAAAGATTTTCATTTTAATTTTGCTCAGTTCTTTAAATTCATCTAACTTCTTTTTCCCCCCTCACATCATAAGCAAACGCTTCCATAACTTTCATGTTCCGTCACTGGTCAATATTTGGGTAGTTCTCAATTTCAAATGAGATCACAAACCAAACTTCTATAAAAAAGACATATGTCAAGTGCAGCCTACTATTGCATATCAATAAATATATGTAGTTATATTTTTCAGTAGACTGTTATTTAGCCATGTTTTAGGGAACCTGGTTGTTTTCCTGCACTGGCTGCGTAGAATAAATCCTTCAAACTGGATGGGCAGAATAATGTGAGAAATAGATGAGAAATTAAAAAAATAGGTATGAGAACAAATTATTAGAATACCTTGCTGCAAAAAAAAAATCAACCTGCTTGAATTTTAAGAGATGGAAGAAAAACTATACAAGCAAGTTCTTAGTGTGTGTGTATTGTGATAACTGAGCACAAGCACCTGACTCTTAAAAATGCTAGAAATCTGCCATTTGTATCTTGAAATGCCAGGGGAAAGAAGAAAGACAAATCACTGTCACAGAAATATGCTTAAGCAGTTTGCCAAGAAGCAAATTTTGCTACAGAGTTCTTAAATGATTCAATGTATCCTCTGGTCTCAAAGAATTATATTTTATCTTATTCCTAATTCAAGTTGTGTCTCCAATTTCTTAAATATATCTTTTTTCTTATTTGGGAAAAAACCCTTCTTTAAGTGCTGTAGGAATTATCAGCTTACAGAATTGTCTGTTTTCCACATATATTAATTGGAAGGATGAGTATCTCAAAGGACCAGTATTGGGAAGACTTTTAGCAGTAGCTGCCACTTTAAACATGAAATCAGTGAATACAGAAACTGTCATGAACTGTAATTCATCATCATAGACTTCTACGTATGCCTTTTTGCTAGACAGTGTTTTGGAAGAATGTAAGGCAGTTCATGAAAACCATCTATCAACAGAGGTTTGGTGAAAGGTATGTGGAAATGAAGAATCTAAATCCTATCTGATCTACTTTGTGACTCAGTCTGCGTATTCCTCACTGCACTCAGGAATGGGCTAATTTTCCACTGAAGACTATTTTGCCTTTCTTGTTCCATTTGAAATATTAATATTCACATTTCAAAACACACCCAGACTTATTCTGATGTTGCAAATGGCATTGCTACAAAGGATGCTCACATCTCCTAAATGAGTGGAACCAAGGTGACATTTTTTCTAGCTGGAGTCAGTATGATAAATACATGACAACTGTGGGAGAATGTGGCCGATTTCCTTCAGGAAGACAGGCACATCTGAACAGTTGCTCAAAATGACAACAACCAAAATCTAGATAAAAGTTTGTGCTTTCAGTTCTTGAAGTGCGTGTAAAAAAGTAAACCAGTAAACTTGATCAAACAAGAATGTTTCAATAAATTTGTTTGAAAACAGATCTGATATCCTTTGCAGATCTCATTTACCTTCAGATACTAAAATTAGGATTGAGTCTTACAGATTAGTAAAGTAGTTATTTTAATACAACCTTCAAAAAATGGAAAGTATGATTCCTATTTACATAGTAGAAGAATTGGGCCAGAAAATACAGAAACAAGTATCTTAATTGTATTTCAGTGTCAGAAAACTGATGTGCTGTCATTTGCTGAATTTAGTAGTAGGACGCTGAGAACCCCTCTCTGCCTATACTGTGTATGAACAGTGACATTTGTTTGATTTGTACCCATGAATTCAAGATGAAAGATGAGTTTGGCACTTTTAAAAAAACAAAGCAGAAATGCAGTTGAACATTATTCAAAGAAAGTATTAAAAACAAACTGGAAAATGGCAAAACCAGAGCTGCTTAGAGTGACGCATTTTACAATTCTGATTCTGAAAGACTGAGTTAATGTTTTTTTTTCATGCACTTTATTCACTTCTTGCTTTGTTTTGAAATTTAATAATCTAAGCAGGTCTAAAAATTTAATGACAGATTTTTATAGTCAAATTAAAACTCAGGAAAGCAATGACAAGTGCTCTAGTACAAAAATAACACACCTAATTTCAACACCTCCAGTCAATGTAATGCCCAATGTACAAATTATAAGGTGTATGGTAGAATAATTCTGATATTGTTTTTTGTCATAGTGAAACCAAGTTTTGTAAAATTGTTAAAGTATGAAATTGAAAAGCCCACAACTGATGATAAATTCTAACAGAAATAACACTTTTATTTCATTATTAGCCAGCAATTTTAGGAAGGTGTTGAATCTTCTCAATCCTATTTATTACTGAAAGTTGAAAATCCTGCCTTCTGACAACCCTACAGTCATGTTCAGCCACCAGTTAGCATATTCAAACATTCACTCTGTCAATTCAAGGCTCAATCCTTCTGTCCTGTCCCACTTCTCCCTGGGGTAAAGGGGACATCTTCCTCATACCTCTCCTTTATTGTGATATCTACAATAAATTTGCCAGTTATTAGTTTGATGATGCCGTGATATCACATACTGTCTTGCGGATCAGTAATTTGTACTTTTCCTTCCAAGCTTCCATATCTTCCTCTTAGATTTTTTTCGAATTTACAGCAAGGACTATTTCTGTTTTGCACAGTCCCCTGCGCAGTGGTCCACAGCAAGTACTTGCAGTCACAATGGTAACATGATAGCTATGGAAAAACATTGCAGTCTAAAAAGCATCATTTAGAAAACATGTTGTAACAATATAAGGTAGGTTTCCTCTCTCAGCAAGCACTCTTCTTTTTTTTGCTTCTGATAGCCACCAGCCTGCTTATGTAGTAACCATGAATCGGGTTTTAAATAGGATGGCATAAGTCAGTGTTGACTGTGTGTATTAGCAGTGAATTAATGAAACACAAGAAAAACAAGGCTTTCCTGGAATCTTTTGGTGTGGTACTGAAACTGTGGAGATGGACAGCAGTGGCTGTGAGTGAAATGGAGCAATAGGTTCCTAAAGGAATCCTGAGTTTCTTAATTCTCATGTTAAGTAAAGGAGGGAAAGGAGAGACTTGCAGGGAAGGAACCAGTGCTGCAGTGAAGCTAGAAAGGAATAAAAGTAGGAAATTCCTCTTCACATCAACAAATGCACATTTTTTTTTCTTTGCTTTTTTCATACACGGGAGTTCTTCCCCTCTGCCCCCTTCACTCCCACCCCACCCTGATCATTTGCTTATTTCACCCTTTGCTGTGGACCACTCAGGAAGTCATCTTTGATGCTCGCAAATGAGTTTCATATGTTGTTGCCTACCTTCACAATTTCTGCCCTTGTCTAGTTAAGATACTAAGAATATTTTCATTGTCAAACTCAGAAGAGAGGCAAGCTGCTGACATATATTCCCATATGCTATGGTGCTGGGAGGAAGATGTTTCATAGAGAAGATTTTAAAATGAATATAATGAGGAAGATGCAGTGGAAAATATGGTGCATATTTACATTGCAACTCCAACAACAAAGAAAAATTGAAAACAAAACAGAAAGCATGTTTGCAATATGTCACCCTAAAGGGTATCTTTAAGTTGAAATATTAAATGCATTCTCAGTAACAGACTATGCCACTTTAAAACAAAGCCCAAACTTATCATAACCTAGCAGTTCAGAACGGTGTATTCAAAGCAATTCCAAACTATTCAAATGTCTTCCAAACCTGTGGTCTGCTTTAGCTTTTTCCTTTTTCCTTACCTTTCCCCTTTTTTCTCTCTCCTCCCTCTTCCAAACATCTCACACTGTCTGGATTCCAATATATGATGCTGGTCTATCTGACATGTGCCTAGTCAGGGGATAAGTAAAAAAAAAAGCCCATTTTTCATGTATTTCTTTTATGATTAAAAATTTACTTTCCTCTCTATGGAAGGCCTGGGATCTAATAAAATATTTGGATAAATAACCTTATCCTCCCAGCCATAAAATATTCTATTGTTTAAAATAATAATTCTGAGGATGTTTTATAGCTATAACTTGTTTGCATTTAAACATCTAGTGACTGAAGTGTGGTCCTCACTGTACTAAACAGGTTATGAATGTGTAGAATTAAAACTCAGAAGGCTTAGTTCTTGGGGGTTTTACCACTGACTGCAACACATCAAGGATTTCATCTGTGACAAAAAAAATCACCCCAAAAAACCCTACAGTCTTAATGAGCAAGACAGATTCACAATGGGAAGAGAGGCAAGCAGAGTAGTTCATGGCGATGAAGCAGATCAGCCACAGAGCAGATAACGGATCCTTCTGTTTCCTGCCACAGTGCAGTGCCCTGGGCGTGCTGTCTTGACACAGAACTTCTAGATCTTCCCAGCACCCTTTGAGAAAACAGGTAAATTAGCCTGCATTAAATATTTTGCTGATTCCAATGCTGATCCACCTGTTTTCAGTCTTGCTTGAATATCTCTGCTCTGTAATCCAGCCTGCCTGTATTCTTACTTCTGGGAATCTGTGGGGAGCTGACTCTGTTTTGAAAAATTGTTCCTGGAAAGAAGGCTTGTATAAGTTTCTCTTCCCAAAGAAGGGATTAGGAGAAGAGAAAGGTGACTGTTCACCTAATTTGTGGCAAAGCATGTGCACAGTGCCGTTGATTGCAAGGACTTGTAGGGATTTGGAAGGGGCAGGACTAAATTTTACTGTGGGGGCACTCTCACAGGTAGTGAGATCTATTACAAACTTCTACTGGACCAGGCACCCCATAGCAGGAGAAATGCCATGGAAGAAAAAGATACAGCACGTAACCTAAGGATGGATCCTAAGTGCTTCCGAGCTTGTTTTTACTGCACTGAAACCTACAAAAGTAATCAAATAATGTGTTTCTGGAATTGATATCCTTTTCATTACAGAAGTCTCAGAATGATAGTCTTGGCAATAAACAAATATATTATAGAAGTTTCCCTTGAAGTTATTCTCATGTTAGAAGTGCAAATGCAAAAGAACACAAATGAAACTGGAAAAAAATGGTCTCCAAATTAAACTTTGGTGTCAGTATGCTAGCTTCAGTCTGGACTAGATGACTTTTCAGTCTCTGCAGTCCCTTTGGAAATACTCAGTCATGACACTAAGTGACTGTTATGGTAGGGCTGGTACACCAAGGTCTTTCAGTTATACTGGAGTGCTGACAGCGATGTGAAAGTGAAGTACGAGAAGTAAAAACCAAAATCACTCAAAGTTTTAAAAGGTCTTTTAGATCTAACATCCCAAATGATAGTTTTGAGGAAGGTAAATAAATTTTGCAAGGTAGTCTATGTTTCTGCAGAACGTGGGCTGGACACTAAGTAAGGCTAGTCTGACTTAAAACACTGCTATGTGTTGGCCCTGAAATTTTCCTAAAATTAAGCTTGATCTATTTAATGTTTGGTACGCAAAACGAGAAGAGGAAACAAAGACTAAAAAGAGTGAAAATTAGTCCTGCTCAGATTCAGTACCGACTGAATGTACGACTCATGTACCACCTATCACCTGCATAATTCCTCAAAAAGTGATAAGCTGATGTCAGATATAACTACACTTCATATAAACTTTCACGCAAGATTTAATTATCATATTTTGTGCATGCTTAATGTAGTGTGCAGAAAATTTGTAGGCTATTTTATCTGTTGGCTTGATTTAGAGGTTTAATATAAACCAGTTTGGTTTGTTTTTTTTTTAAAGCCTTACTAATAGTGTTATAATTTGCTTCACATTTCTTAACTCTTCTACATGCCTGAAACAAAATAAAAATGCTCTTTGATTTAACAATGACATATTAGAAACAGAAGCATGTGAAACATACTGGTGTTTTGCAAAAATAATTCTCCTGAAAGTTACTCTGTGCTTATGCTGTCGTCAGTGCTAGGAAATTATACTTTCTTTTTTGTTTATGCAAATTCTGCAGTGAGGTTTTATTTTCTTTCTTCTGTGCATTTTGCACTCATTTTCTAATGTCTGTCATCAGAGCATTAAAAAATCATAAAAAAAGGTTGGTGTTATAAAAGTCCTGACAGCATATTTTCAGCTTGCTTTATTTTTTCTTGTTCAATTCACAATCAATGTTTGGAAATATCAAAGTCTGTAGAAGCTGGTTCTTTTTTTCATCTAGATTTTTTATTTAGCATGTTTCTAACAATTATTTGATAGCAACCTCCCTTCCCCCTCCTTCTCTCATGGCAAACCCAAAATATATGTCAAGTTCCTTCTTGGAGTTTGCAAAGAAAAACAAATGATTGTGTTATTGTACCCAAGGTATCTCCCAACTGTACAACTCTAGATTTTTGTTTAATTGGGAAGTTATTGCTGGCCTTCATGTCTCTAGTTCAGCACAGAGGCCACATGGTTAACTCCACATTAGTCTTTTCTCTGGTTTGCAATCAGGACACAGCTGAAATGTTTATATCCAGTAGGTGCAGTGCTTCTGAAAATAGCTGTGCACAGACATGTGCATAGATTAGGCTGTTCTAGAAAATGAGTGAGAAGCTTATTTAAAGGACAAATAAAATTTGCATCAAGTATCTGATTTAATAAGGATATAATGAAATTAAAAATTTAAACTTTTTTCTCTTGCCTAATCTTAGGTTACTTGGGCAACCCCATCCTAGTAACCAGGTGGGTAAAGAAGACATGAATCCTGCTCTTGCTTCTCCTGCCCTCTCTCCTGCAATTTCATATGAATTACCAGATACAGCAACATGTTTTCCATATTGCTAATCAATTACTGTTCTTGTTGTAAAAATGCACAGAAAGGAAGTGAGTCCCTGAAAGTTCTGTATTCATATGTGCAGCCTCTTGCTATTAGCACCAGAAGAATACAATGAGGACTTCTGTGACTGAGAGAAGCAACCCAGCATGGTCTTGGGCACATTATCAGGGCTCATTTTTAACACCTGGGCAAGATAGTTTTCACAATGCTATTCTCCAGCCCCATAAGTCTTTCTAATTTGATGTTACTTGATGTGAATTGTGTGTAAGTAATGTTAATTATGCAATAGGTTTTGAAAAATATGTTTTGATTGTACAGTGGAAATGTCAGTCCCATTAACAATCCTTATTACCTGTCAGAAATTAGAAGAGGTTTTGAATGAATGCTAATGTTTTTCTCGTATCTGTGCAGATGCATACCAATGTTTCATACACAATTTGTTTATTTGTATCCTGATCACTAAAACAATCTTTTTCTCTCTCCAAGAATCCTCTGTTTGGACTGAGTCCAGACAAGAGAGAATGAGGCTCTAAATTCAGGCCTTCTGTGAGTCAGCTTCTATTGAACACGTTTTTGAAACAAAGGTTTCAGCTTTCAGAACTTGGTTCATCAGCTGAAGTGTTCCCAAACCTTGCTCCCAGTGGTCTCTGGAATTGATTAAGGCAGTGGCAAGGGTTCAAGAGGGACTGGAGTGGAGATTTGGCGTCAGCTCTCCAAAAGGAAGAAACTTGTTCTCTTTTGCTTTTTTATATAGATTAAGCTAGCTGATGTAATAACTCCTTCTGACCATGACCAAGACTGGGGGAGTCTTTCCCCATTTCTGTGTCTCTTTTTTTTTTTAAACCAAACACAAATTGTGGTACTCTGACAATCTAACAATGAGAGCAGCTTCTCTCTGAATCTGGTTCAATGTGAATAAATCTTCTTTTGAATATGGATTACAAGAAATTGCTCGAAATATCCCACCTTAGATTTTATTAGTTTTGTAACATGTTATTGTTACAATCTCGGAATATACAGCTCCCAGTGTGTCCTACCATTGCCTCAAATGTCTTCACATTACATCACATTTTGTGGAGTCATTGTCATTGTGTAGTTAAGAAGCAGATGAATGTCCTTCTCCTCAGATTTTCCCAAGAACAAAGAGCCATCTCATACCAAAGGATTTGTTGTTCCTGAGGTTTTTCACATTCCATACAACACTACTGAGGTTTATCCCCTTTTTATTAGGCATGTGTAACATTTCAACAGAACAAGAAGTAAACTTACGTTCTTGTGAGGAATACCAGCAGCAAACAGAAGTTTGCATGAAAAAGACACTAGAAGAGTATTAGAGGGAACAAAAAATATTTTCTGTAACTCACACATCTATAAAACCGTGTTATTCTATTAAAGGCTTTCTACATTGTCCTTTTCACTGACAATCTGGACCTAGTCAGGATTATCAGATTTTCAGTCCAAAATTATGCCCTCCTTTTATTCTATTCTTGCAGAAGGCCTAAAATCTGAATATGAGTCTGGTTCTTCCACATTTGATATTGAATTATTTGCCTACCTTAACTTTTGCAAAGTGGAGTACTGGGAAACTGAGTGTCTTCTGTTTAGTTTATTAATTAAATTAAAAAAATCAATCCTACCAATACATTTCCCTCCATGCTGCTTGTTTTCAGTAAGAATAAGGAAGTGTGGCCACAGTTAGAAATGAATGACATGTAAATCAATAGGTATAGAAAAGATTAAAACAGAAATAATGCTAATACCAAGCCTTGTTTTCATAAGAAAAAACGATTGAACAAGTGCTTTTTTCTTTTTTTGTTTCTGAATTTATCGCTACTTTTCTCACCTGTGTGAAATATTGACAATAGGAAAGTCTGTTCTGGGCAAATTAATGTACCTTGTTTGATTTCTTTGGAGTTCTGTTCTTTGATGTTTGCTTAATTATGGATTGGTCCACATATTTAAAGTCACGTTTTAGTAATTTAACAGGCTACAATAATTATCTCTGGCAACATAGCTTTTTTTTTAGGAATATTTAATTGTCAGCCTTTAGGAAATGAGATGGAATAAGGAGTTAAAGAACAACAACATCCTTTGAACATTGGTGTCATTAGTGAACAGCAGGGAATAGTCAATGTACCTGTATACACTTAATTCAGCAGCTTGTGTGTAATTGAAATTCCTTTCTACTAGAAAAAACATGGCAAGTGAGTGGCAACCAGAGTAGGAAAATCTTTGTTGATTTGCTCTAGTTTAATGTGAATCAGGTATTCCGAAGCAAAATTTCCATTCATACATCCTTTTTTAGGTTGTTTTTTTTTTCCAGGGAGAGCAGTCCAGGAAGCCACCAAATTCAATTTTAGCTGCAAGGTCATGCCAGATGAAGCAGTCATTTGTGGAAGTGTCAGTACCCAAACTATATGTTCCGTTTTTCACTCAGAAAGGAAAATCCACCAGAGATTTGCACCTTCCATGGCAGAAGGCATGAACAAATCATAGAGATGGAGGAGACTGGTTAGGTAAAAGAAACATAAGGCTTTAAGAATGGATCTTGAATACATTTCTTCATCCACAGAGGTGAAGATTCTAGAGTAAAGGATGGTGCACTTCTGGCTATTTAACATGATATTTAATAATAGTATATATGTTCATTTTTTTGCATGCATGTTCT
This sequence comes from Dromococcyx pavoninus, assembly GCA_033558185.1. Classification (NCBI taxonomy): domain Eukaryota; kingdom Metazoa; phylum Chordata; class Aves; order Cuculiformes; family Neomorphidae; genus Dromococcyx; species Dromococcyx pavoninus. The sequence goes on along the minus strand of JAUMJL010000201.1, from coordinate 1,076,989 downwards.
AAAAATAAGTATTTGATTTTTAAGAAGTTTGTATGTGCAGGTTTATCTAATAACACTGCAGATGTAGCAGCACTATGCTATATTAAACTCCTTGCTGGTAAATAAAAGTAGCCACTTGCAGTAAAATAGCACACAGTTTCAATGCATCCAGTTCTAAAGTTATCAATAAACACTACTGTATTAGGCTATCAAAATTGTGTATGAACTGTATGCATAAATTATGTGTATCTGACTGCTGGTTTTGTGACACATTTTGTTATATAGTCACTTTGCTGCAAGTATTTCAATACCTGGCAAAATCCATGGTACAATATCCAGTTTTAAAACAGGGCATTGAGTTGCTTTCAGATCTTGTAGTAACTGTAAGGTTAAGGTATCTGCACTTAACAGAAGTCCTTGTATGAGTATTTGCTCTGTGAACTCTGAAAATTGAGTATATAGTATGTAATAGTATGTAACCATCTAATCAGCTATATGGAAGGTTACAAAAGTAATATAAATGTACACTCAAAAAAATTAGAACACATTAATCTTAAAATATCTCCAAATTTACAGATTCTGCGAATGAAATAGCTCACAAGAAGCCTTGGGCTAATCCAGAGTATTTTTGAGCACACTGAGCATAAGATACTTACAGAAGAGTGATTAATACAACTCCCCAGTGAGATTACACAAAAAGCTGAAATTACTCTCACGTGTTTGTCCTGAGAGGCTCTGCATTTTAGAGCAGATGAGGAGATATTATAAAGATTTCAGTGTTTAAGATGTCAAATGGAGAACAAAGATTTGTTTAAAAGTCTACAAGATTTGTTTTCTAAACAATAAAGCACTGCCTTATGCAGCTGATGCTCTGTTTTTCAAAAGTCCAGAATTACAATAGAATTGCATGAGCTTCAGATCGGAAACATGACTGATGGAAGATGTCTGCTAAATGTCAAGTAAACAGTGCTCCACTGCTAGAATATTATTTCGGATAATTGCAGAGTAATTGGAAGAGAAAATACTATGTTAGGTGGAAATTAGTCTTTGAAGGGAAATCTTGGACATAGAGAAATAAATGAAAATTTCCATTAATGAGGCAAGAGTTCACTTTTGAAATATAAAGTTTTGTTTTCAGTATTCCTTGACCTGATACAACACTTTTACTGTATTTATCTCTGAAATGCTAATTACAGATACAAATATACATATATATATGCACAGATGCGTACATAGAGTGAACCAGAAACCTGTATTGTTCTGGAAGAAACCTGTATTGTTTATTGTATATAAATCACGTGCCCAAATTAAACCTGTGAATAGCATAGTCCCATATAAATCAGATTTGAGATGCTAGGTATGGTCATATGTACCCATGCACTGCAGCTCCTCTGTGGGCAGAATCAGGTATGTGCAATCAATATTGTTCTCATTAAAGTAAAACTAGATTTACTTTAATGATGATTCTGCAACAGACAGATGTTTGGAACTCCATTGTAATTCTACGAAAGCAGAGCTTTTCACGATGTTCATTCAAGAATGCAAGTATATTCACAAAAAAGGTCAAAAAAAGGTTTACTGTTGAATCTAAGTCTGTCACTGCTTTTTTACTAACTCTTATCAAACAGTTATGCACAGCAAAACTGTGCAGCTTGCCTTTTGATGTTTTGTCTGATAAAAACGCTTCTGAACACATCTTGAAAGAGACCATAAAATCATGTCCTCACATTGGCCTTTTAATTAACTATTAATAATGAGACTTCAGTGTTTTACAGTTCAATAATGCAGTTTTCCAATGGTTGGAGTTCTAGGCTGATTGCCAGCTATTACAGTGTACTCAGACAAGTATCCTCCACCCAGAAGTCTGATGAAAGGAATAGGAGAGATCTTTTAAAGTTCCTATTCAATAGTATGTGAACTATGAAAAAAAGATGAAAAAGTAGGCAGGAAAGGAAAAAATATAAATTTTGTCTGTCACTTCTGTTAAACACAACTACACAATTTCGTGTGTGTGTATATTTGTAACAAATAACCTGTTGAATACAGATACTCTCTTTTTTTTTTTTCCTTAACGTTACATCCTTGAATAAGACCCTGCATTACTTTAATCAGAATGACTGAGAAAATGCAACGTTTTTGCTGGAGATACTCTGTGGGCATCGTACAGTGGGGATAATTCACATTTCACAAAACAAAAGAAGTTATGATAACTGCCGAAATAAAGGGAAGCTTCTTGCCTGTCTGTGAGTCTCAGTAGCTGTACAGCACTCTCCACGCTCTGCTTTAAAATGAAAGTCAAGCAAGCAGCCACGAGCAACCAAATAAAAATGTGTTTCTATTTTTCCCCAGGAAAAAAGGAGTTAAGTAGTTTCCCCGTGCTATAAGACCCGGAAGACTCCAAAAGGGAGGCCTGAATTCCAAGACTGATGGTAATACAGAACTTTGCAAGAAACTTAGAGCTCTGCAACATAAAAGTTAAAACAAGATTAATTGCAAATGAATCATTTGAAATATTTCCTTGTCTTGTCTAGAGTGCTTGAATATTCCAAATAAATAACGAGCTTTGGAAGGTATTCATGTCCCCAAGAGAGACATAAGTTACTGTAAACTTGAATTTAAGAAGTATTGCTGCAGGCAATGAAATCTATACAAGCAAACAAAGCCCAAGAGATAAGTTGCCTTCTGGCAGACTATTAGAAAACATTTTTTAAGCAACTTGCTACATTCTTCAAAATAATAAGTATTATTTTTGAATGGAAATATTTTCTGTTTGAAGTAGCATTGTAAAAAGCTTTGGGATCAGAACACACGGAGTAAGTCTTATTGCCAATCCTACTGGATGTAGATGCAGTATGGCTCAAATCTACAAGAACATAATTAGCCATGGCTTGGTTTTTACTTGGTCCGAGCTTGAAAGCTGGGTTTTTTTGTTTGTTTGTTTTGGTTTGGTTTTGGTTTTTTGTTTTGTTTTATTTTGTTTTGTTTTTGTGGGGGAGGGAGTAGGTTCATGAACTCTCAGTCCAGCTTTGGTTCTGAGGGTCTGGGAGACTGCAGAGATTTTCTCTGCTTCAGACCAGTTAATTTGATGGTCCTTCATTAAAGGTCTTGAAAGTGGACATGGAGGTGAGTCTTCCCCAAACTCTGTGGAAGATAGAAATGACGCTTTATTGCAGCCTCTTCCTGCATTGTTAGCTTGAGAAGATAGCTGAATGCAGCTTTTCTGTTGAGAGAATCCAATTAGAACAGTACAACACCTACCTCTAAAAAGAAAAGCTCTGTACGTGTTATATCAAAAATCCTATTTTATCAGTGGAACTACCTAATCCCACCATACAGGTGAGAGAAAATGCAGACATCAGAAAGGGCTTGCAGTGGTGAAGGAAGAGGTGTTACGCTATACGCGCTGTCCTGCCAGCTGACAGTCCACAGACAACTTGCAGTGGCGACTGCAAATTTGTAATTTTCAGATTATGAGAAAGGACTTGTAAATCTAGTTTCTTTCTTTAAAAAATGCTGAAATAAGCCTGGAATAGTAATTTGAAATGTTGAGTTCTGTACACTGTGACTTGTAGATTTAAAAAAATTTATTATTCTAACAAACCCTCTAAATTTGTGAGCTGGATAGCTGATCTCTAAAAATATATTTTCCCCCACCCCAAAAAAACCAATTAGACACTTGCCACTGCACAGCTGCCTACTTCCAACATTTCAATAGAGTACAGAGTGAGGAATGCATATCTGACACAAGATCTAAAGGCAAAATTAAGGTTTTCTTGTGTAAATTTAAAAAAAAAAGGATTATAGCATGAAATATATCTGTACCTATTTACAATTACATTAAGAGATTACTTGTGAAACTGTTAACTTTGGCTGTTAAAGTAATTATTCAATGTCAGAGAAACATGCAACAATTATATTTAACCTTGGTTTGTCAGAGCTTTCTCATTTATTCAATGACAATGCCTTTAAAAATAATGACAGAGGATTGTCTTACCATGAAATACAGCAAGTGACAGCTTTACTTTAACCACAGATTTCTGTTTTCTTCAGCTGAACTACTGCAGATACTTTGCTATACCTGTTTTTAATTGTAGTGATTTAAAAAGTCTTACACTTTGGTTCTGTTCTCCTGGGATAGAGTACAGTAACTCCAGGAGTGGGTTCTAGACACCTCCTTATGTAAAATTATTTTGAAATGAGTTAAATGGGGAAACTTTCAGAAATGCAACAGAAGTTTTTGATGTGAAGTCCTGAAATCTTGTTTTGGGGGAAGCCTCTGCTGTAGGGCTAAAACAACGACAATGCTCAGCCACAGGGATTTAAAATGTGTGTCCCACAGGTTAGATACCACTACAAAGTAGTAGAAAAATAATGTGCTGCAACTATAAATAAAATATTTGACATGACACAAGTACCATACATTTCTTTTAGACACAACAAAGAACACAAATGAGTTCCTGCTAAGAAATGCTATTTTAAAGCATTAAGTTTTTTATTTAGATGAAGTTTTCCCATTGTCTCATTATTTCAATCAGCATTTATGCTTTTATGTCTTTTCTTTTTTTTTTCGGAGATATTCTACCAAAAATAATTAATTAAACCACTGATGAACTGTCAAAAGGGAACATTCATATTTTAACGCAACATTAACATTTTGGTAATTAACATGGCAGTTAATTCTTTTAGCAGATGTAACAACATTAGACTTGTAAATTTTAATTAAAGTTAATGGTTCACGATAGCTGTAGGGATCAGGCATCCTCTCTAGATACTGAAAACATGTCTAATGTGATTAGAAATACTAATTGAAGAAAAAAGGACTGCAATAGTAATGACTGCACTTCTTTATCCTACTAAATTATTACAAACCTGCAGCAACTTTAAAAAATATATTTGCAGGAGGAAGATTGAAGAGTCAAATGCTCCTCTTGAAGAAATTAAGAGGGGTCAAAAGAATACTGCAGACATCTTCTGTACAGTAGAAGAGGGAAAAGCATTAATTGAAAGCCACTGCTCCCTCCCTATCCTCCTGAGACCATATTCCCAAGAAATACTATAAAGTTTTTTTGGCTACATTTCGCATCCCTTTTGCACTTAATTAGGAACTAATGTGTTACTTTTAATTCCCTTGGAGGCTTTGAATTCCAATAGCAGGCAGAGAAACAGGACTGGCACTGGGAACTATGACTCAAGTGGATGTTTCTCAGTTTTAGTGCAAGTTAAGAGATTGGTGGTGTGTCCTTTTCATGGCTTGCTGATACATGAAACATTTTAATAAGCTCAGGGAAAGGATTAGTTTTACTAAGGGTAATTACAAGCTGCTAGCCACCTATAAAACGCACTCCCATTTTATTGTAAAATGCCAACAATATTTATTTCACTTGTTTCCTGTTTTTTTTTCTCTAAAGCAGGCTCCAAAGTCTGCTGAAGTCAGTAGAAAAATCCTGCAGCCCTTATTGCAGCAAAATTGCCACTGAAAATCATGTATTTTTCTACTGGGAGTTCCGGCTAATAAAGATTAAACACTGGAAATTAAGTTTGCTTTTTTTGACTGACAATAGTTATTTTTACTACAAATGCAGTTATTCCCCGCTAGTGCTGTTAGCTCTGTTTCTGTCAACACCCTTCCAACATCATCATAAATTATTATTCATTTGCATTGCAGCACAGGCATAGGCTCCATTCTACCAGGCAAAGTGCAAAGACATGGTGAGAGACAATTCTTGTTTGGCAGAGTTGCACTCTAACCAGTTGTGACACAGGCTGAGAGAAAGGATTCTAGGAGAACGAATGCTGGTTTGTCTTCATTTTAGTTCTAGCTGAAAGGCTGGAACACGAGATTAGGAAATCCGGTTAATCTTATATGGAAAGATTGAACAAAAATATTTGAATTAAAATTATTGAGTAACACTGGAATTCAGAACATTTGCAAAGGCTTATATTAGCCTCTGAGCAAAGAGGCTATGTACAATGTATGCACCTTTTTATCTTGTATCAGGACTACATGTGAGCACTAAATGGTGTTTAAGTAATCATCAACGTCAGGCTGCCTTTCCACAAAGGTGTACATTTTGTTGAATTAAGATAAGGAGATCTGAATTCTGTATGTTGATTAACTGTCCAGATGTATCAGCTGGTATGATACAGTCAATAACATAGTGCACTTGAATACGCAGCTCCATGAGCTCTGCAGCTTCATGATCTGATTGTGTGCTAAATAGCCAAGAAATGCTTTTATCTTATCTATCTCTTTCCATTGGAAAATTCCAATATATTTTACAAACTTTTAAATTGTACCTGCGCTACTATGTAAAAATAATAAATTGCTTCTACAGATTCCTCAGGGATTCAACACAGCGAGTACAACAGTGTGGGAGTCTGATTAACCCAAGGATTTAGTCAGATGGGAGGGGAAAACTAAAGTCATGGGTAAGGTTTCAGTAAACAGTTTAGACATTGCTCCCTCATTTCCTAGACACCACTGAAGCTAATGTGATTCTGCATATGGATCCATAAACATGGATATTTATTTTATTTGACTTAAAATGTAACAGCCATGGATTTTCTTTAATATTTTACTGCATTTTTGTTTTCTATTTTTCTAGCAATAATGACTCAAGCATAACACAGTTTCTAGCAGCTATGACTTACTGAAGTAAAGGAAAAACTTCACTGAGTTATCAGGACAAACTTGACTGAATTTTCTCTTTATATTTGATTAAAATTTCCAGCTAAGGATCTAATGCTAGGTCTTCAGGTGTGTAAAGCAGCATGTCTCCACTGAAGCCAGAGCAGCTATGCTGACTTACACCAGCTAAGAATCTGGATCTCAGTGACACCAAATATATAGTTTATAGGTTTTATTGGTAAGTATATGTTTATAGACTTGAAGGCAGTTTCTAATCCTGTGTGATACTGTAAACACTACTGCCTTGTACAAACAGAGAGAACAATATTTTGGAAGCTGGAAGGTTTACCCACTTCTGTAAGAGTTTCTTTTATAAGAACAAGTTTCTGTTCTGTGGAAGAACCTCATGCATGAAGAGTCATTGCTAGACACAAGTTGGATAATGTCTACTACTGGAAAAATGTACTAGTAGTCAGATTCTGGCATTCAGAGTACAGTAATCAATTAACTTACCAGGTGGAAAATTAAAAACTATATAAAGGGAATATTTTCCAGTTGCTGATTAGAGGTTCATTGTCACAGAATAACTGAGACCAAGTTATGTTCAAAATGGGTCAGACCTTTAGACAGAGATAGAGGATGTCCTAGCAAAACAGCAAAAAAAAAAGTTTTGAGGGGAACAGTAGCCTGATGTATATTTTATGATAAACATTTATTAGGTAGGAACAACTGAGGTAAGATATAATATGACAAGTATGTTTGTTGCTGGGTTCTTGAACAGAGTCACTATTATCACTCATAATTTAAACATGGTACAAATACCTCTAAACTGAATTTGAACTCACTACTTGGGAACTCTATTACTGAAGTTTCTAAAATGAGGGAGAGCGGCCCTGCCCTCAAGAAACATGGGGAATGTGAGGGAAGATGTGGATGGACCAGGGTGTAAATAACCCAAAGCCTGCTCATCTAGCTGCAGTGGAATGGGAAACTCAGATGGGCAGAATAGCCTGTCCTCTACTGAGATCAACCTGTGGTCAATTATCCGGCATCAAACTTTGTTTTTCTTTATTACCAGTGAGCAAGCTACATTGGACTTACTGTGATAACTATAGAAAATATACAAATATTTTCTTGCTTCAGTAAAACAAAAATACATGCATTATGATAATACATGGAAAAAACTGTGATAGAGCAAAAGAAAATTTTGAAATAGAGAAACATATTTCACGGTGATTATGTATATAGCACCACATTTTAGGGAAAGGTATAGCACACAGGACTTTTTTTTAATAACAATTTTTAAGAACAAAATTGAGAGGCTAGTTGTGTGATCAGGCATTGCCTTGCCAACCAAAATATCTTAAAAGTTACCTGATCAGTGGTGTGGCAGAGTGTGGTCTGCCCATGCTGTGGCTCCAGCAGAACTGGCAGCTAACCAACAGAGCACACCTGGCCTCGGTTCCTTGGGAATGACACTGCTGCCTCCGGGCCTCACAGTGAGAATCCCCGGGATTCCTGCTAGGAAGGGCAGTGCCTGGGAACCGCAACCACACTTTGTCTGGCAGAGCTCTCTCCTGCCTGAGTATTTGGTACTGAAACCACCGACCACTCTGAGGTGCTACTTTGATGCCCCTTGTGCCAAATTCTGAATGCAGTGACACAAACTGCAGAAGTCCTCAGTCATAATTATTAGCTACAATAATTTCTCTCCAAACAGTGCCTTTTAGGCTTCCTGTAAGGGTTAGATATAGTCACTATGCTCACCAGTGCCTACTGGTGAAAATCTTTTAACCTCTGTTGTTTGAATCTTCTATACCTATGTCTTCTTAGTGTTATTTCAGTGATCTTTGGCTGGATGAATGTCTTAGATTTTATTTTGCAGTATTCAATCTGGAAGTAGACTATAATTTTCAGTTTACTCTCACCTTTGGTGTCCATACCCTATTTTTCATAAATGGCATATGTGATAAAAAATTATGGAGCAATTAGACACAGTATCACAGAATTATAGAATCATAGAATGGTTTGGGTTGGAAGGGATCTGAAAGCCCATCTAGTTCCAAGCCCCCTGCCATGGGCAGGGATATCTTCCACTAGATGAGATTGCTCAAAGCTCCATACAGCCTGGCCTTCAGGGACTGGGCATTCCACAACTTCTCTAGGCACCCTGTTCCGGTGCCTCACCACCCTCACAGTAAAATATTTCTTCCTAATATCTAGTCTCCTATCAGCTTAAAACTGTTATCCCTTGTGCTATCCCTGCACTCCCTGATAAAAAGTCCCACCCCAGCTTTCCTTGTAGGAAAGCTTTAAATACCTGAAGGCCACTATAAGGTCTCCCCAGAGCCTTCTCTTCTCCAAGCTCACACTTTCCACATACCTTTCCAAAAAACAGGTTTGTATGGCATAACGGCCTGCCCTGTAGGAATCTCTCATAGTATCTACATAAGCAAACAATTTTTCCAGTCTTATCGTTGCTGAATCCTTCTGTCTTTAAATCGTGATCATTTATTGGCCCTGCAAAGTCTACAAAAGCAGACTTCCTGCTTCTGATGTATTTGGAACAGGTTTTATAATAAGTTTTTATATCATTACCAACATTTTCCTTCAAATGTTTCTGGCCTGCATTTTACAGTTTTACATTTAGCTTGCCAGAGGTTCTGCTATTTTCTGTTTTCCTCATCTGAACACAGTTTTTAGGAGTGCCTGTTTTTTTGGTTTTATTCTCCTGTAGAGCTCTGCTAGTCTTTTGGAGGTGCATTTACTGGCTTTGATAGATGACATTCTTACTCAGAAATTCTAATACAGATCATTTTCCCCTTTGACTATTCCTTTTAATTTACTTTTAACAACTTCCTTGATTTTATGTAGTCCTCTTTTCAGTGTTCACTGTTGCTAGGGTAAATTCATGTGTCCTTTTCATTTCTACAAGAGTGTTGAATTTGAATATATTATGATCAAAATTCTGAAACGGTTCTTTGATACAGAAGTTCTGAAGAAGGTCTGGTGCCCTGCTTGGTCCATGTCAGGATTCTCCAAGTGCCTCTGATGAATCACTCCAATTAATTATTTAAGTTGTCTAAAGATTTAAGTTCTGTTTAAGAACCTATCATAATATTTATCCAGTCCAGATATAACAGATCTCACTCTTTCCACCAGCCTTTGTAGCCTTTCAGATTTCCTTTTACCACGTCACAGGCAGCTATCCTAGCCTTTATACTGTTAGTAACAAAGAACCAGGATAGAGGGAAACTTGAAGCCTGATTTTTCAGGCTTCAAGGACTTGAAGCAGAGCAGTTCTCCTTTTGATCAATTTCCTGTAGTTTATTGATTTGAAGAAGTTAACCAGTGAGCTGTTATGTTATGCTCCTACCTCTGTGACCCCAAAGGCACTTTTCCCATGCTCCACCGTTTCTGCCTGAAAGTTTTAAAGTTCTGAAATCTATATCTTACCCAAGTCTGAAGTTTATTCTGTTAATGAACATCTCAGGAATCTAGATATACAGAGGCTGAGACAACAATGGAAAGCAAGTTAGGAATCATCCAGTAGATAGGTCTAAACATTTGAGTTCCTGGTTGACTTTTACATTGTTACCTAACAGTCTCTAGCTGATTTTAGGTCCAGTAGCTTAGCCCTGACAAAGGACACCATTCTAGTTCAGTGACAATCCAAGCATAACACTGTAATTCCAAGTAATATCCTTTGCCATCATTTGGCATTTTTAATATCCTTGAACCCTGACCATATTTATAGTTATATATATTCACTGATTTCAATGATCAGAAAAAGACTGGTGGAGCTTTCTAAAATTAATATTGGTATGTAAATAGATTTACAATAGCAAGGCTAGTGAAGTGCAGCATCAATTGACAAACAGTGAGGTCCTTATTCCTTCTGCCTCCAGCCTTTTTGATTCCAGGTATAGACCATTTGCTGGCAATACCTTCAGAAATTGGTAAGACTTAGGGAACAAGGCATGTTCTCCCTCCTAGATCCTTTATTCCAGCCTGTCTTTGTCCATTTTCTCTAATCCTTTGCTAGCTGGTTAGGAAGTGTCCCCTCCAGCCTCCAAGAGAAGCATTTGCCAGCGATAAGCCTGCTCCTTAACAGTCCCTAAGGCTACTGGATCTTCTGCCTTTCTGATTCTGTCTGATGTAAAGGCTCCATTACAGGGAATATGAGATGAATTTATTAAACTGAAAATGTGCATTAAAAGCAAAGAAAAACATTCTTCTATAAATAAGCATTCGTACAGCACAGGCCTCAAGACAATCTTCCATGGTATGTGGAAGATTTGTCACTTTGCAAATTTAAAATTAATCGGTGCATTAATTAATATAAAAGGCTTCTTGCCTGGTCATATGATGGACTAATCAACAGAAGAAGCCTCTTCATTTTTAGGTTTTCTGAGTCTCAAACACAAAAAGGGAAACGAAAATAACCATCCTCTAAGAAGGGTAAGGTTGGAATAAGGCAAAAGAGAAGATGCTACAGCAATTGATAATGGCAGGCTAAAGTAACCATTGGATTCAGGCAACTAAATGGAGAAGTCAAAATATTATGGAAATGTAGTAATGATAGCTACAGTGAAATAACAGCACAGACAAAATCAAGGAAAAAGTATGAAAGTATGTGCAGTGAGTATAAAAATAGGATGAAAGACAAAAAAGCCCAATACAGCCAGTTTAAGCAAAGAGAGACAGTGAGAAACATACTGGAAAAAAAAAGAGAAGCAAGCTCTGGGTTTTTCTCTTTTAATGCATGAATGTAGAGAAAGCTTCAAATACTACCTAGGTCTCCCCTGGTGATTGTGTACTGCTCATTTTCCACCTGAGAGAATCTAGAAAAGAGCAATAGCTGGACATTATAGTAGTAATTGCCCTTACTTGCAAAAAACTATCCCTAATAGTCTCGGTATTTCGTGGTCAGCTGCACTCTAAATATCAATCCCTCCTTTTCTTTTTCATCAAAGGTTTTGCAAATACATGACTGTCTCGTACAAGTCAATTTCTGGTTGGGACTAAAGTGACTTTTGGAGATGGAAATCTTTCAATAGAATTGCTGATTGTAATTCTTTTGAGTAATATCTTAACATTATATGGCAGATGTATCAAGTTTTCACTCAGGTATGTGGGGAAACGGAAAGCATTGTACTTTCTACAAGAAAACAAACCAGTGAATTCCTCTTCAAGAAACTGCTTTTGCAAGATCACTTATCCATGAAAATAATATACATCTCTCAGCCATCATTCCAATTTCTTCTTTTGGACTGTGCTTTTTAAATTAATACAAAATGCACTTAAAATAGGATTATTATAGGGTATGTCTGATTCCACAGGCAGAGAGGTCACCTTGTCACTCTACATGGCCAGTGACATCAAAAAAACGATGCTATAATAAAGAAGAGTAGAGGATTGTTAATAAACATGTCAATGTCAGAGAAATGAGTGCTACCAAAAATGTAATTGCCTTGCAAACTTTTTTAGACTTTGTATTACTGAATACCCTGTAGATTCCTCAAAGCTGAGCAGCTTGTCTCAAAAGCAGATTGTGTACAGAGGGAGGTGAATAGACTTTTCCCAGACAGGCTGACCCACTTCCTTAAACCAAGTATAACTTTACCTGTTAGAAGGAAAAAAAAAACAGAACTGAAATGAGACCTTGCTTTGGAAAAAATGAAGTATGTCTGATTCAATACTGTTTTAAATCACTGTTTATCTCACATGCCAGAGATCAGTCTTTTACTGAGGGTTTCCACACCTGAGGAAGAAGCCATTTGTTCACAACAATCCGTAACCTTACTGGGGAAACTGTGGTCAGCTTTCATACTTTTCCCCTTTGGTTCTTAACATCTCTGTTCTGGGATGTTAATTACTTTTCCTCATTCTGAACAAAGGCTAAACTTTGAGGAATCTGAAAAATAGTGGTATTCTGGGATTCACTACTTTTTACCTGTTTTGCTGTTCCAAAAGTAGAAGCTGGTGGAATAGGGCTCATTGAGAATCTGGTCTTTCTTGTTCCCCTCACTTTTATTTCTATGAAATAGAAAGGGCGACTTTCTCTGAACCCCAGAAACGGCAACTGTCACGTGGGCCGACCGCGTGATAGGGGGGCGGTCCCGGAAGAAGCCGCGGGGCATTTAAACATCTCCCTGGGAGCGCCAGCGACCGGAGCGTGGCGAACAGGGTCACAGTATACAGGGTTACGGAATAGACAGTTTGCGGGGCAGTTCGGGCAAGCAGGCACTCTCTGACAGGTGGTTGACTTCCCACTCCCCTGCAGCAATGGTGATCAGGCGTGGTAAAGCCTCTGCCACCAGGAGTGTAGGCATCCAAACGGAACCACTATTACGGGACGCAGCTGCCCAGACTCGAGACTGCAGGGAGTGTCTCAGCCTACTTGTGGTTCCTGAGGACCATACCAAAAACGCTTGTCTGAGGTGCGAACAGATTCAAGATCTGCTCCTTATGGTTGCAGATCTTAAGGATCCGGTGGAGAGGTTGAGGAGTATTCGTGAAAGTGACAGGGAGATAGACTGATGGAGTAGAACCCTCTCTCCTCCCAGTAATCCTCCCCAGGAGGCTGAGGAATGCCATATTCCTCATCAACAGGATAAGGGGAGTGACCTGGTTGGTGAGGAGGACTGGGAGCAGGTCTGCTCTCGTGGGGGTTATAGACCTCCCTTTCAAATGCCACCTTTCCAGCTGCCCCTACAAAACAGGTTTGGGGTGATGGAATTTGATGTTCAGGTGGAGGATAGTATGACAGAGAACTCACCCGAGGAGGCTCTTAACCTCACACTGCCCATCAGATAGGTCAAGACTTCAAGTAAGAAAAAGAAAAGGAGGGTCATTGTAGTGGGAGACTCCCTTCTGAAAGGGACGGAGGGCCCTATTTGTAGGATGGACCCAACTCATAGGGAAGTCTGCTGCCTTCCCCAAGCCTGGGTACACGACATCGCCAAGAGACTCCCAGACCTAATTAAACCCTCAGATTATTACCCGCTTGTGGTGGTACAGGCTGGTGGTGATGAGCTAGCGAAAAGAGGGTCAAGGGTAGTTAAAAAGGAATTCCGGGAGCTGGGACGGCAGGAGCACAGGTGGTGTTCTGCTCGGTTCCTCCGGTGGCAGGGATGTATACAGATAGGAACAAGAGAATATATGCAGTTAATAAATGGCTTAGGGGCTGGTGCCGGCAGAGGAATTTTGGGTTCTTTGATCATGGGGAAACCTTTACAGCACCTGGCCTGCTTGACCCAGATGGGTCTCATCTAACTCCAAAGGGTAAGAGGATTCTAGCTCAGGAGCTGGCAGGACTTGTTGAGAGGGCTTTAAACTAGGCATGAGGGGGAAGTTACTAGGCTCACCAAAGATGTTCCTGTGGAGGATGAGCCATCTCAAAGGGTATTGTCAGTAACCCAACTGAAGTGCATGTACACAAACGCACACAGTATGGGAAACAAACAGGAGGAGCTGGAAGCCCTGGTCCAGCGGGAGAGCTATGATATAGTTGCTATCACGGAAACATGGTGGAACGACTGTCATAACTGGAATGCTGCCATGGAAGGCTACAGGCTCTTCAGGAGAGACAGGCGTGAGAGGAGGGGTGGAGGGGTGGCCCTCTACACTAGGGAAACCCTGGATGCTGTTGAAGTCAAGATCGGTGATGACCAGATTAAGTGCCTATGGGTAAGGGTCAGAGGGGCAGTCAGGTCTGACCTCCTGGTTGGAGTATGCTACAGACCGCCCGACCAGGAGGAGGAGATGGATCTTCTGTTGTTTAAGCAGCTGGAGGCTGCCTCTAGATCGGCTGCCCTTGTTCTTTTAGGAGACTTTAACCTTCCGAATATCTGCTGGGAACTTAACACTGCCGAGAGGAGGCAGTCCAGGAGGTTCTTAGAGTGTATTGAGGACTGCTTTCTGTCACAGCTGGTGAGTGAGCCCACCAGGGGTGAGGCTCTTCTTGACCTGCTGTTTACAAACAAAGAAGGGCTGGTGGGTGATGTTGTTGTCGGAGGCTGTCTGGGGTGTAGTGATCATGAGATAATTGAGTTCTCTCTAAACAATGTAACAAGAAAAGCCAGGAACAGGACATTGATGCTGGACTTTCGGCGGGCAGATTTTGGATTATTTAAGGAACTGGTCAGGAAAGTACCCTGGGAAATAGCTCTTAGTGGCAAGGGGGTCCAGGAAGGCTGGATACACTTCAAGAATGAAATCTTGAAGGCGCAGGAGCGGGCTGTCCCCATGTGTTGTAAGAAGAGTCGTAGGGGCAGATGGCCGGCCTGGATGAGTAGGGAGCTTCTGAAGGAACTAAGTAAGAAAAAGAGGATGTATCGTCGTTGGAAAGAAGGGGACGTAAGCCAGGTCATGTTCAAAGATGTTGTTAAGTCGTGTAGAAAAAAAATCAGGGAAGCAAAAGCCCAGCTGGAGCTCAAATTGGCCACTTCTGTTAAGGATAATAAGAATTTTTATAAATATATCAATGGTAGAAAGAAGGGCGGCAGCGACCTCCATTCCTTGTTGGATGTGGAGGGAAATATAGTAACCAAAGATGCAGAGAAGGCTGAGGTACTTAATGCCTTCTTTGCCTCAGTTTTCAACAGCAAGGAAGTCTGTTTGCTTGACAGTTGGCCCTCTGAAGTGGTTGATGGGGGCAGGGTGAAATATGGCCCTCCTGCAATCCATGAGGAGGAAGTTAGAGACCTGCTGAGCCACTTGGACCCTCATAAGTCTATGGGGCCGGATGGAATCCATCCTAGGGTGATGAGAGAGCTGGCGGATGAGCTTGCTAAGCCGCTCTCCATCATCTTTCAACAGTCCTGGCTCACTGGAGAGGTCCCGGAAGACTGGAAGTTGGCCAATGTGACGCCCATCCACAAGAAGGGCCGTAAGGATCATCCAGGTAATTACAGACCTGTCAGCCTGACCTCGGTCCCGGGTAAAATCATGGAGCAGATAATCCTGGGTGAAATCATGCGGCACCTGCAGAACGGTCAAGAGATCAGGCCCAGCCATCATGGATTTAGGAGGGGGAGGTCCTGCCTGACCAACCTGATCTCCTTTTATGACCATGTGACTCGCCTGGTGGATGAGAGGAAGGCTGTGGATGTGGTATACCTGAACTTTAGCAAGGCCTTTGACACTGTCCCCCACAGTAGACTCTTAGGGAAGCTGGCAGCCTGTGGCTTAGATGGGAGCACTCTGTGCTGGGTTAGGAATTGGCTGGATGGCCGAGCCCGAAGAGTGGTGGTGAATGGTGTCTCATCCAGTTGGCGGCCGGTCACCAGTGGTGTCCCCCAGGGATCGGTGTTGGGTCCGGTCCTGTTTAATATCTTTATTGATGATCTGGATGAGGGGATTGAGTCCATCATCAGCAAGTTTGCAGATGATACCAAGCTGGGAAGAAGGGTTGATCTGTTAGAGGGTAGGATGGCCAGATTGGAGAGATGGGCTGATTCTAATGGGATGATGTCTAATAAGTCCAAATGTCGGGTACTTCATTTTGGACACAACAATCTCATGCATAGCTATAGACTGGGGACAGAGTGGCTGGAGAGTAGTCAGGCAGAAAAGGACCTGGGAGTGCTCGTTGACAGGAAGCTCGACATGAGTCAGCAGTGTGCCCACGTAGCCAAGAAGGCCAATGGCATTCTGGCCTGCATCAGGAATAGTGTAGTCAGCAGGACCAGAGAAGTTATTGTCCCCCTGTACTCGGCACTGGTCAGGCCTCATCTGGAATATTGTGTACAGTTCTGGGCCCCCCAGTTTGGGAAAGATGTTAGGATACTGGAATGTGTTCAGAGGAGGCCAACGAAGATGGTGAAGGGGCTGGAGCATAAGCCCTACGAGGAGCGACTGAGGGAGTTGAGGCTGTTGAGGCTCAGGGGAGACCTCATTGCTCTCTACAACTACCTAAAAGGAGGTTGTAGTCGGGCAGGGGTTGGTCTCTTCTCTCAGGTGACCAGTGACAGAACTAGAGGGCATGGATTCAAGCTTCGTCAGGGAAAGTTTAGGCTTGATGTGAGGAAGAAGTTCTTCACTGAAAGGGTGATTGGCCATTGGAATGCGCTGCCCAAGAAGGTGGTGGAGTCGCCGACCCTGGAGGTGTTTAAGGGGAGATTGGATGAGGCACTGCGTGCCATGGTTTAGATGATGGTTGGTGTTAGTGTTGGTGTTAGTGTTGGGTTATAGGTTGGACTTGATGATCTCAGAGGTCCTTTCTAACCTTGTGATACTGTGAATACAGAAAAAAGGAATTCGCCAGCTGCTACACTCGGTCGGTACCCCATGTCTTCTAGATGGATTGTCACGATTTACACCCAAATGAAAAGTACATTGTGTGACGTGCAGTGCTTTCTAAAGTAACCCGGGCCACAGCCTCAGGTCAGCGCTGCTCACTGCACTGCAGAAGAACTGCTCCCTGGCTTCCAGGAGACTGAGCTCAGATGTCTGCTGCTCCCGCTCACTTCTGGTTTTGCCTGGAGAGTACCGGGCTTCCTGGAATTGCTGCATTACTGCGGTGCCGGGGCATACGCAGGCTCCACGGAGTCCAATGGCACCAACACACAGCAGATGAGCGTCCCTGCCTCAACATGCTCACAAGCCAGGCCGCGTTCAGACGAGCTCCTAGGAAGAAATTCTTCGCAATGAAGGTGCTGAGGCACTGGCACGGGTTGCTCGGGGAAGCTGTGGCTGCCCCCGCCCTGGAAGCGTTCAAGGCCAGGCTGGATGGGGCTTTAAGCAATCCAGTCTGGCGGAAGGTGTCCCTGCCTGTGGCAGGGGCGGTGGAACTGGATGATCTTTAAGGTCCCTTCCAGCCCAAACCTTTCTATAATTCTATGATTCCAGGGCGGTGGCGAGAGCGCCGGCGCTCCCCGCATGGATGCGGGCTGACTCAGGAGCTGCCTGCCAGCCGGGCCCTCGGCCGGAGCGCCGCTCACCCGGCGGGACGGGACGGCTCAGCGGGGCCCCGACTGCCCCGCGCCGGACCGAAACCTGTGCCGGGGCGCGGCGGGGCGAGTGCCCCGGCACACAGGCGGGAGCGGGTACCGGGCAGCGCACAGGCGCACCCCCCCCCCCCTCCGGCCGGGCAGGCAGGCAGGCACACGACGGAGGCGGTGCTGGAGGAGCGGGGAGGAGCCCGCCGGCCGCCCCGCCCCGCTCCTCGGGGATGCCGGGATGCTGACGGTCCCGGCAGGAGGCGGAGAGGAGGTCGGGGCCGGTGCGGGTGCCCGAGCCGTCCGCCGGGAGCCCCGCTAGGCGCCCGCGGCACCTCCGGCCGACCCTGCGTCCGAGAAGCCTGGCAGGAGAGGGGAGGCCGGTTTCGCGCCCCCGCGGCTGCAGAAGGTGGAGGCAGGGTTCCCGGTGAGTGCGGCGGTGGCGGGGCGGGCGGTGCTTTCCCCGCCGCTCGCACGGCCGGGGGCCCCGCCCCCCACCTCTCATTGGCCGCCGAGGCTGCGGCTCGCGGCGCCATTGGTCGCGGCAGCTGCCGCTCCGCCCGCCGCGGGGGATTGGGGGGGGCGGTGCGGCTCTGGCAGCGAGAAAGTTTCTGCGCCGCGCGGAGGGCGCGGGATGGCGGCGGCAGTGCTGGCGGGGCCGTGCCTGTGCCTCTGCCTAGCACTATGAGAGCTAGGGCGGTGTGCGGGCGGCTGGGGAAGCGGCCTGCCCTCCGTGGCCCTGCGCCTGGCCGGGCTCTTCGGGTTAATTCTGCGAGCGGAGCTTCTTCCCGTGTTGTTTTTCCTCGTTTCCAGCTGGTTCCCTGCAGGCTTCTCTCCCTGGAAGGGAGGCATCCGCCGTCGGCTGGGGTTTTCCTGTTTCTTCCTACCCCGCCTCTCTGTTTACCTTATCCAGCATCCGAGCTTAGGTATCCTCGTACTGGCCCTGAATTCCGTTTGGTGTCTGTGTGCACTGTGCCTGCTTGGCTTTAGGATTCATAAGTTCAGAATCTTGTTCTTAGGGTGGAGTGTGCATTGTTTTCCTTTGCGTTTCATGAGGAGCATCACTGCTTGGAAGGTTTAGCATCCTAAGTAGTTTTACTTGGAGTTTTACCTGTGTCCAGTTCTGTAATTCCCAACATAAGAAGGATGTGGAACTGTTAGAACGGGTCCAGAGGAGCCTACAAAGATGATCAGAGGGTTGGAGCACCTCTGCTATGAGAGCAGGCTGAGAGAGTTGGGGTTGTTCAGCCTGGAGAACAGAAGGCTGCAGGGACACCTTAGACAGGCCTTCCAGTACCTGAAGTGGCTACAGGAAAGCTAGGAAAGGACACCTTACAAGGGCAAGTAGTTTAAAGGATTAGGGAGAGTAGCTTTAAAGTGGAAGGGGGAAATTTTAGATTAGACATTAGGAAGAAGTTCTTCATGCTGAGGGTGGTGAGACACTGGCACAGGTTGCCCAGGGAAGCTGTGGATACCCCCTCCCTGGAAGTGTTCAAGCCCAGGTTGAATGGGGTCTTAAGCAGCCTGGTCTGACAGGAGCTGCCCCTGCCCACAGCAGGGCAGTTGAAACTTTAAGGCTTTAAGGTCCCTTCCAATCCAAACCATTCTGTGATTCTATGATGAGGTCTTGTGTGCTTTATGTCACACAAATATTTGGTTCTTGATATTGAAGAAAAAGTTTCTTAAACTTTTCCACTTCTTGCACCAACTGAATGGTAAACTTTTCCTTTGCCACCTTTGAGGTGGTAGCACTGTTTGCTCAAAGTGCAATGGCAGCAGCACTCGTTGGGGAAGGTCACACATTCATAGGAATTTTGCTGCAGGTAATGGATATATTTCCTGTATAAAGTTGTAGTACAAACTTGAGATGCAGAAATACAGTGAATGATATCTTAATCCGTAAAGTAGAGGTTTAGGATAATTAGATGTCAAGTGGACATTTGCTGCTCTGCTAAATAATGAAGAATAAAGAGTATTTTACTTTCAAGGCAGTCTAGGAAACAGTGCAGTGTTGAAGTGCTGTAGAAGTGCCTGTATTTGAAATGTTGGACTCGAGCTGTATCCAGAGTTATAAAATGCAGTGGAAAACAGTCCTTAAATCATGGATATGAAAAACATAGGCAGAGGAAGGAAAACTGCTTTGTGTGGTGGAAAGAGAAACTTACAAGCAGTGTCAGACAGCTGGAAAGTAACAACTTAAAGCCCTACAGGTTTGTTTTTCTGTTTTGATACTGGAAGAAAGAACATATTGAGGATACTTGTTCTTTAGTTTCAAAACATGAAGCTAGTATAAATATATCATGTTTGGGTAAATGATTTCTCAAAGCACACTTATAGATTTTCAGTGTAAGAGCAGAGGTATTGCCTTTATCATAGATATCCTGTATTCAACATACCAGTTAGCCACTGGAGTAGGAAAACAATTTGAGAATAAATCAAGGAATTCTTGTCAACTAAAAATCTTTTTTTTTATTGTCTTGTCACAGCGTCTACAAGAACTGGACTAGAATCCTATCCCCACCATAGAAACTTGTTTCCAAAGAAAAAACCCTAACATTTTAGAGTTTGCCTGAATGCTTATGAGCATATGAACAACTCAAATGAAAAACGGAGCACAAGAAGTCAGTTGCTCATTTTCTAGTGTGACTTGTGGTAGCTTCTGAATTGTAGATGAAGATACGGGTGGGCTATATGGCACTTCTTGTGCAGAAGAGTTGAGCTCAGATGCACAAAACATGGCCAGTCCAGTAGTCCACAGAGAAAATTTGGTGAGGCATTTTGTTTGTGCATGCAAAACCCTGCTATGTTTAATAAACTTTGTACAATATCAGGCATTTACACTAGCCCTACGTTTAGTTGTATCATTGATGCCTTTTTGCCTTCTAAAGTTTGACATTGTTCCAAACATCTGTGCTGAATGGAGGAGTTCCCATTACCTTGAAAAGTCTCCTGTGTCAAGTGAAACTGCAGTAACTTGTCTACCTCCAAGGGATTTTTTTTTCATTGTTTGGGACTTATCAAAAAATCCCTTCTGATTCCTGAGGAGTAGTGCATAGGAATGATGTGGAAGGGGGGGATTATCTTGTGCAGTTTAATCATATGGGTAGTCATAGGCGTTAACTGACTAATTTCCAGAAAATTTGTTCGGTTTAGCTACGTTCCATGTGCTTTGCAACAGACATGAAAATAACTGACCAAAATTCCAAAGTTGTGATAAGGGCAGCATTTAGAGCACTGATTTGCTGTATTTATCGTCATTTGACACACGGGAAAGAACTCAGCCCTAGAGTGAAGTGCATCACTACTTGTTTCCTTTTAAGTATTAAAAGAATTCTTCTTGTCAGGTTAGTTAAAAAAGCTGAAGAGAAGCAATGCTATTAAAATGAGTTGCTTCTCTGTTGAAAATAATCCTATGCTTTTGTCTCTGGTGTGTGAAACAACTGTGATTCAGTTGTGATTTCTGTAGCTAGAAAATACACAGTATATTTCAAGTGCCATTATTCCCTGTTGTGCAAATAGAATGCATACTTATGTAGGGGAATTTGTTATGAAATTTTAAACAAGGCATTAAAAAGAGGAATTCGTAAGAAAATGCTATGAACAATCATGTTAAAATCTAACTGCATGTAGTTAATCTTGTGATATTAGTGTCTTAGTGTAGATTGTAGGTGACAAAGTAAATAGAGTATTTGAATCATCCGGCATTTGGGAGTTTGCATTCAAGTCTCTGCTTTAATCTGCTTGGAATGATTTATAGCAAAGTTTTTTTTCTGTCTTATTTAATAGCTAGATCTGGTTTGGACCAGATTAATTAGTTTACAATATCATAAGAGTATATGTAAAGCTTGTAGAAGAGATCTTTGCTGAAATCTTTGGGAGAGGTTTGAGTTGGGTGCTGTGAAGTCTTGGTGAACCAATTTTTTTCAGTTAATTTTAATCTGCTGTTGTCAGTGTAGAAAGTTTTACACACTTATTGATTCCTTGAAAGCTGGAAGGCAAAAATATCACAGATAATAATAAGTAAAAACTTGTCGTGGGAAAATGCATAACATTCTGTTCTGTAGAGGCCTGTCCTCTCTACCCTTTTCGTCCTCATCTGAGAGCAGATCCAAAAAAGGAGCTGTCTTTGCAGCAGTGAACTTCCAGTACTTGCCCTGACTGAAATTCAGAACTGTGTGTTAGGTGCGTGGGCTGCTTGTGAAGTACATGGAGATAAGTAGGACTTCAGAAGAGCAGCAGCCTGAAAACAGAGCATTTAATGTACTGCTAGTCACTGAGGGTACTCCAAAACCAGGAATGGATCTTGCCTATTGAGGCCAGTGGTGACTTAATGTAACACCTAGAAACAGCTGTGAACTTGAGTCTCTGCCTGCTTCTGAAGTGAGTGTGCTGGCTGCTTTGCTTCTGAACCCAGGGATCCTGGATTACTTGCTACTGTTATACGTGGTTTCAGGATTCAAAGGTTAATTCAAAGGATCATAGAAAGCCTGTTAAATATGAGTGGTGTTTCTTTTCTGATTCTGTATAGTGCATCATTCATTTCATCATCTCTGGAATAGCACAGGTTTTAAAATATTTACTAGAGATATATTGTTTTCAGTTTGCAAATGTGCATCTAACGCCTGCAATATGATATCACAAAGTGTTATCCTGCAGTGGTTTCTAAGATATTTAGACATTTTCTTAAGGACTATGTAGAATTTATTGTTAAATGTGTTCTACTTCACCTCTTCAGCATCTCTTTATGAATTATTTAATTTTATAGATGTATTTAAAACTAGCTTTTTGTTATGGAAGGGACTGCTGTTCTCCCTTTCTACCTACTGGAGTTGTGAGGTTTTAGGGTTCTAAGGGTTTCTTAGGTTGTAAGGTTGTCTTAGCTTTCTTTCTCTGAAAATCCTTGCATTTTTTTTGCAGTTTGGCTTGTTACCCTGGTTTATTCTCCTTCTATTTGTCTTGTTTCATATTTCTACTTTCCCATACAGTATTTTGTTGACAAAAATCTTGGCTTGGTGTTGAATGAATTGCATTCTCTCTATGCTGGCTCTTGCCTTGCTGTCATGTAATGAAGAGAGGGATGGGGGAAGGGTGTTCTTTCTGGAACATCGTTTTCCTTCTCAGCATTTTGTTCTGACTTGATTGGTGATAAATTAGATTGATCTCCTGACCCCCAAGTTGAGTCTGTTTTGCCCATGAAAGTACTTGGTGAATGGTCTCTTCCTGTCCTTATCTTGACCCACAAGTTTTACTTTTGTTTCTTTGGGCTCTCCTCCCCAGTGGGACTCGGAAGGGAGAGGGCGGTGTGAGCGACCATGCAGTTCTTTGTTGCCCATTGAGGCTTGCTGCCTCTTGGCTCTTTGCCTGCTGGGGAGCTCAAAACCAGGACAATGAACAAACCTTTGGGAGCACCTTGCCAGATAAGCAATCTAATTTTGTGGCATAATTGAAATGGAGAGGGAGAAGTAAACAAAATATAACTTCTTAAAGTGTGCAAATGAATGAAGAGGCAGGGAAGCAGGCGAGCTTGGACTTTCATTTTCTAGTCAGACAGCGCTGACAGCGAGCTCTTAGTACTTGGGGAATGACAGTGACTGGCACCTGCATTTTCAGTGTTGGAATGAAAATATGCCTGATAAATTGGGACGGATGGATGAGAAAATTGCATATCAACTCTTAGGGTAGTCCCTTATTTTTTTTGTAAGTAGATTTTATTTGCATGTGTTTACTTCTGCTCTTGCTAAAACAAACTCTTACCCAACTTCACTATTTGTATATTTTGCCTACTTTGACTGGACTGTCCATGAGTATGAACACAAATTTGTTGAAAAAAGTGTTAGTTATTTCCATATGGATAGATGATTGCCACTTTTAGAAAAACAAGTGCTGAGAATGTGTTCTCCACATTCAGGGCTGTCCCTACAGAGGGGAGGAATGTCCTGTCATCCCATAGGGAATTCTCAGATTAAGGCTATTCCTACTTCTGTATATGCATCTATATTCAATCACTTTCAGTGCTTTAGAAGTTGCAAAGTGGCTGTTTCTGCAGAGAATTTTACAAATGGATATATATTTTGCGTATTTTAGAATAATTTTTTTTTTTTACAATATGGAGCAAATATTTTTACCACTGTCAGCTAATAGTAGATATTCTGTGTACACACACATAGGTGTATGTGCACAATCTATCAATATGCATAGGTGTATATGTATGTTTGCATGTTTATATATTATTATGCATATATATAATGCTTATGTGTATATATGTATGTACACTAATTGGGACAAATGACAGCTTTTGCTGTTCCTAGTGATTAATGTGGTCATCTAGTCTTGAGTTTGCTTTATCCCTTGCCAATTAATGTCGTGATTGTCTTGGCATAGTTCAGATGAGTGTCAACTTAGATGCGTTTTGCTTTATTAATGTATATAGCATAGCTATTAACAGAGTGAGAAAAGTAAACTAGTGTGGTAGTTACTTGTTCATTGAATAAATAAATAGTTTAAATGATCAGCAACATTGTGGTATCCTATAAATTAAATAACTTGCTGTAATATTTTATTGACTATGTTACATTGTGAATTGTATATTTATTGTAATTTGTGATTAACAGCAAGCCAATAGGAAGTTTATAGTGTTTTTGAGAAATGGGCAATGGGCTAGGCAGGAACATGAGCAGTCGCGCAGATCATGAGCTTAGTGAAAAGGCATTGATTTGCTGTTATTTTTCATTATTGAAAGTGTTTCAGCCTTATTTCATCATTTCTAATGCTGTCTTAGCTGAGTGTGTAACTTTATGAATGGATGGCGCAGTAATATGGGTGTTTTTAACCAGATTTCGTCTTAATGGTCTGTGTCAGTCAGGAATAATTTACTGAGAAGATGCTGTGTATGTCCTGTGCTGTCACTACAATTACTTGGAAATCTGTTTGTTTTTCCATTCTACTATTGCAAAACTCTTGCCATTTATGTTAAATATACCCATACTAAGTGTACTGGAGGTGTAACGGTAGATGAAACGAGCAAGTTTCATCTTTCTAGTTACTTTCTAGGGTGGGCCGGTAGAGATCAAAACAAAAGCAGTTTGAAGTGTCATAGCGGAGTTTTTTAGGTAAACTGCTAGTAGGGCTGGTTTTCTTGTGCTATCTGGAGATATTTTGATACAGGAAGTCTATAAAGGCTTTGGATGTGTCAGAGTTCTGAGAGCTACTTTTGGAATGCTGTATGTGCACTGTTGTTTTCTATGTATTCTGTGTCATTCTCTGGTGTTTGGGAATGTGCTAAACTATCGTCTCCAGACGGCTAATGTTTTTCCCTGGGAGAGATAAAATGTGACTGTTAAGACAGTGTGTTTTATAAAGCTGTAGGATGCCTGTTTCTTAACCTGATCTCATTGAGGGTAACGGCCGAGCTGTCACTGCTGTGTTAGCAAAGGAAAAAATGGTCTAAAGTTTGTCTCCTCCCAAAAGGCATGTGGCATTCATCTGGGAGCTGAGAGCTGCTGTTATGGCAGAGCAGAGCTGAAAGGGGATGGGCATGCTTGGGCTCCCTGGCGTAAACTTCTGGGATAAACACCTGCCTGGTGGCATAGGTAATTGTGGGTTACTTTTTGTTTTGGATATTCAGTAAGGCATTTAGAAATCGAAACCCTGGTTTCCAGAGCACAATTTTTTTCTTTAGATTCATCCAGGCTGACTATTGGAATGTTCCACCTAGGTTTAGTTGGTACTTTTGGGTAGATGAAAGTCAATATTTGGTATCAGCAAATGGGGATGTTCCTGTAGCCTGTATTTTTATATGGAAACTAATATTAATATATAGGGTTTTTTTGCCTCAGCTGAGGATGATCCTTATCTTTGAATTTAGTTAGTAAAGATAGTAAACTTAGTAATTTAAAATGTGTGCTAGATGCTGCAGAATTGGACTTGTTGACACCAAGAAGTACGGAGTATGTATAGAATTAAGTAGATGGTTGTTTCTGGAGGACCTTGGCTCTAATCTAAGTTATACATTGTTGTACAATGGTTATGGTAAAATCTGAAAATACCTGCCTTATTGCTAGTGTAATCCAGAAGTAAACATAGTACATTCTGTTCTTTGTGAACAGCAACTAAAGTGACCACATGCCTGATCAGCACACCGTGAAAGGTGCAACTTTGTGTTTTTTCTGTGTTGGTAGTTATGTGGAGTAGTTGCATCTATATTCTTTAGAAAAAAACCTCTGAGATTGAGATTTGCAGAAGAACTGTAACACTCTGAATATTCTTTGAAGTATATACTTTTTTTATAGTATAGCTGTTTCTTCTTTGACATTGATTATT
The DNA here is from genome assembly GCA_033558185.1 of Dromococcyx pavoninus. NCBI lineage: Eukaryota > Metazoa > Chordata > Aves > Cuculiformes > Neomorphidae > Dromococcyx > Dromococcyx pavoninus. Next base: position 1,051,120 of record JAUMJL010000201.1, on the reverse strand, counting down.
GAATGTCCCCACTTAAGATCCAAAATTAATAAATGATGGTGTATATAGCATGTTGCTAATGGTAAATATGCACCATCGGGACTATTAATGATATTTTCTACAGAAGAACGTTGCATTTTCTTGTTATTGTTGAACAGCCATCTGTTAAAGCAATAACAATATTGCCTGAATACCATGAAATGTATTTCAGTGTCAATGGTTTTTGGACTTTGAGCAATGAAAATAGTGTTTAAAAGCATGCTTCATGTGATTAGGCAGTGCATTTAAGCTTTCCCTACTGAAATAATTTAATCGTGTTTGTAGAGACCTAAGGTCACAAGGATTTCAAGTTTTTCCTATGTATCTTTTTTTAAAATATTATTTTAAAATATATTCCAGTGAAATGTCAGTAATGAACTCTGGTTCCTGTTCAGGAGTAGGTTCTCTGCTCTGATTTCACTAACATAGTCATGGGTAGTCTCACGTCTCCAAGAGGAGGCTGGTGGAAACCACCTGGAAAGCCAAGCGCTGACTGTGGGAATTGAGCTTCTGTTCAGCCCTTGCATTTTGAGCTACTTTGTGCCTTTACATGATCTTTACATGTGTTATTGCCAGTGCAGGCAGTTATGGTTTGATAAGCTGATTTACTGGTGAGGACTTGACTTCCTTTTGCTGTGTGGTGGACTCTGTGGCATAGATAGTGGCAGTTAAGGGAATTGCTGTGTCATTGCAATTCCAAATGAAAAACTGGTCATGTTTTCTGTATCCCCAGGTACTTCATCCTACATCCCACATGTGTAGGTGGCACCTACTGTTTTGATCAACTAAAAAAGGCAAAAATTTAGAGCATTAGTAGTTGACTAGAAGTTTTCTCATACCTGCTAAGAATTAGTAACTATAATTGACTTGTGTTCCTGTGATTGCTGTTCTGTACACATTGGCCTGATTCCAAATGATTTTAGTCTTCAAAATGTTGAAAGTCATCTTTGCAAGTCAAATGATTCAGAGAGCATTCCATTGTTCCTGGAATGGTGGTGTGGTGAAGGCAAGAGTTCTTTCCCCCATGTGATCAATGTGAAAGCGTTCAAAAACATTAGTTCTGTTTGGCATTTTGGAAGTTTTGGGTGGTGATGGTTTAGTTGGCTCGGCTCTTATGTCATCTGTTGTCTGCTTTCCATGAACCAGTGTATATTATGGTGATGGATTTGCAGAAGGTGGTCATGTTATTATTTAGAGAGATAATAGACATGTCACATTTAAACGTGTTTTGTATTTGCTTTTCTCTTTGACAGTATTTTTAATGTCTCTCTTCACCATAAATTAGAAGTTGAAGGCTGTCTTAGGAAGAGTAATAATTATTACCTGAATTTAAATTTAAAGATGATAAATATTATGTCAATATGTTTTGACCTGTGGAGTTTATTATCAAGGTGAAAGGCATACTTTGTTGTGAAAACAGTCTTCAGGCAGCAAAATCAAATTCTTGCTTATGCTGACACAAGACAAAATAAGTTAAAAAAAGAAGGAACTTCCACATATGGACAGAAAATACCAATCTTTGCTTTTCCTCTGCAAAAACTACAACAAATCCACATATTAGTAAATCTTCTGTACTTCCTATGGTAGAACATGTATGTTACCTCTTTAATTTGCTTACTTTTTTTATAAAAACAAGCCACAGAGGGCAGAGCCATTGACAGTGGTACTGATAGGACTTCTCCTCTTTCTTCTCTTTCCTCAAATTAAAGAGAGAGACACAATTCCCGAACACTTCAAGTAAGTGCCTCTGATCATTCAGACGAGTGCATTGTATAGTTCCTGATTCAACGTATGTCATCAAAATTTTTAGCTTAGGTTTCATTGGTCTTGGATAAATGTCTACAATAGATGGTACAGAGCTTTGTATTTACTTCTTTTCCCCGGGGTTTTTGAAGCAAGTGTTTGTGACCCATAGGAACTATCTATGAAGGCATTACAAGGTCAATAGTCTTCAATGTAAACATATTAAAAAAAACACACTGCAAAACTTTCAGTAGAAATACTGATGCTATTGAATTCTTATAAAGGCTCTTCAAAATAACACTTCAGGAAAGTTATTGACAGTGACAGAAAGTTCTCTACAACACGAAATTAGGAGAAGATTCCTTAAGAATGCCGTGCATTTCTCCAAGGATTTGTCCTAACTACATAAACCTCTGAATTTAAGTAGGGAATTCAGGTGCAGTTTTGTGACAACACCTTAATTTTCAGTGCGGTTGTGTTAGGATTTCTTGCCTTCGTGGGGAGGCAGTATGGGAGATGTTGTAGAACTTCCAAGAAGTGTCAGTGTTGGTGTCCTAGGACTGGCTATAAGATTGCCCAGCCCGTGGTGTGCAACGTGTGTCCCTAGCTGCTTCCTCTTTTCTCAGCATGCTCGTTCTGACAGTCTTAGAAGACTTTGCAGTTCCTGCCTCCTCTTCTCTGCCTTTCACCTCAGTGTGGTAATTGATTTTTTTTTCTTGACCTGTCTGAAATAGCTTTTTTTGATCTCTTTTATCTTTGGATTAATTAAAGCTCATACTCAGGCAAAAGAACAGAGAGTCCCAAACTGTGTGGTTCGTGGGTTTGGGTGGCAAGGTTTTGGTAGTGGGGGAGGATGTGGGTTACAGGGGTGATTTCTGCTGGAGGCTACTAGAAACCTGCCCTGTGTTGGCTCGCTCTGGGGAAGACCCACCTCTGGCCAAGGCCAAGCTCATCACTGAAATCAGTAATGCCTCTGTGCATATTTAAGGAGGGGGAAAAACAGCGTGAGGGGAGGCACAGGTTTCCCCCCACCTCTGTGGGTGGCTGGGCAGCCATAGCTCAGATGACCAGTCGGGTTAGTTTGGCCTAACTTGCAGCTGAAAGAGATGCAAGACCTGGAAGAAACAGCCCTGCAGACACTAGATGTGAGAGAAACAACCATGCAGACATTAGGTGCAAGGAAAATAGATTTGCAGAGAAAACCATGGTCACCTTGGTTGAAACTAAATTAAACTGTGCTTTGGAAACCAGGGTTTAGATTTCTAAATGCCTTACTGAACAAAAAGTAACCTAAAAAGTAACTGGGAGAGGAGGTGCTTCATATGCTCGAGCAAAGATTTCAGCCTGTGGTCGAGCCTCCCTGCATCCCATGAGGAGTCCCAGTGGATGTCCAGCTGCAGCCCCTGAAGGACTCCACATTACAGCAGGTGGAGGTGCCCAAAGGAGGCTGTGACCCCATGGAAACTGCACTGGAGCAGGTCGTGGAGGGCTGAAGCCCATGGAAAGGACTCAAGTTGGAGGAATTTGTGGAGGACTGTTTCCCATGGGAGGGATCCCATGCTGGAGCAGGGGAAGAGAGTGAGGAGTACCCCTGAGGAGGAGGGAGCTGCAGAAACAATTTGTGATGAACTAGTACAACCCACATTCTCTGTGCTCCTGCGCTGCTGGAGGAGAGGAGGTAGAGAATTTTGGAGTAAAGTTGAGATTGGGATAAGAGAGGGATGGGGGAAAACTGTTCTTTTTGGAATATGGTTTTGTTTCTCAATATTTTGTTCTGATTTGATTGGTAATAAATTCAGTTTATTCCACTCTCCATGCCTCCAAGTCAAGTCTGCTTTGCCCATGACAAGACTTGGTGAATGATCACTCTCTCTCCTTATCTTGACCCACGAGATTTGCCTTTGTTTGTTTTGACTCTCCTCCCCAGTGGGACTCAGAAGAGGGAGGGATGAGTGAGTACCTATGGGGTTCTTTGTTGCTCACTGGCACTAGTGGCCACGTGCCTCTTTGTTGCCAGCTGGAAGGGTCAAAACCAGAACAGGTAGGAAGACATAGCCCTTAGTTGCTCTGGAGGATGACTATGGATTTGTTATGAATAGCTAATGGTACTGGAATTACATGGGATGATTGCTTTAAACAGGGGAATGAAAGCAAATTGCTGATGGTGTGTTTTGTGTATCCAATGCTCTGTTCAGTACACTAGGGCAGTACGGTGGGAAACTTTGCAAAGCTGTTTTGTGGTAATTTTGTCTATTAGTCATGTTATCACAATCATGCTCTAAGAATGACAGCAGTACTGTGAACACAAGCTATTCTTAAATATTTTGTGATGGACTGAAATGAATACATTTCTAAGGTTTGCGGCTTTCTGTTGTGAGTTATTTCTAACCTTTTTAATATTTCCTGAAGAAATTACTGGGAAGATTTATTTTGTGTGTGTTGTTAGACTGTATGCTTTCGTGTTGAAACTAAATGCTGTTTGAGAATTCTTCACGTACTCATTCTAAAGAAAGGTTGGTGAAACATAAGTCGCTTTGTGTGCAGAAGGATGTTTGCAATATTTGAAGTATGATGAGTTTCTTATCATAAATCTATATAGGAATTTTTTCTGATATCTCTTAATCTTTACTATTATGAAGAGTTTTATGTCAAACCATCCTAGAGCTTTTGGGATCTGGAATAGGGAATAAGAAAATAAATAAATAAAAAATAATTTGAAAAGCAAGAATAGTTTTCCAGTGTGACTCATGTCTCTTGTGTTCCTCTGGAGGCTTTGGCAGGTTTGACCAGTTAGTAGGCAGAGACACTTCATGTTTATGTGATGAAAGAGTTGGACAGGGCTTGTCTCTTATTTGTATAAGAGTTTACTTCAATGTTTGCACTCAAAGCCAGTGAGCTTTCTATTGTCTTTATCTGAACAGAGATGGCCCCCATAGACACCAATAAAACTGGATGTTGCACCTGCTTCCACTCACGAAATGTCACGTAGCCTAAGCAAGGGTTCAATTAGTTGAGGGAAAAACCTCTTGGGTGTTTGCATTTTTGTCTCTCCTTTCTAATCATGATTCTGCACATTTTACAACCCTTTTCATTGGTCCAAGCCTTATCTATCTTGGGAACTTTGGGTATCTTTCCTCCTGTCTTATTCATGGGATCTGAGAGGTTCATTGCTGAGAGTAGAAGCTGTGCTCCTAGTACGGTATCTCAACGCCTTCTTAGCTAACTTGTCAGAAGGTTATGAGTGTATGAGTTTAGCTTTTTTTCTATTTAGATGGAACTACTCTTGCACACTCCCAAAAATCTACAGATAAGTAAATGGAGCCTTAACAGTGTGCGTGCTGAGCTGCTGTTTCCCATGGTGTCCATAGGTCTAAGGTAGTGGCCAGCAGATGTCTGTGTAGGTAAACAAGTGGTCAGTGCCTCTAAAGAATGATGGGGTGATGCGGTTTTAACAGATAGGGCCATTTGTCTGGCTGTTATAGCTTAGTGCACATATTTTACTAGTAAGTTCAGATGTGTATAGTGATTTATTTCATTATATAGAACAATTAAAGCCAGTGCAGAGCTGGAATAGTTAATACAATAATTAAGCATGCAAATGAGAAAATTATTCTGTTCTGCTGATGTTCATTTATCAGAAATACAATTGAATTACAGTGTAATGACTGTATTTCTCTTTTCAGGACATAAGGGACGCTTGTACAGAATGGAGGAACAGCCACAAGGCATGCAGGGGCCTACTGCTCCACCGTTTCAACCACAGGTACTTTTTGTGTTTTAAATAGTAGTTCAAGAATGGATGCTATTGCTTCCTAAATAGAAAAATAGAGGAACTGGAAAACATTATTTCTTGTGGGTACAAAGAAGCTGTAAACAATAGAATGTATTCTAGTGAACTTGAAATTAATTGAATATTGGTCTTATATTTCATAGAAAGTAATTACTTTCAATTTTGCCTCCTACTGATTCATCAGCTTTGAGCATTTGGAGTTGGGGTGGGAGTAGGAAGCAATGATGAAGCCGGTTCTTTTCCTGAGAAATGATGAACTCTTAAACACTATGTTTCACAATTGTATCACCATACTTATTTCAGACTGTTACCTTCAACTTTCTCTTCTTATACTTTCTGATGGTGATACTCTATGAAATACTGCCGTTACCTGTTGAAACCAGGCAAGAAAAATGCCCAGTAGCTGTAGTTCTGTTAGAAAGAAGATGCATAAGGAATTTAATCTTTGGATATATGTTGATGGTGTGAAACAAAGGATAAAGATCATCTGATAAGAGATCATTTTGAGATATTGCTTTTTCATGTTTTTAGGAGCTAATTGTGTGAAGGGATCAAAAGACCCTAGAGAG